>OV725080.1:25567379-26767379 GCA_928085145.1 Nezara viridula
AACAAAGTACAAAAACTTGAATACTATATTTACAAATCACTGTTCAAGTGTCTCTTATTTTGTATCATTTTTTTTTATTATTTTGAAAAATGTGGTTGATGGTATATATTTCCTCCCAATCGCAGTCCTCGGGTAAACTTTTTTCAGTAAAAAAAGAAAATTCCATGTGAACTCAGAATTAACAATAAAAGTACGATATGGTCAACAAAATTGACATATCTTGGTATACACTTCGACAGGCAGTTATAATTTACAAGACATTTTGACAGAAATATTAAAACAGTAAGAACAGGCCTTGGTTGAATTGACATAAAATGACCTTCAGGTAAAAGGACTGATTTTTTATTAGTAAAGTAGCAAAAGGTTGCATGTAAGTCTATTCACAAAAAAATTGAACAATATTAACAATACATGTGAAAATCAAAAAAAGAAAAAAGAAAGCCAACCAAAATGTCTATTAATAGTTAAGTATAAAGATAAATAAATGAACAAACAAATAAAAATTAATAATAAAAATAAGATATATACACTATACTACAATACAAAGATGATATATATACTATACTGGAATACAAAGAAGATATGTATACTACTAATATACAACCATATCATGTTGTAACAGATCTATTGTCGAGTTGAAGTTAAACAATAATGGCATAAAAAAAAGCATATGCCATAGCGAAAAGGTGCAAACAAACAAAGAAATCTTAAAGTGCGTATAGATATTTCACAAACTATGAGGGGATCCGGATGATATGGAAGGTTCTGACTAAATTTAGAAATTTTTTTCTGAGATAAAGTCTAATATGTGGATTTCATGTTAGTCTTCGGTCTAAAAGAAAGTCCACATACCGGACTGTGTCTCAGAAAAGAAGCTCTAACTGTTCAAATTTAAATTTATCCACGAACTTCACTCTACTAGATCCGACTTTTCAGCTTATAAAATATGTTTATAAAATATATATCCGGATCATCGAGGAAAAACTTTTACACAATCTTTTGCTAACTTCACATTTCCATATTTTCTCCCTTTTATGAACAATAATTGATTTCTAAAATCCGATAAACATGTGGCCGGAAACTTGAATATCGATCTCAAATCTCTTTGAGTGCTGTCTAGACAGCTCTGATGACCTAGAAGCGAGATTGCGATTAAATGACATGCTGTTTTTTTTTTTTTTTTTTTTTTTTATTGCTTTGTCCCTCTTTCATATTATTCTGATTATCTGTTGTTTTTTAATTGTATGTTTAAACAAGAAATTTTTAAATAGAACAAAAAATAGGTGACTATAATATCTATACATTTTAAAAATTGTATTTCAATCAATGTTTGTTTCGACCCCTAATGCACCAAGTCGCTATCTCAGAAATTTCCTAATTGAGGATGTCCTAAATACTAACTGGTGTCTTTGTATGATATAAAGTTTTTTAAAGAAGTATTTGATCGATCTGGTTAAAAATATATCGGAATCATTAGAGTAGAGTAACCTTGACGGTATTCCCGTTCAAGAGAATTATTATGAGAAGGTTTATTTTTTGCAATTATTTTAGACTCTCATAATTTTTCAAATGTGTCTTTTGTTATTGTAAATTTTGAATTTATTTGATAAAAATTTATAGAAAATATTTCACAGAAGAATCGGGAATTTCTTTTCTCTATAAATTACTTTCTGATTTTAATCAGATATTTCTAAACTGAATTGAAAAATATTATATAAATGGTTTCTACTGAAAATCATGGGATTGAAATTGGTAAATGTGTGAAATACATGGCATATAAAAAATTAGGAAATATAAATATTATAAACTTGTCAAAAGCTCAGGAAACGTTATTGCTTTGTATAATTTGTATGCATTAACTTTGTTTCACATTTCTAATCAATTATAAAAATTGTTTCCATTGCCAAGGCGAAAAAGTTTAACTAAAAATTTACGTATAGCAATTGTTATTTTTGATAACCATTTTTTTTTTAAATGTATTTCTCCACTCACATTTGTCAAAAACAAAACCGTTGAACAACGAGTGTGCTATTGAGAAGTAGAATATGGAGTAAGAAGACACTGATTAGCTTGAGGGAGAGGTGTGCCCAGTGAATTACCTCCTTTCCCCCCCCCCTGTTCTTTCCTACCTCGCCTTTTAGGCTATACGGGATTTCTCGGACCAGAGGGTGAGAGCGGTGAACTTAAAATCCCCTCTGGCACCGGGACGCGAACTCGTGACTATTTTCATATCATAGATTCATATACCGGTTGCCGGGCAACGGCGGTGCAGTGCACACGCGTTAGCCCATTCGGCAACCCCGCCCTCTTGTGTGGCTTACCTCCCTACCTTAATTATTAAAATGATGGTATTATTATTATTAAATTTATAAAAATTAAATTTATAGTTAAGGAAGGAGATCCCTCATTCCTTCGTTGTTTATGGTCATGCCTTGAATCAGTGAGCTCGTATGCTCGTCTAAATTATTGTTAAATTTTTGTTTGTTTGTTCATATGTGATAGTCAATTGTTGACATCTGTAGGACACTATGTAAAGTAATTTTGCTGGTAGCTTTGGCTATAGACCTGAAAGTTTTTAATTGAAAAGTTTGTAGTTTATAAATGTGGATCTCTCCTGTATTTCTGTGAAACCTATGTCCGATTGGGCTCAAGTAAGTTAGTGTATCTAATCAATTTCTGTCTAACAATAAGTTTAATTTTGAACGTCTTGAAAGTAATGCATATTATAGTCGTAGTCTTAGATTTATTTATTTTTATTTTTTAGTTTGTTCTTGATAAGTGGGCGTCATGTCTTTCTTCCGTCAAATATCAGTCCAAAACATTGAATTTAATTGCCTGAAGAAAAATCTATTACACGAATTAGGAAAGAATTCACCGGTAAACAAAATTAATTTTTCTTTACTATGAACTCTTATAATTAACAAAGAATAATTATATTATTGTTTATAAAATATCTTTTATTAGATGCATCTGTACGTAGTTCAGTTCATGTATAGTCAGTTATGCATGCGTGCATTTTTATGTCCCATCTATTTCTTTTTACCGCGTTATATTAACGACTGTACTATATAGTTCAATACTTCAACCTGAGAATCCTTACATCAGATAAGTCATAAAAGTAACAGTTTTATAACCCTCATAATCTACAAAACGCTTATATTATAACTCCACTTGTAGACCGTTAAGCCAGGCAGTAATAATAAAACATGTAAAACTATATGATGTAATATAAGTGCAACTATTATAAATAGTAGGTCATGTAATTTGACTTTATGATGTTTATTACGATGAACAGGTGCACTATATCAACACGCAGCTGGTTCAACACGTAAAGTTGGCATTAAGGGCTCTTTTATGCGAAATGTCTGTAATTATGCGAATTGATGGACCATGTCATCTTATTCTTTTACTTATTTCATTAACATTAAATGAATATCAGCTATCCGAATAACATATTTCTCATGTTCTAGAACTAAATTGTAGCTGCATAAAAAAAAAGTAAAATTGGCTTAAAATATAAGCTAATCTATAGCAAAAAAAACTGGGCAAATACAATTATTTCCTATGACAGCGTAAAAGACAAGCCACACCGATATTGAAAAGGTGCACTATATTTAAGTTTGATATCGAGAAATGATTATCTCGGACTACTCAAATCAATAAACTAAACAGATATATGCTATTGATCATATTAGCATTATTCATCATTTTACTTTTCAAACGTTCTAAATGATTACAACGGACAAGATTGCTAGGTCCAGATCCTGTTATTGGGTTGGGATTTTCATTTTATGAAATGTCTGTCTTATCAGAGTCTTGGCGAGTTTATCAATGTCCTCTGGATTACTTCAAAGGACAACTATATCATCTGCGGAGAGAATTAGTCTAGCAAGTTGGTCTATAGTGGTCGTTTTGGCCAAATCCTGACAGCTACCTTGAGGTTGCCGCCGCGTTCCACTTACCAAAGTGGAAATGCCACGATCCATTTCCCGGGGCCGCCAAGAAATGAAAAATAATCGACCCAGGTGGGAATCAAAGCCACAATATTCAGAATTGGTCACTCTGGGACCCACGCGCCATCGTGCATGGGTCATGATGAAACAAGTATTTTTATTTTTACTTTTTAGGACTGTATCAAATTATTTAATCTATTAAAATTTAATTACTTACAATAGATCGAGAGTTTATCGTATTTGTCTCAAATCAGTTGTTTCCCACAGTCAAAAAAAAAAGTTTGCATGCTTGAATTTTGTTCCATCGTATTTTATATGTGGTGTAACTTCTATGGAGAATAGTGAAGCAAAAACACAAAATTTATTGGATAAGTAATATCCCCTTTTATTCCCTCGGTCTTTCTCAATCGGTTTAACGGAGTTTTAGAAAGGATATAATATGAAATGAAAAAAAAAATCTTTTTAAAAAATGATCTGTTAGGCAGGAAACAATAAGTTTCTCTTTTTATGTTATTATGTGATTCCGTCGCTATCTATATATATATATATAATTTTTTTGGATTTTAGTTTCATTGTTTGTTTTTATATTTTAGGAAATCCCTTCTTTTCATTATTTGATGAAGTGCGATAAGATTTTGGAAGGGCGACATTTGTAAGGTTGCGTGATGTTGCGGAGCAGCTTCGTCGATAACGCTGACTGAAAACAGCCGCTAGGCTCCATGAGACAATCAACAAGGCACAGTATTTTGTCGTATTTTTTTTCACAGTATTTTTTTTTAAGACGACACAATATAAAAAAATAAAACAATATTTTCATTTCATTCTATTTTTGTTTTGAATCCGTTTGTGAGTGACAAGCTCATTTTTATTTTCCCTGTCCTTTACTATCTAGCTATAATTAAAAAAAAAAAAAAAAAAAAAAAAAATATATATATATATATATATATATATTTTTTTTTTTTTTTTTTTTTTTTTTTTAATTATAGCTAGATAGTAAAGGACAGGGAAAATAAAAATGAGCTTGTCACTCACAAACGGATTCAAAACAAAAATAGAATGAAATGAAAATATTGTTTTATTTTTTTATATTGTGTCGTCTTAAAAAAAAATACTGTGAAAAAAAATACGACAAAATACTGTGCCTTGTTGATTGTCTCATGGAGCCTAGCGGCTGTTTTCAGTCAGCGTTATCGACGAAGCTGCTCCGCAACATCACGCAACCTTACAAATGTCGCCCTTCCAAAATCTTATCGCACTTCATCAAATAATGAAAAGAAGGGATTTCCTAAAATATAAAAACAAACAATGAAACTAAAATCCAAAAAAATTAACAGGATAAATGTGTTCTTGTTTTCACTTGTATCCGTTTATTCTATTATGCTTCATATTAGGAAGTAAATTCATCAAATAATCAATCTGAAATTTCAAATTCACAATAGTTTTAAGGTTTTTCTCAACATTTTTTTTTAAACTTATTTATTGAGAAATATAACAATCAGTCACAATTAAGGACATTTATAATAAAGGAAGGAGATGGTCCGGGGTGACATTCATAAATAGGCTAAATATTAGTAAAACTGTTTTATTAAAAGCCAACGTTTCGACCCGACTTTGCAGGTCTTCTTCACGGCTAGAACAGACAAGATACAAAAAGATAGAGAATTGTGGAAGTTACATAATATTTAGAAACAAAATATAAACAATGTGAATAGGCTTATTAAAATTGCAAACAGTAAGTACATTAAAATATGAACAGAGTAAGCTAAGTAACAAGATCCTAAACTGAAGTAAATAGATATTAACAATTGTCATAGTGTAATATATAATAAATGGAAATGTGAATATACTTCTACAGATCTACAGAAGAGATTGAAAGGAAGGAAAAAGGATATAATATGAAATAATAGACATAAAGGAATGTGGAGAAAGAAAAGAAAAAACAAAAACAAATAATTAAATAAATAAGTAAATAAAATTAGAAGAGTACTTTATATAATATTTTAATGTACTTACTGTTTATAATTTTAATAAGCCTATTCACTTTGTTTATATATTTTTTTCTTAATATTATGTAACTTCCACAATTCTCTATCTTTTTGTATTTTGTTCGCTCTAGCCCTGAAGAAGACCTGCAAAGTCGGTTCGAAACGTTGGTTTTTAATAAAAACGTTTTACCAGTATTTAGCCTATTTATGACAGCCACCCCGGACCATCTCCTTCTTTTATAATGCAACGGTCAACTATCAAATATTCCACATTTATAATAGTGTTCAGAGAGCACATTCACCCTCTATTTACATTAAATAATAATAGATAATACAGAAAAATAATAATACCAAAAGTATATGTATATAAATAAGAGCTTAAATAGATAAAAATAACAACTTAAAGACAAACATACTTTTACAAAATATTTAAAAAATTCATCCATTCAGGGAAACTCTGAGCCACCCACTCGGAGAAGGAAAGACTCTAGGAGATCCCAGCGCCTCTCACTCAGCCGCAATACTGGAATAAAGAACCAATAGAGGCTGAGCAGAGGCGTTACAATCACACATACATGGCTTTCAACAAATTACAAAAAATTTGACTAATATTTTATACAGAAATAGACCTTGCATGTGTAGTGACTATGCTCTTCTGAGAAGCAGTACGCCACCAGCTATACTAAAGTAATTGCCTTTCAGGAGGAAGTGAGCGTTAACCAACACGAGTCAAGTCACGTCGACCGGATGTAGGCTGATGTTGAGGAGACCCTACACCACGTATCCTAATCGACACCTGTTAAAGGTGACCTACACTCAATCGCTACTCACGCTCTGACCATATAGTCCGGTCTAAAACCATTACATCTTGATAGACCAAAAATATTGTAACTCTATAACCCGTAAAGAATCTTACTTTTAGTATACAGAAAGTATCATTTAACTACTGTTTCTAAACTATAGATCATACAAGGGTGTTGTCAGTGCTTATATTCAAATATCACCTATCAAATCAATGATGATATCTGGGTCTTGATAGAACCTGAGTTTGCCCAAAATTAATGAATATAAAAATAAAAACACGATGTGCATAATATGTAGAGCAACAAACTATTAATAAATATATATATATTGAAATACTTCATCTATTTATTTAGCTAAATTATTGTTCGTGTATTTTAATAGAATAAATTTAATAGAACTTCAAGAATCACTTAAATACTATCTCATATAAGTATTTAGCATGTATATATATATATATATATATATATATATATATATATATATATATATATATATATATATATATATATAATTATTTATATTTTTATATAATTAAGGTTATTGACCAGACTTGCTCAATCATATCCCTTAACCCATATCCCAATCAATGGATTGGCCGTGCAGGACCAGTGGCTTGGCCTGTACACTCTCCAGACCTGACACCACTGAATTTTTTGTTTGGGGTGACATTAAACAAAAAGTCTATACAAGTCTGGTCAATGATCTTAATTTCTTACGAAGATCGATAATTGAATCTTGTGAACCAATGACACATACCCAGTGCCGTTCTGCCACTTCTGCTATTGAAGAAAGATGACGAGCCTGTCTTAATGTTCAAGGAAATCTCTTTCAACAATATTTATTATGAATATTAATGTTTACATTTAATTAATAAAGTTGTTAGAAAAAATAAATAGGTTTTATTTATTTCATATAACGTAAATAATTCATAACAACGAAAATCTTTAGGTGTGAATATCTCCTAAACAAAGCGTTTGTGGACATTCCTTCAGAGGAAATTTTTTTTCTTATTTTGACGTACTTAGTTAACTGACTAGCCTTCGGCCTAAGCCTCTCTGCAAAATTAAATCCCGGACCCGCTAGAGGATTGCATAAAGTCCATAAAGACAATGAGGAAAAAAAACTATTACTTTTAAATAAATGATTAAGTTATTTGTCTGTAGCTCTTAAATACAACGAAGCTTCAATCGAATTAGTATTTGATTTAAAACATATCGAAGCCTTCTAAGATTACAGCAATGTTGTATTTTTTTCAAAGAATCTACCATTTTGATTTTAAATTCTATTTCACTCTACTATTTATAGTTATTGTTAATCACCTTTTTTTAATTCATCTAGTTTATATAATGAAAATTAGCCTTGGTTTTATTTAATATAATACAGACTTTTATAGTTGTAACAAACTGTAGGCATTGTTGACTTCATGGTTTTACGGCTTCAAGTAAAAACAAACAATTATTTACTTTATCCTTAATTCCAACAGATCAATTTTCATTACCATGACGTGTCCCCGACACGATTAGGTTTTTTTTTGCTTTCACACGTAATTGAATATAATTACAATGAGTTCTATTACTAAAATTTTGTGAAATGAATTCTTTTACTAAAAGTGATATATACAAAATTTGTTCTATTACTAAAAGTTTGTGGTATACATCTTTCCTTTATACGGTCCAAAACTGAGGTCTTGTGTGATTAATTTGCGATGATGACTTTGGGCGAAATCATGAGTAATCAAAGATTATTCTTTAATTCTTTCTGTATTTGAACTCATTACTACCACACTATTGATTTTTTTTTTCAAATATGGAAATAATATTTACTTTTCGAAGTATTTCCTTTTTAAATAATAAGTGGGAGCACTGGAACATCAATCCATGCCCAATAGTCCTTACCACATTTTAGCTACCGGAATAATCTTTGCTCGGTTTATATTATCCTAGCTCCAGAATATTTTTTTCCTGAAGTTCGCTTTAGAAGATTTAAAAATAATTACTCTTTTCTTCTCGTCAAATCCTCACTAAGCGGTATCTTGGTTTTTCTTTAATTGTAATTATTTTTTTTCCAACAGTCCCTAAAAATTCAAAATCTTATTATTATTATTAAATCCTTTAATCACTTGGGCTGTCACAAAGTTTTGCCAGCCATCTCGATCTCTAGCTAGCTCCTTGACATCTTTTTCAAGATTACCCGCGTCATCGCTGTCCTTGGGTGTCACCCTCTAGATCCTGTGTTATGTCGTTGTGCTCCTTTCTTAGTGTGTGGCCGCAATTATCTCCATTTCCATTTAAAGACCTGAACTATCGTGGCTTGATAGGTTCGCAGCCAGAGTTAAGCATTGGAGATTGATTCAAGCCACCATACTCGATGTAGCCATTATGTTCCGCAGCCATCTGTAGCCTCTTAATCAACTGCTTGATCACTCTCCAAGTTTCGCATGCGCATAGCAAAACCGACATAACGTTCTTTTCAGCAAGGTTGCCTATCTTGGGAATTTTAACAAGTAGCCTGTTCTTCCAGTCTTCTATGTATATTGTTATATATATATATATATATATATATATATATATATATATATATATATATATATATATATTCGTTATGACAAATTTCAGTAATAAATGACTGCAAGTAATGGACAATTCGTAAAATATGCCACTGTTAATTCGTCCACCCCAGATGCTTTACCATTCTTGAACTTATATTTATAGCTTTTCAAAAACAAAAAAAATATTCCCATTACCAATACTTTATTTTGATTTTGAAACAGTAATGGGATTATGATGAGGTAATTTAATTTAATAGCCTGATTGAAGATAATTTAATTTATCGATTTCCAATTACCTTTACTTACTTGAAAAGAGTTTTCACAAATTGAAAAACGAAATGTTTATAATACGTGACTATTTCACCCACTCAAACTATTGTTACTAGCTGAGAAAATATATTAAAGTAAGCAAACATATTAATATGATAATGATTATATTATAGATCTATGGATAGATAGATAGAAAAGAACTTTATTCTCGGATAAAGTCCGTGAGAATAACAAATTATTACAAAAAAAAAATATTACATCTGGCCTTAATAAACCATTAAAAAAAACAAAAAAAAAAAAAAAAAAACTAAGGTGTGTGCTTTAGACTAAAAGTGAAAACATCAACAAGGTGAGATTAATAATATAAAACATAAATTATAAATAATAGCCCATTATAAAGAGGATGAAATGGTGAACATTTCCCTCGCTTAAAATATGCAGGTCCAATTTTTAGTTTATGAGATATTTTAATCCATGTCTTCCATGAAACTCTTTATCCTTTGTTTTTCAACACTTTTTTCCCTTGTTACTTCTCTGACACGACGTCGCGTTAAGATAAAATTTTGAATAATAGCTTATTACAAAAAGAATGAAATGTTGAACAATTCCCTCGCGTACAGTATGCAGGGCCGATTTTTAGTTTCTGAGATATTATGATCCATATATTCAAGGAACTCGTTATCATTTGGTTTTCTACACTATGTTTTCCTATTCGCCTCTCTAAGAAGGCTTCGCGTCAAGACATAATTTTGAATAATACCTCGTTACAAAGAGGATGAAATGATGAACATTTCCCTTGCTAACAATATGCAGGTCCGATTGTTAGCTCTTGAGATATTGTAATCTATATGCAAAAATACTTCAATTATTTAGGCGACTTTACAGGAGCGTTACACATCGAAGATCTGACGGCTCAATCTAATTTACTCTCCACAAGAAAAGTGCAAAACGCGGCGAAAGAAATTTTCACTTCAAAAAGTAAAGAAAACATTAAGTAAATATGCTGTATACAAAACACTTAAAACTATAACAAGACAATTAAAATTATGTAAAGGGGCAAAACAATATTAATATATACTTTTTGGAAAAATAAAATACATTAAATTCTTCTTTAAAATAAGCTCTACGTTTCTGCTATGAAATCCGAATCTGTCACTATAAAATACCTGAGTATTTAAATGCTGAATAATATGGAAATATATATTAGTAATACTATACAGAGTAAAATAAAATTTACAGAAGATTCTTCATTACCACCTCAATATATTATCATTACCGATTGGATTTAAATATATTAAATTTAATTTAACTTAAATAATTGGGAATTTTTTATTCCTGTCCCAATATTTTTTTTTTTTTTTAGGAAAGTAAAGAGGTAGTTCCCTGAAAAGCTGTATAAAAAATAAATATTATAACATGCTGTTTATACAACGACCATCCACGAATAAATATACTAAATGGAGTTATTATCGACTCGAACATAAGCTATTCAGAACATTGAGATTACTTGATGAAGCATTATGACTACCAAATGTATGGTAATCTGTGCATACCCTGTAGAGGTAGATATGAACCTGGACATACTCATCTATTGCCTTCTAAATATTGACCAACCTCATAAATATTAAAATATACATCTTCGCTATGTCCTCATCACTTCATCAAGTATTGTGATTAATTCACTTTATGTCATGTGGTTATAGTTATGTTTATTGATATCTGAGTAAGTAACAAATGTTACAACTAATATAAAATATTATTATACAAAACAATAACCTGCTATTCTACAGATAACACGTCACGCCAGTTGATTGCAACATATCATTAAGTGGCATTTCATAAAATAAAATCATTAAACAATTTAATGAACCTAATATATATATATATATATATATATATATATATATATATATATGATTAATGAGCTTTTGAAATGGTGCCATGTTTGAAATCCTTCATGACCTTAAAAGCTTATTTTATTAAATTTAAGGTAACTTGTCAATAAATATATTTATATATATATATATATATACTTATTGCAAGTTATCTTAAATTTGATAAAATAACCTTGTAGGGTCATGTAGAATTTCAAACTTGACACCATTTCAAAAGCTCATTAATCAACCAGCGATTGTCGCCAAGGTTTCACCTCAGTCGCAGGAACCTTACGGGTTTTGCTGAGGAGAGAAGGCAAAATTCTACCCATCTTATATCGTCCTTTAACGTTTATTAGTATCAATTCTTTTGACTAATTTTGTTACCACTTCCCGATGATGTGATATTATTATCAAATTTGAATTTCGATTAGAACAACATGTATATATAGAGGTGTCAATAAGTGGATCTTCAAAATGATTAGTTCCCCAAATATTGACACAGAGTGTATAATATGAACAGAAGAGCTAGAAACATGAACAGAAATACATTGAAGAAGGCCACGAACATAAAAACATGGAAGAAGTCGAAATTTCGCCATTAAACATAGATTAATTAATAAAAAGTTTGAGATAAATTACTTAAAACATTTCGTTAAAGTCTCAATAATTAGTGACTTTACCCTATATGTACTCAATAATAATTCAGAATTGGTAAATGGTGACTGTCGTGAATAATGAAGATAAAAGTTGGGTAGCAGTCAAAAAGAAGGCAAAATAAATGATAATTTATTTCACATATGCGACGTTCGACCTGAAGTCAGGCCTTCATCAGGCTGTCTCCTAAGTGTTGCAGGAGAATCTCTCTGAAAATTCTCCTGCACACTTAAGGAGATAGCCTGATGAAGGCCTGAACTTCAGGTCAAAACGTCGCATATGTAAAAACAAATTATCATTTATTTTGCCTCTTTTTGACTGACCACCCAACTATTCTTCTCTTCAATAATAATTCAGTTGTGTTTTCCCATATAGTGAACCATAATTATTATTGACAATTTTTCAAGAAACTTGAAAAACTATAATATCTATTCCAATATTATAATATAATGATATAATATCAATACCAACATTTTTTAAGAACTAAAATGAGAAATTCTGTATTAATAGCAAATATTTTTGGGAATATCTGACTATTTCAATTTTTTTAAAACTTATTTATTCAGTAATATTATAATCTGTCTCAATTAAGGACATAATAGTGTTCAGAGAGTTATTTCACACTCTGTGTGATAATAATAATAAGAAATAATAATACTAAAGGTAAATGTATATAAACTGAAATAATAAAAATAGCAACATAGATACAAGTATACTTTTATACAATATTTACAAAATTCATTCACTCAGAAGAACTCCGAGCCAAGTCTTTCGTGAAAGAAAAACAGGACTCTAGGAGATCCCAGTACCTTTCTACGAGTCGAATTATTGCTTAAGGACCAGCTGAGGAGAGGAACTATAACCACAGTTGTACATGGTTCGAATGGAGAATCTGACCCTTGCCAGAACTCCGTTGTATGCTTATTTACAAAAGGTCTGTGGGCCACTGCCGCTTCAACCTTTGAGGAAGATTGAAGGGATGAGTAGACTTATATAGGATTTGTGTAAGGGGATTAGGATGGTATGTAAGGTTCTGACTAAATTTAGAGAATTTTTCTGAGTTAAAGTCTAAGATGCAGATTTCATGTACAATAAATACAAATAGAAAAACAATAATACTAAAAGTAAATATAATAAACTAAAAGTAAATGTAAACAAAACAAAATAAAATCACCAAAATAAAAAATTGAATACATGAATAATTATTTCAATAGTAAATTAAAAAAAAAAACATTGAAAATTTAATAGGATCGTTTTTGGAATCAAACTTCAAAGCCCGTTTTTGAAGATAAAAAAAACATTGTTAGGGGTTAGATTTGTAAAAAAAAAAAAAAAAAAAAAAACTTAACGTATGGTTTACAATAAAATTAATTTATTGTTTATTTTCATTTGAATAGTTCACAATCGAATCATTGGGCATCTTTACATAGGAATCGATAATTATCTCGATTTATAAAAAAAAAGTCTTTTTTTTTGTTCATATAATTTTCTTTTTGTATTTTTATTCTATTTTTTTGGCTTTTTTATTTTTCTTTCCATTATAATTCGTTTGTTTTATTACTATTACTGTTTACCTTTGTTAGTGTCAGCGAGTATGAGAAGTTTTATTGGTGACGCAATAGGAGCTGTTGGCTGAAGAGGTACTCGAGGCCCTCGGAGCCAGGCACTGCAAACAAAACGCGCCCTTCACGGCTAACGATATCCCTTAAGGGCGGCTTTGTCGGGCCTCATTGTCGGCGCGGAACCTCAGGGTCACTAGGAAAACACGGCTTACAGTTTTCATTTAATAAGTCCTGCCAGTGCCCTTTGCAAATAGGGAAGAAGTTGTTTAGGTTTCTTCGCCTTTTAAATGGACAATATTCACAACTAATCAGTAATATTTTCTTTATTTGCGGTATGGATACACATTGTTTATGTATTAATAATAAAAGGTTTAGCCAACCTGAGACCACCAATCCGCTGTATACGTACTTACACCAGCTCACTTTTGTTCAAATATCAAATAAACACGGTTTTGGGGAAAAAAATTGTTATTTAGAAATAAATAAGACAATTTTGTAAACATACACAGGGTAAAGGTAGCAGTAGTAGAAATCAAGCCAGTAGTAGACAGTTGAAACTTTAATTTAAAAAAAAAAAGAGTAGGAACCATCAAAATGATTTAAATTTGGAGTCATTTTAATCTTTAGCTTATACTGTGTAGCCACTAGAATGCGGTAGCAAAGTGAGCAGTGGAAAGGTTAGAGCAGCAGATCGTTGCCGTGTCATTCAAGATTCTGCTGTTACCAAATCAGCTAAGGAAGGGAGTTTGATTTTCATCAATTATTCTTATATTGTTACAAGATTTTTCACATTTTTTTTCTTTAAATGATAGTGTACAGAATGGACTCACTAGGTAACGTGTTGTGGGTTAGTTTTGTTTGATTGAGCACAAAAACAAACTGTCTACTGACAATACCACAGATATTACGGCATACTGATAATACTTCTTGTTCAGAAGTGTCTACTACTAGAAAACTCAACTTTTTTGTAGTAATGATTGAATATCATTCATAGTTCTATTTTAAGCATAGGATTGTTGAATTTTTAAATACCAAAAAAAGGAAGCATGAAAAGAATCTAACGAGTTACATTTAAAATTATTGGAAGAGTCTCACAATAGTGTCAACTACTAGTGACTTAACCCTATACATATATTTTAAATTTACACTTATTAATTTTTCAGCTCATCCAATTTCAAACATGCCTAATTTATTTTTTACAAAAATTATTTTTTTCTAAATAAAAGGATTTTGTGTTAATAAAATATAGTGTATTTTAACTAGTATGTATTTTAATTGTTTTCAGAAGTAGCATTTTAAAAACAAAATAGCAAAAGTGTTTTGTATTTTAATCACAATAAAATAAAATAGGTCGCATGAAGTGGCGTTTTGCACCATATTCTTTAAGAAATTGGTTTGCTTTTGCAAGGAAAGGAAGTATGAAATTAGAAAAAAGTGTATATAATTTTAAATAATTAATGGGAGATAAATATTTCAGTCAATTAATACCTGTATCCCGGTGAGCCAATTTTCCATACCTTTAAGCAATTAAAATAGTTCCTGAGTTACTAAATTATTTAATAAAAAAAATAGATGATGTTCTTTACATCTGGTGCACGAATATTAATTAATTTATTAATGTAAAATTATTTAATTTTCAAAATATCCTGTAAGGTATTACATAAATTGAATCCTATCTTTTTTTATGCTAAAACTTACTTAGGAAAATATTATAAAAGAAAAAATAGGTATGTTTTCCCAACTCAATATCATTCTATACTGCTTTACTTGCATATTTAACAAAATATGCTACTCATAAAGTGCAAAATACAACCAAATTTATTGTATTTTATATTTTAAAACTTTTCAAACATGTAGATAAAAATAATACCATGATCAGAAAAACACTTCCGATTAGGAGAGTGAAGTGTGGAGCGAGGCCAGTGACCCTTGCCGGACATTTGTGGGTCAATCACAGTACCCTGTCTGCCTAGTAATAGCCCAGTGGAACGTTAAAAGTAACCATCCCTTAGTGGAGCAGTTCTTTGAAAATAACCAACCGTTGTAGTTAAACGACTGTTCCATTGGTGAGCGTGAATGGCAGTTAAAGAAGTGATTCGTACAAAGACAGGTGCAATCCAAAAAGTATATCGAAGGAGAAAATGTACATTGAAGAGGTAATTTCAAAGTGCCTACATGTAGAACGTCATATGTGGTTGTCATTTTTTGTATACTATCATTATTATTAATTTCTATAAAAAAAAATATAAATGTGCGTTCTGCAATTTTGACACAACATCGGAATCTAATTCAGGAGTGTTTTAAGTACATTTCATTAACCATCCGTCTTTTCGTTTAGAAATGGCTGCCGAAAAAACTTGTGTCGCTATAGACTGCAGCGCCAAAACGGCTGTAATGATTTTAATGAAAGTTGTCTGAATTCCTCTCCTTGAAGCCATTTTATTTACGTATATAACATTCTTCTTCGAAATAACCTATTTACCATGGGGATGATGCTACTGCTGTAAATGCTAATATCGTCCACGAAGAAGGTGATGGTTGCTTGCTTGTAATTGTGACCTACTGCGGCAAATATAAAAAAGAGTAAAGGGGAAAAAAACCGCTCCCTGTGGTACTCCGCATGTGAGTATTGTCCTGGAGATTCGGTCTCGAATCCGCACAGCTAGGCTAATGGGGGTAAGCCTATAAATGGCACAATAATACTATAGACCTGTTATGGGTACTCGAGATCTGCTCAATTACGATATAAAATGCTATGACAGACAGAAATGAAGGCCTTCGTATAGTTTAAAGAAATCATGGTTGTCGTTGAATTCCTTTCGAGTTCTCTGCGCACTTCCATCTGAAGTTTTCATGAGATGGTGTTCTATGTTGAGATGTGTTTGTAAGCCAAGTTGTTCGTTGGGGATGACCGAGTTCTTCTCACAAAATTCTCGAAGATAAATAAGAATAATTTTCTCGGATAGTTTTGTAAGGTGCGGCAGCAGGCTAATGGGACTGTACTCTGTGCTCAAACATAATTAAAAACTAAACTGAACTGTTCAGATTCTTCCATACATTGTCTCATAAGTTATTCTGAATTTTACTTCGAAAATTATATGAAAGAATGATAAGCTGAACATAAGGAATTTAAACGCATAAGACCACATTTGTATAGAATTTTAACTGATCAAGTAAGAAGCATATATTAGTAATATATAAAGTAATTATAAATATAATATACATTATATATAATATTTAATATAAGTATAATATATATATATATATATATATATATATATATATATATATATATATATATATATACGTATGTATGTAGATCAAGACATTTAAAGATCCTTAGCAGTAAACATCTGGAATATCTACATGTACTCTTCCCCTTTATCCCCAATCTTGGATAGTTTCAGAATCGGAAGTGGTCGACGTGTTTCTATTTCTCGGGGAAGTATCTCAGACGTTCTAATTATACATTTAATCAAGTCGTTTCAAAGAAGAAGATGGCAATCAAATATCTTAGGAGAAGGAATATAGCTCTCATACATACGAAATTAATTCGATTTCAATGTTTAGTTATAATAAAATTATCTTGTTTTCCCTAGAGAAGTGTCAGTCATTTGATCATAGAAGTTTAATTAATTTCAGTACGATGTTGGTTAAGTTTGCATTAAAGGGTAGAAGGAAAAAATAGATGATCAATTCCACCCGCTGATTAGGTTTCGAGGAAGGCAAGAATAGAATTTCCATCAAGATCATTTTACTTCTAATTATTTTAGTAATACTACCTTCAGCCATTATCTTTTCTTCTCCTTTGCTTAAGAAACAATATGAGAGTTAAATTTTTAAAAACATATTTATAAAAAACTGCAAATATAATGAAAAGACTACTGTACTACGGTATGCTTTAGACCACACTGCAGAAACGAAAACAATAACAAGGCATGAATAATAATATAAAATTTTATATATTTTTTTTAGTTCTATATTTACAAAGTACTAACATTAGAAAAACGTATACAATTACAATTGGGTATAAATTAGTATAATTGACATTGCTCTGACTGATCGTCATTTGTATCATACTCTAAAAATGATATAATGGGTTTATGATAAATAAAATATGTGATGAATATTTTTGATTGAAATTTATTTACTAAATATCTAACAAAAACTCCGTCATTTTTTAATATAATTTCTGTAAAGGAGGTTGGTAATTTTCGAACCTCTATCAAGTGCAACAGAAAGTCGAATAGAAATAATTTCTTATTTTTCTGAGTAATTAAATAAAATGTCTATATTTATATTCGTAAATTATTTTCAGAATTCTCCTTAGTGTTTAAGTTTTAAGTTATTTTAGTCAAAATGTTAAAAATTTGTTGTTGTTTTTTGTGCTATCTTTTTCTATTGCTGACTCTGTATATCGGCCTCAGGCCTAAATATAACTTTGACGTTAATCAAAATACATTACATCAAAGTATCTTTATGTAAACGGTGAGTTATTAATGATAAAACTCTAGAATAATAATAAAGGAACTAAAAAAAAAAAAAAACTGTAAAACTACAACCCATGAAGGATCTTGGGTTCAGTACTTTGTAAAAAAGTACTGTTTCAAGGCCAACAGTCTTCGAGAGAGATGATCGGACCAGGATCATGCTTAACCGTCAGGATTCTACTGTGCATTAATTATTTTAAATCCTGAGCATCCACTATATAGGCTGAGTGTTTCCCAGGGTCGATCTTATAAAACGGAATAAATAATTACCATCAGCCGGATTCGTATCTGAGCCCTTGAGTTGAGGGAGCAGTGCCTTACTCACTGAGATACACCGCTCCAAAAATAAATAAATAAATAAATATTTACCTTCAATTTTAAAATTACATGGAGTTCATTAACAAATAAAACAATTGAAATCGAGTAATATAATTGCTACAGGTTATATATTTTAGTATATTTTTTTTTTTTTTTTTTTGACTCTATATCTTCATCCGCACCTGTCATGGTAGTGACAATTAGCAGATTAGCTGTTTAAATTGAAAATGACATGATAGGCATGACGAAGAATGGAGCCCAGCAGCACCTCTTCCCTGGCCTGTTTATATCCTAAAATCAGGAAAGGAGATCTCTCATCCAGCTCCTTATTTTAGTATATTAATCTTTGAATTTTTATTTTTATTACATATATATTTCAGTATGTTTTTCTTTAGTAATTCTAGAAGGTTTATTATTTAAAAAAAACAACTACATATATTGGATATATCATAATTTGAACGAGTGAGGATGTTGGATAATCCAAAGTCAGGTTTAAAATATTTTAGGGGCTTGACTAGGGATTCTTTTTCCGATAGCTGTGCCTTACACAAAGGCATCAAACGCCGCGATAAGGCTTTCACTACTCAGGTTCTTTTGTATTTTTTTGAGATTATAGTTACCCTTCATTAGTGTTGACTCTTCTATATTCCTCTTCTATGTTCCTTCAAATTCTTTTGTCGCGCTTCCACATAATAATGTCTACTTCAAAGAAGAGAAGGAGAGAAGAAAAAAGGGGGGAGAATTTAGATATTTGGCCTACTTGTTATAATAGAATCGTTCAATTCTAGAAATTTTTTGTAGTTGAACCAAGACATATCATCCTTAATGTTCCTTCAAAAGCAGTAATCACATTATTTCATTTTTTAATTTTCTAATAATTATCCAACTATTTTTAGGCATAGGAAGAGTAATCTAATCGTTTTAATTATCGCCACACCAGAATGATCCATCGAACTCGAAATGTAATAAATAAAAGGAATTGAAAATAATAATTATTTATTTTTTATTATGATTTCGAAACGCATTTTTGTTAATTGTTTTCTGTAACGAACCTTAGAAATATACACTATATCGCACATTATATTATATTATATTATTAGGTTTTATATTATATTAGGTAATATATTATTTTATATTATATTATGTTTTATATTAAATATACATTGGGTCATCCGACCTTTCAACCATGATTTAGCAGGAGGTCACCCATAACTGCATTGCCAATCCTACAGGGAGTAATATAGCAGTGTCCTTATGTTATTCCCTTCTACTATTCTATAACTCTATCATTATTTTCATCTGTTATTCTAATATTCCTACCGTTTAATATTTCTTTCTCCGAAACATCCAACAGATCGAAACTCTTATTGGCTATTGATATATTGTAATACCGCGTCGCTGTTCCCAATGTAAGTGTATACATCGTTATAATTTATGTATATTTTAGATTCATTTTGATCCTTATGTTATTATCTCTCGATTACTAATTAAAATGATATATACTTTTTTTTAATTTTTAATTAATTCTTAAGTAAATATAATATAGAGTAAAGAAGTCAGTACCAATCCTTGCGGTACTACCGTCAATACTGGTCGAATTGAGGAAATTTCTAATCTATGTACTGAGTCAACTCTAAAACATTGATAGCAACCTACACTGACGATACAACAATTTTAACAAAACGTCATATTCCCAGACTACACTCATTGAATTTAAAAAAACAATTAATAAATTTACAAATTGGTACACACTTTGGAAAAGTTGTTTAAGTCATGAGAAATCACAACGTACAACATTTGTACTTAGACGAGACGCGTTCTACTAGTTTACATCTGCGACAGCCAAATTCTTCAGACGGATATGAAAAGAAAAAGTTTAAGCAAGCAACTGAAAATACTATACTTAATTTTTTCCAAATCAAAATTGTAAATCAGACAAAAAATTAAATACATACACATACCTACTCAAACCCATATGAATATGCGCCTCAAAGAGTTTTGGTTCAGCAAAACAGACGAACTTTCAAAAATCTTTTCTTTTTTTTTTATTGAATAATAATACAATCAGCCACTGCTGGAGGGCTATAAGTATTAGGGCTAAAAGTTCTCATTCATACAATATATACAAATAATAGAGAAATAAATATAAATATAAAAAGTAAATAAATAATACTGATGAAGAAAGTAAATAAAAAGAAAAAAAAGTAAACAAATAACATAAAATAGAAACTTCTAAACACAATCATACCTATATACAATATATACATTCACCAAGGAATCTCCGAGCCAGGCTTTTTCGCCCACATGTGGAAGGCAAAGAAAGACGCCAGGAGATCCCAGTGCCACTTTCCCAGCCGCATCACTAGTATTAGAAGCCAGTGAAGATTGAAAGAGAGCAGTAGAGCCACAGACGCTCAGGACATGAGTGGAGAAGCTGGCCATTGCCAGGACTCCAGAAGCATATTTACAAGAGATCTCTGGGCCACTGCCGTTTTAACCTTCGTAGAGGATTGTAGGGATGAAGGGAGCTGGATAGGGATTGAGCTAGAGGATTTGGATGATGGATGGAGGAAAGGTTCTGGTGAAAGTTTGAGAACCTGGATGGGATGATGTTGAGGATAAATGGGATGTTAAGGTCATGGTGTAAGGTCTTATTTGTGACATAATATGGAGCATTGGCTATTGTTCTAAGTACTTTGGATTGGAGGGGGCGGGTTGGCCGAATGCGCTAAAGCGTGTGCACTGCACCGCGAGTTGACTGGCAACCGGATAAGAGATTTGAGAAAATTTAAAAAGATGAGTTCGCATCCCGGTACCGGAGGGGATTTTAAACTTCCCCGCCCTCACCCTCCGGCCCAGGAAAATCCCGTATAGCCTAAAAGGTGAGGTGGGGAAAAACAGAAAAAAAAGTACTTTGGACTGGAAGGATTGGATGCCTTTGATATTCAAATGTTTAGCAGTTCCCCACAGTTCAAGTCCGTATGTCCAGATAGGTTTCAGTGTGGTCTTTTAAATTAAAAGTTTATTATCAATCGAAAGATGAGATGTCTTACTTAGTAATCTATACAGCTAGCCATATCGTCGGTTAAGTGTCTTTTAAGTCTGGTATGTGGGTTCCAAGTAAGTCTTTTGTCTAGAAGGAAGCCAAGGTAACGGACTGTGTCTGAGCAGGGAAGTGGAATTGAATTAAAAAGGATTGGCGGTTCAAAAATCTACAATCTTTCAAATCCTAAATTTTATAACTAATATCAGCAGTTCTCTGGTATATAAACAAAAAAGCTTTACAGACCGATTTACGTTAACAAACAACCGATAACCTCCGCATGTGTTGACATACGTACTCTTTACTCCTGATCATAGCCGCAGACTTCTGGAGGGGAGAGGAGAATAGGGGCATAAAAATAAAAACGCTGAGGGGCGAGAATATCGTTTCCCTCCTTCCTTCCTCCTCTCCCGATAATTTGAAGTAAAAAAAAAATAAAATTAATAATTCATAAGTTAAATGAATGAATGAAATTTTAAACTAAAATCGATTAAGATAATAATAAAAGTCGACCAGCTGGTTAGAATTAAGTATGTTACTACGTTGTCATGACCTAAATGTTACTGTTATTTAAATCGCCATTTATATTCAAAGGTAATAATATACATCAGTATATTCTAGAATATTGATTCAATCACCAAAAAAATTTGCACCCCGTCAATTTTTACGCGAAATTCTCATCGAATTTCCACAAAAAATTAATATATATATATATATATATATATATATATATATATATATATATATATATATATATATATATTTGATAAGTATAAGTATCAATATATTTTATAGAGAATGTTTTCCATTGATATTTTTACATAACTAATCAAAGTGAAAATTATTGTATTTTTATTTGAAGGTTGCTAATACTATTCAGTTTTTAACATTATTCATTTTTAGCTGAAAAAGTTTTAGAAATCGATGTTTTGGAAGTTGCCTCCCTCCGCGCGTGTTTAATAACGTATACAAATATGTAATATATTAAACTTTTGGGTTCAGAAATTGACCAATTTGTCAAGTATAAATACTTTAAAAACAACTATACAAACATAAATAAATAAATTTTTAAATAGTCAATATTATATTTGTTCGTTTCAGAATAATTATGTTGAATTTCAAAGATAGTATTAATTCTCGTCATTTTTTTTTTTTTTTTTTTTTTGGGTCCATCGTCCACCCAATCAAAATCGAAAGTTTTCGCTCATGCTCCTTATTTCATATTAAACTACTCCGACACAATAGACTTATAGACGACACGGCCACGACTGACACGAGATCTCCTTTCCTGAACTAACTAAGTAAATAACGACTAGGAAGAGCTACTGCTGCGTACTATACCTCCTCATGCCTTTAATGTCTTTTTCCAAGTTCACTACAGTGCATCTGATTATTATCGTATATGAAAAGTTGAAGATAAAACAACAATACGTTTCGATTTTTTGCCATGTTTATTTTTTATTTAAGATTTTAAATGACTATCTCCCTTTGAAATGGGGTTGATATTACTTCTTTTTTTTTATGATATTGCTCTCCCAAACTGTGGCTTTCCACGGTGGACGATAACCAATCAAACATGTACTTACTACACTCAACTTTGCTTAACCTTAATTATATTCTCATACTTATATCTCTTTATATCAAAACTTATTTGATTGTTTATTAAATTTTAAATTGGTCAATAATCGTCTTGTCTTTTTGTCTACCTTCGAGGAATCGCTGTGTTATATATGTGTCCGATGTTGTATCCTGTCCTGGTGTTTGAGAATTTAAAGAGTTTTTTTTTTATTTTTATTTTTTTTTTTTTTTATCTTG
Organism: Nezara viridula; assembly: GCA_928085145.1. NCBI lineage: Eukaryota > Metazoa > Arthropoda > Insecta > Hemiptera > Pentatomidae > Nezara > Nezara viridula. The sequence goes on from OV725080.1 coordinate 25,590,699, forward strand.
GGGAAATGTTTATTTTGCTATATGTCTATTGTTTAATATGGTTTATTGTTAATAATTTGTTAGAGTATTGCTATGAAAGGGAAGAAAAAAAAGAAAGCAAAGATATGTCTCATATATATAAATAAAATAGAAAAATGTAATATAAAATTAATGTCTGTATGGATTGATAAGTATGCTGTGTACGAAGCAACCCTATGTAGTAGGGCAGCATAACTTTTAATAAAGTACTTCTCTCTCTATATTTCTTGTAGTATACTTTTATTATATCCGTATCTGCCATATACTGCCTTCCTTTTATATATGGTACATATATGATACATATTCGTATATTTTTTAATGTTCTTTTGGATTACATCAACAGTCTTACCGTCAAGGAATTAGAGTATATATGTATATGTGTATATAAATATATAAACACATATATATTACATTACCATGACAGTAGGGTTGTGGATAAAATGGAAAAGAGGTTTTCAAAAATCCCAATCCCGTGACAGTGGAGGTGATATCAATTAGGCCTTGACTCGGCTAATGAGGGCGGGAAAGAATTCGCCCCGCCCCTTCGGCCAAGGCCCCTCGCTAATTTGAGATTCCTCTTTTCCAATAAAATTTAATTTTCCCTCCTCAGTGCGGTGTCAGCCAGGACCAAGGACCAAGGGCGAGGGCTATATTTACGAATCTTTTCAAAAGGCTCTCTACCCAAAAGAGGCTACACATTAATTAATTAAATTCAACCACCAAACTAATCCTCAATAAGAACAAAAGTCTTTTATATAAAGTTAGCACCAAATGGATATTTTTTAATAATATGATATTGATAAAAATTTAATTTTAAAAATAGAATTGATCAGAAATTAACGAATCGTAGACAGTCTTATATACTAAATTATACTATCACTACATGGTTTGACTACATGAGTTAATTCCAAGTCTCCTACAAAATTATGAATCTAGATCATACGGGAAGAGTGTGAATATAGAAATGTATCTGCAAGAGTGATTCGTTGGGGTAAATAAACTAAAGATTACAAGTGATGGAGGACGTCGGTAGAGAGCTGTAAAGGAATTTATCAATAATTGATATCTTTCCGTTGCATACATTGTAGACACCAAATCCACTTTAAAAAATATTTTTGTCTGTCTGTATATCCGCATTGTCCATCGAAATTTTGTCAGGGGTAAGTTCGGCAATACTTAATGGTAGACTTTTGAAATTTTCACAGTGCATTTAAGTTTGCTTGACTTAAAATATAGGCTTTTAATGAAAACAAAATATTGAGTAGAACCAAAGTTATAAATTCTTGATAAATTGTTTAGAGATCCCGTTTAGGAAATTACTTCGATTCTAATCTCAACCTACTCTACCTCGAGCCACATTTAAAAGTTGTACTATTCAACTGATGGAAAAAATTATCACAACTCAACGGGAAAAATCGGGAATACCGAACATCTGTAACGCGTTGTCGCATAAAACGGGTAAAACACACTCATTTTTCAACTTTGTCCGATCTCCCCGTTCAAGGTGTTATTCAATTCAACTTTTCGAATCTAACAAATATTGTTTTATACCTTTTTAGGATTAACCAAACGGATTAGCCGGAAATCAGGGAAGAAAATCCAAACAATTCACACCGGCCGCCACAATATTGAGATCAAGTTCTAATTTTATACGGATGTAGGTGACTCAAGGTCCAATGTTATTTTGCCAGTGATAAACTCAGGAGAGTTTAAATAAGTGGAGAGACTACAAATCTTTTTGATTAATTAATCAACTCCACAATCTCCTCACTTCATCATAAATGAAAATTAAACACAAATTTTAATGGATCGGTGGTGGTCAGTTTAGTTGTGTGGTACCTAAATAAATAGCCGAATAAGAAGGTTTTTGTTATGACTAATGGGAAACCTTGACTTCCATAAGCCTCTCTATAAAAAATTGCAAAACAAACCCCCTCTCCCTTCCTGACCCAATTTTATGAAATTGATTTTAACTATATACCCATCAACATCAGCTAGTTAATATTATATTATTAAAAAATTATCTAATATAAATAAAATATGGTCCAAGAATATTTATTTTTTTTAAAGATAAATCTTTTTCCCATTTGAAATACTGCTTAATTCACCTACCTCCCCTCACCAAGGTGTGCCATTAGCTATTAGCCATATAACAACAAAGCTCCTTCAAACCCAGCCCCTCGCGACTTGTAGGCACTCCACATCAAGGACAAGAGCTTGTATTGTCTCATTTTCGAGATAGGAGATGAGATAAGGCACTCTCGGGTGCTTCAGCCTGCGATCCGTCGAGTGTGCTTCAAGGATACGGCACGGTTATCTTGTGTGTGAGTGTGCACATAGATTGAAGTAACCTGGTTTCCCTCATTGCCAGGTACCTCTTGTAATATATCCTGGGTTTATTGAAAAAAAAAGTCATTAAGTAATATTTCAGAAAACAAATTAACTAAGTACTTTAATTCTCCAAACTTTTTGGCCGGCGGGCCACATTGTGACCTCCACTTAACTCCAACGGCTCATGGCATATGATGAAAAAATAAATCTTTTTCTATAAATGACGCTTCAGTCATGAAATGAGCTTTCTGGAGGAAAACAAAAACATGCAATAAATGTTGCAGTAATCTCTCATATGAGCAATTTGCTTAATTTTATGTTTTAATATTTTTGAAATTTTACCAAGTAATCAAAAAAACTTTCGGAGGCCGGATTGAAGGGGCTTGCGGACTGAAAGTGTTTGGAGTTCCCTGCTATGATACATAAAAATGATGTATCATTTTGATGAAATTGCTGTAGTTTCTTATCAATAAATAAAGTCAATATACTTTTAAACATATACCGCAATGTTTTAGTGATTTCTTCACAATAAGTAGATGATATATACTTCATTACACCTACATAAAATGACATAAAATAAATTATTATATTGTATTTAAACTATATATCTGCGCATCATTGACGCTTAATATCTATATCCTTAGGTTTTACAAATTCTTTGTATTTTTTTTTTTTTTTTTTGCTAAGAATATTATTTCTATTCTAAGAAAAGCTCTTTTTAAAACATAGATTATTTATTTTGGACACATATTTTAATTATAATGAACTTGTTTATTTTTATACAAACTGTCATTGGTTAAGCAATAAAACGGATTCAATAAGAATGAAAAATACATATGCGAATCTTGGAAAAAACCTTAGAAAGTTAAATTTCCAGCTTCTTCGTGGCAATGAAGGAGTCAAAAAACTTCTAGGCCTATGATCAGCTAATCCTGATACACATTTAGAAAAAGTCCAAAATTTATTTTCATTACCACCGCTTTGAAAATCGAAAATTATGGGCTTCATCCCAAACCTATCCTAAAAATCATTGGTTCGATTTTATAGATCATTCATGAATCTTTGTAAAATATTTGGAAGGGTCCAATGATGTCATATGATTGCAGTATTGTTTTTAATAAGTTAGTTTGTATTTAGTTTTAAGTATTTTATTATTTTTAATATGGTACTATTTAATACTAGGATCATTTTTAATTTTTTTTTTGTTAATAGGTGTACTCCCTGTCGCGGACCAATCCCCATTTTACAAATTACACTGCTGTTCATTTCATTGTACTACTCCTTTTCAAGTTATGTGTATACATTTAATTTACACGTATTCTGTATTTCAGATTTTATTTAATTTTTTTTTTATAAACATAAAATAAACTGAACGAAACCACAGTTAAGATAAATTTTTAATTTCTTTCAAAATCTATATTATACATCGCGACTTATTACCAAATTATATTATTTATATAATTATAATTATTCTTATTGACAATTTGTAACCATAATATTTATTCAACTTGTCCACCTTCAAATAAGTAATTTAAGCCTTTTATTTGTAACATTTTCATTGTTGGTTACATTGTGCTTCCTTTTCTACTTCATAATAATAATAATTTTATCACAATACAATATAGATGATATTATATATAATATAATAATTAATATATTCTACCACCTTCAGATGAATAAATACCATTTCCCATACAATTTGTTGGCTAAAATTTTGTATTAAGAGCATAGGAGGTTACAGGAGTTCAAAACATAATTAAATGAACATCTGTAAATTAGTGCTAATTATAAATCCAATAGTGGAGCTCATGCAACCTCTTACTCTCCTAATACTGAAATAAAATCCAACATACACTTAAAACTTTTTTATATAATACAGAGAATTATTTCTCCTTTCTATGTACATGATTGTATGAATGGGGACTTAAAACCTGAATACTTGTTTCCCTTTAATATGGCTGATTGAATTTTTATCCAATGAACTTGTAACAATTTAAAAAAAAAAAAAAAAAGATGTTTCAAGTACAAATCTTACATTTGATGATGAATGAATTTCTTATAACTCTTCAAGTAAATTATTTCTGGTATTTTAATACAATTTACTCTCAAAATAATCACAACAATCATAATAAAAACATATTTGTGTAAAAAAACTGAATTAATGATAGTTTCGAAAAAGTTGCATAACTGTCTAAGAATTAAATACGTAAAGGTTTTTATATGCATAATAAAAAAATCATTAAAATATACCATTGCTCTCTATGTACCCGAAATTCTCTCTTATAATATTTGAGATTCGACAAGGAAATTTTTTTCAGCCTTGATCCGATATTAAGCTTCAACGAAGTCCTCCACGGAAAAGTTGGTTCCATTAAACTTGTTTCAATCTAAGTTGAGCTGCTATCGGGGAGTACTCCATTGTTTGCCCGGCACACATCCCTCCATAATGTACGATGTAGGCAAAGCAACATCTTTCAAACATGAGTCACGCCAACATTATTTTCCAACTTGGTTTGAGACACTTTTAAATTATCTTTGTTTGTCTGGTATATTAGCACTTTCTAATATACATTCTTGAAATGTTAAAAAATATAAAAAAATTATTAATTACTAAATGATATTTTAAACTGTACGTTATAATTGTAAAATTCCTACCATACAGCCCAAAATTTAAGTAAATAATAAGATAGCCCGTCAACGTTTCGCCAATTCAGGCATCTTCAGAACAGGAAATAAAATAAACCCAAGATCACATCACTCCATTGCACCCCCAATCGAATGCTAGAAGAAAGGTGGGGTAACAGTTGAGGAAGGTTACAATCAAACATGGAAAAAAGAGAGATGAAAAACATTAAACTATCAATCAAATACATAAATATGCCACAATAAAATACAAAAAATAATAAGAAAAGAATGAATAATTAGCACAAAGAAATTAATAGTTCCATCTCTTGGTTTCAATCTTTCCTTTCGCCACGTACCCAAGCAGTCTCCATACCCAACCAACCACTATCTGCCTTCCTTTCTTTATCCTCTGGAGTTTCCCAGGGTTCAAGCTTATCTCCTCTCCTTTTCAGCTCCTGCTTTAACGACCTACCTAAATCAATTCTACATTGTTCCCACCACCTTTATGCAGACGATTCACAGATGTACCTATAATTTTCTCCTCCTGAGTTACTGGGGGCATTTGCCAAGATCCAAGAAGACTTAGATCGAATCAGTGCCTGGACAAATGTAAATGGATTAAGGTTAAATGCTGCCAAAACTAAGGCCATTGTCATTGGTTCCAAGCCCCTTCTTAGATCACATACAGACTTTCCCATCCTTCACCTTAATGACCAGCCAATCTCCTTCAACTCCTTTGTTAAAAATTTAGGATTTTTCATTGATCAAAACCTCTTCTGGAATCACCATATTTCTCATATCTCTCGACGGACAATATCCACCCTCAAACTATCCCATCGCTTCCTCCATCTCTTACCTCAACATACGCGTAGATTCCTAGTTTCTTCTCTCATTTTCCCCCACTTTGACTATAGCTGTGTGGTGTATGATGGCCTCTCTGTGGAGCTCCGCGATAGACTGAAAAGACTAATGAGCAGCTGCGTAAGATTTATGATCGGGGCCCCAAGATACTCCCATGTTTCTCACCATTACGCTGAGTTAAAGTGGCTTTTCCCCTCCATCCGAAGACAATATTTCCTAGGTACGTTCCTCTACCAAATCATCAACAACCGTCGTCCTTCTTACGCCTACAACCTTCTGCAGTTCAAATCTTCAGTCCATTCCCTGTCCTCAAGATCTCGACCTTCTAACCTTTACATGACTTCTCACAGATCTGCCTCATTCCAAATTTCCATTATTGTTCGCTCTGTCAATTTCTGGAATTCCCTCTCCATCAAAATTCGACATTCCCCATACATATCCACATTCAAAACCCTCCTATCCCAATTCCTATCCCAAAAACAGTCAGATTGTTGCTAACCAATCGAGCTGATTTTAATAGAGAATTTGATACATCTTTATTTTTTAATTCTTTATTATTTTCTTAAAAGTGTATACTGGTCTATCAGTGCAAATAACTTTAAGTGTCTTGTCATAGTATTAATTGTTCTATATATAGTTTCATTTGTTTTGTATATTGAATTTTTACCTTATATTTTTTTTACATTGTTTCTTTTGTTCGATTGATTTTATTTTGGCCAGATGTAATATTTTAATTTTGTTCTATTTTGTTATTCTCAAGGGACTGTGTCTCAGAATAAAGTTATTTTTCTATTCTATTCTATTCAAATGGAAACGCACATTAAAGGAATAACAACCTGATTTAAAAATGTCTACGAGAACAGCTGTTTTATATTTAATGATCTTCCTCTGATGTGCAATGTAATTATTCCTTTTGTATTTATTATTATTATTATTTGTATTTTTCTGGGGCATATTTATGTATCTAATTGGCAGTTAACAATTATTCATCAGTCTTTTTCCTCTACTGATCAGCTGTTTAATTATAACCTTTCTCAACTACATTACCTCATCTTTCTTCCACTATGCGATAATACTATGCCCTATAATTCCTGCATTTGAGTATTTGTCGGGTTATTTTATTGTTTACATACATTTCAGAGAGATAAGGTTGTGTAGTTGAAATTTTAAAACTACTATCTAAGCTGTCTCTTGGTGAGCTCTTGCTCGTTTACATGAACATATATTTACGTTTAAGTGAAAATTTACCGAATTTCGATTTATAAAAATTAATATTTAATTGTATAAAATTCCAAAGATACATAAGGCATTACATAACTCGGACGAGATTATAATATAAAACTCTAGAGAAAAAAAATACATATGATAGTACAATAAAATAAGCCTGCAATATAAAAGAAACTGAAACCTGTCACGTTCTGATAAACTGGCTCATATATAATATCTCGAGAAACAAGATCCTTACGCCTCGTGTTGTTTATTTATTGGGTTTAAACATTTACTTCAAGAAATATAGGAAGAACTGAGCTACCTGCTTACCGACTGCTTCTGATCGGGTTGAGAAGATCGACAAATATTAGTCCGCTACAAATTATAATGAGTTTTTTTTTTTAAACCGACACTGGTTCTGATAAGATATATAATCTCCCACCATGTCATCGCTATGTTTTAATATTATTTAAGTTAAATAACGTTTATTTACCTACAATTTATTTTTTTAAAATCATTATGTTTCATATTTGATGAACGAAAGATATTTTATTACTCCTGGTATTCGTCTATAATTGATAAATATAAGAAAAATATAGATATTGCGATCTCATCATCAAGGTAAAAAATAGTAGAACTTTCCTCAAGATCATTTTACTCGTTAGTGTATGGATTATAATTGGACTGACCTATTTATACCATCAATATTAACACAAACACATAACATAGTTTTGTTTCCATGGAGACCTACTTACATAGTTCTCTCATAAATATTGTTACAAGGAAGTATATACAGATTTCAACAGGATAATTTATTTTTTCAAAAACGTTTTTAGAAAATAAAATGTATATCTATAAAAAGTAAAACAAAAAAGAAATTACTCAAAATGTCTTCATTTTTCCTTGACACAGGCATTTAATCTCAGTGGCCAGTCATGAATAGCAGCACGCAGCACTTCTTGAGGAAAGCGCTCTGTGAAGCTCTGTGGCATGCCATCCTCTTCAGTTCGGACCAAAGTCCTGGCCAATCCGAAGCAGAGATGAACTCTGAAATGTTCTTTTGCAGCCACTGCTAAGTTGACCTGGCCTTGCGAGCTGGAGCGGAGTCTGCTAGAAAACCCAATGACTTCCAGCAAACAGAGTATAATTGAGAAAACAGAGTATAATTGGGAAAACAGAGTATAACCCAATGGCTTGAAAACAGGTTCCAAAAGATCGTCCTGATAGTTTTTAGTGGCTGTTTTAACTCCGTTTTCAAAAAAATGGAGCTTTGTTGTGCCATCAAAGCAAACTTACTGAGGAAGGGTCCACTCTTCCAATGACTTCCTGGGTTTCTTTAGAGCTGGGTACGTACACATTTTGGCGCTTAAATTGTACTTCGATTGTAAACATTATCTCATTGCTAAGCAACATCTTTCGATGAAGACTTTGGTGTAACGGCCAAGGAGCACTTTGCATCTATCCACAATAATTTATTTTAGGGAAGTGGTTAGCTTTTGTTCTGCCATTCTTCGAAATGCACCCATCCTAAGGTCACTTTTTGTAATGCGAGACATTGATCTGACAGATATTTCCATTTCTCGAGACATGATTTGTTATTTTTGAATGGAATTTCTTCTAATTCGAATAGTCACTGCTCTTACTGCATTTGCCGTTCTCACAGTACGGGCCCGGTCGAGGTCTGTCACATACAGATAGGATCTCATTATGTCTATTTATAGTGCGGTACAGGAGCATACGGCTGATACCCAAAGGTTTCAAAGTGCTGAAAATCTCTGACCTACATTTTCCAACTTTGTGTAAGGCGATCACAGATATTCGGTTTTCTTTATCACTCCACTCCATGCTAACTGGGCTAAATAAAAATACAAACTAATTGGGATTACTATCCTGACATTTAAAGAAAATAATCTGATAGAGATAAGGATCTAAATAATACTCAAGGATATAAACAAAGTTTAACTTTTATAATAGTATTTATGGTATAACTAGGTATTTGTTTTCGTTAAATCTTCCTTTTTTCTAGACATTAACAAGCTATATTCGGTTTCGTAAAGTTTTTGACGGACTATGGTGGGTTATAGAAAGAGTAGATATAGAAGGACTCGTTGGAAGAATTTTGCTAAATCATCTGACTTCAGATCTAATAACTTCAGAGGAAAATTAAGAACGTATAACTAGAATTTCATTCTAATATTGTAATCATTCTAGAATTTTCACATCTAAAAAACAGGATTTGTGAAGCAATAAATATAGTATGGATTTTAGAATGAAGCTTCTAAGACAATAAAATAGCCTTAATTTTAGACGACCATTATTGTGTGTGAACAAATTTTATCAATTTAGGATAATAACATATCTGCCACTTACCTCTCATCTCCTCATTGTCCATAGTATAGATCACTTTTTATCCAATTATTAACATAAGTTAAAAACTTTTTGAATGGCTTCATTATATAGTTTTTTTCTAGTCATTTATTGAATATTACAACAATCTGTCACTTGGACATTATAGTGCGGTTAGATAACAATTTTATAGTAACCTATAACTTTTTTTATTTACCAAAATTGTTGTAATGGAGCATTTTCGATTTGGATATCGGCAAACTTTGTCTGTTTAATGAGGCTATAAAAACTCAAGAGCAGCCATTTGCTTACTACTTGAATCGTAAAGGTAATTGGACCACGAAATTGAGAAAAAATGTGGCCCTACAAAAATATTGGACCGTTTGGCGTGACCTCCATACCCATAATGTCAAAATAACGAAGTTATCCAGACCAAATGCAGATATTTTATAAGCAACCATATATCTCGAGTTCGTGATAAAATTATCTGACGATTCCGGTGGAAAGCGAATGGATATTCATGAGTTTTGAGTATTTCATTAAGTAAGCAATTTAATGATAGGACTTTAAAGAAGAAAGAAATTGCGAAGATAAAAAGTTTTACGTTACGATAAGATGAAGCCATTTCCGAAGTTTTAGGCGGATGTTAATAATTTGATTAAAAGGGGTCTGTACCGCGGATTATCATTCTCAGATGAAATATAGGGAGCCACAAAAATCAATATTCTCATTTTTAAAATCTTAAAATTCTTTGTGTTTGTTTATCATTCAGTCGCTGCTAGAGACTAGAATCTATAAAACCATTATCTTACCTACAGTCCTTTATGGATGCGAAACGTGGCCGCTAACATTAAGGGATGAGCAACATCTTAAGGTTTTTGAAAATGAAGTATTGCGTAGAATATTCGGACCGAAGAAGGATGAGTTAACCGGAGAGTTAAGACTGTTACACAACGCCGAATTACGTGAACTGTATCCGGTTAATGTAATTGAAGTGATTACATCGCGTATAATCAAATGAGCTTGTAAAATTGTTCGGCTTAGTAACGAAAGAATTCCTAAGAGGTTAATATTTGCTGTGCCGAATGGTAAACGCCCAAGAGGAAGACCGAGGAGAAGGTGAGAAGATTGCGTGAAAGCCGATCTCAAGGGACTGGATTTGGACGGTGAACGGTAGAGGGAGTTGTGTAATAAGCGATTGGTGATGTCCGCATCGAACCTTCGGGTTCGCTAAGCCTTTTATTTATTTATTTTATATTGTTTTGTTCAAAGCCAAGACAGGAAACCCAGCCGTTGTCAGTTTTTTTGACAAGTGTCAGTAGAAAAATAAAAAAAACTTTAAAAGATTACTATGCTATCAAATTTTATATTTCCTTAACTAAAATCGAATAATTCCTTTAAAAATCTAAATATGAATAATTAATTTATTTTTGTTTCACTTTACATATTTGTTTCTCTTCAAATATTAATTCACACCTGTTATGACTATGACAATATGCTAATGTGTGGTTGTTGTTAATTTAAAAAAATGGTTATTAATTTGAAAACATATAGTTTTAAAATATAAATAATATCTTCATATTAATAAAGGGAATATTAATTCAGTGAAACTGTCTGGGATTCGGAGATGAAGATATTGTTAGCCTGAAGTGAGTTGAGAGAAGCGATGCTAAATTAGACTTGGAAATAGACTCTGATCTAATTTATTCATAATGTAATGTATCTGTTATTTAAATAGCTGTAATATTTTCTATTCAAATTTATTCATCTATTTGACAATTGTTCAGTCTTGATTCTTGTTGAAATTCTCTCTTATTGCGTTGTATTCATAGAACTTAAATTAAGTAAGGTTTGAGATATATATTTCTCTGATATATTTAAATCTTTGAAGCTCTCTTAATTTTTAAAAAAAGGATAATAGACATTCGAGCTTTAATATAGAGGTTATTTGAGAGATGTGGTATTTTGTTACGTTTATTCTGGCAAATCTCGTTCCATTTACACAGTTCATTCCAAATATAACTCCTGTATAGCACACCACGAAAGAACTAATATCGATCGGGCGGCCGTGAGACGTCCATGGTGACGTATTGTTGTCACTGATTGAACAGTGTCGGTGCAGAGATTGCGATGTCCTCATTCAGTGGGCACAACAACCCACCCTTTTGGTCCACCTCATTCGGCACAATGGGGGTTTGTCGGGCGATAAAGTATTGTGCTATAGGACAAGGATTTCTGTTTTGTTTTCGATCAAGCTGGAAGGTTTATTGTCTTCGAATCAGCAATAGAAGTGACGCATGGAAAATATGGTCCATTTATATGAAATCATTAGTGATTCATTTACACCCGTCAAATAATGAAGTGGCATCCTTTTAATGAAACTACTTCTGGTTTTTGAAGTGAAAACTTCATTAGATGCGCGCTTGTTGCTTCGTTATTTCGTAGGTACTGAATGAGACTAAGAACGCTCAGCTATATAACGCTAATTCGGGTAAAGTAGGCTTAAGCAGTCTAGATTTTTTATTGGGATTAAAATATCTCAGAAAATAAAAAGTGCACCAACTGCACGTATTTATAACACTATATTCCGAACATTAGGAAAAATGAAGCAGGAGCCTAATTCATTTTTTTAACCCCTCTTATTTAAATTATTAAATGTGAAATAATTATATATTTATTTTGTCTATAAAAAATTATTTGTACCTGTCAACTTATTGTAGACAATAAGCAAAGTGATGGCGATCCATGAAATAATGACATGACAGGCATGGGGAAGGAAAGTACTCATCAGTACCTCTTCCCTAACTTGTTCGAATTACTTAGGTTGTTTAAGGAAGGAGATCCCTCATTCAACGCCTTTTTAGTCTTCTCTTCATGTTCTGGGGTATTTCAGCTGTGGCCATGTCTCTTATTAGTCTGTTATCATGTCCATTTAAATTTGTGTAAAATCGTTGATATAGGATCGTTATATGTAGGTTAACTGTTGGAAAGTGGTGGTCAGTATGTAGAGTTTTGTTAGTCAGGTACCAAGGTGTTTTTGTTATGAGCCGCAATAATTTTGATTGGAGCGTTTGAAGTTTTTGTAGGTGAGTCTTTTTAGCGATGCCGTATATATGTGATGAGTATGTCCATATGGGCTTAAGTAAGTATGTATATGTATTCAGTTTCTGTTTTAGTTTTAGTTGTGAAGATTTAGAAAAAAATATTTAAAAAATATATTTTTAGTATGTAAAAGTTATTTCTTTCTCCCTGTGTAAATATATGTTTTTTTATATATACAATTTAGTTACATACTCAATGTTTCGGTGATCTGCCCTATCGTCAGGATATATATTTTTTTTCCTAACTTTGTTATACAGATATTTATTTATTCATGACATTTACAACTGTATCAGAATATAAATACACCTATTAAATGTGTGCACGGGAATATAATCAAATGAAAACCCTTGTGAAAATGTTCTAGTTCCGAAATAATAGAAAACTTTTCTTTTTTATTTAATATTTATTCATGATATTCAGAACTGTGTTAAAAAATACATCTAGTAAACTTGTACAAATGGATATAATGACATGACAACACTTGTTGATAAACTAACCACTGGTGTCACTCTAATAATTTGTCTATATAAGGAGCTAAGAAACGAGAGATTCCGATGGTTCTGAAGTTAATTATGGAAGGATTGGTATCTGGATTGGTTCTGATCGGAAACTTATGGTACATTAAGGTCGTTATGGATAATTTTATTTTTCAAAATGTAAGCAGCATTGACGATTTTGCAAAGGATTTCGGATTGAGGGATTTTATATGAGAGGAATTCGACGGCTTAGTGGAGCCCCAAAGCTCAATTCCATAAGTCCAAATAGACCTTATTCAGTCATATATATGAGTTTTTTTGTAATTAAGTGAAAATTTAGAGCGTTTGTCTAGTAAATGCTGAAGTAGTCGAAAACGTCGAGCGGTTTCTTGTCGTTTCAGTCTTGTGTGAGGATTCCAAGTTAGACGTCTGTCCTGGAGGAGGTCATATAAATATAAATCTATAATTTATTGTATCTTAATTTTTTTTTAATATTTGTTTAAATTGTTCTACTTAGGAAAATCGCTATGGTTCTCGCATTGTTGTAGTAACTGTATCAAGGATTAGTCTTGAGTATAATAATTATAATGTTAAATATAGTAAAATATTTCGATTTACGATGCCAGTAAGGTAGTTTTCATTTTTTTTTTTTCGAGAGATAACATTTCTTCTGTTGTTACCACAGCTAAGAATAAAATAGCAGTTCATTCATCTGACATGACAACTAGAATAACAGTCTAGTATTTCTATCAAGCATATGTCTTATAAAATAATTATTTAATATGCAAATTAAATATTTCACTGAAAGACAAAGTTCAATATCTCGGACTGATTTTTGACAGAAGAATTACATGGGGCCGACAAATCAAAAAAAAAAAAAAAACTCTAAGCCTAAGACTAATTACTATTGCCTTACTACCACTATTACTACTTACTAACTTAATAACTTACACGGACATACTAACTCATTGATTCGAGGCATGGCCACAACTATCATGCCCGAAAGCACCCGAAGGAGGCTTAAAAGAAGCTGGATGAGGGATCTCCTCCACTAACTACAAATATTACACTCAAGACAGGGAGGACGCCACTGGGCACTCCTCTTAATCTTCTACATCTTGACACCACACTCGCTAATCGTCGGAACTTCTGACAGGTGGGAATTGAAAAATTAAGTTAAAAAAAATCCAAATGAAGTAATATTGATCCGTAGATTTTAGAAAAATAGAAAAGTAAATTTTACTCTGAGACATGTAGTCTCCTAAGAATAATGAAAACGAGCAATAGAAAGCACATTTATCTGAAATAAAATGTCAGGAAAGGAGCGATTAAATTTCAAATAAAATTTTAAAAAATACCACCATAAGTAAACAAATGAAGTAGAATTATAGATATATAAATGTCAGTATGTTTACGTATTTGTACTTGTAATATTAATAATAACTATGAAATAATAGTAAAATAGTCTGGTAACACACATATTTCATAGTATTTTGTCCAATAATGAAAGATTAATTATTTATCAAATAACAATAGTAATCTTAGTGGATAGAACGTAAGTATTTTCTAAATTAAAGAGCATTAAATTAAATCTGTTGTAGTGCCTACAATGCTACAAACAATTTTTTTAAAGAAATAATTCAACGTCAATTTGAGTAATGTATAGTTCATATAAACTTTCTTTCACGCTGGAATGAGTAATGGATGTGATATCAATTTATTTTTTTCATTTTTATGCTATATCATGTTCAACATTTATCTATGTCTTAAAAAATTTATTTCAGGCCAAAAAAAACATGAAAACTTATTTTGACATATGGACGTGGATTGTTTTCTTATACTTTAAATTCTAATATCAATTATTTCGCAATCATAATAAAAACAATCTGCTGAAATATTGTATGGTATTATCAGTCAATAATATAAACATATTAACATTTTTACTAATTATTTTTTTTTTTAATTTCTATAGCAATTAGCTAATTAACAATTATATAAAAAATATTATTTCTCAATATAATGTCATTTCAAATGTTAGTAACACTTTTTTTTTTGTCTATAATATATATATTTGCGCCTGTCAACAATAAGTAACACTTTAACACTTAAAACGTGATTTTAATGTAGACATCTATTCCTGTTTGGCATCCCTAAGTACGTGTTTAAGTTCAAAATTTTTAAAATGTACTGTAAGCAGTTTAGTTTTAAATATATGTTGACTTTTGTTGGTAACCTTAAGACAATGGAAATCAATCAATCAGGATTTCCACAGTTGTTGACTAATGTACCCAATATTCGGAAAAAGGTTTAACTAATTCGTGGACAACAGTAGCCAATGCCACACAGATCAATAAGGCTCGGTGATAGCTAGGACCATTGTGCTGAGATGGCCGTGGATCGGAACGGATAAATTTAGTTAATGGAGTCAGCCTGATTTATAGGGTCCCTTCCAGACAGCTTTCTCTAAAAAAGGTGCCCTCCCCCCCACTTCGTGGCAATACAGAGCTAACCAACCAATACAGCTTGTGCCGACCCTCCAACTAGAATTAATTGAATCGAAAGCTCTAACGACATCAGTTAGTTCAATATTGACTTTCGGCCTCTCTACCTTTGCTTTCCTGCAGACCGCACTTCTCTCCGAGTTCCCATACATAAATATAATTATTCTATAAACATTATGAATTTAATACATCATGGTAGAATATTATTATCTCTTCATCACGGCTGAAGAATCACTCACAAATAGTGATTATCTACACAAATTTATCAACAAAAGCCGTTATCATTTGGTTTTCAACATCTTTTCAAGAAGATCCCTTCCCTTGTTTCTAATTCGACGTCAAGTAAAACTAAAATTTTTAATTTTATCTCATTACAAAGAGGATGGAACATTGAATATTTTCCTCACTTGCATCATGCAGGTCCAGATTTTAATTTTGAGATATTTTAATCCAAATGCAACACTTCAACAACAAAACTTCAGAAACCGACATACTATAACCAACTATCAACCAACACATATATACTCTTTAGTCTCGATTTCATAATAAACCACGCGAAAATTCAACTGAAGAGGAGCTGGAAGAGGGATATCCTTTCCTGATTCAAAGAATTAAACAACGACAAGCAAAACGTGCTGCTGGGTACCATCCCTCGTCATGACTATAATGCTATTATTATTATCAACAACTAATCTGCTGATGTCACCTTAATGAGAGGTGCGGAACAAAGTCTAAAGGGAAAAATAATACTTTTTTCTAAATTTATTTTTTAATAAACCAATGTTCCTGATTTTTAAAGTGAAAACTTCTTTAGGCGCGTTTTGCACTTTTTTATGGAGGGTGAATTACATTGAGCCGTCAGATTTCCGATGTGTAACGTTTGAGTAAAGTCGACTGGAGTCAACTAATTGAAGTATATTTTTATATAGGTTAAAATGTGGGCGGGGTGGCCGAATGGGCTAAAGCGTATGCACTGCACCGCCGGTGCCCGGCAACCTGACACATGAATCAAAGATATAAAAATAGTCACGAGTTCGCGTCCCGGTGCCGGGGGAGTCTTTTAAATCCCCGCCCACACTCCCTGGTCCGGGAAAATCCCGTATAGCCTTAACGGCGAGGAAGGGAAGGACCAAAAAAAAAAAAAAAAAAAATATATATATATATATATATATATATATATATATATATATAGGTTAAAATATCTCAAAAACTAAAAATCGGATCTCCATATTTTAGGTAGGGAAATATTCAGCATTTCATCCTGTCTGTAATAGGATATTATTCAAAGTTGTATCTTAAAGTGACACCGTGTTAGAGAGGAAAAAATAGTGTTGAAAACTAAATGATAATGGGTTTTATGGAAGGTATGGATTAAAATATTTCAGAAACTAAAAATTGGACCTGCATACTCTAAGCAAGGAAAATGATCAGTATTTCATTATATTTAAAATGAGTTATTATGTATGATTTATATTTCGTATTATTAATCTCGCATTGTTGATTTTTTAACATTTATCGTGTGGTCTACTAGTGGTGATACAACACACACTAGTTGTTCTTTTTTTAAGTTATTTAGAATTTTCATGTATGTGGATTCAGCTGTGATTAAAATATTCATTTTCATTAGTATCTCATTGTCATAACACCAAATTGGTGCAAAGATGTAATGAAAATATTTTAAAAGTTCTGAATATATCAATATATCGATAAGAATAACATAATTACATATATAGTTTTTAAATAATTATATTTCTTGAGATTGATAACAACTGCTCTATTTTTTTTTTTCTCAAGAGGCTTCCAGCTCAATGATGAAAAGGCGCCAAATATATACAGTGCCCGCACGACTGCAGTGCGTTGCTTAACCAATGTCGGTAACTGACAGGCACAGATACATCAATTGATCAAATACAATTTTTTTTTTATTGATTTTATCCATCTATTTCTCTGTTAACATTTGTTATTTTATTCTATTTCCTTATATTTATTATTTTTGTTTGTTCCTTTTGTTTTCTTTCATTATTTTGTTCTAAATTATTTTATTCTTTAATCATAATTATGCAATATTTCAGGTATTTAATTTGGCAAAATATTTATTTACTGATGAAGTACGTTTTGTTAAAAAAAAACTTGTATTTTATTATGTGATATATAATAGTTAGTAAATGAAACAACAGATATTATTTCAAGGAATTCGATCCATAGTCTTTCAACAGCCTGGCTTTTGGAAATTCATTCATGTTTTCTATTTGTCGTTAATATTTTTCAAAATAATTACACAAGTAAATTAAACTTTCTAAAAATCTCAAGGTAATTATGCTGAACGATTCCAAAAGAAATAAGAGATGATCCGAAAAAAAAAACTTCAATCTTCCCCGTCTATTTTATATTTTATTAACCAAATGTATTGCGTAAATTAGTGGGTACCCGCTATTTTACATCGAAAATTATATACTAAAAACAAAGACATAAAATAAGTTTCTGAAAAAGTCCCTAATACTATGAACATTTCCACTGCAGGTCAACCCAAAAATAATGAGACTACTCAGACAAAAAACAGCCAATAGTGCATCTTATACAGATAGTGAGTAAATGCTTATATGTGCGACATAATTCGATTTATTTTCAAATAATTTTAAACTTATTTTGAAAATGCTAATTAATAATATCTTTAATTAAAGAGAACCAGTAATGCGGCTGAGTGAGGGGCGCTGGGATCTCCACGAGTCTTGCCTTTCCTCCCACGAGTGGGGAGAAGGCTTGGCTCGGAAATCTTGAATGATTGATTTTTTTTTTTTTTTTAGATGTTGTATAGAAGCATGTGGATATTTGGATAGTTATTTTCATTGGGTTAGTTTCTTTTTGTTTAGTTTAGTTTATTTTAGTTTATATACATTTATATTTAGGATTATTATTTTTCTTTATAAGTTCTCTATTTTTATTTATTGTGAATGTGCTCTTTGAACAATATTATCAATGTCCTTAATTGTGACAGATTGTAATATCTCTCAATAAATACGTTAAAAAATAAATAAAATTAAAGAGAATTCCGGACTAAAAATTCGAAACATAATTTAAAAGTAGATTAAGGAACTGAAAAAGAGAGCCATAATCTCAGTAGCCTCTAAAAGAAAACATCAGCTTCAGTTTGAGCAAATATTTGCTTAGTAGATGGCTTTTTAAAGCATCCAGTCCCCTCCAGATAAGCAACTTTCATGCAGAATGAGTCAAAACAGAATAAAGACGAAGCAGGCGGCAGAGTTTAGATGTTTGTCATGCTTCTATCATCAAACCCAGCTGATTTGTCACCTCAAAGGTAGTGTTTTATACACTTCACTTAATCCACAATACTAAATTTGAAAAATAATACAACATTCAACTTCCTTTTATACATAAAAATAAAGTACAGTTTAGTAAACGACATATTAGATAAATATTATTAATTAATTACCATCAAAATATTGGAATAAACACCAATTTCATTTATTTTTACTCTCCTCCTCTCCCCCCCCCCAAAAAAAATAAAAAGGGAAATTTATTAACTCATAAAATCAGTGCCGGCTTTAGACATTCGGCGCCTCCAGGCAATTTATTTCGTCCCCAAATAAATTAAAATTATTTCTGAAACTGTTTTATTTTATATAATATTTAAATTTTACTCCATTCAATATTTTTCTAATGCAGTTGCTTCATTAATATACTAAAATTAATTATTTTAATACGTGTTTAACAAGTGGCGAATGCTCCTGATGATCGTCGCTTTCTACGGTTACCAGGCGCGTCGGGGCAATTGCCCTGTTGCGCGATCCTAAGGCATAAGATCATATCATAAACCTAGCATTGCATAAGATCATAGAAGTAAAATTTCGTACATGGTCATATGTTACATAAGAAGGATTGATACCTGAGGTTATTCTTTGAATACTGTCCTTTTTTATGCGTAAAACTATTAATAGTTTTCGTGAGTGCTGAATCTCTTTACTCATACATAAGTATTTATAGTGAACCATTTACAAAATAAATTCGTATTCCTCTAAACTAGTCACTAAAAACGACAACAAATTATATAGAACAAAAACCCAACAATACACTAAACGACGATCATAAGGAGTGAGAATTATCTAGTAAGTTTTTTTGTCTTATATTACTTAGGACGTTCATATCCGAAATATCTTTTTTTTTGTAATCGCCAGACCATTTACTAATTGCCAATAAGCAAGTGTAAATAAATATTTGAAGACAAATAAAATTAAATTAAAAAATAAAGAAACCATAATACTAAAAACGGTATTAGTCACTATGAAGATTAACTGATGGCGTTAAATATATGCACGTGAAGGACTTTATATAAAGTAATGTGTAAGGCGCTTTAGTTATAGTTCAAATATTTTTGATAGAAAAGTTTGTAGTTTTTGTGTGAGGATCGTTTCGGATGTCCTATCTATCTGTGAAGAGCAGGTCCAAATCAATAAATATTAATAAATGGACTTAAGTTGGTAAATTTCAGTCTCAGACTCAGTTTGTCCAGTTTATGATGTAGATTTATTTTCGACGGTTAATTAAAGAAATTAATTAATGATTGAAGACGGTCTTTTTTTTTATGTGGGCCCCTTGTCGTTACTTTGTCGAATATCAGTCCAAGACATTGCACTTTGTTTGAGTATTTGGAAATTGTTGAGGTAAACGGGGCAATTTTCATGTGTAAGTTCAATTGATGATTCTGTAAAGTTACTTCAATTAAGTATAATTTGATTGCGCAAGTCCTTTTAACATCGGTTTTCTAAACAAAGTTGAGAGATAAATATGGCCTTAAAGACAGACCTCTGCTCCTCACGTCTTTCCTCCACCTCCCCCTTCTAAACATATGTTATTTTGAAATGATAGCACTTATCAAAATTAAGTGATCTCATTTAATTACGGCGGTGGAAGTTCCTTTTTAATACTTTCCCTTTGGAGGGCCCTGGCTCCGGTAGAGCGCCATCTTATCGCAGTAATTTGCTAATTGAACATTCAGGTAATCAGAATAATGGCAAAGTTCAAGGCACCCTTTTATATTCTATTAAACTCCCCTATTTTATAAAATATTTTCCCTTATTATTACTCAAAAATGATTTCGTAACCTCTTACAAAAAAATAAATAAATAAACTAAAATGCTAGTGAAAAGCCTTTTTTTTTTTTTTTATTATGTACGGTACAAATTAATACACGTTAAGAAAATGTGATACAAATAAATATATGACATGACAAGGCTTGTAGAGAATTTACCCATAGGTACCACTCTAATATAGTATCTAAATGAGGTGATCCCGAGGCCATTTTCTTTTCAGACGCCTGGGAAGCATATCAGGGATCGAGGAGGAAGCAATGTTAGAAATGAAAGGAAAAGGATGGTTCTGAAGTTTATTATGGAATGATAGATCTGCGGATTGGTCCAAATCGGAAACATATGGAACATTCAGATCATTATGGATTATTTTATTTGTTACAAAATAAGGAGCATTAAGGATTTTAGAAAGGATTTTGGATTGTAAAGATTGGATACGATAGGAATTCGATGGTTTAGTGAAGCCCCATAGCTCAACTCCGTAGTCCCAATAGGTCTTATTATGAGTTTTTTGTAATTAATTAGAAGGTTAGAGCGTTTGTCTAGTAAGTGTTGAAGTAGTCGGAAACGTCGAGCGGTTTCTTGTCGTTTCAGTCTAGTATGAGGATTCCAAGTTAGACGTTTGTCCAGGTGGAGTCCTAGGTATCGGTTTTTTTCAATAGGGATAAATGGGATATTAAAGGATACTGTAGGACAGGAAGTCATAGGTTTAAAATGAAAATGGTTCCAGTCAATACAATTACTCAGGCGAAAAGACTTCACTAAACAGTTGTTTTTTTCTCTTCAGATCTTCTGTTACGAACGTGAAAATAAGGAGATGTTTAGGTATCGTTTCAAAAAATGGCATTTTAGGCGTGATAAAGAATGGTACCCAGCAGTATTTCTTCCTGGTATTTGTATACTTCCTTAATGAAAGAAGATCCCTCGCCCAGGTCCTTTTCCGTCGCGTCGTGATAGCCATGTCGTTAATAAGTCTGTTGTGTCCTTGCAGTATGAAATTAAAACGAGAGTAGAGAGTACTTTTGTGTTGGTCTGTAGTTGGTTGTCGTAAGTCGTTATGTAATGTTGTTGACGAACCAGGGAGCTCCTATCATAAGTCGTAAAATTTTGGATTGAAATGATTGTAGTTTTTGTAAGTGCGCCTTTTTTGCCGCACCGTAAAGAGAGGTGTATGTGCAGATGGGTTTGAGTAGGTTAGTGTATATATTTAGTTTTTGTCGAACTTTCATTTTGTATTTAGAAAAAATTAGTGGAAAAAAATTGAGAAATTTAAATCTCTAAATTTAAATTTAGTTGTTTACTTTAACGAAACTCTTTTATTAACACGATTATTTTATTTAATAAAATAGTTTGTAATAATACCTCGTTCAAGTAAATGAGAGTTAAAACAACAAATATCTGTGTTGCTCGAGTTATAATATTATAATGTTGGAATTAAATTTTTATGATTTTTTTTTTTTGTTCAAAACCAAATTCGTATAAAATATTTGATAATAATGAATTATTTTTCCTATACAATTTCTTAATTATCAAAAAATATAATTAATGACAATGAAAAAACAAACAAATAAAACAGGGAACATTTAATGAATAGATATAAAATAATCTCTATATATATATATATCACAAGCATAAAAGCATAAAATAAACACGATATCTCTTTGGAGGAAACAAAACCGAACAGTCATAATATTGACACGATATTATTGACACGTGCCAGGGGCAACTTCAATAATATTGACCTTGCTAGGTGGGTTCAGCCCAATCCAATTACTATATGATAGATACTTGTGATCTCAAAAAGGTGAGTTCAGATGCTTGTTTAAAAACATGAAAAACAAATAAAACAGCCTACCATACTTCTTTGTATATTTCTTCAGCAACGATATCGTCATTACACGTATTATATTATTATTATGATTTATACATAAAATACAAGATTATACGTTTTATAGTGATTATTATAGGATATAAAATTGAGATAATACGCCAATCAGGGGTAAATAAAATATAAAAATGAATTAATAGAAATGTCTATACTTATATTGATTAAAAAAAATCTGGTGCGTACAACACAAAACTTTCATTTACCTCTCTACTTTGAATAGAAATTATCTTCTGGCAATATTGAGCAATTAAAAAATGTTTGAAGTGCATTTTTGACAGAGCTGTAACTTATAAAGCTTACAGCTAACAACTCATTAGGACCACTAAAATAACAACAACCCTATTAATTGTATCAACAGTAGACAATAAAAACCTCGATACTCCATTTATAATTATTTTATCCGTTTACTAAAATGAAAATACAAGATTTTCATTGCTTGCCGCAGATAGGTCAAAAGTCCTCACACTAATTTTAAGTGGATAATGTTCCGATTTAACAAAGGAAAAATTCATCAAATTATTCACTAATTTAATTTTCTAAAAGGTTACATGACGATTTTTCGGAATGAACGGACGTTGATATCTAATTATTTAAATATAATATCAGATCTAGAATTATTCAACTATAGTAAATGTATTTCATGTTATAAACATATGCTTTATACATCCAAGAAATCCATCCACACACACACATACTCACACACTTGGTTAGTAAGACTCAGGGGATCTCAAAACGTGTAATTCCGTAGAAAACTCAGATTCGAAAATTTTCACGATCGCAATACATTCCCTTACTATATATTACATATATAGGCAAGTAAAAGTAGAAATTGATATAATGTATTCATTGATTGATGATTAATTTATATTTAATGTATGAGATATGGGCTTAGAAAATAAATATTATTTAAAAACTTAACAATATAAATTCTTAATGAAGTTGTAATTTTTTTATGTATATATTTGCTAGCTCTCTAATCCAATCTACAAAGGGAACACCTATAGAAGAAAAAAAAGAATGAAGCGGTAGATCCTAGTTAAACAAAACGGGACAGTGAGGTAGGAAGAGAACTGTTGGTGAAATATTTACCTTTCTCCTTTCCCAGGGGGTAATTTTTAACTTTTAACTTAAATTTTTTCACCAAATGTTTGAAAGGTTCCTGAATTTTTTCACTTTTTTAAAAATAAAACTAGAATTTCACTAAATAACGTAAACAAATCAAAATTATCAATAATGCTGAAACCAGGCATTATCTTTTAAAATATTCAACAAACCATTAGTATGATATCGAAGGATAAAGTTCTGATAACTATAAAGTCGCAAGAAAAACCCATTCATTTTAATAAGGATGTCATTTTACCAGTTGGTACAGCAAATATTAACCCTTTATAAACTATTTTGTTACTAAGCCCAACAATTTTACACGCCCATTTTATTATTTAGTTAGTACCGGATGTACTGCACAAAATTTGGAGCTGTGTAACAGTTTAAATTCTGCGGTTGGCTCACCCTTCTTTGGCCTTGCTTTTTGATAACGACAAAGTATATATATTTACAACTTTTCTTTAATCGACCTTCCAGTATTAAATTTAAACATAATTATTTGATTTGGAATGAGGTCACTTAATTATTATTCATTAAACTACTAAATTTTCATTGCTTCTGGGTTATTAGACGTTTCGATCCCGGTTTTTTTCTTTTTATAAGTTAACAATGGGATCCTGTTCAAAGTTTTAAAAATAGAGCTTCGATATCTCAGGGCAGGGACACACCGAGAGTCTCAGCACCGTCCACCAGCACATATATTAAGCTACTGCTCCATTTAAAACTTTGAAGAGGATTCGATTGTTAACTAATAAAAAGAGAAAACCCGGGATCGAAATGTACAGAAGCAATGAGCATTTAGTAGTTTACTAAATAATTAATAAGTGACCTTATATATATATATGTGTGTGTGTGTGTGTGTCAATAAACTTATCCCAGGAGGACAGAAGGAAATTTTAATTACTTAAGGAATTGATCCGCTATCAAGGATATGTAGTTCATACGAATATGTATACATACGGATCTTCTTATCTCAATCGGTTATTCAGATATGATTTTATTGATGGCAATCCAAGAAAAATAATGTAATTACAGACATTTAAACTTTTACCACAGTTTTCACGATAAATTTCCTCCAATATGACATTACCAATAATAGATACTAGTTAGAAATTCGAATTGTTGCAAGTACATAATGTTTTTTGACCTCCCAACCACAACATATCTTTGAAACAGAATATTTTCGCCAAGTTCTTTATACTTCTAGAAAGCTAATGACATTGTGCAACTTTTTTTGTACTGAAGAGATGTATTCTAGTACAGAAAGTATTGATTTTGAAGAGGTGATTGGTGAAGCAGATGAAACTTTTAAACTCTGCCGATAGAGAAAAATCTTTAGGAAAAGAGTCATGAATAAGATAGTGAGCAAGAAGAAGTTAATAGAGATCCTACTCTTAGAATGTAGCCAACTCATCTCCTAACTCTCAGATAATATAAAATTTATATAAAGTAAGAATGTCCATAGAATTCGAAAGTAGTTAGAGTGTCTTGGCTGGTTTATGAGTCTGTCTTATTTTATATAAGCTTTAAAAGTTTATAAATAATTAAACTTCCGATACTTTTTAGATTGATTTAGAGAAGAACTTTAGTCCATATTGCGAAAGGACTTATTTAACTACTCGATAATTCATTCGTAATAATTCATTTTAAAATAATATATTAAAACGTGTTTCTTAATGTTATTTAAAACATCATTGAATTCAATTAGTGACTTTCATTAAGTATTGTCATACAATTTTAAGAGATATCTTTTGCTTTATTGCTAAGCACTGTAATAATTGCTATAACAAATATAATTTCTCAATAATTTTTATCAAACCATAAACAGGAATGGTACCAAATTTGACTTTAATTCTTTATCCACACCAGTCAGGAGTAATGACAATTTGTGAGTAAGCTGGAGGAAAAATCTTAATAGTGACTTGATCGGCGTGAGAGAAAGGAGTACCCAGCGGCATACATTCTTGGATTGATTTTAATTAGTACATTTTTAAGTGAGTAAATCCCTCATCCTGCTTCTTTTGAGCCTCCAAAGCGTGTTTTCGGTCATGTTAATCGTGGCCATGTCTTGTTTCAGTGGGTAAATATGACCATGTAAGTTATCGTGGATTTTTTTGTAGTTTGTCCGTATTTGGTCGTTAACTGTTGGCATGTTTAGATCTTTATGTAAAGTAATGTTTGTGATGTACCATGGAGCTTTGGTTATGGTCCTAAAGGTTTTTATTTTTCGTATGTGAGTCATTTTGGCTATTCTCTCTATTTTTGAAGCGTGGGTTCATAAAGTTATTAAATGACATTTCATTAAAATTTAACAACTTTTCTTTAATGTAACCAGAAATATGTGGGCTTTTTATAACTATGTTTGATGTATAAAAGTGTTCGTTTCATTTTTATGCCCTTACAGTGTTTTTATATCGATAAATAAAGTCGATATATATAAAAACATTTTTAAAAGTTATCGTATTCCAAAATGCACTAAGTGACTTTTTCATTAAACACAAGATATATTCTTTTATTTTTACGTGACCTAACTACCCTTTCATAACTAAGGGATTAGATCGATGTAGATATGACCTATCGGTAATAAAATCTCATTTCTTTTGGATCTATCAAACTCTTAATGAGTATTAAGGTCCTATGTTCAAAATTGTTTTATTCAAGTGGCTTCATGACAACGTTTTCCTACCATTAAACAACAAACTGTTAGTAATTTAACAAAATATTCATGTTATCATTTTAAAACTAGTTATAGTTTTTTAACTCAGTTCATTCCAAATTATGCAACAGCCTCTGTTTGTAACTGCCGAATCTTATCTCTTGTACGCCCAGTCGACCATTCCGACCCACTGGCATCAGCGCTTTTCCGAAATTTATTATTATTTAACTTGATAAGCTTAATATTCAGGACTTTGTTATTAATGTCATATATACTTTTCATTCCTTGTGGTGAATACAAATTTAAACAATGTAAAACAACATCCATAATGTTCAAAGGATAACATCACTATATTCAAAAGAAGTAATACACTAAATCTTGATTAATGAAAACGCATAAAAACCACCCTTATATTATTTTACAAGTTCTAAAAATATCTTATTTTTATGATATAAAAAAATATTGTATCTTATGTTACCACGTTGGGAAGTGTATAATATTCAACCATATCAATCGATCTATATAAATCAATTTTATAACTAACCTTGATATTCAATAGTTTAACAATATATTAAAAAAATAAAAGATTACATCTGGCTTAATAAAAAAACGCTGCAAATTATTTCACAATGGTTTATTATTTCCAAACAAATTTAAGCTAAAGTAACTTTCTGATTACAAAGAAAAATAAATAAAAGGGGATTCCAATTATTGGACTACACTTTTTTTTTTAATCATAAGTAATATGCTAAAAAAACTAACATTACTTAAGTAACAAATTCAAAATTCGAAAATCAAAACAAAGGATATAATCTTTGCAGTAGAATATACAAAAAAACTTGAGACCATATCTTCGCTCCTAATTATCCGATTTTAACGATTTTTTTTTATTTTTAGGAAATTCCGTAAACTTTTAGAAAACCATACCATACAAATATATTAAAATCGCGATATCTCTCTTAATAGTGCTTTGTTTTCGATGAAACTTCCTTCATTTTTTATGAAATTTAAATACCTTTGAAATATCTAGTCACAGTATCAACAAAAAAGTGTATACTTTTTGAGTTATTCGGAATTTGATTATACAATCCCTCGTAACTTTTTTTCCAGCTTCTTTCAGTTTAAGTATTTTGTATATATAAATTTAAAGGGCGTCGAGAAAATAACTTTAGCGAAGTTTCATTGAAATCGGTTCATTCATTTAGGCGCTATAGTCTATACCAAAGCAGGTTTTTCGGCCGCCATTTGGAAAGTAAAAGGCGGATAGTAATCTCAATGAAAGAGGACCATTCTCAGGTGAGTTCTGATTTTATATCCAAATTTGAAAAAATCGGTCCAGACGGACAAAACAATTTTTATTGTTTCGAATCCAACGTTTCCTGAAACGTGAAACCTCAAATTTTGAGAGGTGGTTAAGTTTTTGAACTTTCGGTCGATTACAATGGTTCATTATTGAAAATAATAAACCAAAAATAAAAAATAAGATGAGTGTTTTATACCACAAAATAGAAGGCAGGATTAATAATATGAAATATAAATTTTAAACAATAAGCTCATTATAAAGAGGATGGAATGCTAAACATTTCCCTCGCTAACAGTAGGCAGATCTGATTTTAGTTTCTGAAATGTATGAATGAGAACTTTTAGCCCTAATGCTTATAGCCCTCCAGCAGTGGCTGCATGTATTATTATTCAATAAATAGATTAAAGAGTAAAAAGTTTCTGAAATATTTTAATCCATATCTTCCAGAAAACTCTTTATCATTAGGTTTTCGATAATATTTTTTCCTTCTCGTCTCTCTAATCCGGCGTGGCGCTAAGATACAATTTTGAATAATAGCCCATTACAGAGAGAATGAAATGATGATAATTTCCATCGCTAACAATATATAGGTCCGATTTTTAGCTTTATATGATATTTTAATCAATATGCAAAAACACTTGAATTTGTCGACTTTACAGGAGCGTTACACATCGGGGATCTGACGGCCCATTCTAATTCCACTCTCCATAAAAAAAGTACGAAATGCACCTTAAGAAGTTTTCACTTCAAAAATGTTGAAATCGGAGTTAATCGTTCTGTTAACTGAAAGGCTCATATCATAGATATATACCAGATATTTATCGATATTAATCGAGTCACGGAGTGAATTCCATTTTTAGGGACGAGCCACTAGTACTCCTTGGCTTCTGATTACCTCGTATCAAGTGACTTGGCCGAAACAATAGCTCCAGGTCCCCTGCGACAAGTCGTTAATGAAGTAAAATTGACTGCGCAGGGCTCAAGAAGAGACAAGAAGCCGAGGGAGGCTGTTCTTTATGACTCGACACAAAGGAGCTCTTTATAAAAAGTTATTTCCCTGCTTTAAAGGTGCCTACTTTTTGAATTGAGTTCTTTAGACCCTTTATAGGGCTTATAAAGTTGTGTAACGGTCGGAGGCCGGTAGTGTTGTTCCATAACGACTACCTGCGAAATAAAAATGCGTTCTAAGATCTACAAAAGGTCATTTCATCTATTTGTTGCTTGGCACACTATACATTAAACTATAATAAAAATAATTATAAGCAAATTCCAAAGGTTAATCTCGAAACTACCAAACAGCACTGTATCGATAATGCCCCTCATTCGTAATAGTTTCATCGAATCGCATAAACGATTCGTTCTTCGTCCATAGTTTTCCCAATCTCCACGTATACTATTACAGTAAGGCTCAAAATCGGTTTTTTACCAAATATAAGCTTCTGCCATGCTCAAATACCATGGATGGGGTACCGTTGAATTCAGAATTTCACGGGGGGAGGGGGTTAGCGAATCGTATTCTCCACTTTTGTTTTTCTTTCTAAAATAAATAAAGTCGATACAAACATTTTGCTAGGCTTCAATACTGGAACTGTCGTAGGTCTGTAAATCGATACGGGATAAATTGGACGTAGAA
This sequence comes from Nezara viridula, assembly GCA_928085145.1. NCBI lineage: Eukaryota > Metazoa > Arthropoda > Insecta > Hemiptera > Pentatomidae > Nezara > Nezara viridula. The sequence continues at coordinate 25,619,857 of OV725080.1, forward strand.
GATTTTGATGCGTGCAGCAAGACCCGGAACTATCGGATCCTCCGATTTTAAGCCCAAAAACGTACTATTTTCGAGATAACTCAAGGCATAGGGTTCGCGTCCACATGATCTATGGTCGAGAGAGGAGGAGTTTATATTATTTATCGATGGTGGTTTTGATCGGCAAGCCATATCATCGGATTATTCTTCGCCAAATCTCAAGATTGAGCCACCAATTTCGATGGCTTCCTTCTCCTTCAGGCCGGCAAAATAGTCTAATCACTCCGAAAATTCAGGCAAACAGGTTATGAAAGAAAACAAACTATATTTGCGAATAACTAAAAAATTACACACTTTTTCCTTGGTTATGCCCATGATTATATAAAATATTACTGAATTCCCTGCAAAAGGAAAAAAAAATTATCCTAATCGGACAATTTTTAGCAAAGATACAGATTATTGAAATTTATAAACATGTTGGTTCTAAACATTAATGAAGATTTAAATTAATTTTTTGTTTCCTTTGTCGATTATATTTATCGATAAAGTAACAATTGATTTCTTTATCTTATGATACGTTGCATTATTTTATTTTCTTATTAATTTGGCATTTGAAAACAATATGCTGTGCGAATTTTTCGGAAGGATCTACTAGTAATAATTTCACATTTATCAAGTCTTTGGCAAGTATAACTGTCGATCCATCTTTCATGGGACCAAATATATTACGTAAAACTGTATTTTATGAATTTATTTATGAATAATTTAAATATATATCTTTTAACAAAACCGAGAGAAAAACCACAATACAACTACCTTTGCACCTAAGGTTCCTTGCGGATTAACTTCCTCACCGACGGTGGGAATTATAGGCCACAGAAAGGTTATACATTGATAATGGAGGCCGCAATAATATTTTACATTCTTCTGCTGCTATTTTTATTTAAATAGGTAGAAAGAAAAGAAACTTTATTCTGGGACGATTTCCCTTGAGAATAACAATTACGAAAAAAAAAATCAAATATAACAAGCATTAACAACAATTAAACAATGTCTTCAATGACAATATATAAACAACAGAAAAATCACAGTTGAAATTAAATAGAAAACAGAAATCAGGAAAAATAAAACGCTATAAACATTATGAGTTGATTCTTAAAATTAAGACTTTTTTTAAAATTTTTATTTATGATATTTGCAACTGTATTAATATAAATACATCAAGAAAATATAATCACAGAAATATAAATACTACCCACTGGTAGCACCCTAATAATATGTCTACAAAAGGAGATCACGTGGCCGTCTTCTTTTCAGACGTCTCGGAGGTAAATTAAAACTTAATTTAAACGACAATTTTTATAACAATTTAAAAGACTATTTTTATAACAATTTAAACGACTATTCGCTTCAGGGGGCGCGACTCCTGAAAGAGGCTATACACCAAGATTGGCAGATACTATAGGACAAAATCCCTCCATATAAATTAAAAATGATAAAAAATTAGGTGAACCATGGAGCAGTTCCAGTCGCAGTAAACGCAGAGAGGACGTTGTCCTTAAGGGACTAAGAATAGGTCATACCAGGCTTACACACCTTCATTTAATTACAAAAGAAAACCCTCCTATTTGTCAGAAGTGTGAAGAGAGAATGACAGTGGTCCATATCTTCGAGAGTTATATATATATATATATATATATATATATATATATATATATATATATATATATATATATATATATATATATATATATATATATATATATACATATATATATAAATAAATATTTTAATGAATACTCTGAACATGACATTACCACAAAGAAAGTGAGCTCTAAGGACCACTACAAAATTTCTGACTAAAAATTATGGATCACTATAATTTTTATAAACTATATAAATTATTTATAATTTTATAAAATTATAAATCTCTTAAAGCTTAAATGAGCATCGTATCTCCTGATTACGTAGAGTATCGATAATGAATCTCTTGTCGATTATCCCAGAGCCATTATCGTTATCCAAACTCTGCCACTACCACCCTTATCCAAATATATTTCTTATCTATCTTTTTCCCATTTTTTTCTTAAACTTGTTTTTATATTTTGGTTGTCGTCATTATTTGACTAAATATTATGATGGAATTGTATTATTTTTTGTCAAGCGAAGCACACGCCATTAAAGGATAAAATAGAAAAATATATTGGAATAATGGAATTGTACTACATTCTATACATGAAAGCGTGTTAGTTGGTTTTAAGATTTACTTGGCCGTGGTTGGATAAATATTTCAGTGATAGCCAAATTTCTTTTTAATAATTAAATTAGTTTGGTTTTATTTTAATTTATTTTTAAAGCTTACATGTTTCATTTTAAATGTAATATTTTGATTTAAAAATAAAAACAACGAAAAAATAAAAGAAAAAAAAATAAGCTGTTTTAATTGGTAGTGTACATTTTACATGCTCGATTGTTGTGGTGTGATTATTATGAATGTATTATAGCCTTATATATAGCCGTAATGCTGTTTTAAGTATTTGAGTAATTTGTTTGGCCATTTTCTCTGATCATCTCCTGCGTAAGAAAGTAAAGTATCACGAATACTAAAAAAATATTTTAATATTTTCACTATTTCTTTTTTTTCAACATCTATGTAATATTCTGGGCTGATTAAGTGGTGGCGAAACGATGACGGTTAAACTGTTCAACTATATGTTAGAGACAAAAGGCTTCATAATTTAGAAGTTATTCATTTATATTTTAGAAATATAATCTTAGTTACCTGCTAAAAAATGTCATTTCTCTGTTAAATAATAAATTATTTCGTAACTGCTACCACCTTTCCTAAAATTATCAAATCACTGAGGCTGGTGTTCCAGACGAAACGTCTCCTCAAAGCATGTGAATTTGTTTAGTTTTATATCATTTTCAGTTTAGGATACATAGGAGAAAAGTAGATTAAGTAGTTTGGATTGTTTTCCAAGTATATTCCGTTTTATTTTAACATGAACAATATTACAAGAGTAACATACTATAAAAAATGAGGAAAGAAAATCACAATTGTTAAGCTGTTTTTATATATTATTATATTTTATGGTTGTGAATACTAATAATTGGATAAAATTAAAAAGATGAAAAGTGCACGTTAATTTTACTGTTTTTTAGGTTATTAAAGTTTGGTTATTTAAAGTTAGCACGTTAGGTAAAAGAGAAAAAATAAAGAAAAAATAAAAAAAGAGAAAAAAGGAAAAAAAAAGACGTGGGAAGTGTTGTGTGAGAGGTTCAGAGATTTTTTAAGATTCCTTCTTCAGAGAGAAAACATTTGATTTTGCCTAAGATTTTTTCATAATTTCTCAAAGCAGCCTTCTAATTTTCTAATATTCCTCTGATGTTTAATTTTTTAATTGATGTTTAAATGTAAAAGATACAACTATATATATATATATATATATATATATATATATATATATATATATATATATATATATATATATTGTTTAATTTGAATTTAACGTTTTACATAATGTAAAAGCGAATAAAATATTTTTTTTATTTTACGTAATTGGAGAATTTTGCATATTTTTACATATTTGAATATTTGAAGGGTGCGTTATATCAAAGATTTGTTATAGAAAGTAACTAAGTACATTTTTTATAGCACTGAGCTCTTCAGAATAAATAAATTTATATAATAACAAATAATTTTATTTACAACTAATCAAATAATTTTATTTAAATTAATTAATTTATTATTTTCGTTTTTATTGATCTGTGGATCCATATCGTTCTTCTATCAAATTTCAGTCCAAGAACGTTATATATCTGAAGAATTTGAACTTCGTCGAGGTAAATAGCAAGGCACGATTCACGTCGAAGTAATATGTTGTGATATTTACGCATAATTTTAAATATTAATTTTTGGAAGGAGAGTAACTATTTTTATTCATATTTTAATATTCTTCATATTTAATAGCATATTAGTAAAATGTAGTTAAATATCTATCTATCTGCATATTGAGTATTTTATTTTACACGAACATCCATTTTTCTAGTAATGTTCATCTGAACAGGCTATTGAAATGTCTTTCAAAATGTTAATATAAGATGCAACCAATTATTGTATTTTAAATAAATATTTTTTGCAGAATTTTTTATGTATGGAATATTTTTCAGTAACTTTTACTTTTAATTAGACTGTTTAAAATATTAAACTTATATTGATATTTATCTCAGATAACCGATTGACGTAGTTCCTCCATATATCCGACTCCCCCAATATATTCCAACTGTTTCAGCCCAAATCTGAAATTCATTCTCGCAATACAAGCTCCCGCCCTAAATCTCCTTCAATAAAACTCCTCCCTTTCCTAGATCCTTCCTTTATTAATTATGCTACATCCTTTTAGAATTTTAGCTAAGCCTTCTTTCTTCCCTCAAAATTCCTCTTTTTACAAATATATAGATAAATAGAAAAATAACTTTATTCTGGGACACAGTCCCTTGAGAATAACAAAATAGAACAAAATTAAAAGAATATATCTGGCTAAAATAATTCAATCGAAAAAGAGAAATAATGTAAAGAAAATATAAGGTAAACATTCTATATACAAAACAAACGAAACTATGTACAAAACAATTAATACTATGACAAGAAACTTAAAGCTATTTGCAGTGATAGACTAGTATACACTTTTAAGAAAATAATAAAGAATTAAAAAATAAAAATGTATCAAATTCTCTATTAAAACAGCTTTGTGTTTCTGTTGAGAAAACAGAAAGCTGAATCTGACAATATAACGTGTCTGATTAATAAATAAATACATTATCATTTAGCATTGATATTTGACAATGAATGGCATGAAATAAATGTATGTTGTCAAATGATTAGAAACTATCTGACAGTTTTTGGGATAGGATTTGGAATAGGAGGATTTTGAATGTGGATATGGATGGGAAATGTCAAATTTTGATAGGAGGAGAATTCCAGAAATTGACAGAGCGAACAATAAAGGAGTTTTGAAATGAGGAAGATCTGTGAGAAGGCATGTAAAGGTTAGAAGGTCGAGATCTTGTGGACAGGGAATGGACTGAGGATTTGAACTGGAGAAGGTTGTAGGCGTAAGAAGGACGATGGTTGTTGATGATTTGGTAGAGGAACGTACTAGGAAATATTGTCTTCGGAAGGAGGGGAAAAGCCACTTTAACTCAGCGTAGTGGTGAGAAACATGGGAGTATCTTGGGGCCCCGATCACAAATCTTACGCAGCTGTTCATTAGTGTTTTCAGTCTATCGCGGAGCTCCACAGAGAGGCCATCATGCACCACACAGCTATAGTCAAAGTGAGGGAAAATGATAGAAGAAACTAGGAGTCTACGTGTATGTTGAGGTAGGAGATGGCGGAAGCGATGGAATAGTTTGAGGGTAGAAATTGGCCGTCGAGAGATATGAGAAATTCCAGAAGAGGTTTTGATCAATGAAAAATCCTAAATTTTTAACAGAGGAGTAGAAGGAGATTGGCTGGTCATTAAGGTGAAAGATGGGAAAGTCTGTATGGGATCTAAGAAGGGGCTTGGAAGCAATGACAATGGCCTGAGTTTTGGCAGCATTTAACCTTAATCCATTTACATTTGCCCAGGCACTGATTCGATCTAGGTCTTTTTGGATCTTGGCAAATGCCCCCAGTAACTCAGGAGGGGAAAATGATAGGTACATCTGTGAATCGTCTGCATAAAGGTGGTGGGAACAATGTAGAATTGATTTAGGTAGGTCGTTAATGTAGGAGCTGAAAAGGAGAGGAGATATGCTTGAACCCTGGGGAACTCCAGAGGATAAAGAAAGGAAGGCAGATAGTGGTTGGTTGGGTATGGAGACTGCTTGGGTACGTTGTGAAAGGAAAGATTGAAACCAAGAGATGGAACTATTGTAGAAAGATAATAATTTCTGTTTGTTGAAGAGGATGGAATGTTGATGGAATCGAAGGCTTTGGAGAAGTCGATTAATTTTCTATCATCTATTGCAGTTTGAATGTCGCTGGTGATTTTAATTAAGGCGGATTGTGTGGATTAGCTGGGACGGAAACCAGATTGGAGAGGATCAAGTTGGTTGGACTTTTCAAGGAAGTTGGAGACTTGGATTGCACCAATCTTACTAGGGGTTTTGAGAGGTTGGAAAGAATGGAGACTGGGCGGAAATCTTCGGGTGAGGATTCGGGGGGGATTAGAATTTTTATTCAAAGGAAGGCTTTCAAACAATGGCTTTTTTCCAAGATGTAGGGAATACTGAATTCTGAAGGGAAAAATTGTAGATGAAAAGGAGAACTGGGAGGATTTCAGGAAGACATAATTTTATTAATTTGACACGGATGCCGTCAGGTCCTATGGAATTGGTGTGGAATTTCATTACAGCGGTTAAAAGGTCTGTAGAGGAAATGTCGGAAAAATAAAAATTATTGTCGTTAAATTGTATCTCTATAGGAAAACCGGAACACGAGGATAAAGGAGAGGTATTAGCAACACGTATAAAATACGAGTTTAGATCATCAGAGGATATTGCAAAGGCTGGGGTAGGGGATCTGGAAGGATCACAAAGGGAGAGTTTACGAAGCAGTCGCCATTTTGATTTTATGTCAGGAGTTATATGCAATAAAATACATATGGAAATATACAATAAAATACAAAAATACAATTTTTTTTAGTTGACCATTAAACATTATATTTAAAAATAGTCATTTTTATCGGGTATTAGGTCATTTAGCTATAATATTTGAATTAACTACAGTACTTCTGACAGGTGTTGGTAACAAAATAAAGGTTAAAAAACACATTAATTTTAGTTTATTCTTTTTATTTGACGACCTTTCGATCCCGTCTTTTCTTATAAGTTTCAACCAATGATGATGATGTTTCAACCAACCAGAGAAAACTCTCTCTCTCTCTCTCTCTCTCTCTATACTATATATATATATATATATATATATATATATATATATATATATATATATATATATATATATATATATGATTAAATAATCCCAATCTCATTAAAAATAATTACAATGTCTACTTATTTTATGTATTTTTTTAACTAACTCGATGTAATAAATCAATTTAAATAATAAGAAAAATATGTATCTCACTTATATTTTAGTAATTTGTTTACAAATATATATATCGTATGAATATTTTTGAAATAGTTATTCAATATATCGAAAAAGTATATCAAGACTCGTTTAATCTTTGAAAATATTGTATTTGTAAGTATCGAGCTATAGTTTTATTTATGAAAAATATAGCAGCAATATATCCGAACTTCAATAAGAAAATTTATAAATCGAAATTTTAAATCATAGAAAAAAATAACAGGATAAACATTAAAATGAAAAATTCTATTTGTAGTATTTTTAATAGCAAAAATTAAATATTTATGTATTACCTATCACATTTTTTTTTTTTTTTTATTGATAAATATTACAATCCGTCTCAATAAAGGACATTTATAATAGAGTTCTGAGAGCACATTCACACCATATTTACAAATTAAAAAAAAAATAAAATAAATAAAAAAAATAAGCTAACTTCAAATAATATAAAGCTACAAAAGAACAAAATAAAATATCATAGTGAGAAAAAATAAATAAAATAAAGTAAATAAAAAAAAAGTAATGAAAATAAACATCTTAGACGCAGGCATACCTATTACACTATTTACAGTCGGCCATAGGAACTCCGAACCATACTTATCCCCCCACATGTGGAGGGAAAGCAAGGTTCAGGAGATCCCTGCGCTTCTTGCTCAACCATTTCACTGGCATTGAAAGCCAGCGGAGATTGAGTAAGGGCGCTACAACCACGGACACTCATGACTTGAGTGGAGAATCTGGCCATTGCCAGAACTCCAGTATATACATGTTACAAAAGGTCACGGGGCCACTGCCGTTTCAGCCTGCGAGGAGGATTGTAGGGATGAGTGGTGCTAGATAGGGATTGTGCTACGGGATTAGGGTGATGGGTAAGGTTCTGATGAAATTTGGAGAATTTGTCTGGGATAAGATCAAGAATAAATGGAATATTAAGGTCATTGTGCAGGGTTTTATTAGAGACATAGAAGGGAGCATCGACTATTGTACGAAGGACTTTGGACTGGAAGGATTGAATGCGTTTGATGTTAGAAAATTTGGTTATCCCCACAGTTCTAGTCCGTAGGTCCACATGGGTTTTAATATTGTCTTGTAGTTCAGTAGTTTGTTTTCAATAGAAAGTTTAGATTTTCTATTAAGTAGTCTATATAGCTGGCCATAACGTCGGTTAAGCTCCTGTCTTTTCAGTCTAGTATGCGGATTCCACGTTAGTCGTCTGTCTAGGAGAAAACCAAGGTACCGGACTGTGTCGCAGAAGGGAAGCTGGATGGTATTAAAGTAAACTGGTGGACAGGAATTACGACGAAGGGTGAAGGTTATATGTTTACATTTGGATTCATTGACTTTGATGCGCCATTTCTTGCACCAGTGTTCAATCAAGGATAGGTGCCGTTGCAGGTTTCTGGACGCTATTTCAGGATCTGAGTTAGAAGATAGGATCGCAGTGTCATCAGCGAAAGTTGCCAGGAGTGTATCGGGATGGACGGGAATGTCAGCGGTATAGATGATGTAAAGGATGGGACCCAAGACGCTGCCTTGAGGAACTCCAGCCTCAATTGAATAACAGTCGGAAAATTCTGTACCACAGCGAACTCGAAAGGAGCGGTCGGAGAGGTAGGATTGGAGTATTAGGTATAAGGACTGTGGTAGATGGGATTTGAGCTTGAAGTGCAGTCCGGCGTGCCACACCCGGTCAAAAACTTGCGCTATATCCAAAAATGCACTCGAGCAAAACTGCTTGTTTTCAAGGGCTGAGGATGTGTGGTCAACAACTCGGAGTCCTTGTTGGACGGTAGAATGTTGGGAACGGAATCCGAATTGATGGGTAGGGATTTTACGGGAGTCTATTATGGGTAGGATTCTTTTCAGGAGGATCTTTTCAAAAATTTTTGAAAGAATTGGGAGTAGGCTAATTGGTCTATAGAATGATGTATTATTGGGAGGCTTGCCTGGTTTCAGGAAAAGGATGATGGTGGAATGTTTCTATAGGAGAGGGAAGTGGGTAGTTCGGAGGATACAATTGTATATATAGGTTAGAAATATGATGGCTTTGGATGGTAGTTGTCGTAGAATCTGCGGGGTTAGAAGGTCGTATCCAGGAGATTTACGAGGAGTGATTTTGCGTAATAGGTATTTGACCTCAGAGGGATTAACCCTATCACAAATAAAATCTTATTTGTATTTAATATGCAAATAACATTACAATCTTATTATTAAAAAAATCAATTAAATTGCTTGAAGATCCACTATAAAAATCGAAAATGATTGAAAAAAATCAATATTAATTGAATTTCTAAAAAAAAAATTAAATTAAATTATTGATGTTTATTTAAAAAAGAAATATTATGGAGTACAAGAGAAACGTAAATAAAATTACTCAGCATAAAAGAAACGAATAAAATCAATATCGAATTGACAATGACCGAAACCTAAAAAAAAAATAGTAAAATAAAACTAAACAAGTATATCTCAGGTATCGTGTTTTAATTAACAGTTTAAATAATTTTATTAATTATTACCCATGTGTTTTTTATTTATTTATTTTTAGATTATTTTATTCTTATTTATTGTACATATATTATTTTTCTGTATAATTTATTTTATTTATTGTACATAGAGTGTGAATGTGATCTCTGAAAACTATTATAAATGTCCTTCGAGACAGATTGTAATATTTTTCAATGAATAAGTTAAAAAAAAAAAAGTTATTACCTATTTTTTTAATAATTAATTTAAAAATTTGGATTCTTGGTTGTTACTTTTTAATATCGATATAGTAGTACTGGACGAAAAAATCGATTAATTATAACATTTATCGTATAAAATTCAATGAACCCTGATACATCTATGAATGGAAACCCCTCTAGAGACCCATTGAGAGCACTCGCCTAGGATGTCACAATAGCAGCAGCTGATACTCCTGGATGACCCTTAGGTCAGGTCGTAAGGCCTCTGGATATTGAGGAGGCTCGAATACCAAGCCCTGAGGATATTGCTCTCGCTGATTGGAATACTTGGGGTTCCGCTCATCCACTTCTCATTCTTAGCCTTAATATATTCTCTTGCTCCGGCTGCCTTTATGCCACCTCTCAAAGATATTTATCGCTTTCTTTATTATATAATCTGAATTATTGGCAAGGGAACCGCAGTAACTGACACATATCTATTATAGTCGAGTCCCGACTTCCTTTTGTCCAAAAGAGTAGCGAAAGGCATGGTAAAAAGTGAAAACATACAACAGGGCAAGATTAATAATATCAAATATAAATTATAAATAATAGCTCATCGTAGAGGATGAAATGCTGAACATTTCCCTCGCTTACAGTATGCAGTTCCAATTTTTAGTTTAATCCATATATTCTATAAAACTCGTTATAAATTATTTTTCAACACTTTTTTTTCCCTTTTCGCCTCTCTAACACGGCGTCGCGTTAACATACAATTTTGAATAACAGCTCAGAACATTTTTCTGGATGACAATATGCAGTTACGATTTTTAGTTTTTGAGATAAATCATATGCAAAAACACTTCAATTAGTCAACTCCAACCGACTTTAACCGAGCACATAAAAAAAAGTGTGAAACGCTCCTAAAGAAGTTCTCACTTAAAAAAGAAAGTGTTGAGGTAACCGAAAATGATTAGATTTTCTAAAATGTTTTAATTAAATTTTAATGGTGGATAAGAGTTCAATGAGAACAACTGCTTAACGATAAACCACATTGCAATATAAGAAAAGAATTAAAAAAGTATAATTTAATGTCTTTAAAGTCTTTCTTTACAATATTGAACGTTTTGAGTAATTCGCGATAAAATTCGTCATAATTTTTTTCAGCTTTTTTTCGGAGTAGTATGTTATGTACATAAATGTATAGAGCTTCAAGAAGAAGAGTTGGCAAGTTTCATTAAAATAGTGACAGTCGTTTTAGCACTACAATCTATACCGACACAGGTTTCTCGGTCGCCATTTTAAAATAAAACGGCGGACGGTTCACCCTCGGATGAACCCTGACATAGATAGCTAATTTCCAAACAATAGGCCCTGTAGTTCAGACGAAAAGCTGCGGACTAAGTGTTTTTTATTGGGATATTCTATTTAGCATTAAACGTAAAATCTCAAATTTTGAGTTGGTTAACTTTTTGTTTTTATTGATTTACTATAATGGGCCACTAATTATAGTAATAAACCAAAATAATAATCCAGTAAAAAAAGTAAATATTTATATATTTCTTCTCATTATTTTATTTTGCGGTGCCCGAGTGAGTTAAGGTGCCTGCAAAAACTTTATGCTACTAATTTAAATCCCGTTTGCGGAGTATATAAAAATTTAAGATAAAGTATAAAAATAATTATTAATAAATTAAAATAAATAAGTGTAGTCCCTACTCGATTGCTTAGACCATTACGGCGCGGGTTCGATTCCCGTATGGGAACGGTGACTCCTGTTTCTTACAACATAGCTCCTGGTCCTCCAGATTGGGGGTTGAGCACAGGGTAATTATCCTTATTCCGTTAAAAACAAAAGGATGGATATGTCAGGAAAAGATTATCAAAAATCCTGATGAAGAGGGACTTGTAGTCGCATCAAGATCAATGAATCCAAATGCAAGCATGTCACCTTTACCCTCCGACGCAGGTCCTGTCCAACTATCCTTTTCAACTCAGTACCTCTTCCCATCTCAGACACAGTTCGGTATCTTGAATTTTTTTTTAGACAAAGGAACTAACATGGAACCCACATATCAGACTTAAAAGACAAGAACTTAACCTACGATTTGGCTGGTTATACAGACTACTAAACAGAAAATCTAACCTCTCAATTGAAAACAAACTATTAATATACAAGACCATACTGAAACCCATCTGGACCTACGGAATTTAACTGTGGGGACAACTAAACATTCGAACATCAAACGCATCCAATCCTTCCAGTACAATAGTAAATGCTCCCTATTATGTTACAAGCAAAACTCTACATCATGATCTTAACATCCCTTATGTACTTGACATTATTCCATCCCGTTTCTCAAATTTTCACTAAAACCTAATCCAACATCCTAATCCCTTAGCACAATCCTTATCCAGCTCCAGCCATCCCTACAATCCTCCTTGAAGATTAAAAAGGCAGTAGCCTCGAGATCTTTTGTAAATACGTCATTGGAGTCCTGGAAACGGCCAGCTTCTCCACTCAAGTCATGAGCGTATGTGGCTTTAGTACCCTTTCTCAGTCTCCACTGAATCCCCATCTCAGTGATGCGGCTGAGAGAGAAGCGCTGGGATGTCTTAGAGTCTTGCCTTATCTTCCACACGTGGAGGAAAGGGCCCCACTTGGAGCTCCCTCGGCTGACTGTAAATATTTTAAATAAGCAAGAATGTTTTTTTTTTTATTTCTGTTGTATCATGTTTTATTTCATATGTATTACTAAGCTTTCTTTTTCTTATTTTTTTTATAATTTCTATTATTTTTGTAATTGCATATATTGTATGAATGAGTTTCTTGTATCTCAAATACTCATTGCTCTTGATTGAGCCAAAATTTTATTTTATTGAAAAAAAAAATAATAATAAGGAACTTTATACCATAAATATGTGTTATTGAATCAGAAGAAATAAGTTTATTTCGACAAATGTTAGTATATGTTTGTTAACTAAAAGCAACACGAATCCGAACAATATTCATTCCCCAGAGCTTTCATCGTTCCTGAATAAACAAACAAAGGCAAAAGGCCAGTCAGTGATTGTGACATTGGCAAACAATAACTGTACAGGGCTAAATTAATAAAGTGGATATGTGCACAGCTAACCTCCACCGATCCATCTCTCCCTTCCAAGAAAATTCGTCGAACGGGCAATACAAAGAAAAACAAAAGTATAAGGGAAAAGAATGAAATTACATTCCTTTATTTTTAACGAAGTCAACAATTCGATATGGCGTATTGGAAACAAATTACATTAAATAAACAAAAAAATAAGTAATAGTTTTTTTTAATGTAGTGCGGGGCATCACATTACACAACTTTCATTTACCACACTACTTTCAGCTTCTTTTTTTTTATGAATAGACTTAAAGTATATTACAACCGCTGATATATCAGCCCGAGCCAGTTATCTATCCTTTCATGATAAACTCCAGTTCCCATCCGAATCCACTTGTTTCCAGCCCTGCTTCTTCTTCGATTCCTGATAATTCCCGTAGGTGTCTGAAAAGATCTTCTCACCTAGAATTAAATAGGGAGTGATACCAATGAGCAGTATCTCTTCAAGTCTGTTCATGTCATTATTTCTAATTGTAGTATTTATAAAGTTGTAAATTTCATTAAATAAATACAAAAAAAATATATTACTTTCAACTATAAATATAATTTATTTACTTTTTTTTGATGCGGCAATACAGACCTTATAGATCTTTTGCCACCTTAACAGGCCTACCCCATTTCTGCCTATTTTGGGTTTTTTTCTTTCCAATTACCTGCATGCAGTTATATTGTATCCTTGTTGATTCTATCTACCCACCTGCTTTTTGGCCTTTCAAGTGATCTTTTGCCCACTATTCAGGAATTCATTGTCATATAGAAGCTTCCAGATGGATTTCTCCGAGTTACATAACGCCCATCTTAATCTCCATGCTTTCATATCATGAGATATTGATTGACCAGTTTCTGTAAGCAGCTCTATATTGGTCATTCTTCTTCATGTGTCTTCTTTAGTATATTTTTTATTTCAAGCTTAAAATGAATTTCAATAACTTCTATAGAAACTTTTAGATTCGATTTAATAATATGAAAAATAAATAAAATGGTATATTGTAACACCAATTCTCATCCCAGATTCGGTTATCGTGCATACGATTTTTCTCTCAAATCTTTCACTACTTTTTTTAGAGATAAAAATAATTATCTACCTAAACATTTCATTTAATATAAATTATGAAAATTCAGTATTTTTTTATTTCAAGCTTAAAATGAATTTCAATAGCTTCTATAGAAACTTTTAGATTCGATTTAGTAATATGAAAAATAAATAAAATGGTATATTGTAACACCAATAATATTACTCCATTTCCTTTTTGTTCTTTAGTCAATTAACAAATTCTTTCATATTTTATATTTATCAATTTTTTATTACTACTGACAATCTTAAATTATTTCAAATAAACCAAACTAGAGCTACTTTGGAAGAAGAAATTTCGCACCTAATCTCTTTCAGACTATTTGAATAAGGTTAATACCAACCTAAGAGCCGTCTAATTGTAAACTAATACAATGAGTTTGTTATTAATTAATTAACAGTATTAAACACATTTTAACCAATTTTTCATCCCAAAACACATACACATAAAAATTTATCTTTTTTTTAATTATTTTTTTTATTTATTTATTTTTTTTTATAATAATACAATCAGCCACTACTGTAGGGCTATAAATATTAGGGCTAACAGTACTCATTCATACAATTTTATCAATATTAAAAATCTTTTATTTATCAATATCAAAATATATGTTTGCAACATTATGGCCACTTAAAATTTCTTTACAAATATTATTTACCACATGTTAAAAAAATTTGTAAAATTATTTGTCAATATAATCTCTCTGAAATTTCAGACAGGTGGTAAATAATATGTGTAAAGAAAAACATGAAAATGGCCAGGGCACCGAAACCTTACAAACATATATATTGATTATATTTATATGATTATATTGATTATAAATATCAAATATATGTGAATATATATAACTAAATACAAGTTTTTCAATATGGATAAAATAATTAAACAGTGTTAACTATGAATTTTCGAAAGAAAAATGGCTTCAAAAATTGTTGCATCCCATCTTTTATATAATGTATAATATATGTAAGTTAAAAGAGTCAACTTTAAAAGTTGTATTATTATAAATTATAAGAGAGAGAAAAAGAGAGAAGACTGAGGGGGGTTCTACGCAGTGATGTGTGATACTGTATCGCGGTCAATTGTTTTCAATTAGTTTCATATATTTCTGTCTCCAACAGCTCTGCTAAAACTAAGAATGTTGTGTCGTTAGGAGGATCGAGGGCTAGAGAACTGTCCCACACACTCTCCAATAATCATGATTGAAAATCCAAAGAGTTAGCAACAATTTAAAAACCAACTTTAATTTGTTCCAGTTAAACAATTAAATCAAAGGCTTATTAAATTTTAAAACCAATACTAATACCAATTAAGTTAATAAATTGTTATTCTTTCGTTGTCATGCTTTTAGTCAATTTTCTCATTTGTACTTTTCAATGTTAGACCATTCGAAGGAACATTTATAAAAGTCACAATTACTGCTTTGGAATGGTAAATTGTTTTTAACTCCAACGTAAGCTTCTTATGTCTCCTTTTTTTTTCGGACCATGTTTTCAATTGGTTGGAATCACATGATACAGTTACATTGCATATATGGTTCTAGCACTTTTACTTCTTTTGTGTATAACCAAAATATCCAGGCTGTTATGCAATACCTTATGTCTCAAAATATTTAAAATTAATATTGATACGTACATTCCATTCGACAAAACATCAATTACACAGAGTTACAAACTACATTGCTGGAGCTGTAGAACAAAAAGTATACGCAACTCGTGTATTTTTGGGTGTCACTTAGGCATTTGACAAAGTCTAGAAACAGGGTCTTCTCTTTCAACTCAAGTACATACTACCTCACGCAAACTTCTTGGTTCCTTTTCAAAAAGTTTTTCTAAGTTCGGCAGAGCTCAGAAACTTCTTCCATTCATTAAGTCTTGGCGGGAGTACCCCAAGGTTCAGTATTGGCTCCACTATTGTTTAAACGTACGACATACCTATTAACTATGAGACATTGACAGCTACTTATGCTGACGACACAGTAATTCTCACACAACATCAAGACTCTACACAAGCTTCACAAACATCAGTTACAACATCACTTACAATTAGATAAATTCTAAATCATGTAAAATTCGACTAAACCACAAAAAATCGAAACATATAACATTTACACTTCGAAGAAATACCTGACCTTGTACTGTAAATAACCACTCCTTAAACGGAGATCGTACACTATCTTCGACTTATTTATGAAATAAAGATGAAATGGGACCAACGTGATAAATAAAACAGAACTCCCTCAATAGACGATTCCACCCTCTTTTTACTAAATCATCAAAACTGTGGCAGGAACTAAATACCTATACATACTTGCTTAAACATGTATGGACATATTCCTCACATATACAGGATGTTTCAGAGTTAAGTGGCCAAACTGAAAATATGAAATTAAGGACCTCAAAACAAGAGAAAAAAATTCCTATGAAGGTATGTATCTAAACGCTATGTTTAGATCAAGATTTTCATTGTTATTCATTATTTACGTTATATTAAGTCAATAAAACTTAATTATTAGTCACAAATACTTTATTAATTAAACGTAAACATTAAATACATATTAAATGTTGTTCAAAGTGATTACCTTGAACATTGAGACAGACTCGGCATCTTTCTTCAACAGCAGCAGTGGCAGAACAGCACTGTATATGTGTTATTGTTTCACAAGATTCAATTATCCTTCTTTGAAAGGAATAAGGGTCATTGACCGGACATGCATAGACATTTTGTTTAATGTCACCCCAAAGACAAAAATCCTGTGGTATCAGGTCTGAAGAGCCGAAAATCTTGCGGTATTAAATTCTGTACCCGTTTCTCTAAAACCTAGGAACGTGAAGCTAAAGGTAGAATTGATTGGTAATCTTTTATTCGAAAATCGCCTGGCATGTTGACAATGGGCAACATTAGGGAAAGCTTCTTACAAACTGATAAATGTTATTGAGAGTTCCAAATGCTAATCCCAAATAGTATTAATTCTTATGTTACCAATAGTTTTTATACAGTTAGGGATAAGAGGCCATATTAGTATTTTATCTAAACCATCTCCTTAACAAAGAGTTTACGGACATACCTTCATTTTGAACAACATTTAATATGAATGTTAACGTTTAAATTTAATTTAAAAAGTAGTTTAAACAAATAAATAGGTTTTATTTATTTCATATAGCGTAAATAATTCATAACAACGAAAATCTTTTGGTGTGAATATCTCCTAAGCAAAGCGTTTGCGGATATACCTTCAGAAGAATGTTATTGTTGTTTTGAGGTCCTTAGTTCATTTTTGCAGTTTGGCCAATTAACCTTGAAACACCCTGTATATACAGTTAACTAAAAAGACCCACTTACAAAAATTTTCTAATAAAAAATATAACGACTCATAGTTAAATCATCTTGGTACGTGACTAACAAAACACTACATACTGACTTCCACCGGCCAACAGATAAGGATCCTTTAAAAACTATTTCATGCTAATTTACATCTACAAACTAACTCAGAGATATGGCTTCAGCTGACATGCCCATCAATGTTATGAGGATACTAAAAAGACGTTGGATGAGAGACCTCCTATCTTAACTAGCCATGGTAATTTAATTAGGCCAAAGAAGGGAGATTTCTGTCTGCTATCTTCCCCATGCCTGACATGTCGATTTCATATTTTTTTATCGTAACATCTACAGATTATTGACAGGTGCAGATTAATATTTGAAGCTAATATATATATATATATATATATATATATATATATATATATATATACAAGTAATTAATTTCATGTTTATTAAATATTACTCTTATCACTTATTCTTACTTATCTTTCTGCTTGTGAAATTATTATGTAGAGTGGGAACCCAACAGCAGTGGATTTCCCCTAGAGCCAGGTCAGCTGCTTCATTTTACGAGGATGTTCGCTTTATCCCCTTCTATAAAGTTCCATTCAAGTCAAGTGAACTTATTCTCTTATTCAGATATAGGAATATTCCTGTTTATGTTATTGGTATTCTTATCCAGCTGTTGCTATCGCTGTGAATAATACAGACCAGGTAGGAACTTTTTCCCAATGCTAATCGGCGATATTGTGCCAATAAATCGATTTATTAGATAGTAGAAATAGCGTGCCGCCCCAGCTGTAGGCCCTCAATGATTCAGATGTGCCAGATACATGGATAGGATAATCGCCGGCCAGTTGGAGATATTGGAATGGCCATCATAGCTTCCGAAACCAATAATTTATCTTTTCTCTTTCGGAAGGTCATTGCGTGTTAGGAATCGTTTCTTCAAACTTCTCAATTAACTGATAAATCATTTATATGATTAGATCCTCTTGAATATTCTTCTATGGATACAATAAATATGTTTTATAGTTTACTCAAATAAACATCACTATATGGCACATCTAAAAATACTCATACGAAAAACATCATAACTTGCAACAGTTTTTTTTTTTTTTTTTTTTTTTTTAAATCTATTTATTGAATAATAATACAATCAGCCACTGCTGGAGGGCTATAAGCATTAGGGCTAAAAGTTCTCATTCATACAATATATACAAATAATGAAGAAATAAATATAAATATAAGAAGTAAATAAATAATACTGATGAAGAAGGTAAATAAATAAAAAAAAAATAAAATAAAAATAAAAAAAAAATAAAATAAAATAAAATAAAAACTTCTAAACACAATCATAACTATATACAATATATACATTTGCCCAAGAATTTCCGAGCCAGGCTTTTACCTCCACACGCGGAAGGCAAAGCAAGACTCCGGAAGATCCCAGTGCCACTTTTCCAGTCGCATCACTAGTATTAGAAGCCAGTGGAGACTGAAAGAGGGCAATACAGCCACAGACGCTCAGGACATGAGTGGAGAAGCTGGCCATTGCCAGGACTCCAAAGGCATATTTACAAAAGATCTCGAGGCCACTGCCGTTTCAACCTTCGAGGGGGATGGTATGGATGCTCGGAGCTGGATAGGGATTGCGCTAGAGGATTGGGATGATGAATGAGGTTCTGGTGAAAGTTGGAGAATCTGGATGGGATGATGTCATGGACATATGGGATGTTAAGGTCATGGTGTAGGGTCTTGTTCGTGACATAATATGGAGCATTGACTATTGTTCGAAGGACTTTGGACTGGAAGGATTGGATGCGTTTGATATTCGATGATTTAGTTGTCCCCCACAGTTCAAGTCCGTAGGTCCAGATAGGTTTCAGTATGGTCTTGTAGATTAATAATTTGTTTTCTGTTGAGAGATGAGATCTTCTGTTTAGTAGTCTATATAGCTGACCAAATCGTCGGTTAAGCTCTTGTCTTTTAAGTCTCGTATGTGGGTTCCAAGTCAGTCTTTTGTCCAGAAGGAAGCCAAGGTATCGGACTGTGTCTGAGTAGGGAAGAGGAATTGAATTAAAAAGGATTGGCGGACAGGATCTGCGTCGAAGAGTGAAAGTTACATACTTGCATTTTGATTCATTAATTTTGATGCGCCTACTTGCAACAGTAAAAGATCAACTCCCCACAATCATTCGCCAGTCTTGTCAATCTAGAGATTTAGTTCTTCAGTCCATTTCTCTGGCTACTGTCTCCTTCCAAAGCAGCAAGTCTACTCTAAGATAGACATTCTTCGTATAGACATTCTTTAACACCCAGAAGATCGTTAAAAAAGACTTAATAAACTATTTTTAAAAAAACTGTTTTTTAAAAAGAAATAAGTTTACGGAAAATAATGTAAAGTAAATACAAGCTGTAAACGAACTAAACTAAGGATAATCCAGTCTTTATGATTGAAAGAGTTTATTTCTAAGCAATTAGCCCGTTGTGAATGTAAACAATTCACAGGCATTAAACTATAAAAAATATTAACTCTTCACAAATTTTATAATAATTTAATGCAATAATCCAATCATTTGCAAATGAGAATATTTTTCTCTACAGTAAAAGACCAACTTCGTTTCAATCCTTCGCCAGTCTTACCGATCAAGAGATTTAGTTCCCAACACATTCTTTTGAAACCATCCGAAAAAAAAAATCTGGAGCCTAAGAGTTTTTCTTTAGGTATTCGTTCTTTTCAAATTCGCTGTACATTTCCTATCCAACAGTTTCTCTGAGAATTTGTAAATCTTACAATTTCTTGGTTTTTCAAAATAGTGTTGAAGTCATTACTACTTCTCAAAAATGCGGCGATTAAATTACCCAACAGGCTACTCATCCGTGGTTAACATAGTCCATGTTTATAGTGCATGAGTGATGCGAACCTTCGAAAAATTCTTTTTTTAGTGCTTTGCCAGAAAATGAGATATTTTTTAAAATTAAAATGGTGAGTTCAGTTCTCTCATTTTGTAAAATAGACGAGGAAAACAAGGTATTTGGTCTTATGTTTATTGATTTTAATCCCAAAGCCTTCACACGTTTTTTTCATTTCACTAAATGGACATTTCAGGGCTGCGTCGGTCATTATTATATATGTAACAAAACCATAAAAATGGGTCACATGCCGAAAGTAAACGAACACACGCTAAACGATTCCATGAAAAGTTACAAAGATAATCCACAGGGACTCATAAAATACATGAACGCACAGGAATGTCATGTTGCAATATAAAATACCTTCTTCAATCGCACGATTGACTTTAGGAGGGTTCAAAAATGCGGTTAGTTGAGAAATGAATAAAGATAAGATCATATACTGTACTCGATATTGTACAAGAGAAAATGCTGAGCCACTCTTTTTCTCTTTACTTTATGCTTTGTGGTGTTAATTAAGAACAGGAGATGTTAATTACACTTTTTTTAACTAAAAATATAAAAAACCTTTTTTACCTATAACGAGTTCCGGTGAGATTTTTTTTCTTAAGTTAAATCTTCACTCCAATTATATTTTTTCAAGACATAATAATATTAAAAAACTTTTGTAAAAACTTCGTAAAGTTGAAAAACTTTTATCGAATTCAATTAATTGTTTTTACACTCAAAAATATAAGTGGTAAAAAAATATTGACTAAGTAACTTCTCTATTATTATGTAACTAAGTAATTATGAAATTTAAAGAAGTCAAAGCTATTATTAAAAACATAAGACGTGAAATTAAACATATAATAAAATTATTATTAATTTTTATTTTATTTTTTCAGGTAAGAAACATATTCAGTGATATAGAAAGTCTATTAGCATCTACAGCTCTTCACTCAAAAGGAAGTAATAGTGAGTAAATTAATATATGTATCCTTTATATATTTAATAGACCGTCGATTTTAATTAAAATAGTTTCTTATTTCAGTTTATTAGTATCATTCTAAAGATTTTATTGGTTCATAAGAAGTAATACATAATCACCTTATTCATCTCGTAATATGTATAATAAATATTATACAGTATGTTATATTAATGCTCCACTCTATTCATTTATATTTATTTATATACATACACATACATATACACCTGTGTCATGTATAAATGTTGTGTAAATTTGTATAGGTTTCAATAAGTAAATGTTTGTGTTCGATTTTTGTGCAAATATTAGTTTTGAATGTATTGAAACAAGTGAATATTCATATTAATTAAATAAAGAACTAATATGATAGCAGAGATGTATAGTTCTCAAACTATTTGAACATATATTTTATATGTAATATATATACTATATGATTTGCCAATCTGGTATCAATTGAGCGAAAATTCAATCTCCAAAAGCTGCACCGCTTACTACGGCTCATTCACATCAAGATCGTGAAGGCTTACAAAACAATATTATAAGACGCAGTGTGTGTATTGGATGGATTCTACCTTTCGATGTTAAAATCAATGACTTAGTAAAACTGTATTACATACATCAAATACTAAATAATGAGTATGCAGAAATTGTAAAAAAAAAAAAAAAACTCAACATAGTGAAATATACTCATAGTTGACACAAATTTATTTATTTTTTGGCGCTGCGGTGCTACAAGAACCTGGACCTCTCTTGTTATTCTTCTCCTATCCTCTCTATCTTGGGCGAGCATTCCCCATCTCCGGATTTCACGATGTCCTCCACTTCGTCTAGCCATCTCAGGCGTTGTTTTCCTCTGCCACGTCTTCCACAAGGTCGATCTTTCTGCAGGCATTTGGGAATTGAATCACAGGGCATACGTGCCACATTGCCCAACCATCTGATTTGGTTACTTCTTGCGATTGAGACCAAGTCTGGCCTTGTATAGATCTCGCGCATTCTCTTTATTGGTGCGGATTCTTCACTATCCATGATCACATACCGGGTCGTAGATCCTGCGAAAAAAACTTAGAACTTAAGGCCTTAGAGATTACCCAAGCCTCAGAACTATAGGTGACGACGGGTCTTATGAATTTCTTCTACACTGCGATTTTTTTCATATGAGAGAGTCAGGTATAATTTTGCATTTTAATTTACACAAACTAATACATATGTAGAATACGCCTGGATACTTTGGGACAGAAGTGAATTATGGGTTCCACTAAGTAAAAACTGGTGGCTACATGTTCCAACTACCCGGACAAAAATTACGCTGTTGTAAAAGCTGCAGAATTTCTTTTAGACCTTCCAACTGGCATTCATTAAGACGTCTTCAAACAGACGGATAACATGATCTTCACAATCAGCTGCTAGCCGAGGTAAATGGTCATCTCACTGAAACTATTGATAGGAATTTTCATAAACTTAGTCCTCTAGAGTTCACAATAAAAATAAAAGGGTCAAAGGTCACTCGGTCATTGAAGAGAATGAGATCGTTGAAACATTAGCGAAAGAGGTTGCTCAAAGGGAATTGACAACTACCTTTGTCATGTTTTAAAACATAAAAGACAGGAATTTTATAGAATATGACATCGGAGAAAATTCAATTATAAGTTGAAACAAATCATGAATTCATTCTGATAAGTCACTCAGTTTATACAGATTTTGTCCACGGATAACAACAAGTAATTACAATTTACTCAGATCTACAAATTAAAATTAGCACATATTTAAACTGAACTCGGCAAACCAATATACAATATATAAATACTTAAATAAAGATTCATTAGTAACGATACCTGTTCTCCAGATAGACAAGAACAAACTTTCAAAGCCATAATTTATGGGTCAATTATAAAAGAGACAAATATCTAAATTGATTTATGACTATACTGTCGAACGGAGTAAAATGGCGAACGACAGAATTCTAATAGCTCAATAAATTTTGGCAAGACTACTAAATTTGTCAATAGTTTAGACCTTGGAAAACTGATGACAAAGGATGAAACAACTGAGAAGCCTCTCAAATACTGTCTATCAAAATTTGTTACAATATACAAAGGCATAAAATATTAAGAATCTGTTTCTTTTCTGTTCATGTTTTTCCTTTTATATTAGTTATTTAGAAAATTATAGAGCTATGTATCGTTGACTTCATGGATTGATTATTTTGAATAAAAAATATTTATTATTTGATAATAATTTATTAACTAAAAATTAATAACTTATTAACTAAAAAAATGTAATAGAAAGTTCCAATATTTTCTGGAGGTAGCGAAACTAATGCGGAGAAATAGGGAATTACAAAGAATTGATTAATAGATTGGGATGGTATAGTCATAAGTAATGACAATATAGTCAGATTCTTTTAGTGGTATAAATGACCCAAACAGAGTTCAGGGATGAAAGTAAATGATAGTGAGGTGGATGGGTACGGTGGGACATGAAAGGGAAAACTCGAAACAGGCTATATCTATTATAATTGTTTTCAATTGAACTATTCTATAAAAACAGTGAAAAATGAATATTCTGCCAACTGAAAATATTCTCGGGAGCTCCACGAACTCCACAAGCAATCAATAAACAGATTATCAACATTTAGGAGTTCTAAAAAAAAATTGATTTAGGTAGATTTAAATAGTGATTAAAATAATTACTAATTCGCGTATTGGTGCCGAGAGATCCTTTTAGCTCTAGCATTAATCCCCCGCCCTCGCCCGCAGGCCCGTGAAACCCCCGTATTGCCTAAAAGGCGAGAAAAGGTAGAACACAAAATAAATAAATTAATAAAAAAAATTGATCGTGTGGAAATAGTTTAACAAACGAACTAGTTCAAGAAAGAGTGTATATATAAAAAAGATTCTAGGAAACAAAAATTGCTTGTATGATAAGATTACGTGAGAGCTAGAGACGTGACAAGTATGTTATCGGAAAACAGGTAAAGCAATGAATGTATTTATTTATTATCATATGTTTTAAAATTAATTCTAAAATTAATTATCCTCTGGCTTTTAAATAAACGATTTATAGAGATCAATTTTTCACAATCATTGTTTCCTCTAATAAAACATATCACAAAAATAATTTTAACCTTTCCACTAAAGTTTATTTTTTTTTTACTTTGTGTGTTCCCTTAGAGCATGCAGTTTTGAACAGACTGGCTTGCTTTTAGTGTAAATGACCTTTTGTAAGTTCAGTAACAGGCGAGCCTTTGACAAACCTCCATCTTGGATTCCAGGATTTTTGTGATCAGAGCAGTCTACTACTTAGAAGGCAATCTGGGTGTCTGATAAGAGAGAATAAGGAAGCAATAAAGAGAAAAGTCCACTTTGAAAGCAAGCGCTGCAATTCCCTCCCTCTCTTAGATTTAATCAGTTTACATAATAAACCCCGCCAATTAACTCCAGCAAGTTTCTTGTTTTCTTTCTCTCTAACCTGACCAGGACGTGATGTAGCAGAACATAACTTGATTCGCGCTCATTTAGTCCCCGCAAGTCATATTTATTTTTACGAGTTTCTCTGAATTGTTGTCATGTTCAGGGAACGATTTATTTTAAATTGTGTAGTGATGATATATTTGTTTTACGTACATGAGAATGGCATAGGGTCCACATATCAACAAAAAAAAAAAAAAAACTTTAAACCTCAGACTACGACTGTTATACTCACTTCTCTCAAGACGTTCAAAATTAAACCTAAAACAAAAACTGATCACTTACAATTATCTACTTAAGCCCATATGGACCTATGCTTCACAAATTTACGGAACAGCCAAAAGGACCCACATACGAAAACTACAAACTTTTCAGTCTAAAACTTTAAGAACCATAACCAAAGCTCCATGTTTTGTCACAAGCATTACATTACATAAAGACCTTCAAATGCAAACAGTTAACGATCACATACGGACACACTACAAGCGATTTCACAATAACTTATATGGACATACTAACACACTTATACAAAGTATGGCTACATTTAACATGCCCGAAAACACGCTTAAGGTGCTCAAAAGGAGCTGGATGAGGGATTTCCTCACTTAAAAATATGCTAAAATCAAGACAGGAAGGGATGCCGCTGGATACTCCTCTCCATCCCTCCGATCAAGCCACTACCTGTACATTTACCGACAGCAGGCCCGCTAATTGTCAATGCTTATGACAGGTGTGGGTGAATAAATAAAGTTTAAAAAAAAAAGTACATAATTCACCGATGAACATTTTGCTCATCAGTTTTTATCGTCTATTATAGAAATTATAATAAAAAATAACAGAAAACAAATTTTATTGTGTTAATAGATTCTGATTCTAATTCTGAAACAAATTAGTTAAAAACATAACTAGCCTAAAACTACATAAATAAAATTCAATCAATGTATAGCACAAACATATTTTAAAAATCATTTATGAACATGTGTTAATAAATTCAACAACAAAAAAATAGTGAAATCTTTTAACCACCCTAATGTTCTATTCTTAAATTGAAAATTTTCATTAGGGCTGACACTGTCTTATTTAGTATGTGAGAAGGTACTGGAAAAAAAAGAAATTTCAATGAGCCTAGGGAAGAAACCTGGTATATTATACGGGAGGGATTTCCAGAAGCCAGATGAGCAAAAGTAAAAGTCGAAGGTTTTAGTTCTGTGAAAAAGGTTATGTAAGTAGGAAACAGAGGATATTGTTTTTTATGGGCGGACCAAGAGATTGAAATGCAGGAGACTGTAAATGTAGGAAGGATCCTAGGTGTTAAATTGAAAGTTGGTATAGGAAAGTTGCGAGGAAATATTGTATGGCGGGCGGAGGAAAAGAGCCACTTAAACTCGCCATAAAGGTGGGACAGATGGTAGTGCCTCGATATAGCAAAGACATATTTTAGAGTTTTACGATTCGCCTCAATCAACTCTCGAATACAATCCAGAGACATTCGTAAACCACAACGCCGTAGAAAAATTACAGGATAAATAAATGAGGATATAAGGAGCTTTCGGATAGATTGTGAAAGACGATGACTAAAGGATAATGGAATAACATTTGTCAATGGAACTTGGACATTTTTTTTTAAATCATCGAAATCAGGTTGTTGATCAATCAATCTTCTGGTGTTTTTGGTTATATAAATTGGTTCAATTATTCTGCGCTTATGAATTCTCTACCAGAAGATTTTACGGATGGAAATGGGTTAGAAATTTGAAATCAAAGTAAGGAATTTGAAATCAAAGTAGCATAAATGATGAAGGACATTTCAAAGGAAGCTGCTCAATGAGAAGGGACAAACAAACTGGTAGAGTGA
The DNA here is from genome assembly GCA_928085145.1 of Nezara viridula. Lineage (NCBI taxonomy): Eukaryota > Metazoa > Arthropoda > Insecta > Hemiptera > Pentatomidae > Nezara > Nezara viridula. Next base: position 25,646,391 of record OV725080.1, read on the forward strand.
GATTTATTTGTGAAGCAGGTGGAAAAATGTAGAGCAAAAATATCTACAACATTGGTATTTTTGGTTATACTTTTTTTTTTATAGTAGTGTTATAAGTTATTCATGTCCAAATATGCGGTAATATATTAAATGTCAAAATGGGTACATAGTATAACCAAAACTTTTAAATAAAATAACCTAGAACACTGTTTTGCAATTTATTCAATATTATAAAACAATGATGAAATGATGAAAATCTATAAAAACGTAAAAATAAAAAAGAATCCAAAGCAGAGGTAATGTAAAAAAGGAATATTGGAAGAAAAAAAAAAGTATGGCGGTTTTTATTTGAAACAGTGTTTAGATGAAAAATTATAAATACCCACTATGACAAAGAGAAGTAATATTTTAGTAGATGTTATTTCCAGGAAGATGCTCTTATAAAGGTCAGTCGGCCAGGTAGGGTGGTAGGACCAGAGGTGGAAGTCGCCAAAGGACACATAAGGTCATCGACCTTTGAGGAACCAAAAACTGCCTCACCTGGCAAAGAGTGAGGCAATGCTTACTTTCAATTAGAGTGGAAAGTTTAAGTTTAAGAAAGTCTTTAGATAACGATAATTCTGAATCTTCAAAGTTGGGTAATGGTATGGAAATATCTTTTATATAGATATATTTGTATACTCAAAATTGAATTTTTATTTTGTTTTTCGCTTATAGCTTATGCACAGACTAATGCCATCCCAGATGATTTAAAATATCAGATGAAACATAATTAATTTGTTTCAAATTTATAATAAAATCGTAATAGAGTAACACAAAATGTGCACAACGCCGAATTATGTTTTCTTTATTTCGTACACTTTTTAATAATTCCTTAATTTTCTTATTAAATACTAAAAGCATTCATAAATTTTGCTTCTTAATTCTATATATCAACCTCAGCCTCTGTGACTTAGCTTGATTATAAATTCTGTATGCTTTAATCATGACTATTTTTTCCGAAATCAGTGAAATACTAATTCCGACAGCCTAAGGCTCTGGAAAACACGTTAAGATAGAAAATAATTCTAATTTGGTGTCTTTCATTAACTTTTGGCATGTTCTGAAAGTTTAACATCATTGCTAGAAGTAATTAAGTTTAAAATTTTTTTTTTGTTCTTCCCTTCCTAGCATTTTAGACTATGTTGGGTTTTCGCGGGCTGGGGTGAGGGCGGGGAATCCATGTAAGAGTTAAAAGCCCCACGGCACCGGGACGGGAACTCAATAATCATCATAGACATCCTCATGATAAGGTATCTAAAAAGGAGCTGAATGAGAGATCTCCTGTCCTGAATCTTTCTTTTTATTTATATGTTTATATAATCTGTCATACAAAATGTGAAATTGTATAATAATCTGTCACATGGACAATAATTAAAGTGAGATATGAATACATTCACACCATATATACAGAAAACATAAAATTAACAAAAGTAAAATAATAAATAAATAATAATCAAAAACTATGTAAAATAAAAAATAAAATACCTAAAGATAAGTAAATTAAAAATAAAAACACAGTGATACCCATGTAATGAATTAAGAAAGGGATGCTGCTGGTTACGATCTATTGCCAAAAACGCCATTTGCTTATCATTAATTATCGGAATATTTCCTTAATGTCACTTCCGCCAGTGTCAATATTCGAATAGAAAAATTAAGGGAAAAAAACAGAGCAATTCAAGAAATCATATTTATTTTGTGGATAAGATACCGATAGATGAAAAAAGTCTTACCAAGTCTTTTACAAGTGTGTTAAGATGTCCTTATATTGTTGAAAAAACAAAACAGGTATTTGAAAAAAAATACTTCTCTTCTATCAGATGTTCCAAATCGGTAACACCATGGCTAAATTAAATTATTTACGATACAGTAATAGGAATATTGCACGTCGAAGGGGGAGCGTTAAGTTATGCCAGGTATTTTACTTCTCAGCGTCGGTGGCTCGGCAAACTAATTAGAACCAAGGCTCTTATTAACACGTCAGAGAAGCAACCGTGTCCCACCTCACTCAAGGTTCGAAAATAGACCAATCCTTTGGAGGATTAATCCATCGAGCACTGAATATATGCACAAATTATCAGTAATTAATCTTATAAAGATTAACATAATAACAAGCACAGTTAATTATTCGATATATACTAAGTTTGTCTCCTTTGCTCTAAACTCATGAAGAGCAGCATCGAAAGAGTTATCACTTCATACTCCGACTTATAAAATATCCTGAAATTTAATTTTAGTATTTAGGCTTATTCTCAGAAAAACTGTGTTGATCATCTTTGTATGAATAAAAAGCTACTTCTACCATCATTACGATTACGATTGTAAGCCGACCTAACCTTAAAAACGAAAACATCTACGTCATTTCAATATTTTTTTAGTCGATCCTAATTTTTGACTGTCTTCAGATAAAGGGGGGTGAATAGCATGCGAACCTCGAATTAGGTTTTTCTTTTTAATATTTCTTAATATAGGGAAATTTCTAATTTCCAAGTGATGTTAATTTCCATACAAATAGGTAAACAGGTGATTTCTAAGAATTCAGAAAGGAGGCTACTTACAAGGAAGAGAAGGGTTCTTCGCAAGATCTATGGTAGTAGAGAAGTCATGCCATCAGAACTGCTTGAGATCTATGCGTGACCGGTTCGGTCTTGATTGTGAGGCGTGATCAAATCAGATGGTCGGGTCATGTGGCATGTTTGTCCAGAGACTCAATACCGAAAAGCCTGCACCAGTGTCGACTTGGAGAAAGGCGTGGAAGAGGAACACCATGAGATGGCTGGACGAGGTAGAGGACATTCTGAAAAGTATTGGAAGGTGGCGAATGATCGTCCGGGATAAAGGAGAATGGAGGAAAGAGTTTAAGAGAGATCAAGATTCTTGTAGTAATAAAAATAAATAAAGAAGGTCTGAAGAGTAACAATGTTCGTTAAAAGATAACTATTCAGTGTAAATATAATAGTATTTCTGGGAAATAAGCAAACAAAGATTAAACTGTAATGAGTTTCAACTAACAAGAATATACTATAAAATAGCGCTATGAATGAATTGAGGAAGAATAACAAAACATATGAAGTTTAATTGAAAAGAAAATTTAACAATAAATATGAATATTGATAACAAAGTGAAAACCTAATCACCACAATACAGTACCACTTATGGTCGGTTTTTTATTTGAGAAAAGTTCGCTAAATGTACTTAGTCAGTGATGAATCATTGATGGAAAAATATTTATGTTTTGAATTTTGGCCTTATTTATCGATACGAAAACACAATTAGTTGATCAAAATGACTAAAAAACGTTATAAGTAATGAATAGTTACTCAGTGTGCACAATGTTCGGATTTGCATGCAGTATGTGAGGGAAATTTCATCGTCTTTGTAATATAGCATTATTCAAAATTGTATCTTAATGCGACCAAGATAAAAAAAATTTAAAATGTCCCTAAATTTTGAAGTTTTTGATGGGTTCAAATGTCCCTAAAACCTTATACCGACCTATTTGAGCTGGCAGACGAGCATTTTCGTAATACCTGACAGGATAACTATGAGCCTCTAAGGTTGAAATTTTTCTTAAAATACTACGGTTTTTTTCGACCATGGGTTTCAGACTACCAGAATATAAAAGAAATGCAAACCGAAGAAGACACCACTCCATGGAAGGGAAGAAAAGTTACACAGCTGATCAGGAATAAAAAAAGGACAGATGTAATATCCAATCGAATCCATAAAAATGTCACAAAAAATTCAATAAGTACGAAGAAAAACATGTGTTTTCCCTGCTCAGCTGTTTGATCATAACGTCCCTCAGCTGTGTAACCTTATCTTGCTTCCAGTAAGCGATTGGATGTGATGTAAACTTCAATTTGCTTTTCTCTTTACTTTACTTACTACTTTACCTCAACAACCGTCCCATCCATTTTTACCTATAGTCAAAAACCTAGGAGTAACCTTTGACTAGAACCTCTCCTGGGATAATCATATCTCCCAGATTACCCGAAAATCCATAACTGCCCTTAAACAACTCCTAAGATTCCGTGGTTGTATTCCTCTAAAACCCAGACAGCTCCTTGTAACCTCCCTTACATTTCCTCACTTCGACTACGGCTGTTTGGTGTATGGAGGGCTATCTGTTAGGCTAGAAATGAGACTGAAGAAACTCATGGACTGTTTCATAAGATACATCTTCGGGAACCCCAGGCGTTCGCATGTTTAATTCAGGTACACCGAGTTGGAGTGGCTTTATCCTACTTCCCGACGACAATTCCTGCTTGGTGTTTTCCTTTTCCAAGTCTATTTTTTACTTTCCAACGATATCAAAACATTGTGTACTTAGTGTAACAATATTCGAAAAATTATAGAGTTTGTGTTATTTTGAAATGTTGAATGATTTTTTTTTTATCATATCAATAGCGAAACTTCACACGTACATATGTGTGTTAAAGGTTTACCTCCATCTAAAATAAACTTCGAGACTTTTGCAATAAATTGACTTCATAATTTGAATTTATAACTCTACATCACCTTCGAATCTTCTGGTGATATTTTATACCACCAATCCCCTTCGTAAGTAATTAGATAATTCAAGAAATTCTCTTACTTTTCACCTTTTCGATTTGTTCCTAGCTTGAAACAATTGAATTTATTAGATTAAAAATTCCGTTAAAAAAATTCTGAATATAGAGATTACAAGAAAGTGTAAATATTTCACGATCATGCCATATAATATCTCAAATATACTACTGATTAATATCCGGCCTCAAATAATCTTCCACAATATTTTTTCAGCTCTGTCTAAAATGTGGAATTCTTAAACAAATCCACACATAATCAGGTTTAACCAAATAAGAAACATAAGGACCTTTTCCGTACTTTGGATATGAAGGATTTTAAACAATGTAAGATTTCTTTGGAAAAATCCCAATCTATAACAAAAATCTCTTGGTTGGTTGTAATTATCTGATTCTAGTCAGAGGGTAAACGTCGCTGTTTATTTCACGATATGAAATAACATTTAATTTTAAATGCGAAAGTCCATTAAATGTCTGGAAAAAATACTGCAATGTTAACGGCAATTTATAATGCAAAACTCAGGACGAATAAAAACTCCTTCTAGTATAAACATTTTCATGTCGTCGGTTTATTGCAAAAAGTAGCAAGGTGCATTTTTTATATAGATTAACTTTTATATTGCTTGCTTTCAATGTTAACTGCAGAGAGGTTACGATTTATAATTTTCAAAAAGAAAATATAAGGGACGTCAATAAACATAAAACCTTTGTTATTTCTAAAATTAATTGATAAAAGTGTTGAATTCGACAACACAACTTAAATTTTAGATAGAGTCTAAAAGCTTATAATCGCTTTTAACCTTTAAAAAAACTATAAATATAAACTCCCTCTCCATATATTCACAGTCCACCATATTTTACAGCCATTATATTCTGCACAATTAATTAATGGTCTTTTCGGTGTTGTCACTCACCGCCACTGTTCCGTTTTAACTTCCTGGTAAATTGTGTTTCATTCGCTTGGATAAACATCGATCTTAGATTTAGAGACAGGTCTTCTGACCTCCCTCTCTTGAACGAGTTTTTTTTTTTTTTTTTCGTTTCATGGTTTCAATTAATTTTATACCTTACTGATTTTAAAGAGAAGACTATTATAAAATTTCGTGGCTGCCAATCAGAATTGAGCTCGTAATTTACATATCACACTCATCTGACCCATATAAATAATATTTAAAAAACATTTTTTTATAGTAGTATTGTTGTTCTTTTGTTATTTCAAATATTCATCTGCACCTGTCGATACTCTTTTGACAAGCAGCAGATACTCTGGTAGAAATAATAAAATTGTCAAGTTATTCTTGGATGGACGGATAGGACCCAGCAGTACCTCTCCTCTGCTTTAATTCAATTAACATGGTTTGTTACTGCGAAATATTTTTAACTCACGTCTTTTCTCCTCATATTCGTGGCTATGTCGGTGAAGATTTTTAAGTATTAAGATTATTCTTAACTTTCGTTTTCATAGATTTTTAATAATAATTATATAAGTTTGTTAATGATTTTGCTCTTGTCATTAATAATTAGAAAATGTGTGGCTAATTTCTATGTTTTTATCAAGATTTGTGTAATTGTAGGCTAATACGAAAGATAATGCATTCCAAATTATATTTTTTATCTTATTGTTGTAACGTTTAATCTAAACAATTGTTCAGTTTAACCTATTGGTTCTTAATGGGAAGGAAATTCTCAGTTGCAGGAGGATATTTCAGAGCTATATGGAGTAATGAATTTACTTTACAGTGTTACTTTCATAAATCGAAAATAATTGGACGTATATTTTGGTCATTACTCGATATTTCTAAGAGGGTATATATGAGATAGAATGTTTTATCCAACGCTTTACGACGAAATTTATTGAAACCATGAAACATTGAAAATATCAATGTTACTCTCAAGGTGAATAATAGTTGAATTCCAAATATTCCTTAATTAATTGTATGGATTAAAACAAACAAACAGGCACGCATATATATATATATATATATATATATATATATATATATATATATATATATATATATCAATTTTTTTAAATGATGTATATAAATTAATAATATTCCCTTTTTCAATGTGCTTTGAGATCTGTCTGCTTATCGTTTCAAACCGATTTAAAGATATTGCCATAAGGTTTTTTTTTTTTTTTGGTAATATTAAATCCACAGATTTTATTCAGCCCTTTAACGTTAGACAGTATACTATGGATGAATTATATATATAAAATGTAAAACACTAATTTAATTTTTTTTATGATATTCCTTTTGATATATAATATAAAAAGTAGTTTATTGTTAGTGTTAGTGTTACCTAATATAATTAAAATATGTTTCATTTATATTAATTAACTTTTCTTTCTTTTTTTTTTTGGTTTAATTTTTTTATTCCCACCTGTCATAGTGGTAATGACAACCAGTGAATGTGAGGTCGTTGGAAAAAATAATGTCATGAAAGGCATTACGAGGATCAGTGCCCAACGCCACCTCACTCGGCGTGATATCTACATTAGGCGAGGAGGTCCCTCATCCAGCTCCTCATCAGTCTCCTACAGACGTTACCTGGTATATTCGTAGTGGCCATGTCATTTATAAGTGTACTAGGATGTCCTTGTAAGTTGTCATAGAATCGTTTGTAATGAGTTCGTATGTGTTCGTTAACAGTCGGCATATGGAGGTCAGTATGTAGGGTTATGTTTCTTTCTTGAATTGGTAATTGTTATCAGGCTCCTACTGTTCATAAGAAGTGTGATATTTGCAATATAATATTGCTGGAATGAAACGAATGAACAAAATATTCACTAGTAAAATATTTCAGAAATTAGTATTGTTTTTTTTATTTTTCAACTTAAAGATTTTTAAAATAATAATGTAATGAACGTAAGTAGTTTAGTTTTAAAAATCAACTTATGTATTGTTCAAAATATCTAACCAGTAACTGATAATTTATAAACATATACTGATAATAAGGAGGTCTCTAGGATGAATATATTATATCAACATGGTCAGGTTTTTTTTTTATTATTCACTTTGTTGCTGGTGTGAGATGTGAGGTTTGTGTTGCAATAAACTCATCATAGTAATTAATTAACTCAATAATTCTAATGATTCGGTATACATCGTGTGGTCTCGAATAGCCAACTCGACAAGTTCCACTGGATATTAATTTAGTGCGATTCAAAGACTCAAGATACAAATCTACCGGCAGTGACACGTTTTTCATCTGGACATCAGCAAACTTTTTCTATTTAATTAAATACTAAAAATTCGTAAATACCCATTTGCTTTCCATTTCAATTGTAAAATAATTTGAGCACAGAATCGAGAAAAAAGGATGGCCTTCAAAAATATTGAGCCGTTTGGCGTGACCTACACAGCCAACATGTTAAAATATAATGGATATATAGACCAAACGACCCAATATTGTTGTAGTCTATCTTTTTTCTTGATTTTGTGATAAAATTATCTTACGATCCAAATGGTAAGGAAATGATTACTTTTGAGTTTTTAATAACTAATTAAATAGACAAACTTTGCCGATCTCCAAATTAAAAATACCCCAATTCCAAGAGTTTTCTTTTAAAAAAATAGTTGTAGCTTACGATGAGATGAAGCTATTGATTAAGGTTCAGAAGAATGTTAATAATTTGATAAAAAGAGGTGTGTACCATGGACCACTATAATAAAAACATTATACAGATGGCTAATTATATTTTCAAAAATTATTTTATGTGATTAATACGTTAATAATAATTTTCCCCCATGTAATTTTCTTAAATAGATCTGTATGTATCCTAAGCTTGAAGGCTAACAAACAATCATACATATTATCTCAAAATTTCTATAAGTTTGAACAACATTATTTTTGTTAATTTTGGAGACCATTTTTGGTATTTCTATTCACTATTTAAGTATTTCTATACTTCTGAAATGAAACCTTAAAGTAAAAATATCTTTAAAAAAACTAACTTTTTTTTCTGATCTTTCGATGTAAAAGAATTTTGGATGATATTACCTATACAATAAAATCATATTAGAACTTGTATACTATACAATGTAATAATATCTATTATTTTTTATTTTAAAACGATTGAAGTAAGTTAGAGATTGAAATGAGATTGGTTGTGCAATCGGTTAAAATAAATATATATTTATATTTTAAATAAACATGGGGTTTTCATATTTCAAAAGTCTTATTATGTAGCATGTTTTAAAATAATTAAATTCTTTATCTGTACCTTAGAATGCATTGTTATATAAATGTTAAACTTTTTAGAGGAGAATCAGAAGTATAGAAAGTACATCCGAGAACCCCGATCCTGAGGAGGATAGGAATGGGAGATTGAAAACTGCATTTTTTCTTTCCCAATAACTAATATTGTAAATTACTAAGATTATTTTAACGTAGACATATTTCTGATACCTGTTTTTGTTTTTAATGTTATGGTTCTGAAAATGAAGGTTTTCCTAACGGCAACCTAATGCAATAGTCCCGCATGACAGTGCTGTCGTGACGGTTTGGTATAAACATTGCGCCTTACAGCTCACCCACTGCATGGTACCTCATTCTTTTCACGGTTAATCCCGTTCTATAATGTACCTCAGAAGGCTAACATAATTGAGTTAAAATATTTGAAAATCATTATTTGAATTGGTTTGATTTGTTAAAGTTACTTTTTTGGAATATTAAAGTTTTTTCTTCCTTCTCTATCTTTTTGAGAAATTGATATCGTAATGGTATAATATATTCAAAATCAAAACATTAGAAAGAAATTTAGCAGCTCGAAAGATTTTAAAATTGTATTCTATTCCCTCAGATAAGCATGAATGAAACAATTTTTCTAACTTAAGTAATTCGAAAATACTACATTAATGATGGAGCTCACCTCCTCACTTATTTTTATATGATTTTATTAATCTTCGTATAGATATTAGTTCTATCGTGAAAACGTGATACTTTTATAATAAATGAAAGTTACAATAATTTCAATAAAAACTGTTAAATTTTCTCATTGCCTACTAACATATAGGTACATGTCTAGGAAACAAAAAAAAATAGAATTGTAATTTGAAATGCAATTCCTGCTGACTGAAGCAATACAAAATGTATTACAAAGATCAGATTCCATAAAAATAAAGGAAAAGGATCTGAAAGGATATTGGAACCAAGCGCAGAGTTAAGATGTTCTTCCGCTGCTGCCCTTTCAGCTAGCAAAGCCGTGTATATTTCCTCATCCTCGGTTTTATATGAAAAGTGGTATTATATTGATTCTGCGCAATATGCACATTTGGACTATTTATGTTTGAAGTATTTTGCAATTATTCTCATAGTCTCGCTATCTCAAAGTCTCATCAATTGTTATAAAAATAATAGGGGGTATAAAAAAATGACCGTTTTATCAAATTCCAGATTTCAAAGGACTGTAAATATTTTAATCCTATTTAATACCTACTAACACTTAAAATTCTCCCACTAGAGCATTCTTTAGGCTTGGTTAATCCCGTTCGAAAAAAAAAGTCTCAGTTTAGCTATCTGTGTCCAAGAAGAAACGTGACAGAAACGTGACCTACGAAATTATCGTAATTTTTAGGCATTACAGGAAAAAAAAGTCACAGCCATTGAACCAACCAGTAAAATTATTAAATATGAAGGGCAAGGTTTCATTGACAAGCGCAGTGCGCGGCATTAGTTTGAAAAATTTAGCAGTGGAGAAACGACATTGGAAAGGAAAAAGGGCTCCAGGCGAACATTAATGGATATTGTTGAGGTCTGCAAGGAGTTTTTGTGACAAACCCGTCCACGAGTACTCAAGAACTTGCTAGGGAGTGTGTTTTGTCGAAAGATAATTTAAGTCACCTTCTACTCTCCATAAGGAAGGTGAAAAAGAACAGTAGACTGGTCCCTCATGAACTTACTCCTCAGTTATCAGCTAAGAGGCTAGAAATTTGTGAAAATTTATTGAAAAGCCCTTGCCTGAATAACTCCTGCCTCATCGTCCATATAGTTCAGATCTCGCACCATCGGATCACTACTTATTTATATCCATGGCCCATTTTATTGAAGAGAAAAAAATTGATAATTTTGCAGAAGTTGAAACTGCGGTACAAGAGTTCTTTGACAGTCACCCCTCAAACAATGGTATCAGAATGGGATCGAGCAATTGGGTAGAAATGGCTAATGGCGGTAGATAACAATGGACTATACTTAGAGTATTAATCTTATATCAATGAAAGAATAATACAAATATTTGGTTGAAAAACGAACATTTTTTTTATACACCCTATTATTATTTCCTTGTCCAATCCATTGATTTTCCAATTTTCTTAAAATTATATTATCAAACATTAAACGAAAAATCATTCTTGAACATCTTGAAATATTTCGAAATGATGATAAAACAATACGACAAAAACATGGAACAGAACGAATCCAGTACAGAAATTATGTCTCAACTGTTATAGCAAATGTGTAAAAATTAAGTTTTTTTACGAAAGAGCATTTTGTTATGATTTATTAGTATAATTTTATATTTTATTTTCATGCACTATTTTTCACATTAGCAGACTATTTAATGCAGTGCCAGACTACAAATTGTCACCTTTAGTACAAATAGAATTAATATTCTTAATACCTTGAAAATTTTTACATACTTTTTTCACTAACAGTAGCGATATACTACATTTCTAAATAACGTTCAAGAATTTTACCATAGTCTTTTATTTAGACTTGAAACAATATTACACTTCAATAAGATTGTCTTATCCCTCAATCTTTTATGTCTGATTTCTTTTCCTTTTCAAGGATTTATTAAAAACTTAAGGGTTTTCTATCCTCACCAATACCTCTCATAAATATCAACACGACATAATATGTCTCATGAGCTTTCAAAAACATATATCCTAATGCTTCAACTGTGATTTTTGTCGAAAAGATTTTAAAACATTCCCTAATACATCTAATTTGCCCAAAAATGTATCTACATTATCGATTGATGTCGATATTATTGAAACTATAGCCAATCCTAATGCAAAAAAAGTTCAACTAATTATTTTTGAGTTTTCACTGTTTAGATATATTTTAATTGAAAATTAATAGCCACAAGGTATTCATATTTATACATAATTTTTAAAAAAATAATATAATACTAAAATTATTATGAACCAAGATCAATCAATAGGTACCTCATCATAAAACCAAGGTTACTGTTTACTAAAACCCTTTTTAGGTTTTGTTTGAACAACCTTCAGACTTTGACTTTTTATTGATTTTAAAGAAAGAATTTGGTAACTGTCGATTTTTTTTTAAATATGTTAAAGTTACTGTATTTAATGGTACAAATTTTAAATTTATTTGTATAGTATTTATTAAAATAAAATCCAGATATTGTTTTATATCCAGATATTGATATTGTTGTTTAATAAAGAATAAGAAAAAAAAACTGTTTTCATCATTCACACTTAAGTGTGAATGATAACGATAAATATAATATGGCTTATGCATTTCAGGGGTTTATGAAAACATTATTCCTCAAATATGTAAAATAACTGTTGTCACAGAAAATTCTTCATCCAATTAAAAAAAAAATGTATAAAAACTCGGAAAGTCATAATAGAAGTGAAATAAAAATATACAGATTTTCATTTTTTTTCTTTGTTCAAATCTCCAACAAGAACATTAGGTGGATCACTTTTCTATTGACGACTGAAAAAAAATACGAGTTATTTTTTACACTTTGAAATAGGCATTAAAATTATTACTTCTCTCTGAAATGGTAGTATAATTTAATATATATGAGCCTTTCAGTTGGCGGAATGACTAACTTAATTTTCTACATTTTACAGTGAGTAAGTTGATTCCAGAGTAAATGATTGCAGTGTTGAAAACAGTGAATAAAGGGATACATTTTCCCACTAGAATTATCACTAAAGTTAATAAACAGAAATGTTAAAATTGGATTTAGTCATTCTGTCAGCTGAAAGGCTCAGATAATCTCGATTTTAACATTATTATAATTAAGGTATTAAAGATGACCTTTATATATATATTTTTTTTTAGTTAACAGTTGTAAATAATTACAAAAATATAGTTCCTGTATGTACAGGAAAAAAAGGTACACGGAAAGTTGAGGTTTTTACATCGGTTTTAAATTCTGATAATGGTATACAGAGAAGGGATCGGAAATTCGGCTAAAAAAAATAAATAAAACGATGTAAAGAAATTAATGTTTTATTCAACTCATCGACGAATAACATCCTGAATTCACGATATAAGGTCAAACTTCATTTACACATTGTTTTTGTTTAAGAATTGAGGAAAACGAAGAGCGAAATAGAATAATTAAATTATGCAGATGACAATAATTGATGTAAATTTTTGCACACAATGCCTCAGCAATAATTTAATAAGTGGTAAAATTATGAATGAGAACTAACGATGGAGATATTTCACGAAGACAGTTACATAAAAGTTTACTTATTATATATAAATATATATATATATATATATATATATATATATATATGTGTGTGTGTGTGTGTGTGCATTATAATTAAACTTTTATTTACCTGTCTTCATGAAATATCTTCATCGTTAGTAATGTATATATATGAATAGAAATGCAATCAATAAATTAGATATATTATATATAAAACGAGACAGTTTGTTAGGTAACTACTTGGAAGCATGATAAAACTCTCCTATTTAATATAATTCCTGAGGGCTTTCACTCAGGGAAAAAGAAATATTTTGTTTTAAAAAAAATTAAACATGTACAACTATATTGTTCGACTCTAACAAAGTCATTTCAGAATTGGAAGGAAGGGATCCAATTAATGATACATAGTCTGTACACTGAATTAGATGCCTACTGTAGAACAATGGTTGATTTTGGCCTGAACTCCCACACACGGGTCATGACATTATAAAGACACATTAGTGAGGTCAGAGCTCCGATCTCAAAGGAAGCTGTCTCCATTTCACAAAGGTGGCCTACTGTATTGTCGGCTACTTTGTCGTCATGCCAAACAATATCCAACGGGGGAGACGAAACAATAAAGAACTGCTAAGAACAATAAACAACTGCTAATAGTTTATAGTGCTTCCAAGTTAACAGGAAATCGTCGGAATGCTTAATACCTCAGTACGTCATTTCACTACAGTTATTTTAACGTAGTCAAAGCAGAAAGGCAAAAACCGCCAAAATGAAAAAAAGTGAGATTTTTCTAAGTGATAGTTCTATAATCCCTTAATATAATAACAGTGAAAAACACGATATATCTAGCAAATCTCCATTTTTTTATATTTCAAGTTTTTTATGATATTTTTTCTGAAACCCAGCTTTTTTATTCGCAACTAAACTTTTTAAATATCCTTATAAACTCTATCTCTTATAAAACAAATATAAAATATCTACTAACTTGTTTATTTTATCATTCTTCTTTCCTTGTCTTTCGGCAATACATATTTTTGGTAGAAGTAGCGCGATAATTAAACTACTTATTTTCTGCTCCTTCCGTCTTCGGTTATTCTCTATAATACTAGCTGCGGAAATCGTCCCCTGTGATTATGTAGAGTCCGGCTTTCCTCAGTAGTTTAGCCCTTATTGCTTCAAAAGTTGTGGAAGCGACGTTATGCTCAGCAGTTTCCAGAACACCACAACAGGGACATAGAGGTCAAATTATTTCCAAAAGCCATGAAACGTGGTTCGAAAACCCCAATGCCCTGTGAAGAATTATGACATCCGATAATCAGGAAGGACCCATTTCGCTTCCAAACTTAAATAGGAAAGTATTTTCTCAAGGTAGATGCGTAGATATCCATCACCGATTCCACTCCTCAATGGTGTCCTGCTGTATTATTCTTTCCCATTTAGATGGATCTTGCCGCAGTCATTTCTTTAAGATTTTCCGGCAGACTTGCTGAGCCTTCTTGCATAAGAATGTACTTAAGCTTGTCTTCTTTCAGGAGAAGGTCGAGAGGTAAACCTCTTGCACCGCTTCATGAGCAACAGTCCTGTAGGATTTTGTTACTCGCAGCAGAGCCGTCCTCTGGATTGTCACCAATCTCATCTGTAACTGCGAGAGGTAACGATTCTAAGGTAGAAAGGCATATCTCAAGATGCCCACTAGTACTCCATTATAGACAGTCATTGTTGCTATGTACCTGAGGCCCCAGAAGGCGCAACGAATACGACTCAGTACATTGAGTTCTAGGATCAACATAATTCTCAGCTACTCCTAGTGAGGAGTAACATTGAATCATCTACCGAATCTCACTCCAATATAGATTATTTACTCAGTCGGACTTATCCTATTTCCTTGTATATTCATGACAATACAGTGAGCTCTAGCAGTCATGCCCTTTAGGTCTATAGCTTGGGTTTTGGCGCCAGCTATTTTCAGCCTCTTCCTATCTCACCATTCTCTGAAAAGATTGACGCACGTTTCTGCTTCTCCTTTCAAGCCGGCTGTTGGATGCCACCACTACGGCCAGGTCTTCGACATAGACCGTGGAAGGGAATTTTTCTTCTCCATGTACATCTAGCAACTCATCGAAAGTTAATTTCCAATATATAACCCCTTAAAGACCGAGCTTGTGTTGTCCTCAGAACACTAAAGGACCAACGTCAATGTAATACATTTCAGATTCGGACTTCAAATAATTTCAACGTTAAATAAAATGCAGACTAGAAACACGTTTATAAATTTTAATTAATTAAGAAAAACATTCGTTGGATAAAACTAAAGATATTAGCATACAATAAGTTTTTCTTTATTTAAATTAGTATATTAATATTTGAAAAATTACACTTATTGTTTTTATTTTATCGATGCTTTATATTATTCTATTGATTATTATAAATTTTACTGTAGTATTAATTTTTTTTACACCAATTGTATTGCCTATTATTTTGTTAATAGTGTAAGTCAGCCGTAATGCAATATTAATACTTATATGATTGTATAGAAAATAAGAAAAATTGTAATGTATAATGATCATTATATAGATAGAATCTATATGTATAGATTTTCCTAAAAACAAATAACAACGAAATAAATAAATAAATGTATATATATATATATATATATATATATATATATATATATATATATATATATATATATATATATATATATATATATATACATATGATTTATACAAAACAAAAGATATTGATGAATTTTAATTCGAAATACACCACATCATAGTGAAAGTCGTATCCAGTTACTTTCTCTGAAGATGTTAAATAATTTAGTTGAAAATTCAAACAGACAATCCTTTGTTTGAGAAAACTTTCACTATAATGAGATTGGCCGCCTGTGAAAACCCAATCCTTTTCCTTCCCATCTCATATATTTCTGACCGACAAAAGGAGCCTCCATTCCTTCTTTTATTGCCTTTGTAGAAATAACTACTTTTTTTTATTTGCTTTTGATAAAATTAAACCCGATTCTTTAGCTTGTCGACTATGGAAATTGTCCGATTAGGCTACGATCACAAAACGATAAAATAAAGTAAACATGGAACGCCGTTAAGATTATTCTATTACAGACTCAAAGGATTTTTATTAACAAAAATAAAATAAAAAACACTCAGTATCAATTATAATTTTATTTTAATAGATTTATAAAATAAGTCACTCTCTAGAAAGATACTTTTCAGAAAACATAATTATTATATTATAATAATTATTAAAAATTATAATTATAGAAATTATAATTATTAGTTTTCCAAAATTTCAAATCCATCAATTCTGAAAATATACACAAATTGGATATTAATTTTCAAGGTTAAGCTGCAAGTTATTGTTGAAATTTGTGTACATTAGTGACATCATCATTCTTCATGGAAATATAATTTAAGTATTTGCTTTATTAGAATCATATTAATATCGTTCAGTTGATCAGTTCGTCAGGATATTGTTTTTCTGTATTTTCTTTTGTTTGAGTATATTTTCTTTTGAAGTAGTTAATTTACCAAGTAAAGTCCTTTTTCATTATAATGTTATTTAAATAATTCTACTTTAATATGAGGAAAAACCGAAATGAATTCATACTGTTGAATATCGATATAAAAGAGTCAGATACATAATAAATAAATAAATTCAATTTTACTAACAATCTCAAATCAAAGGGAGAGACCACTATTTAATACATCAAAAAATCTCTTTAAAACCTTGGTTTGCCTCTATTCGGATATGTCTGAAAATAAGTAAGGTGACAAAGTTAATTAGGTTGAGAACCAATCAAGGAAATACAAATAAATTCTTAATCTTGATCAAAATAAAGGCGACACCGAATTGCGAGATATATGACGAAATCGACGACCTGCCGATATCGTGTAAGCGTTTTAGCAACAAGAAGAGGAAATATATGGAGGTGTCAGAATTCAATATCCCTAAAATAATAAAAGAAAAATATCCTAAAAGACACAATCAACTTAGAAAGTTAATTAGAAAAATAAAATTACAGCTTTAATAGTTGAAAGAATACAAATTCCTTGCAAAATTTGATTGTGTTTACAATCCTAAAGCCGAAAAAATAAAAAATAAATTTTATCAAAAGATAGATTAGGTAGCTCTTATAAAGCCATTCGCCCATTCATGGCATAATTAAATGCATAAAAACTGAAATCATGGTATAATATAAATATGTAAAAATATAAGACAGGAGGTACAAACCAAAAATACTTATGTTTTATACAAAAATGTGATCAAACGCTGTAGATTGTGCCACCAAAACGCCTCTCACGGATCTGTCTTCACCTCAACTCTAAAAAAATTGTCTAAATCGAAACAGTATTAGCAATGGTATAGCGAACTGAACTTTGTACATTTTTTTTTTTTTTTTTAGTTTCTTGTTACTTCATGAACTTTGCAGATGTTTTTTTAGAGTCTAAATCAAGTTTGTACAAAACCAAACTTTAAAGAAAAATAAACAAAGAAAAATATATATTATATAACATTAGCATACATACGCTTAAAAATGTTCCTGTTTGAATTTGCATCCAAAGGAGTAAAGAAAAACATGTGAGTGGACAAAGCAGGTACTTCTAATTAAATTATTTTTTATTTATTTACATCTTATATTAATAATATATAATCATGAGTGTAAGTTTGAAACCACCAAAAAGTTGAAATACCTATTTAAAATATTACAATTATTACCTGTTTTTTATCAATACCGTTCAAAATATTCAGTGGGTCTCACTGAGTAATTTGCCTTAAATATTTTTCAGCTCAGAATATAGTAACACACCTTTAAACGGACATTGTAACCACATTTATATAATAATTTATCAGCACTAGTGTTCGCCCAGTGGTCGAAATTCGACCATAGCCATTGAAAATTTGAGGAAAATATAATTAAATTAAAAATAAATTCAATAAATAAAGAGTAACTCATGATTCAAAAATCCTCATTTATTAATATAAACAAATTTTCAATTTCATTAATAATCGAGCTTAAACTACCTAAAATTATTTATAGGTAGTACAAAATAGACTCATTCAAAATATTTAATTTCTAGTTTAATTTATGTGTTATTATCACAATAAATTAATGTTATGATTAGGCAAGTAAAAAATAAATTGAAATTAGCATTTTAACTGAGTTTAAATCCATTTTTATGCAACACTTCTCTGAAAAAAATGTTCTTCTTTAATGTTCTGTTATTCTTTAATACATAGCCTTGACCATTGCCATAGGAAATATAAATTTTAAAATTTTAATTTTAACGTGCTCTACTTGCTGCTACATATAATAGTCCATGGAAAATTACTGAACTTCGCAATAATACATATATTTTTCCAAAAGTTTGATACTGAGATTTGATTATGGTCATAGCAAATTCAGTTACTAATAAGAACGTTGTTCTTTGAAATTCGGATGGAAATATTGTGTCAGAAAATATTAAATTAATTCTTGGAATTAAAATTCTTTTATTTAAAATAGCTCCCGTCAATACTTCACTCACATTCGTGTTCGATTAACTACTGCTCGTGCAGTATTAAAGTTAAGAATGAGTATAGCTATAGAATTTATTTTTAAATTAAATTTATGAGGCAACATTCCATAATATCATCTCTTCAAATAATTGTCCCGTTCACTTCATTCTAAATATTATTGCGACGTTGTGTCAAAATTTAAAAGAAATCGGTGAAGAACTTTCGGAGATAAGCCGTTTTGTACAAACTACCATTTATATTTTTATTCACATACTGTTTAATATTTTTATTTATTGATAACACTAAAGTTCGTCAATATCTATTAAACAAAAAAAAGAAGGAAGAAAATCAGTTGAATAATAGAGGAGTAAAAGGGATTGAACAGTTTTGTGTTTGAATTTTTTGAGGTAAAACTTTTTATTTTTGGATTGCAATGAAAATTCGTATTTGAGCGTTTGTCAAGAATCTCAACTCCGTTCCTCATTAAAAAATTATTTGAACCCACTTTGCTCCTTTGGCCGTTACGAATTGTTTCATTTTGGAGTTGATTCTTTTAGATTTCAACAGTCTTTTTTTTTTTTATAATTTTGTAGGAAACCAAGTAAGCTTCCAAATAAATATAGGTATTATCGGTAAAAAAATGTGTACTTTTTGAGTTATTCGCAAATAAAATACTGAATTCATCATAAAAATGTAGGCAGATTGTTATCGGGAAAGTATGTTTTATACATAAATTATAAAGGTTTTAAGGAGAAGACTTTAGCCAAGTTTCATTGAAATCGTTGAAGCCATATTGGCGTTAAAATCTAAAGCGAACCACGTTTTTCGGCCGCCATTTCAAAAGAAAAGGCCCGATGATAATGAAACGTACACAAAAAAACTTCTAAATATTTTTACGACGTTGTGTAAAAATTTAAAAGAAATCGGTGAAGAAATTTCGGAGATAAGCCGTTTTGAACAAACTATCATTTTGAACAAAAAAAGAAGGAAGAAATTCGGTTGAATAATAGAGGAGTAAAAGGGGTTGAACCGATTTGTGTTTGCCTATTTATATAATGGTGTTGAGTTTGAATTATTTCCAAACACTCACAGAAGCTGAATTATTTGGTGTAAACAATCTTAAAAATCGGTAAAGATATCCCTCAATAAACCGTTACCCATCACCCTTCACGTGGCATCGCCATCATTACAAAGATTGTAATATTAAATAAAGAAGCAAGGAGAATAAATATATGTATTTAAAAGTTAAGAAACCAGTTGATTCTGACATTATTTGCAAATGATCAATGTTCCTGTATGAAAATGTAGCTTTGGTGAAAAAAGTTAGAATTGGGTCAGCCTGATTAGGCGGGAAACGCGGAAAAAACTAAGTTCGGAAGACGATAAAAGACATCCTTTAAGGCCCATTTGGGAAGGAGCCAGCCACTAGGAGACGCCGCAGTGAGTGGGGTGATGCCATAACCTAACCAAGCCCCGGCATTAGCCACCGCTTTAGGACTTGCCATAAATATTATGGCAAAATGTATCCGAGCTTTTAGGGTGAGTGATGAAATCATGTTAAAACTCCTATGTTATATATTCAGCTAAAGAGGAAAAACATATAGAAGTCACGAAAAGATATCTATACAAGAATAAAGATCCCAAAAGAAAAGTTTAGCTTCGGCAGATCTTTTATTTTGTATCTTTTATTGTTCTTTATTTATTATTCATCCTTAAATTTTTTTGACTATAATAAATATTATTTGCGCTTGACAACTTTTGTTAATAATCAGCAAATGTGCTGGAAATACAAGATATAAATGACATTTTAGGCATGGAGAAGGAAAGTACTCAGCATTACCTCTTCCCTGACTTGTTTAGATTACTTAGGTTGTTTAAGGAAGGGAATCTCTTATCCTACGCATGACAGATTTGCCAAGTTTCTTATTAATCTGTTGTGATGTCCGTTTAAATCAGTATAAAATCATGGTAAAGGGTGGTTATACGTTGGCAAATTGTTGGAAGGTGGAGGTCAGTATGTTGAGTTTTTTTTAGGCACTTAATGTTGTGCTTTGGTTATGAGCCGCAATAATTTTAATTGGAATGATTGAAGTTTTTGTAGATGGGTCTTTTTAGTGATACTGTATATTTGTTAGGAGTACATTCATATGGGTTTAAGTAAGTATGTTTATGTATTCAGTTTCTGTTTCGAAGATTTAGGAAAAAGAGAGAAAAGTATTTTGAGTCGTTTGTTGAGTGTCTTACGTTGCATTTTTACATGCGGTCCCCATATTATTCTTCAGTCGAAGGTGAGCCCAAGGTAAGGAAGGCACGTGCGTTTTCTACGAGTAAATGTTATATGTTCTGATTTGTCGTGATTAGGTCGAATTTTCCATGAACCAATCTTGTAATTTAATAACTGATATTGTAGAGTTAGTGGGGCTTGTATAGAGTCTTGGAAGGATGGTACGTTTGTATCATTATAGAGTCTTAAGTTTAAAGAGATGATCCTGGTGCCAGAATCTATCAAACGCAAGAGCAACATCCAAAATACACCAGTTGTACATAATTTGTGTTCAAAAACTCCCGGCACTGTAGTCAGTAACTGTCTAATTGATGTGTCGTCGAATGGAATGTGCGAAAGCCGTACTGATGGTCAGGTAATATCCGTCGGTCAAATCAAAGTTAATTATTTGAATTCACCTAAAACTGAACCATTATGAAAGGAAATTAATGTATGTTTTATTTTGGTATAAAAGGAATTGTGTTTACCAATTAGAAATTATCGGCATAATAATTAGCTATCAATAAAAAGTCTTTAACCACGTCAACTTCGTCAACATAGATAATCTGCATCAGTCCTTTATTGAAGGCGAAGAGTTGCAAATAGCTTTACTACCCAATGGTAGTTTTGCATGAGTTCTGCTATAGTCCTTCAATGTTCTACTGTCCATTTTCAATTTTACGTAATAATATGAGCGCTCATAAAATATCTACTAGAAGTCAACGTAAGAAGCCGAGATTGCCTGCTCTTCGTCCATTTCTACTGATCATCACCTGCGCGCAGCCACGTATACAAGTTATACACTCTTTTTTTATTTTATATATATTCTGCTCTTAATATTAGTAATATTTTTCTTTATTTTATGACCAAAAAAGGATAAAATAACAGATAATAAAATAATTTTTAATAAATATAATTTTCCATAGGAATTTTTATTTGTTGGGCGCCTGGCTTACCAGCCTTTCATCTCTAAAGAGATAAATCTGGAACACATAAGGTACTTACTCATTATTTGGCCATCATTAAATATTTACTCTACCATGCTAGCTCAGGTGAGATGGGGTTAGGTTGGATATTTTTATAAAGCAGCAAAAAGGTTAACAGATCTATTTACAGAAATAAATATTTACAGAATAACTATGCACGATGAAAAGAAATAAAATACAAGGAAAAAGAGAGAATTCAAACATAATTACTATATACAATTAAAGATAAAAAGGAAGATATTTAAGATAATAAAGATAATACAAATAACAAAAAAAGGATACTCTATATACAATAGTATGGCATACCACATCGAAACATCAAGAAAAGATAGTCAAGATACAAGAAATATAAGATGTAAGAGCACATGCACATGCTAAAAATATCAATTAATAATCTGGCATCGAAAACAAAAGAGAGTAGAGTTTGTTATGTTTCCAATGCTTTCTTAATCTTGGTTACAATTTTAGTATTAATTTATACTTATTAATTTTGACAATTATCAATTATCAATTCTTTTAATCAATTTTTTATTATTGCTTTTATTTTAACATATCTCTAATTCCGTTTTTTTTTCAAAAGTTTTTATTTTATTATCAATTTAAAGTAAAATTTTGTATTGATACATGTAAACATGTGTTGTACATATATGTGCCAATTTTTAAAAATCCTGTACCTATAATTTGGGTTTTCCTTTACAATCGTTTAACTACAATAGTTATTTAATTATGTAATAAGCGGTACGGAAGAAACTTCTTATAGACAGTAGTCTACCTCTCTCTTTTCCCATGGAATATAAATAACCTCAAAGACAAATAAATAATAATAATTACAATTGGAAAGTTGAGTCCCTGCTAGTTAGATAAATTCGAGAACAATGTTATCAGGCACTGCCCGCTGTGTTTAGAAGTGGAGAGAGCCGCCCGCAGTGTTGGGGCGCCAAAAGGAGCCAGCTCCCGCAATCTTGTTAGAGGCCGAGGAGCCGAACTATCTTCGAACACAATGTGGATAGTTCAGCGAATCACATTAGAAACCTCTCCCTTTCAGCTTGTGTATTCCAGAGGTCTTCCTCAGTAACACGATAGTTATAAATAATTACTGTCAATTCCTATTGGTTTCATGTAGGTAATAAAATTCTGATCCAACATTGAACTTTTTAGGACTAACACGGAAACCATTTATTTCAGTAGAAGCATATATGTTCTTCTCAATCAGCAACATTTACGATGAACGGAATATATAATTAAAGTATTTATGTAAGATTGTTGCATAAGAAGGAGAGTTTTATATCAGAATTATTAAATTTGAATTGAAATTTTGATATTCTTCAAATGTATATGTTGAGAACTTATAAATAAGAGTATATACATTTTAAGTAATACCATTAGATGTTAGTTCTTATACAAATGTTTTGCACTCTGTTTTTGTAGCTCTTTTGTTGCCCATTAGTTGTTTAGATACGTTTTTAAACGCAGAGACTTCTTTCATTTTAATTTAATTTTTCTTTGAATTCCAGATCGGATCAGTGGCCGAAAAAATTCTTGAAGCCTAACATTTGAGCTTTCAGAATTGTTTCATGATGTAATATTGCAATAGCTTCGAAATCAGAAAGATTTTTTTATGAAGTTTTCAATTATAAAAAAATGCTCAAAATGTCGAGAAAAAAAAATTTATTTTTTGACTCCCAATACAAATTTGACATGAAATGTTGCTTGACAGTTTTTTTCTGCCTTTGAATTCATGTTCAAAATAATTTTTTTTTTATTACGTTCTTTATTGAATATTAATACATTCTGCCATATTGAAGGGCATTAATATTAAGTCTACATTATTCATTCACACAATATGTACATTAATATCAATAATAAAGAAAAAGAAATATAAAAAAAAAAAAAAGTAAATTGGTATGCCTGTGTACAAAAAAAAATGAAATAATAGATAAAAGTTAAATGAAACTAAAGTAAATAAATCACATTCACACCTATGTATAATATTTACATTCACCCAGGAGACTCTGAGTCATGCCTTATTCCCCGATGTGGAAGCCAAGGCAGGACTCCAGGAGATCCCAGTGCTTCTCTCTCAGCCGCGTTACTGTTATTTGAAACCAATGGAAACTGAACCTCAAAATATAAAAAAAAAAATCTGTTAGAGGGAGGATTTTGAATCAGAACAGTATAATTTAAAAAGAGTGAATTGAAACAAACAACGTCTAAATATTGCCTTATCACAGTTGAACATTCTTTTAATAGCATAGTCTTCCATTAGAGAATACACTTCAGGGCACTTTGACTGATATCGTTGAAAAATTTTGAATAACTGATTGTCTATAGGTGGAAAATAATAACCAAAATTAATTTTATGAAAACATATTTATTTTTCAGATTGTACAATCAATTATTCATAATACTTTATTCACATATAGCTCATAACTTAAATACTTATTATAGATTAGACTTTCTTTTTTTTTTCAACATAAACACAGAGTTTACTACTAAGAAGAATTTACATTTATTTTTTTTCCGTGTTTTTTTTTTCTAAAAATGTATATTTATATTTTACAATTGTACATAGTTTTATGTGTCTTGGCAAGGTTTCAAGAGTTTTGTATATAGATTTTTTTTTTTGTACATAGTATATATAACTAATATTTTTTTTTACTGATTTATCTTTATCTTTACTTTTTATTTGGCCAGATATAACATTTTAATTTTGTACTTTTTGTTATTCTGAAGGGACTTCTTCCCAGAATAAAATTATTTTCTATTCTATTCTATTCTACAATGAAGCCAATATTCATAACCTCATTGAAAACCAACTTTCATAAAAGACAACTAAAGTGGTTTGGACCTGTATATATGATGCATATTAACTGAAGTACAAAAAAAATTATGGAAGCTCGAAGACTTGCTAAAGAGATAGACTATTATACAACGATTATATCACAGTTTCGGATATTGAAAAGTGTATAAAGACTTTTGGTGTTGAAGATGCTGTTACGGAATCGAGAAGGCTAGTTTCTGCGAATAGAGGCTATCTTGCATCTGAGAAACAAAAAGAAGAAGAAGAAAGATATTTATTATATAACACGATTGTATCTTAAATAAGAGTAAAAATATATTTGGCCGTCAGGCTGGGTTTAAGGATAATTCCTCCAACTATGGGCCAGTTGCCGCCCACAGAATGCTGCCGCCCACGATCGGCAGTCACGCAGCTGGATTACCCAACGAAATTATTAGGAAACTTAATGCAAGATTCAGCTAAGCCAAATGTAATTGGAGCATTATCAAGTCCTTCAATAGACACCAATCCTAGCCCACCCCCGCAGCATTCTGACCTCTAATTGGCTGTTGAGAATTAGTTGTATTCATTAATCAATTGATTCGATACCAAAACCTCTCCAAGTAGCTGAATAGTTCAGATATCATTATTATTATTACCGAGTTATTCTATAGGAGAATGTGGGATGAATACTCACTACATTCTACAAAGTTTCACTATAAAAAATTGTAATATCTTAATATTTCAAACTAGCTTTTTCTAATTTTTCTGAAAATATTTCTAATATTATTATGTTTTCAATGTTACTTTCAAGTCCACGATTCAATATCGTCAATAATGAGATTGATAATTCTATTTTGTTTTGCCTAGTATGCTCATACCGTTAGCTTGCATAATGGTAATAAGCTGGTAACTCAAAATCTTGTTACATACCAGTTATTCAAGCAAAACTGGTTGTATGGAAATTGGAAAATAATTATTTCTAATAATGGAAATTTAATTTGCTGATGTAGGCATTGGAAAATGTCTAAACTTGTCCGTTGTTCACATTTTACAATCTGAGTGAATTTAAAAAATAATTAAATAAATGTATTTAAAAAGAAAAATGTTCTATTTTAATACGCTAGATGAAAGTTTTTTTTAACTATGGTCCGCAAACACCTCCAATCCGCCCTTAGAATGTTTTTTTAACACATTGCATTATTTTTTTTAAATTATTTATACAACGTAAAATTTATTTTTACTGTATGAATATTATATGAGTGAGTTTCAGATATATGTCTCTGTTTTTTATATATTCGGCTTCGTGGTTTGTGGACCAAGGGTTTCAACCATACCGTTTAAACAATTTATTAAGTTGTGGTTGTAATCTGATCCAGATATAACATTTTTAACTTCCTAAAAGTTACTTTTTCGTTTTGATAAACTGTAAAAAATCAAAAAGAAATCTTTAATCATCGAGGTTTATAGCTCCATAATGTTCTTGTACATACTTTTGCACGTATAATTACAGGTGTATAAATATACCTAAAAAAAAGAAAAATCTACATTATACATCGCGTCTTATTGCCAATTTATATTATTATATAATTATAAGTATTCTTATTGCCAATTTATATTATTATATAATTATAAGTATTCTTATTGCCAATTTGTAATCATAATAAAAGAGAAACAATTCTGAAAATAAGAAGATTGGTGCCTTCGTTACAGTACGCCTCGCTTTGAATATGTAAAATAAAATATGAGACGGTCACGAAAATCTTCTTATATAATTGAGAGGTATAACTCCTCAATTATAAATAATAAATATGAAAGTATGGACAACGCCTGATTAACGCTGAGAACCATTTAGCAACACATTACAGTCGTGCGGATTTAGTATACCCCTCTGCGCCTTGAAGGACGGACTGTAAAAGATTGTGCCACTTTAAAAACACAACAAAAATATTGATACCCTTTATTGTTCATATTTTTTTATATAATAAACCTTTTCAATTTATAACGAATAGCTACTTCAGAATGATCTTTTCGATATATTATATTATAGTAATTCACTCTAATCCAACTTCATCATTATTTAAAACAAAATACCAACCTAAATATCTATGATTCAATAATAAAAAAATCGATGTTAAAAAACTATGATTAAATCAGTTATTATCAATTTAACAAGATAACTAATATAGAATAAAAAAAATACTATGATTATATACTGTAATTGATGATTTATATTGCCTTGAAAATGATCATTTGTCTTGAAGTCATCACCTCAACAAAGTGTTGTATAGGATCTAGCAACGGATCACAACACAACAAGGCCCTCAGTCATTTAGTTAATGAAACACCGGAGCTGAAGGCTAATTGCCTAAAGCAACACTGCGCCAAACTTTGTTTGCTAAAAGGTTAACCAATTATAATAGAATATTTCGAATAATTAAAGTATAATATTTTTGTGGTCTTGCTAGCAATTATTCGAATGTATCAGCTAGATAATTTGCAATAAAACACATCCGAAATTCATCTCCATTACCTAAAATTCTCCTTGCCAAGCGGTAGCGAAGTATAATTAGTTAATCCTTACCTATTAATATACAAATATAATTTTTATTTGGAAATTTTAGAATCGTTTTTGGTATATCGTTTATTTTCAATACAATATATAAATGTATAGAAACCAGATGGATAAATAGGATAGATAGCAAAGAAACGGCTGAGCTTCATACAGCAAACTGGAAAGCAGTAACCCAAGATAGGCAGAGGTGAAGAAAGCTGGTACAGGCGGTTAAAGATCTACAAGATCTGTAGAGCCAACCGAAAAAAAAAAAAATAAAAAAAATATATATATATATATATATATATATATATATATATATATATATATATATATATATATATATATAAATGTATAGACTAGAAATTGTATGGCCTTGTTGTTTCACCATATCACCGCCCCTCAACTGGAACTATATTATACAGGGTGGCCCGTAACTAGAGGGGTATTTTTACAGAAGTGATAGCAAAACTCAAGAGCTACAAAAAATGTTCATATAAACAATGGTCCAATCATCAGCAATAAAGTAGGAAATCCACGTTTTGTTTTTATACAGTAAGTCACGCTTTTTGTTGAATAGCAACTGATAATTAAAGAAACATTGAATTTAACCAATTAACAGTAGCTTCACTGTATACTTGATAATATTTACTTCAAACTAAAATAGAGTTTTTCATTGTTAAGGCCATTTCAAGAGGACTTTTTTTTAAAAAAGTTCTAAATTATTCGCAATTCTTTTTTATTATCATCCAACTATACTACGGATATCCCACTGTTACAAAACCTTTTGCGTTTAATAAGCTGTAAGTCAACTTATTAATTAAGTTGAGTCTTACTAGGCGAGAATTTGATATTCAAGTTTTGTAAAAAAATTATGTTATTTTTTATCCTGACACAAAAAAGTTTCCGTATAAAAGCGAAAATGACTACAATTAACTGTTGTAAAACTTTTGTTTCTTGTTTTTTTTCTTTGTAATATGTGATGTATTAGAACAAAAATACTTGCCTTGAAGGGCTCGATAGTATATATATATATACTCTCGAGATATATATATATATATATTATATTATATATTATATTATATATATTTATACATACAACGATAATCAGATGAGAAGAAAAAGAAAAAAGCTACCTGCATATATGAAAATTCCTGATGTCCTATTAAAAATTTAATTAGACAAAAAATAAGAGTTTTATGGATATTTTATGATATTTTTATTCACAAATTATAGCTATATTTGGTAGCTGTTTATGCATTATAATTTTTAAAAATATAACTAATTATATTATATAATTAGAACATATTTAAAAAATATTTTATGTACTTAACTTACATCAATTACTTATTTAATGTATTCATAGTAACAAATATGGATAAATGAAAAAAAATTAATTTTTGTATATGCAACCGGAAAGTTATCGTGGGCAATAATTATATGAAAGTAAGATTACGTTCATACCATATACGTTTACAGAAAAGACAAACTAAACAAAAATAACAAAAGGACCTTGGTACGTGACTAACAAAACTCTACCTACTGACCTCCACATTCCAACAGTTGACCAACTTATAACGGCCTCAACAATTTTACACAAATTTAAATGGACATAATAACAGACATATAAAAGACATGGCCACAGCTGACATACCTCAGAACATGAGGAGGAGACTAAAAAGGCGTTGGATGAGGGATCTTCTTCCTTAGACAACCTAAGTAATTGGAACAAGTTAGGGAAGAGGTACTGCTGAGTACTTTTCTTCCCCATGCCTGTCATGTCATTATATCATTATCGCCATCACATTTGTTCATTGTCAACTTATTGTTGACAGGCGCAAATACATATTTTATAGACAAAAAAAAAACAGGAGAAAAATAACAACTAAATGATATGTATATATTAAAAGAAAAGCATTTTTTTTTGTTTTTTTAGAATTATACTATACTATATAGCAGAATACTAATATATCCTTTAATTTTTGGGTTTTCCGACTCTCTTTCTCTTTATAAACTTAACACTTTCTCTATATTTGCTGCTATAAATATGTTCTAACATTTTATTTATAGTTTTATCAAAATGTATAAATTTAACATATCTAATAATTGAAGTGACAAACTATGGTAAAATATCAAAAACATACAGGAATAAATCAATAACTGTGACAATTTCTGACAACAGTACAAAGATGGTTGAGTTTCTCAAATTAAATATTTAATAACAATTTACATGCGAAAATGAAAGGACTTATTGTTGTTTTGGTGAGGACTGAGGAGATATTTGTATGGAATACGAGATGAACCAGCCAAATTATTGTCCTCGTTCCTGGAGAATTGTAAGGATATAGCATTCTTTCCAGGCCTAAATGAATATCTTTTGAGAGGCATAGGCATACATACATAGACAAACATTGTTATTTTTGGTTTAAAAGAAATTATATAAATAAAAGTTAATTTTTGGTCAATACTTAACGCAATTTACTAAATAATTTTATTTGATATCGATCCATGAAGAAATAAGTAATGATTTAATTTACAGAAAAATATTATGCATACAATAATAAATATATATTTTAAATTAAAAATAAACATAATTTATTTATTTTTACATTGTATTTCCGCTGACTGAAAACGACAACCAACTTCTCTATAATATTTTTATTACAGACCACTATTAAAACTAAATATTAATTTTTTAATACCTGTTTTCATTTAGAAAACGACAAAAAGCAACGTTGATACATTTTCTTCATTTTTGCATTTTTTTTTTTTTTTTTTTTTTAGTAAATTAGTAATCATATAATTCTTTATGAGACATTAAAAAAAAATAAAGCCTCGGTTGTGCTATTCATGAGATTCTTTATTAATTATAATTTAAACGTGTTTATTGTTTGTTTTTTAAAGTTAAACCAGCCATTTAAACAATCGTTTTAAAGAGAACAGACCTATCTAAAGCTTTTTTTTATTTTATTTTAGACTTCACCAGTTTAAACCACTTTGATAAAAAAAAGGTTTATCTGGATAAAAAGTATTTTATGCAATATAATTTATTCCTCCGTTTATTCAACATATTTTTATCATGAAATATACTTTGTATTATTTAATAACATACTAGAAATATATATACCTTGGTTGTATCATTTAAATCACTCCGAAGCCATCCATCAGGCCCTAACACTATGCTAATTTGGTTTATCTTCTTCAGTTAGGCCAGGCATCTATCTTCCAGCCTGGTTTTGTCTACCTGCTTCTTGTTGGTAATAAGGTTTAAATAAAATGTAAAATTAAACAGGCAAACTTATTGTTTATCTCATGGAACTCAATTAAGAAAGTGAGTAACTAAGATGCTTTCGGCAAGAACTAAAACTTAAATCGAAAACGATATATTTTCGAAAGGGTGTAATAGTTCCTTTTGAAATATAATAGGTCTTGGTCCCCGTTTAAAAATAATTTTTTTAAAAATATCCCTTCTTGATCCGTCTACTTTTGAAACCATCTGAGTTTTAAAACTTCTTAATGTTTTTAATGAATTTTATTGTAGTCATGATGTTTCTTATTCAAAAAGATAATTATTTAATTGATTATTCCGTATATTTATTTTTTTTATTTAGAAATATAATA
Source organism: Nezara viridula (assembly GCA_928085145.1). NCBI lineage: Eukaryota > Metazoa > Arthropoda > Insecta > Hemiptera > Pentatomidae > Nezara > Nezara viridula. The sequence goes on from OV725080.1 coordinate 25,677,119, forward strand.
ATCTGTCAAGTGAACAATAATTATAGTGATACATGAACACATTCACACCATATATACAGAAAATATAAATTAACGACAGTAAAATAACAACTAAATAATAACAAAAACTACGTATAATAAAAATAAAATAACCTAAAGATAAGTAAATTAAAAACACAGTCATAACTATATACAATATATACAAGCCAGGCTTCTCCCTTGAAGGAAAATCAGGACTACAAGAGATCCCTGCGCTACTCTCTCAACTGCGTCACTGATGCTAAAGCCAGTGGAGAGGTATATTTATTAAGGTTTAAATATTGATAAAAATGAAATGAGTTATTAATTATATTGTTCTTAGGCCCATAGTTGATGTTGTTTATATTCAATATAGACTATTTCATGGTTTATATATTGTTATGGATTATAGCCCTATCTATGTAAACAAGTCCTAGGTTCAAACCCTAAGCCCGTGGACTTCGCTAATACACAGTCTCACTCGGTCTATTACTGAGCTCAGTGCTGCCAACCTCTATATTGCCCATTGCAGTCCTACTGTGCAGAGACATACTTCTCTCGTCGTGCTCGCCACTGACCACTTGCAGTTAGATTATATGAGCGCTCGTAAAAAATCTACGTTTAGTTACTGTAGAAGGGTCGGAGTGCCAGCTGTTCATCCATTTTCTACGACCGTCAGCTGCTAATAGAACACGTAAAGATGTAAACCTTTTTTTTTTTTTTTTTTTATGTTTTGTACAAAATTTTATTTTAGGGTCAGTTACATATAATTTCTTTATTTAATTTCCATAGTCAAACATTATTTTATTTTATTTAATATTTCAATTTTTTTTTCCTAGCCTCTTTTTTATTTATTTTTGTCTTGAATCCTTGAATTTTCATTGTCTTCATAATAGTCCTTTTACAGCTAAAAACCATTGTAAGGTGTATTTTGATTTTTGTCGTTTCTGATTATTTTTTTTTCCACATCTGTAATATAATCGGTGATGGGGCTCACCTCAGGCTTGAGTTGACCTAATCCTCTATAGCTTACAACTAAATTTATAAAACGCCTATCTTATGTGAGTTGTTACCAAGATTTTTGAATTTCGGCTGGTAATATGTTGTTGAAAAGAATGTTTGCCAATGAGACTTTTCGAAAAATTATTTTTTTTCGTTTTGCGAAAAATTCTTTTACTGTTGCTAAATTTAGTACTGCTTGTATATCCACTGTCTTCATTCTCTGCATCGTGGTTCCTCTTAATATTTTTCTAATTATTCCATTTTGGAAATATTGTAATCTTTTCCCAGTTGTTTTCCTGACATGATCAGACAGAGGTGCACCATACAACATAGCCGACAGTATACTTGTATAGATATAGAAGCTTTAAGCGTAAAGATAGTTTTGTTATCCTAATTAAAGTTTGGAGTCTGTACGTCTTAGTTCTTACTGTTTTAATTTTTTTTTCAAAATGTCTAGTAAGATATGATAATAGACTCCATATTAACACTCTTTACTATTTTCCAAAACTTATGATATTTACCGCGTGTAGCACCTATTTTTTCTTGCCAAGTACTTGTTTTCCATTGTAGTTTTATTCAGATTATCTTTATTTTCATTTATTAGAAGTTATTATTTTATTTGAGAGTGTGAAATTGATTTCATTTTTTTTCTCTATTATTATGTTTAATTATTGTAAATACATTTTTAACCCAAACCATTACAGTCCACTAATTTATTATATAAAGTGTCTTTTTTTTAACCAACCATTCTAGTTGAGCTTCATTAAAAGTTAATTTAAACCTTGAGGGAGGTTAATATGTAGTAAACTTTTAAACGATACCTAGTGTATCAAAATCCATCACTCCTCACAGTCAGAAAAGGGATTTATATTACAGTCATATATATATATGTATATTATCATAATGTAGATAATCATAAGTAAATAATTTTTAGAAGATTCATTGAAAGATAAATAAGTACTTTTCCATTGAATGAAGCTAGGAAGACTCACTTGAAGAAAGAATTTGGGGACTCGAACTTAGAGAAAGAGACACTTGAGAATGTTCCAGAACACCGACCTCTTACTTTCACTCAGCTAGCCATCATCAGCTCCCTCTATTCCCCCATTCCCCTCTCCACTCCAACCATAAAATTCTAGAACAAGATTTTTTGTTCGTGATAAGTAATTAGCCTACAAGAGGAGGCTACAGTCAGTGGGTCACCGATTTCAACCACATTTTTTTGGTGATGATGATTTGAAAAAAGTTGGACACGATTCCCGACGTTCGTTCCAATGAGCCCAAGGAGTAAAATATTAAAAAAATGTCTATAATTTTTAACAAAATGTATGTTAATTTATTTTTTTCTTCGCTTTGACCGGATTTTTGTGGTACTGTATGTATCAATCGGTTTCTTTTATTGTGCAAAATAAGAAAAATCTAAGGTGTGTTCTTTAGACCACACGATAAAAGTGAAAACATCAGCAAGGCAAGATTAATAGTATAAAATATAAATTATAAATAATAGTTCATTATAGAGAGGATGAAGTACTGAACAGTTCCCTCGCTTATAGTATGCAGGTCCGATGTTTAGCTTCTGAGATATTTTAATCCATATCTTCAATATAACTCCTATAATTTGGTTTTCAACACAATTTTTTTTTCTTTTACCCTTTCCAATTCAACGTCGCGTTTTTTTTTGTTTTTTTTTTTTGTTTTTTTCTATTTTGTTTTATTTATTGACTATTACAACAGTATGTCACATAGACATTAGTAAGGTAGGGTAACATTCACACTATATGTACAAACAATATAAAATAAATAGAAGCAAAATAACAATAAAAAAGTATATACAATTTATAAAATAAAATAACCTAAAAATAAGAAAATTAAAACTAAGCAAAAAACACATGCATACCTATAGACACTACTTACAATAAGGTGAGGGAACTCCGAGGAAGGCTTGTCCCTCCAACTATGAATGGAAAAGCTGGACTCCAGGAGAACCTTGCACTCTCAACCGCATTACAAAGAGGATGAAATGATGAACGTTTAACTCGGTAAAAATATGCAGTTTCAATTTTTACTTTTTTAAATATTTCAATCCATATAAAAAAACAATAATTAATTGACTCCAGCCGACTTTACCAGAACGTTACTTATCGAAATTTGACGCCTCAATCTAATTCACTCTCCAAAAACAAAAATACTTTTACACTCCAATTATAATGAATGCTAGCATATTGTCTGCATAATGTAATTCTTTTTCCTTAGGTAGATGTTAAATACCTACATTTATCAAAATCAATTTATAAATATGTTTAAATTTATAACTTTAAGAAGAATCAGATTTTGTTAAAAGAGATTCCACCCCTAGCTTGACTCCATACATTCTAGCGAAGTTCCAATTCATTCCATCTCAGTCGACACAGAAACGCTCTCCCGCCGACGTAGTATTATTTCTATATGGCCACAGGGCCATACAGTACTCTTATCCTGTCTCCTCTAGGGCACCAAAAGAAACAAGATTATGAGTATTTATGATGTGTATCGCATCGGGGCTAATATTCTCTGATTTATATACGATATTTAGTATTAAAAAGATAAGTTTATCATTATTTTTAGTATAATTAATAAAAATCTCTGTATTTTAAGTGCAAGTTGAAAATATTTTTAATATTAAAATTACTTAGAGTCTACACGGAAAAAAATTGAGTCTAAACAGTTTTAATAATTAAAATGTCATTAGTGGAATAAAATTGGTAATATTATGAATTAATGTTGTTATTATGATATTGCTGAACTGTTAAACCACACTTAAGTTGTCAGGTTTTGACAAAGGTAAATATTTTTCAAAAAATAAAAGTTTGATCAATTAAAATATTAGAGACAGTTACTGGTTTAATTAGTTCTATTGCTAGACAATTTTTAACAATTTAAGTTTATATATTATACTGTCAAGTTATTGTGTATTTTTCCTTTTCGGAATGTAAGTGGAATTACGTTATTTTGAATAGGATGGCCACTTTTCATTTACAGCAGAATATAGTTAATTATTGACCATCTGAAAACAATTGTAACGATCAATTAAGATGACTTATAACTCAGTTTTTAGTGCAGACGGAGGACATTGAGATCACTAACAACATTATTTAATTAGTCTCAAAACTTTGTTACCGTTTTCTCATATATCCTAACATCGCTACCACTATTTTATAATTTCCAGCTTTGCTACCGTTACTTTATACTTCCTTTATTTATAAATAAAATATTTGTCCATATTCCACATATGTATTAATATTAGGTTCACACTACCTACATGTTATTAAACGAGTATCTTTTACCGTGTACTAGTTTCTAATATAAATAATTTATTTATTTTTACTTTTTTCTGTCTTTAAATATCTCAACCCACTTCTCTTTAATATATCATAACATACCAAAGTCTACTATTATAAGTATACACTACCAATCCACTATTATATTTTTTTCATTTTATTTTATTTATTTTATTTTGCTATGAATTTATGTTTTTTTCCAAATATTAAAGCAGTAATTTTATTTTTGTTATGAACTTTCTAAGATGATTGTGTTCTTCACGATCTTGCTCTTTTATTATTTTCTGAATATTGAGTGCTGACCCTTCGATTTATTTTCTCCTCTCTTTACTAAAACGCTTACACGATATCGCTAGATGTAGTGGATCCTCAACTTTGTCACATATCTCGCAATTTAGTGGCGCCTTTATTTTTATCGAGTTTCTGAATTTATTTGTATTTTCATGATTGGTTCTGAAACTAATTGAATTTGTCACCTCACATCTTTCCAAACATGTTATTATCCCTTATTGTGCTTGATAAATTAAATATTTACAAAGTCCTCATTAAACCTTTTTGGACATATGGGATCGAACTATGGGGAACAGCAAAGAAATCAAATATAAAAATCATTCAGTCATTCCAGTCAAAAGTCCTTCGGAAAATTGTAGACGCACCCTTTTATGTTTCAAACCTCACGTTACATACTGACCTTAACACTCCTTTCATCGCAGCAACTGCCACTGACCGCTTTAATAATTTTCATGACAGACTGACCCTAAATTCCAATCCACTTACTCAAGCTCTATCTACTGCCACAAATCCATATAATCCGCCCAGAAGACTGCTGAGGCGCTGGCCAAGAGACTTATTGCATTGAGCTACTTGCTGCATTATCTTTTTTTTGTGTGTGTTATTTGTTATTATGTATGTGTTATTTTACTACTGTTTTTTTTTTTTTTTGTCTTTTTGTTTTGTTATTACTATTCTTTTTGTTATGCTATCATTTCTTTTCCTTGATATCATATTTGCTGAATACCGAGGTAGATGGCAAATTTATTGTGAGCCACGAATATGTATAACTAATAAAATAGTTATTGTGATTGAATAGTATTTACTATACAACTACAGTTTTATGAGAGAGAAAAAAAGATATTTAGGTATTGGTGTTCTTAAACCCATGGCGTTATTTCCACGTGAAATAGACACTGAACTAGAGGTTAATGGGTATAGGGCACATGCTATAGTGCAATAACTTACAGTGGAGCTCTAAAGGATAGTAGTAAATTCGAAGTGGAATTCCATAATAGTTTATAGCAAGGGAGCTAATAGGTATGCGACTTTATTATTGAAGACTTCAGGTGATAAAGTTGTAAAGTGGAAAGGACAAGCCAGGAGGCTATAACATGTTACAGGGGCCTATGCCGGGGGGAGAGGGGAGGAAGTGATGGCAAATAAGGTTGGTATTGTGGCGGCGGCACTTCCTCCAGGTTGTAAAATACCTTCCTTCTCTGGAACCCTCCTTTGATTAAACCTTAGCCTATATCGAGGAGGCCGTAGTCTAGAGGATCTGATCCAGCTGGCTTATTGTCTACATCCGGTCCTCTCCTTCTTTCAATAGTCAATTATTGTACCTGGACCTGGTTTCGATGGTACATTATAATACCCATGTAGTTAACTTATTATATTTTCATATTTCCTAAATATTCGATTATAAAAAATGGAATTTTATTATTAGTTTTAATTAGGTACTTTAGTAACATATTAATACAAAAAGCTAGACTAATATTGAATTAAAACATATTGAAATCCCAAAATCATTCTAAAAATCTCATTTAAATGATAAAGCCCTAAGACCGGGACACTTATAAGCCCTCTAGGAAGAAGTATTGAAAGATTCCAGAGGAAAATGAGATTCACGATAACCATAGCGATCTGGGATCGCTGTACTAACACATAAAGGAGGAAAACCAGCTAAAAACTGCTTTAAAAAACAGGTCAATCAATATTTCATGATACGGAGACAAGGAGGTTAAGGTAGGCGGAACATTTAGCTCAGATCAGGGCATATAGATTCATCTACAATGAACTACAACTAAAATGAAAGTCTGCATAGTAACCAAAATAGCACTTGCGAGACCAAAATGTCTCCAAACGTTTTTGCGTGATATTTATTAATTTTTTTTTAATTTTGGTAAGATTTTACACCAACTCCTATTCTGCAGGAATTAATTAATATTTAACTATTAAAGTAACGTAGATTTGGAATTTAATAGAATTAAGTTGAATATGTGTTTTCAGGTGTGTGTATTTAATAGTGATTGTCCAAACGCGAGACCGAGACGAGTCTTGGTCATGGTCTTGGTCTTGCGAAAGAGTCTCGCAACAATCTTGCAGTTACTTATTGGCTTATTACTATAGAGATATTACTGTAATTTTTTAGATATTAGAAACCTAACTAAGCCCGAATGAAAAATTAGAGGAGTTAAATGCAAAAGTATATTGGTTATACGAATTATTAACATATAGTAAATAAAATTGTCGAGTATTAGTAACTATTTTGCCCTAATTTTTATTTTAAAAAATCGATTTTTTTTTTACCAGTCCTGTTCATGGTCTTGCAACAGTTAGGCGGCCTTGGTCTTGGTCTTGCAAAGTGCAAGACCAAGACTGATTTCGGGCAACACTAGTAATTAGTGATACATAAAAATAGCAACAGTAAAATATTAAGAGTTGTTCGGCCTCCGTTTGCACTGTCTAACTTTACTCGGACTTCTAATGATAAAAAGTTTCCAAACTATATTATAGATAAGTTAAACTTCATTTATATTCTTTAAAATTTGTTAGTTTCCTTGTATATGGAAATAAAAGTAACCTTTCAAATGAATAAAAAGAATACCTTTCAAATGAGCAATATACTGTTCAAGTTTCGCTTAAGATATGTCACTGTGATCCCATTGAATACCACAAATTTTAAAAGTTTACATCATTCGATATAGGGCTGATTCCCTAATCCAAAATACCATTAATAATAATACCAAAATACAGTTTCGATGTTTATAACCTAAATAACTACGTCAGAGGGGCTCGATGAGCTCGATGAGCTTGAGCATGCACTGATATATATCCAGATGACCTCAGCAAGGTGTAATACCCCGACCACTGAGGTGATACCCATTAACCAGCTCCTATAACTCGATTGTCAATATTCACTCTTGATCAAACATCGCCCACCGGATTGGTGCAGCAGGAGGCTGCATAACTGATCAGGTTATGGGCATGCAGATGACGTCCCTCACTGCACCTTAACTCATGCAGGGAATTGGTTGGATCAAAATTAAGTTAACAATTTGACAACTTATGCTTATATTATAAACTTGAACAGGGCCAGTTGAAATAATCGACTTTGTGCAAGACATGGGTTCGTACAAGCAGACGAATTTGTTTTGCGAAAAATTCAACTAATTTGTCTGTTGTAGAAGTTCCCCGAAATATATTTCAATAACATTGAAATTCTTGCATCCGATGTAATTAGATATTTATGTTTTTACCTGGACAAAAGACTAACTTGGAGGGCACACATTAGACAAAAACGTATGGAATTAAAAAGACCATACGGTCTTTTATTACTTGACAGACGTTCAAAATTATCTTTGACAAACAAACTAACTCTCTATAAAGTTTTACTTAAACCAATTTGAAATTATGGCATAGAACTGTGTGGTTCTGCTAAAACTTTCAATATTTAGAAAATCCAGTCTTTCCTATCCAAAAATTTACGAAATATAGTTGACGCAGCATTTTATGTCGCAAACGATAGATTACATAAAGACTTGAACATCTCAACAATTTTAGGTACTGCAAAAGTAAACTACAATGACTATCACCAAAGACTGACTTACAACATAAATCCTTTGACAGAAAACCTTAAACGCACTAGGAACCCGTACAGCCCACCTCGGCGATTACGTAGGCGGTGGCCAAGAGACCTGATGAACTGAACTATTTCCTGGATTTCTGATAGGACGCTGAGAAAGAAATTTGCAGATCGCAAATTTAATTTTATGTTCAGTTTTATGTTTATGTATTAATAATAATAATAATATCTAAAAAGTAAAACATATTGACTAAATTTCTTTTAAACATTCGCACGAATACAAACCTTCAAAGTGAGGAAGAAAAAAAAATGAAATTATATAATTTTTATTCCTGCTTCAAGAACGAAATATGTTAGAATCAATTTTAAGTTCAGAAGTAATTGAAACAACAATAGATGAGTACTGCGTTAACTCTCGTAATAAAGTTGATTGAGTTAAATAATGTATGGAAGCTAGATGTATCTTATGTACAGATTGGGCTTCCTACACTCTGACTTATGCTGCGATTAGGAACGGCCAGCTGGATACAAGCAGAGGTTACAAAACACATGAAAAATTAAATAATTAAAAAGTATATCCAAGTATAGTTTCCATATTCTCAGTAATCGACTTCTATACTCTTAGTAAGACAACTTCAAACCAAAGATACCCTGCATTATATCAATAAAATACAAATAACAAAATAAGTGAAGATAATGCTTAAATGGATAAATAAATGAATAAATCTTGGTTAAACCATTCAACATAAATATAAGGCAAAGCAATGGAAACTTAAGGAAAACCAATTTGAATTTAAATAAAAACGTAAATCGGGAAATCCAATCAATTCTAATAATACCGTAGCTCAAATTGCTTGAAAATACTCAGGAAATCTCTCTGAATAATTTAAGATATCAAACTTAAAAATCGATTCAGTAGGTCGCTTAAAAAATCGTTCCATAGCTTTTAGAGGACAATCCAAACTCATAACCCTCGCTTAATCGAGTAAAAAATTACTTATAGACCAATTTAATTATAGAATTTCAAAACAAACATAAATATAGTTTGTAAATTCAATATAAATATTAAAAGAAAATGATAAATAACAATAATGGATCCATCGAACCCAAAAAGTCGCACTTAATTCATTTTATGGATCCATCGATAAGTATAGGAACGGTCTGATGAAATTATGATGCCCATTCAGCATTGAATTTAGGAACTTTCCGTTACTATCAACTATCAAGTAAAACCTGATGGTGCGACTACCAAGACAGAACATTCATATTTTAGCACATTTTACACAAAGATGACTCGAATCTTTTTTTTTTTTTTCTCGACACCTCTACCTCGCGATTACTGGTGTACGGGCGGTCATTCTAGAGGTACAATTAAATCTATTCTATCCAGATTAGGAAGTCTGGATGAATCTTAACACTCCGTGAGTCTGCCACGAAATAAATTTTAACCCACCCCGGCCGGATTCGAATCTAAATCATTGAATTCGAGAAGGTTAAAGTTTACACTTTGACAGGTACGGCCATCAGGACCGCAACCACTCGAACTGTCACAGTAACTGTCAACGAAGAAACGATACTTTCCAAGGACTCTTCCTTTTATATTCAGATCAGTTTTAGAAGATACAATAACCCTTTTTCCTTGAAGCCTCGTCATTGTCAACGGCTTGGCCTTTTCTTTCCATCTTCTTCCTGTCGTTGCTTGTTATCGTCTCCGTCAATCACATGTTGTCCAAAGTATTGTCTCCAAACCAATCATTATTTATTCACTGTTTCGAAGACAATGGTGGATCCAGAGCTGCCTTTTTTTCTGGGAGAGGAGGACTATCAGGATAATCACTGAATTTGAAAGAAATATTATCTTCTTTGTGGAAGAAATTATAGAGGTAAAAACCTATTATATAACTATTTGATAACTCGATTTATTTAAATTGACTTCTTTAGATATTTTAACATGGCGAACTTTCCTTCATGCCATGTTTACCGGAATTCTGTTTTTCATAAAGCTTTTGTTTATATTCAACTCATATTTCAGAATTAATTTGTTTCAATACGTATTTATATTTATTTATATTCAGATCGTGAATTATTACAATTATATACGATTGTGAATTCCAAAGGAAGCACTCTGTAGTTGGACGCAGAAGGTTTCGTAAATCAAAACTCCCGAAAATATATCGTTGAGGCATCTTTCCACAATTCAAACTCTTTTTTCAGAATTATTCTTATAAGTCAATTTTCATATAACGATTTAATTTTTTTTCTTGACTATTCATTGATTTTTTTTTCTTGGTTGTTCTTAGATTTCTCTTGATTTTTTATAATAATCTTGAATCTTCTGGTCATCAGAGTAGACAGACATTTGTATTTAGTAAAGCCGAACATAAAGTACTCGGTTATCTCCGCTGCTAATCATATTTTTTTATAAATTAGTTCAGAAAGATCATGATATTTTATTTTTTCCTTTTATGTGTTTCATGTATTTATTTAAATAATAATAATATACATCTATATCAATCAATAATTTCATTGATGTATCTACATGTGGAGTGGACCCTCCTCACTCCTCAAATCCATTTCAGTACATCACAAACTTCTCCTGAAAAACTCACCAATCTCCTTCCATACTACTGTTAAGAACCTTGGTGTTACCCACGATCAAGCCCCCTCCTGGAAACCATCTCCCTAATGTTCCGCCGTACTATTTGCACCCTGAAACCATTTACGTCATCTTCTTTCATTCATAACCCGTCAGCTCCTGGTTTCACTTCTTGTTTTCCCGCTTCGACTATAGTTATATGGTGTATGATTTATTCTCAGGAGAACTCGTAGCTAAACTTAAACGTCTAATGAATCACCCAATACGCCTTATCTTCGGGATCTCAAGAGATGCGTATATTACTCAGTTTTACACCGAGTTGAAGCGGCTTTATCCGTCCTACCGCCGTCAGTATTTCCTATGCTACCTTCCTATTAGAACTCGGCGACCCACCTATATTATATAGATCCTACAATTCAAACGCTCCTTTCAATCCCGTCCCACCAGATCCCGTGCGTCCGACCTCTATCCTCTCCCTCACCGAACTGCTGCGTTTGACAAATCCTTTTTAATTCAAGCTCTCTCCCTCTGGAATTCAATTTCCTCTGATATTCGACACGCAAAGTCAGTATCCTCTTTCAAATCTCTCCTCTTCGAACATCTACTTCATTCCCAATCCGATTGATCATGAAATGCACTTAAAAATTTAAGTCGTAAGAATCTTAAAGTACCCTCAGATGCTTTGATTATTTTGTTTATTTATTTTACTTTCTTTATTTATTTTATATTTATGTACGTTTTTATTATCTTTACTTTTATTTCATTACTAATCATCCTGTAAATATTTAATTATATTTTATGGATACACCAGAATATTAATATATATTCTGTATTCGTAATTTGTTCTAAAGATATACATGTCTCGGAATAATAAAATCATTTTCATTCATCTACTACAATCGGCTTCTTTAAAGGTGGATCAATATTTTATTGTCCTTCCATCAAATGAATAATAATTTACACAGAGTTATTCATGAATATTGGTAATAGTAGTTATATTTTAAACAGCCGTATTTTGTTTTCCTAAAATGATTATTACGGGAGGGGAAAGTTTCACTATTCCCCAACGAGGAGAAAGATACAGAAGGTTATTGAAGTCCAGTTGGTGCGACTTGGGACAACTTACCGATGCAGATAAGACCCTTTAGGTTTCCCTTGGGGAAATCCACAGTCTCACTGCCACAACTGAATTCGAGATAACAACTTGATTTACGGTATCTTTCCACGTATTTGGAGATCCGTTTCTATACTTATAGCACACATTATTTTTTTCATATTATATAATGAGAAATAATAATTTAAACAATACAATTTCACTATAACATAAAACATATTATAGATGTTAGATATTCTGGACGCTGTCAGTTTTTAAGACTTTCATTTGCTGACGTTTCAACACAAGTTTGCGGGTCATCATCAGGACAGAAAAATCTATTACATCAGATATATAATATTATAAAACAGATAATAGTTAGTTAATAGTGATGCATAATACATATGGATGATATGAAAATAATAACTAATGCGAATAGATGAGATAGACAAACGGAATACGTAATAAGCTATAACAAACTATAAAATAATATGCATATTCAATTTAAAAGAAATGTAATATTCAATATTACTAACCATGTTTCCAGCACTGAAGATCTTCAAGTTCTGGTACATAGGTAGATAAGTGAGAGGATCAGAGGAGTATTTTCCAGATGTGCTTTTAAGAAAGAAGAAAAAGGGAAACAAAATCAGAGTGTTGGGGTAACATTATTGTTTATGGAATATGAATCATTGGATATGTACAATATTCAAGTTAACATGAATAACTAAGTTGACAAAGTGAATAGCTAAGTTAATTCTTATAGCTAACAGTTGTGACTATTGGCTTGTACTATAATAATATTAAATAAAACAGAAGAGCTTGCAATCAATACAGACATACATTGATTGCCATACATTTGTTTATCTCATGTATTCATACCATTCTACATTAATTATCATTTTTATATCATCAATCACTATTTATTCATTATTATCTGCCATATATGTTTGTTGTTCTATTATTTTTTCCCCTATGCAATTGATGTATTTCATTTCTAAACTACTAATAAAAGGGGCAAACATTTAATTAAAGGAAACTATTAAGAGAATTCTTTTCTATCTCTGTTTTATTTTGAATCAGCCTGATTCCAATTTGTATATATGGAATAGTAAATTCAATCCTGAATCAATCGTTTGTATATGTATATATTTTTTTTTTGAAGAAAGAATATAAGTAAAATTGACACAATTGAATTTTATTGAACACCAATCAATGAAAATCTTGTTTATTTTAATTTATACATACAAGTGGAAACACAAGTTATTTTAAAGGCGCTCCTCAAACCAATTCTCAAAGATTAATATTTCACAAAACTAAAGATGATCAAAGTTGGAATAAAAAATTTAGAAATATAGATCTTAGAAAAAATGCCAGCTTAGTATTATTAAATTACCTCAATTTGGCAAAATGCAGATGTCATATGCTATGCTAGATATTTATTAATAAAATCGGTTATCACCTCGGACATACACCTCCATCTCGCTGAAACTATAAGAATGATTTTACTTTTAAGTTACAACTACTCAAGACGCGTATGTGATGCCCTCGGGCAGTGGAAGGAATTTATTACATGTTTATATTGTATTATTGTATACTATATATGTAATTGTTTCAATAAACTTTTTGGAGGGTAAGAAAAAAAAAAAAAAAAAAAAAAAAAAAAAAAAAAAAAGACGCGTATGTGACTAGAGCGCACTCGATCAATCTCCAATTGCTTTAGTTTCAGCGACGCGGTTGAGAGAGCAGCATAGGGATCTTTCAGAGTCCTGCTTTTCCCTCCATAGTTAGAGAGGCAAGTCGGCCAGGGAGTTCCCTCCCCTGATTTTAAATATTATGTTTAAATAGATATGTCTGTATTTTTTAAAAACTTTTTTTACTTTTATTTATTATATATTTTTTTGGAGTATTATTCAATAATTATTTTGCTTGTTTTTTGTTATGTTTTTTAAGATATTTTCTGTATGTATAGTATGAATGTGGTCTTACCTTACTATAACCATAAACAGAATGTTATGTTCCTCAATAAATAAATAAATAAGAAAAAAACTTATTAATAAATTTCGCAATAATAATAAAATGGATCATGGGTCTAAGTAACATCGAGAGGAGAGATTGATGGCACATTAGGCATACAAAAGCTGTGCAACGTGAACTTATTCATATTCTAAAACTCCTTTGCGCATTACAAATACGGCATCAGGGTAAATCCAATTTTAAGGAGAAACGAGCGAAGGCCTCACCCATATAAATCGCTCAGTTTACCCACATTCATTCCAAGAATAACAACAAGCAGCTTCAATTTATTCAAATCTTTAAATTACAAACTCACACAGATTGAACAAAAACAGACCAACTCATGAGGTTCAATCTAACAAAACTAATGACCGTACTTGTTTTATAGCAGGACATGATTTATTTTTTTATTGAAAAATATTATATTTTCTCTCAATTTAGGACAAACAATATAGAAAATATAATTTAAAAATTAAATTAGAGCAATATATAGAAGTAAGAGCGGAATAAAATAGCATAAAAAAAACTGGTGTGTCCACTCACATAACTTTACTAACGATTTCAGAAAACATTTTATATATTTAAATATGTCCTTTAAAAAAAAATTTGAGTCAATTTATTTCATAAACTAAAGCAATGTAAACTGGTTCTCTTCACACACTCTTCTTCTTCTTCATCTTCTTCTTCTTCTTTGTCTTCCTCACAATGCCATTTCTAGCTTCAAGGAGCCTCTATACAGCGCAGCCACCCTTCCCGGTCTCCGCTTTCCCGCTTCATTTGTTTGAAGGATTTGCCTCTTCTACCTCCGATCCTCTCCGTGAACTCCTGATAGGAGACTCTGGGACGCCCTCGTGGCCTCTTCCCTGCGGATCGAGCCTCTAATATCTTTATAGGGTCCATGTCCTCGTTCATGCGGCAGACATGTCCAAACCACTTTAATTGCCTGTTCTCCAAGGTAGTTTTGAGTTCTGCCACTTCCAGCTGTTCTCTGATATTTTCATTTCTGATGCGATCCCTCCTAGTTTTGCCCACCGATCTACATGGGAATCGCATTTCCGCTGCTGTTATGCGACTATAATGTTTGTCCGACATAGTCCAGCTTTCTCCGCCGTAGGTGAGAATAGAAAGGTATACAGACTTATAGACGTGCATCTTGGTATTTTTATCCACTTCACGGCAGCTGAGGATAATGCTAGAGATCTGGTGATTTACTTGATTCGCCAGTGGGCGGGGTGGCCGAATGGGCTAACCCGTTGTGCACAGTACTACCGTTGCCCTGCAACCTGAAATATGACAAAAAAATAGTCATGAGTTCGCTTCCTGGTGCCAAGGCATATGTTAAATCCCCGCCCACACCCCCTGGCCCGGGAAAACCCCGGATAGCCTTAACGGCGAGGAAGGGGAGGAAGCAAATTAAAAAAAAAAAAAAAAAAACTTGATTCACCTTAGATATTGTATACGAAATCTCAGCATCTATCTTACCAGCGTTAGTAATTATGGTACCTAAGTATGTGTACTCCTTTACTATCTCAAGAAACACACTCTAACATAAATAATAAAAACTTTTTTGCAATAGCTCAATTTTGTCAGACAATAATTTCTGTTAAAAGTATAAAGGAAAGTGCAACTTGTATTATGCGTCACCAGATTTCTTTAAATAAGTGAAAATTTTCATTTTCTCTCTCTTTCACACCTTTCTGGCACTGGGATGTGATCTCGTTATCTTAAATATGAATTTAAAATCGTTGTAACATCGTTAATAGTTGTTTGAAATAGACGATTTTTATATAATTTTATTGTAATTTCACTGCTTTTTAAAAAAACGAGCATCTTTATAAACTTTTTTCTTCTTTTTTTTTTATACTTTTAACTGAATTTTCTCGGAAATTTAGTACAGGTACGAAAATTTAAAAGCTAGAGCCGTTTTTACAATCTATAGAAAAATACGTTTTTTGCACTTATTGCGCAAAGAACATCCAATTTGTCACAGGCATCAGTAGGCAACATCCTACAAATTAAAAAACGAAACAGCATCGGTAAACTAGTTCCCGAGATAATCTTGGCACAGACAGACAGGCCAATAGCTGAAAATGTATTTTTTTTTTTGGACCCAGGTGGGTCTCAAACATAAAGATCCATAGAAAACCACACATCGGAAATTTGACTCGGTCGCAATACTTTCTTTAATCTAGCAACTGTAGGAAAGTAAAAAACAACCGAATTAAGGTTAACTGAAAATTCATAATTGGTTGAAAATTCGCTTCAAAGTAGATTGATGAATGCCTAGCTAAAGCTTGAATACACCATAATATAAAATTATTCTCTAACACACAACTAATTCAATAAACCAACGAAAAACAAGTTTCTCTGGGTCTGGAGTCAAGTGAGAAATAACGGGTAACGAACTGGCTGACATAGGAGTGAAACATTCTCCATATTTCCAATAGGTACTAAATAACATCAACACACTCACACTGCTGTACAGTATTATACAACAGTACTGAAGCATTGTAATGAATCCTGGATCTACTCTTGTTTCGAGGTTCCGAGTACTAACAACACTAGTCCAATACAACAGATAAAACGAAATCGCCGGGAGCAAACTACTTACTGTACCACGTCTCAGAACAGAGCACACCAGGCTCAAACATGGACACCTCGATCGGAATCTACAACACGCTTAAAACAATGGAATATATCTTAGAAAATTGTTCGAGCTTGGATTCATATCGACCAGCCCTACAAGAACGAAAAGTGAAGAATTGGTTCCAATCTATGAAACTACAAAATTGTTATAATCACATTTAAACAACACAATCTTTATAAACGTAAATACAATTTAAATCCTAACTAACCTGTGCTATTGTAGCTAGACAATCATTATCGAGATATTGAAAAAACTTAATCACATCTGAAATAACACAATAGTTAATGATATTCGTATATTGAAATGAAATTTGAACAAGGTTCCTCTAGCCTACATAATTCCACATGGCACCCAAATATAACTTAAATAAATATTTTTTTTTTAGTTAAAATTCGAGTTTACTTGTCAATATGTGTTGTTTATTCTATTGTATTAAAATATATACAAAACAAATCATGAGACAATAAGCATAAGCAAACTGCTGGGGTCAGCATTAGATAAATCCTTCGAAGATAACTGCTGACAGAGGCAAGGCATTCTCTATCTCACTAACAAGGCAAACACCAATTATTCCTGTCCAACTCTCCAATAACTGGAACTTATTTATTTTACAATGTCAATAAATATGTTGACCGAATCACTTCCACTTCCTTTTTCTTGATGATTATCACTTACAATGACAGTTTAAAACATCTTGAAGTGACATAATTTAATGTAACATTGGTAAATAGCTAACTAATCTAAACGTCAAGAAATTAAATTAATTTTGGAGATGAGTTCAATTTTAATGATACTTACGCTGACGATACAACAATTTTAACAAAATATCATTAACCCAGACTAGCCTCACTGAATTTACAAAATCACTTATTAATTTACAAAATTGGTATGCACTTTGGAAAATTAGATTAAATCATGACAAATCACAACATACTGATTCTTATTAAGCAGACATATTTTTTTCTAGTTAATTCTGTGCAAATGAGTAAACATTATCATAAACATAAAAAAAGTGTGATATTAATCGGATCGGTTTCTGTTGTAGTTAAAACCCCTACTAATATCAACAGATAATTTGTTTCTTAGATAGTATTTGAGTGTTTGATTAATATGTTACAAGACAAGTATGTGAAGTCATGTGAATAATCAATGGATTTAACTAATAATTTCAAAAAGAATACTTAGTCGTATTTTCGCAATGGATCCAGGATAGATTAGCTAATTTAAACACTGTTTTGGTAGGCTCTTGTAAGATATGTGGATCATTTTCGTTCTAATTCAAGTCAGACAACATAATTTGCTGCATACTTAGGGCAGTGGTAAAAGTATTTTGAATATCAAGGAAGGAGATGGTCCGGGGTTGCGGTCATAAAAAGGCTAAATAGTGGTAAAACTATTTTATTGAAAGCCAACTTTATTGAAAGTGTGTTCTAAGTGAAACTCCTAGAGGAACACACCTCCCTGATGAAGACCTGCAAAGTCAATAAAATAGTTTTACCACTATTTAGCCTTTTTATGACCGCAACCCCGGACCATCTCCTTCCTTTATAATGCAACGGTCAACTATTAAATATTCACTATTTTGAATATCCCATTTAATGACAATCAGAGAAATGATATTTCATACTAAATTAACACTTGTAAGAGATAACAACAAACAATAAAAACACGCTGACGATCAGACAAAAAGTTACCTAAAAATGATAAAAAATTAGATCAGCTATACATTTAGACCAGACAAATAACATTTTAAACAAATATTTACCTTATACTCTGTAGTCGAAAATCTTTGGAAGCTTCTAAATTGAATTTAAATGAGGGACTGTAATTATTTTTGAAAAGGTTGCCTACTCTTCTTTGAAGAATAGTTTCAGAAAGGATAGGACGCCGCTGAAGTGCCTTTAAATCTTAGGGCATACGTATTTTCGATCTGTAGCTGGGAATATGTGAGTACACAAAGAAACATACTGATTCGCTATTTGTTCACATTACATAATAACTTTATAAAAGAACTTATATATAAGTTCTTTCAGGGAAACAACTAGATGAATGAGAAAATCACCCTTGAATTTAATTTTTTATTATGATGAATAAGATAGATTTTCTCGTGTAAACGATTTGTAATAAACACGGCCAAACTCCAAACAAGACATGAAACAATGAAAGGCCATTTTTACTAGAATTTCCTTTATATACATTTTTATTTTTTTATAATTTTTTTTTTATCAAAAGTCTAATAAGCATTCAAAAGCTGTTAAGTAATCTCTAAAATTAATACATTTCAAAAAACAAAACAGAATTAATTAAGAGAATTTCCCTGGGGATCATCCACTACTATTTATATAGTAATTGAGGATGTATTTTATTTATTATTTATTCAATTTTAAATTTTTTTAGCACATATTATCTTTTTAACTGTATTCGTGGAATTTCTTTGATATATATATATGAGCGATTCTGTACTTAATTCCTGGCATTTTATTTTTTTTTTTTTAAAGAAACTGTATATGTTATGCAATGTAGAACTACTTTTACAACTTTTTAGAACTAGTGTTATGATGAGAGGAAAGAAAAAAGATATGTATATCTATAATAATAGAAATATGTAATGTAATAGTTATGTCCATATAGATTGATTAAGTGTACTATGAATAAAGCAACCCTGTGTAGTAGGGCAGCATTACTTTCAATAAAGTATTTCACTTAACTTTTATTTGATATCAAACTAAACTTAAGCAGTAGGTAGAAATTGATAGTGTTATTTTTATTACTTTATTGCTTTAATAGTATATGTTATTCGATATTCTGCATAATATTGCCAAAATTAGATATAACCGCAGTGTAAAATGCGCCTTTTTTTAATTTGTAGACCCATTACCAAAACTAATATTTCAAATTTCAATGGATGAGAATTAACAGACAAAACTTTGAACGGAATGAGAAAAATTTCTGCTATATACTTTAATCAGTTCATCATGTGTCTCATACGACCAAAACTTGCAAGACCTGCGAAATTATTTAATAAAAGCATTCCAATTAAAAAGCTATTTAGTAAAACTGATGTGTTTATATAAGCCTATGCGCAATATTGCGGTGATATCGGATCTAAACAGCTTTGCATAAATATCTAAGCTGTCCCATCTATAATTAGGATTTGTCCAACTTGTGCCGGAGTTTGGGTTATCTCGGCAATTTATCGGTAAAGTATTTAATACAATTCATTTCTAATTGTAGCTGACTCAAGATAATTAAGGACTTTTTGTATGTATCGACTACAGCCCCAAATGAATTTAAAGCTGAAACAATTTCCTAAATTTTACATTAGTTAAGAACTTATTGGATGTGGTTTACAACCAAATATCCTTACTTTTTTTTATAAAACTCACCATTAAAATCATCCGTAATGTATAATGTTATTGTGTATTGCGTACGTGTAAATAGTGTATGAGATATATTGGGTATCTTTATCTATAGGAATGTATAGCGGAAATTTTCCAGTCCTATTTATGGTTACTGAAACCCTTCTGAAAAAATTCTAGGAATTTAAAATTAAAGGTGTACAATACTATAATAAAGCCACGAAACTGCCAGTGTTTCAACTGCCTCTCGCAGTGCTACATCCTACGCCCTGAAGACGACCTGCAAAGTGGGTCGAAATGTCGGCAAAAATTAAATAATTACTATATTTATTTGACCGCACCCCCCGATTAACTCCTTCTCATATAATAAAGCCAGTTGTGATAAACGGCTATAAGGCCCGAAAAGATCCATGATGCTGTTTATCATGTCTAATCATCATCATAAAGAAGCCATCCTTACTCCTGGATTCTGTACACCACACGGGAATAAGATTTGCCACTGGTGCTTTTAGGACAAGTCCAATTAAAAAGTCTTTGTGCCGAGGCCTCCATAGCCCCTCTCTCTTTTCGAAAGCAGGAACTAATCAACAATTATATTGAAAAAATAAAACTCCATCCAACAAACCCTGCGTACTTCCATTTATTCCACCCGAAAAGCGTTAGAAATTATGAATTGAATCCTATAAGAAGTGCCCTATTAGGTATAAGGCAAAGAGAAGTCATTATAGAAATACACAGCATGCCTAATGACCAATCTGACTCTATTTTTAAAACGCCACCCTGCAAATACCAACCAGTTAAAATTGACCTCACTTTTAAGCACAAAAACTGATTTAAATAAATGTAAATTCTTAAAAGATGGAACCACAATGATCAATTTAACGACCACTGCTGACTGGAGATTGGAATGCAAAAAAAAAAAAAAAATGAAAAATGGCAATTCAAGTGGAACCAATCTAAGAATAAATTGCAAGAAATCAAAAAAGATACCAAACCGTGGACGACCTCTTTCAGAAGAAGAAACAATTTTAACTCGGCTTAGAATTGGACATGCAGCCTTTACCCATAGCTACTTAATGAGAGGCCTGGAACCACCATTTTGTAAAACATGCAACACATCACTTACACTGAAACACATTGTAAGAACTTGGAGACTATACTCTGACACCAGAACAAAACATAATACACCTTCCAACATATCTGAAGCACTTTCTGATGACGAAGAAAAGATACAAAAAGTGTTTGAATTTATAAAAGACATTAAATTTGTACACCTAATTTCATTACATCTAAAGCCACTAATAACCCGATCGGGTAGATGCGGAATGTAACAATAAATAAATAAATAATTCCTAAAAGAAATTCTAAAATAATCAGATCATGAAATAATATACACTGCTGGATCCAAACTGAATGATAATGTCGGTTTTGCAGTAATTACAAATGGGATAACCCATAAGTATAAATTAACCCCAACCTCAACAATATATACTGCAGAATTGCAGGATATTTCTTTTGTCAGGCATTGCTTTTATCAATAAATATAGAAAGCTTGAAAATAGTAATATCTTCTGATTCAATCTCCGCTCTACAGAGTATAGTAAACTTCAATAAAAGCGGACCTACAATAAACAGAATTCACCAACACATCGAAATTATAAACAATCTTAATAAAAGCATATTTTTCTCAGGACTTCGGGACACTCCTGGATACTCGGAAATGAGGCAGTGGATAAAGCTGCTAAAGAAGCTGCTCATATAAATATACGAGCCGAATAATGTAAAAACATTACTAAAGGACAGAGTACGGACAAATTGGGAGTCCATGTGGAATAGAATTTCACTGACTAATAAACTTAGAAACATTAAGAAAAGTACAAAACAGTGGGTAAGTGCTGGAAGAGGAAACAGAAGAGAAGAAGTGGTTGTGACAAGGATGAGAATTGGTCATACTAACCTGACTCATGTCCATTTAATAAGAAAAGTGGTCCAACCATATTGTGATACCTGCCAGTCCCCGCTAACCATAAAGCATATAATAGAAGATTGTACATTACTACATCAAGCCTTTGTAAAAAACAAAATACCCCGTTGTAGAGAACTAGCATTAAAATACAGTATATTCAATAGAAAATATTATAAAACTTTAAAACAAAAACAATTGTACCATAGAATATAATAATTAAAGAAATACATAAAAAGAAACTTCTTTTTTTTTTTTGCATTCAGAAAGATAAGTTACAAATAATAACATCATAGCTCAAGGGCGTAATAATCATGTTTTTGATCGCCTAGGACAACTCGTAACCTAACCTATTCATCATCATTATCACAACAGAATTTTGCTTTAGAAACATCTCATATCGATAGCTGAAAAGCTCTTATTCATTCGTACAATTGATTTTCGTTCCATTAATATTGCATATTATGTTGAAAGTATCAGTTATAAAATGTTAAAAATAACAACAACAAAATAACTCTTCAACCTACGAAGGGTCGTGGGTTCAGTTCTTTATTGGAAAGTTCTATTTCTAGACCAACGGTTGTGGAAGGATCTAGTTTAACCTAGATCACGGTCAACCGCCAGATTTTCCCCTTAATTTATTATTTAATTTGACAATTTCATAGAGTTTGTTTGTTTTACTGAACACTCTGAATTGGAATTAGTCAATGTGAACATGTGAATATCGCAAACATTAAATTCAAAATGTCCGACTTTTCGAACAGAGGTCAATAATTCTGTTTTAAGCATCCTTGATATATTTATATCTGTTTTAAATTTGTTTTTTAATAAAAAAGTTTTTAAGTTGTTTGTTACATAAATAAAACATTTTATTACGCTCTGCATTTTAAAATTCAAAGCAACGTGTAATTAATCTTTATTCATCTTCCTTCTCAGAGACTCGAGGGGCAATTTATCACGCAACTAATTTAAAAATAAAAATGAAAAAAATACTTAAGTGCCGTGAAGGGTCCGATACAAAGAAGATTGAGGATCTTGAGTAGAAATTATGAATCGAAAAACTTTTTAATATTCTTACAAAGAAATAAAGTTTTAGTAATTCGTTATGGTAATATTACCATTCATAATACACTTTATTAGACATAAAATGATAGGAATATCTATAAGTTATAAATACTTTTATGTAGGACGCTATTTTATTCGAACATATAACATATTCGATAGTCTGTTTATTACAAAAAATTACAATGCAACATTTTAGAAAAATGTATTTATGAAATTCAAAACTGTGTCAACTAAAGTTACTTCAAGTAAATGTGTATTAGTGAAATGACATCGAGAGACTTATAAGAGAAAAAAACACACTGGTAGCACTCGTTTAATAGTTCTATATTACAAGGTCCCGAGGCCATTTTATTTTTTTTTTTTTAAGTATATTAATTGAATTTCACATCTAAAAATAAAATTAAGTTAATATGAATTGGTAAATAAATAGACCGATTTGCAAAGAAACTTCTTATTTTTTGTACTTCAATGATAGTTCTACATTAGTAGACCCCGAGGCCATTTTCTTTTCAGATGTCTAGAAGGATACTCAGGAATTAAAAAGGATGTACGGTTAGAAACTAGTGAGTCTGGATGAGTCTCAAGATTATTATAGAAAGGTATGTTATGAATTAAAAAAACAGAACAATGAAACTATGGATACAAACATTAAAATCGCGACTGAAATACATACACATTAAACCCAGATAGACACAAGCATTACATATTAACGGATCAGCAAAAAAGACATTCAAAAATTATAATACTTACTATCCATAATGTTAACACTAATAGAAGTAGCTCATTATTACGTAAACAACAAGACTTTACATACCGACAAACGAAAACCTACTATCGAACAGCACATACGTACCCTTTACTCCCAATTTCACATTAAAATACATGGCCGCAACGATAGAATTATAAAATATAAGGCAATCGCTGATATACCCATCAGGAAGCGACTGAAAAGGAGTTGGATCGGAGATCTACTTTGAATTAAGGAAGCGAATAAAGTCTAGGAAGAGGTAGCTCAGTTACTACTGCTGGGTACTATTCTTTCTCATGCCTAAAATGATACTTTTCAAACAACAATAGATCTGTTTATTATCAAATTCAAGACAGGTTTAGGTAAAACCTTAAAAATTTAAGAGTTCGAGTCCCGGCTTTAAAGCGGATTTTAAATCTAGTGTGACTCCCAGCACTCTCCTTCCTGGACCAGGAAAAAACTCATACGACCGATAAGGGAAGATAGAGGCTGAAACAACTTTTAGAACATGTAGAAATTTATCTTTGCAATCAATGTTTAATTCATATTATATCTTTTATCAATTTTTTACTCTTGGCATATAAAATAATAAATTGAACTGTTTAAATAAGATTGCTAAGTGTAACTTATTAATATCATAAATATTATTATAATGTATTCAGAACTGCACATTTCATTTAATTATAGCAATATATAGAGTGATAGTTATTTTTATTATACAACAATAACAGTAAATGAATATATAAAACCAGATTTATAGATACAAATATGAACATCCTATCTAGTTTGAAAAATGCATTAAATGTTGATTGTGAAATAAATATAAAATTTATGTTGTCAATACTAAAAATAGATAGGACATAACTAAGTGACTCATATAACTGAGGTTATCAAACAGAGTGCTTCAAAGCTTCTACCCTACTAAAATTTTATTGTTTGCCCTGAAATTATGTTCAATTCTGTAGTTTACACAACAATATAACTATATTGCTGATATAAACTACTTTAATGCAGGGAACGTTAGTGCTAGTCTAGGTTTTGTATTTTTAATTAATTTTTCCTGAATAATTTTTTTTTTTTTAATTTCTTTATGACATTTACAACTGTATTACATAAATACATCAAGTAAATTTGGACATAATTGATATAATGACATGAATACACTTGCTTAGTAACTACCCAATGGTAGCACTCTAATGATATGACTACATTAGGAGATCACGGGGCCATCTTCTTTTCAGACGCCTCGGAGGGTTATCAGGAATTGAAGAGGAAGCAAGGTTAGAAACGAGAGGGTTGGGATGATTCTGAAGTTTATTATGGAAGGATAGGTATCTGGATTGGGCCAGATCTGAAACATAAGGAACATTAAGATCTTTATGGATAATTTTATTAGTGACAAAATAAGGAGCATTGAGGATTTTACGAAGGATTTTGGATTGTAAGGATTGGATGCGAGAGGAATTCGATGGTTTATTGGAGCCCCATAGCTCAACTCCGTAAGTCCAAATAGGTCTTATTATAGTCAAGTATATGAGTCTTTTGTAATTAATGGGAAGTTTAGAGCGTTTGTCTAGTAAGTGCTGAAGTAATCGGAAACGTCGAGCGGTTTCTTGTCGTTTCAGTCTAGTATGAGGATTCCAAGTTAGTCGTTTGTCCAGGTGGAGTCCTAGGTATCGGATTTGCTCAACAGGGATAAGTGGATTGTTAAAGGAAACTGTAGGACAGGAAGTCGTTGGTTTACGACGAAGGGTAAAGGTAATTTGGTGAGATTTATTGGAGTTTATTTTAATTCTCCAGTTTTGACACCATTCTTCTAGATTTATGATGTGTGATTGAAGCATTTGGGATGCAATTGCTGGATCATTGTTTACTGATAGGATACATGTGTCATCGGCATATGTGGTGATGACAGTGTTGGGACAGGTAGGGATGTCAGCTGTATAAACTGTATAGAGGATAGGACCTAGGATACTACCTTGAGGAACACCAGCGGACTGGGAAAAAAGGGATGAATAGGCGTTATTGTGATTTACTTTAAAGTATCTATCAGTAAGGTAGGAACGGATAATGAGGAAGTATGTAGATGGTAGGAATTTTCGGAGTTTGTACAGCAGTCCCGGGTGCAAAACTCTATCAAACGCCTGTTCAACGTCGAGAAAGACTCCCGCTGAATAAAATTAAATTACTCTAATAAACTTCGTGAGTTTGGATAAATTTCTCCTAAGACAATATTTTATTTTCTACACGTGGAACCGTCAGAGAAATTTTTAAAGGAACTTAAATTACATAATTAATATCTTACTAAAATATGTAAACAATATGCCATAAGTTTTGCAAACAACAGTCTCACATGTTAAGATAATCGAGAAACAATATATTTTTTTCCTTTATGCCTTTATCTCCGTCTGTCATGACAGTGGCAATTAGTAGAGTTGTTGGGATTATAAATGATAATTGCATTAGAGGCATGACCAAGGATAGCAAACAGCGGAAACTCTTCATTGGTTTTGTTTGCCGAGGAGATCTCTCATCCAGCTCCTCTTAAGTCTTCTAATGGACATCTCAAAGGTAGCCATGTACCAGGAAGCTGCTGTTATTAGTCGTAAAATTTTGGACGGAAAGGATTGTAGTTTTTGTAAGTCTTTTTTTTTCTGAACCGTATATCTGTGAGGAGTTTGTCCAAATGGTTTTAAGTAAATATGTGTATGTATTTATTGAATACTTGATGATTGACCGTGATATATTATTGAGTAAGAAGATGGTCCGGGATGGCGGTCATAAAAATACTACAATAGTAACAAACTATTTTATTTAAAGCCAACGTTTCGATCCGACTTTGCAAATCTTCTTCAAGGCTAGAACGAACAAGATACAAAAATCTATAAAACAATATGGCAATTACATAAAGTTTAAATAAAAATATAAATAATGAGAATAAATTTATTAAAATTATACACGTTGTGAATAGCAAGTACAAAGAACTATTAAGAACAATAAACTATATAAACAGAGTAAACGGAGTATAACTGGGTAACAAGACCATAAACTAAAATAAATAAATGGTAACAATTATTATAGATTATTAGAAATAGGGAAAAATTAATGTAATAAGGAGTGTGGATAACATACGCAATAATGGATAGAAACTAACAGATCTCAAGGGATTAATTAATTAATTAAGGGATTAAAAGGAATAATAATAAAAAATAAGTAGTAATTGACATAAAGGGGGTGTGAAATAAACGAAAAAAAACCTTCATGTTTCCTTAGTTTCAACTGAATAGGCGAAGAGTCTTGTTCGTTCTAGCCCTGAAGAAAACCTACAAAGTCGGGTCAAAACGTTGGCTTTAAATAAAATAGTTTGTTACTATTTTAATCTTTATGACCGCCACTCCGGATCATCGTATATGTCTTTAGTTTTTGTCTGATTTGCAATTTCAATTTGGAAAACAAGAGTGTATATTTTCAGTAGCTTGATAAAAATCTTTAGTTTCATTTTGACGTATGGGCGTCATATTTAAATAGAAAATCAATTTCAATTAAAAATCACTCTCATTATAATAAATATAGGCCATCTGATATTAGATACATTGATTTACTACATTTAAGAATCAATTATTAATATATGTACATATACATATGGAAGAATGTAAAATACTGAGAAAAAGCGGAGGAAATGGCCTACTATAACTGGCCAAAGAGAAGTATTTTGCAAAATAAAAAATTCTTTACTTTAAATACGAAAGTTACAGTTCTTTTGTTATATCACTTTCATCAATAGCTTTTTTCAGAAGAAATTTGTTTCATTTTTTTCCAAATTGATGTTTCAGAATAACTATCAGCCATCTATATAACAATAATAATAAAAGTTCAGTATAGTATAAATACTTAAAGCCGAAGGATTAATAAGTTGTACCCTTTGAGGATCATGGAGAAGACGTTCTAGGGATTAACATGAATTGGTGGATGCTCTGCTGTAATCCAAATTCTATTTTCGTTAAAAATAAAATCTACGGAATGAGTCCATAATCCTGTTATATCTTATTGGGGAGGGGGAAAGTTTTCGCATTTAGTTCACGCTTCAAGAATGACCTTTGACCTTTAGGTCTTTTGTACCAGCGTGGGGTTATGATTTCAAAGAAGAAAATAACGCTTGGGTTGTTCCTTTTTCTTTTCTCAATTAATTAATTACATTAACTAAAGGGGAACTTCCATGGCTTTACAGAAGAAAATGATTTTTTTAAATATAATTTAAAAAGGGCCTCAATTTTAGCACATTTTTAAATTTGTTTTCTCGCAAAATGACGAAATAATAAATCATTTAAAATTAATATAAATGAATATTTCATATGACTAAAGCTCCATGAAAATTCACAAGCATTAATTTACACAAAGAACTAACCCATGTGGACCTATGGACTTGAACTGTGGGGAACAGTCAAACAATCGTCAATGCTCCAAACTACGTCACAAATAAAACCCTACATCATGATCTCAGCATCCCATTTGTCCTTGACCTGATTCCATCCAGATTCTCCAACTTCCCTCAAAAACTTATCTAGCATCTTTATCCCTAAGCACAATCTCTCTCTAGCTCCAACTATCCATATAATCTCCCACGAATATTGAAACGGCAATGGCCCCGAGACCTTTCGTATTGGAGTTCTGGCAGTGGCCAGCTTCTCCACTCTATCTGAGTGTATTTGGCTTTAGCGCTCTCACTCAGTCTCCACTGACTTTCAAACAGTGATGCTGTATTAATATTAACTGGTATTAATATACTTATGATTAAATGTCTAACATAACCTTTATCGGCGATCGCCTTGGCAACAGTTTTAATGCAGATCGATAACCTTTCAATAAAACTATGAAAATTTATTTTATTAAATATCTGATAACGAATTGTAAGAATGAGCGATCACTTTGATATACTAATCAATTTTTCAATAATCATTTATTATTTTATGTGAAATGCACCTGATAGATGAGATTTCAATTCATGTATTTTACATTTTTTTTTTTTTAAATAAATGTATATTTAAAAATCTAATAAGATTTTACAGGTATAAAATTCAAAACTATAAATAAATTATTCGAAAATATTAATTCATTAATCGATATGGCATCATCACTACCTTTTTGTTTAATATCTTTCTTTGATAATTAAAAAAAAATGAAGAATGGAAATGTCAGTAACAGTGAATTAAAATTACTCCATTCATAGTTATAATCCATATCACTTCTGATTAATTTTTAATTTTATTAAAAAAAGTTAATATAATTTAAGTTAAGAAAATTATATACAAATTTATAGCATTATTACATTTGTGTTTTTGTCATCTCTATATAAATATGTGTCATTGACTTTAGAAGCAATTAAGACTTCTATTATTCTATACGTATTTATTTATTTTTATTTATTTCCTTCACCTAAAAATCAAATTGAATAAAAAAAAAACCGTGACCGCCACTTAACATATGCCCTATCAATGGTTTCTATGGTGAAAAAGGTTGCCATAGAGCAAAGTCCACGCAAATTAGAAGATTATAAAAAAAACAGTAAAGCCGTGGTCAACAACAAATCGTAGAATATGCTAAGGTTTTGTTAACTAAAGGCCACATCAATCTATTATAATCAAATCTTATAAGCAAATAACCACAACCAAAATGACGCCACCACACTGAAATAATTCACTTACAATCAGCCACATTTTACAGGAATGTTCAATTTTTACATAACAAATCCAAATAGTTTAAGACCTCCAATATGAAACATTTTAAGGGATGACGAAGATACAATAAATATATTGTTAGATTTCTTAAAATTGAACAATCTGTTAATTAAAACTTAAAATCTCTTAAAAATTCAATCCACAGATAAACAGGATTAGTTTGCAGGCATTGAAGATATCGATGCTTTACGCCTTAAAACACCAACAAACAAACAGAAATACAACTTAAAACAAATATTTATCTAGACAAAGCATAAAAGGAACTGAAATTTATACAAAAAAAATAAACTGGCATAAAGATGTTAGAAGAGGGGATGTAGGGCTCACTTGAGGCAATCCAATAGTGGATAGGACACGTTCAGGCCAGAGCGGCTTCATGAACCAATCACATTTCGTCCTGTCCGATATCCTTCCACCTCCTTTCTTCCGATTTCTTTAACGCCCAGGAAATCCTGACCAATATCTAAGGTTTGTATCAGAGGAGTTACCTGAGGCGAATTACACCAGATATCTTACCTTAGTTTACTGGAACATTGAACAAATAATTGGCCTGTGCGGATAATTAACATAGTATATTTGTGAATGAACTAATGACTATATTATATGGAAATAAGTAAATTATATGGATTTATTTCAGGTATGAATAAATAATAATAGACCAAAACATAAATTACAATTAAAAGTATATTCGCTAAATGCGGTCCTATTTTTTTTTAATTTGTGAGGAATTAAGAATATCAATTAAGATATAAATCAATTGAATGTCAATTAAGAATGAGCAAAATATTAGTATATTACATTAATGTATTGTAGAAAATTTAATCAAGGTTCTACGATAACTAGAAAACGAAATCAAAGAGGAGATTAGGGTTAGGTTGAAGACGGAAAATCCTTGTTATTTTTCTGTGACAAAACTACTTAGCTTGTGCCTTCTGTCTCAATTTAAACATTTTTTTTTTAAAATATATTTTTATTGAGAAAGAATACATTTTGCCACACTTATGGGCACTGAGCACTACAGCTGAGTGAGGCACATTCATACCATCAATACAATAAAATAAAAAAATAAAATAAATAAATAAAAAATATATACATCTATATAACAAAGACAAAAAGTATAAAAAGCCAAGGAAATGTAACTTAAAGTTAAAATTAAATTAAATATAGGAATTCGTAGAAAAATTATATAAATTATAAGTAAAAGAAATAAATAGATAAAAAAAAAGATTAAAAAGAAAAACATTCAAAAGAAAAACATTACGATATTTACAATCTGGCAAGATATCTACGAGTGTCCCACGTGTGAAGGACAAAGCGAGATTTCTCTCTCAGGAGCGTCGCCGGCATTACCAGTCCGTTCCTTAAAAATTATAATTTACCAAACCAATATTCTACTTAGGATTCTATAGGAATGCAAAACGTGGGCCTTTGCATTAAGAGATGAGCACCGTCTTAAGGTTTTTAAAAATAAAGTATTGTGTAGAATATTCGGGCAGAAGGGTGAGTCAGCCAAAGAATTTAGGCAGTCACACAACGCCGAATTGCGTGAACTATATCCGGTTAATATAAGTGATTACATTGCAGCATTATATGACTATTGTTTATAGCTTTAAATATAGATAATCTGCGTGAAAATATTCAAAATACCGGTAATCCCGAATCCGGGAATTGAAACCTTATCATTTTTGAAAAAAAGATTTATTAAACTGTATTTTAGATATTTTTTAAAAACAATTTTATTATTATAATTACACTCAATAGTTTTAGGTAAATCAATGAATAGATTATATAGACGAAGATATAACATTTAATTTATTCATTCATCTGAGAGCAGAGTAATTAATTTAGCCTGAATACAATTTCACTTAGAGATAATTATGTATAGGACAATTCAGGAGTAGATAATTCAGTAATTTTCTAAGTTATCTTAGCCCTACCACAGGCTTTATCTAAGCTCCAGGCAGCAAATTAATCCACTCCAACCAATACTAACTTCTAAACTGAACTAAACTGAATTGTTTCGGTATTAGTATCAGATTATGGGGCGATATTCATTGTTATATGAAGACCCTTCACATAGATAAATAGCTGTAACTAAACTTTAACAATAATAACAATGGGTCAGGTGAGAGTTGCAGTCAAAGAAGAAAACACAAATAAACAATTTTAGAAATTTATTTTCTTTTGTGCCGACATTTCGGCTTAGGCTTCAGGTCTCCACTAGCGCTTAGGGAAGACAATATTATAACCTAACAAACATTATTATAAAATCATACAGAAACAAAATATATTTTATTGACTAATAAACAAATACGATTGAATTACATCTGTAATAAATTTAATATATAAATAAATAAATACAATTAAATTTATAATTTTTAAGAACTTCTGATAATTTGATATAAAAGAATGTTTTTAAGAGAAAGTTTATATTATTTAAAAATAGATTTTAATTTTGCGCAATTTATTCACAATTTTCTCTCGTGTTATATTTACACAATTGTGTTATTTACATTAAAAGAACATAAACTTTACCTATGTATTAATGCATAATATTACTAATGTTTTAATAGTTTTATCAGGGCCTCTAACAAGTTTTAAATTTTCAACGAGAACATTTTTAAATTTATTCAAACGTCTAACTTGGAATGCTTATACCAGACTGAAACGACAAGAAACCGCTCGACGTTTCCGATTACTTCAGCACTTGTGTTTTTTTTTGTTTTTTTTTATTGAGAAAAAAATACATTTTGCCTCAATCAAGGGCATTGAGCATTTGCGAGGTGAGAAACTCATTCCTACAATATATACAATTACAAAAATATAGAAATTACAACAAAAATAAGAAAATAAAGCTTAGTAAAACAGATGAAATAAAATATGATACAACGCAAATTAAAAATCAAAAATAAAATAAATAACATTCATGATTATTTAAAATATTAACAGTCAGCCGAGAGATCTCCAAGTCGGGCCTTTTCCCCCTCGTGTGGAAGACAAGGCAGGCAGGACCTTAAGAGATCACAGCCCTTCTCTCTCAGCCGCATCACTGAGATGGGGATCCAGTCAGCATTTATTAGACAAACGGTCCAACCTTCCAATTAATTACAAAAGACTCATATACATGACTATAATAAGGCCTATTTGGACTTACGGAGTTGAGCTATGGGGCTCCACTGAACCATCGAATTCCTCTCGTATAAAATCCTTACTATTCAAAATCCTTCATAAAATCAATGCTCCATACTTTGTTAGAAATAAAACCATCCATAATGACCTTAATGTTTCTTATGTTTCAGATCTGACCCAATCCAGATACCTATCCTCCCATAGTAAACTTGAGAATCAACCCAACCCTCTCGTTACTAACCTTGCTTTCTCTTCAATTCCTAATAACCCTCCGAGGCGTCTGAAAAGAAGATGGCCCCGTGATCTCCTAATGTAGACATATCATTTGAGTGCTACCATTGGGTAGTTACTCAAAAATTGTTTTCACTTCATTATATCCATATGTTCAAATTTACTAAATTTATTTCTTTAATATAGTAAAAAATATTAAGAAATAATAAACCAAAACATAAAAAAATTAGGAGATTTCTTTAATCATCCTGTTCATTAATTATCCTGAAAAGATTCACAATATATCTAGAAGATCTGACGATATAGCTGTGTTAACACCACTATCATCTACACTATATAAACCACACAGAAAGCGATCTTCAACAGCGGTATAGAAAAGAGATCGCTGAAATCCAGTACATGCCCTCTTGATCGTCTACTTCCTTTGAATATGACTAATTTTCTAAGGAACAATAAATCAAAAATAAGGTTTTGAGTGCAACATGGCATAACAACTAATATAATAACTGTAGCCGGTGTCGGTATAAGTATCTGTGCGAATATAATTAATTATTTATTACAAAGAAACTTGATTTGTAGACGTTATTTATACGTAATTAGTAAAATCTAATTTACAAACTTCATGATAAATTAATAGGTAATTTTAATAAACTATTTACTAAGTATGCACTACCGCTTGACTAAATTATAAAACTTGTTAAAGAGACATCAATGCAGGAGGTGGGTGGAAACTAACAAGGATATTATTAATTTTACCAAGTATCAAGTTATTAAAACTCCGACTTCAGTTCACATCATTAAATATCTTCCAAGATATTATACAAACTTTTAAATGAAACTTCCTTCTAAAGTTCATAAAAAGAAGAATTATTTTATAACATATATTTTTTTTAGTCAGAATATATTCATCTACCTGTAAACATTTGTCTTATGTATGGATGCCATATGAGGTAGGCAGTAAGTATGTGATATGGAAGTGTATATTAGTATTTAAGCCTTGTTTATTATTGAATTATTCAATGCGTCTTTTAATAAAATTATAATCGGAATAAATGTTGGCGTATTTTTTATGTGCCCAATAAAAATGATGGGGATGCTGCAATGTAATTCTTGGTATACATTAATTTTTTTTATGATCAAGCAATTTAATAGATTTCTTATTTTTATTTCATTATTGGTAAGGGAGGTCCCAATGTAAGGGGATATATTCCTTTCTTCGGGAGGTTAAAAAAAATTGTGCTCATTAAGAACATTTCCCTTGCGTTTTACGTTTAGACATCAATTAACAAATTTGGTCTGTCCGTAGTTATATCCACGTTAATATCGCCTTTTACCAATTATCCGATTTTTGGGACTACACAGTTCATATCAATTTCATCAAATTCCAACAAGTACTTTTTGATATGCACGCGTTAATGCCCGAGTTTAGTTACGCCAAAACTTCAAAATGCGAAATAATTTTTTTACGTAAAAAATACTTTGACTGAAAATACTTATTATTTTTCTGTAAAGTTTTTACAAACCTAAATATTTTCTTGATTCATCATTCACTCCATTCCCTTCTCCATCAAACTCCTATTTTTGATAGATTGTTATTTTTAAAAATTAATCATATTTAAAGAAACTATACAACAGATCAAAAAAGAATATTGGTTCCTTACATTTATCACTTAATTCAATATTTTCTTCTTGCTTTGAGTTTACTTCTAAATCTATGAAGAAGAGTTCTAATTTTTGAAGAGTGTGAATAATTTATCTAAATTTGGAAAATGCAATTCAAAGAAGCATGGAAGGTCTATCAAAAAGCTACTAAATAGTGCTTTTGTATAATGTCATATATGTAAACGAAACTTCTTAAGATAGAGATTATGATATTTTTTTTTTCCATTAAATTTGCCACTGCGTTGTAACGCATCAAGCAAATGCGTTGGCGTTTATTCTGTCTCCTTGTATTCTTAAGAATTGTATTCTTCTGCTGACAAGTTAAGCAAGTATTAATACTTGCTTAACTTGTCAATAGAAGATTTCTAGGCCACTTCCTTTTTAGTCGTCGTAGAGGCCCACCAGGTAACAGGGAGGAAGATAGAGATAGAACGAGTGAATGTTCATGTCTGTGTGTATGGTGTGATTTGAAATAAGTTTGTTGTTGAAATAAGTTGATATTTAAAAATAGATTTTCCTTTCTTATTATATTTTTGCAGAGAATCCTACAATAGCTCTAGTCGTAAAACACTTGAACAAATGAATTTTCTTAGTTACGCAAATACTCCTTCAAGTTAGCTTAAATTAGAGTAATATGGATTAACATAACAAATAATTTATTTGAAAAGCCTCTATTTAAAAAACTGCACGATCAATTTGGATCGTTGCTGGAGGAACGTTTAAAGGGATAGCTAGGTTGAAAAATTCATCTAGTACCTATTTTTATGAAAATCCATCCGATAGAAAATAAACGTATTTTTTCTTACGTCTTTATTTCAAAATCGGCTTGAAATTAGAGGGAATTCGAGAGATATGGTCAAATTTGTCTATTATGAATTTCATCAAATTCCATTTAACATTTACAATAGTTAAGAATGTAATATTTGGGAAAGGTCGTAACGTACGTAATTCGCATATGGAAAAATAGGGTACATTTACATGCGGTTAAAAGATTTTAAATTGTATTTTAAAATTAAATTTAAGACAAATTCTGTTGCCAATACCATACCTACAGCCGATAATTCGATTCGATAAAATTTCCTGGGGTTCTGACTATAGAGACCTACATGGTCCAGTATATATTTAATCAAAATCTGTCTAATTCTTTTGCTAAGGGGTGCGTTCTTCTTTGACTTTTAAACAAATAGTTCAGCATGGATTTTATCTAATTCAATTTATCAATTAAAATTAATGCACTTAATTGTTAAGAATATGATGAGTGTGAAATGTAGCAGGCCCATTAAACATTAAGTAATGGACGTCATATTACATCAAGTTATAACATCGTAGACTTTATTCAAAAATCTCTATTTACGTAATTTTGAATAATATAAATAAACAATATATTTGTACCAGAATCAGTTGGTATAACATATATTAAATTTTTAAAAAAATGTGTAAATCGGAAACTTATAAGTTAAAGTCTCAAGTAATTTAAAATGAAAAATGGATACCTATCGAGTTTATTCTTGTGTTAATAATCAACCTTAAGTTAATAATCAACCCTTAAACCGATCTTTCCAACTGAATTGTTTAGATCCCACCTAGCAGATTTAACAACATAACAAATTTCATTATTTCAGATAAAACATACAACAGACTTAACAACTATAATATATTTAACAGACTCTTGGACTAATATATTTTCTCATATACTAACTTCATGTTATTCGATTAAATGAAGTAAAACCAGTCTAATCGGGATAATAGGGAATAATAAATACCTGAACGCTTAACTGATTAACAACCCAACCTGAACTAAACATTAAAAAATAATAAACCATCAGTAATACTTCTTTTAGTGAGCTGGATATTGTGTTGTAAATTTTTAATCACCTACTGCTTCGGTATCTCCTGTTTAATCAAACGCTGGAATTGAAAATAAATTGATTTAAAGCGGTTTTTTTTCAGTTACAGATAATAAGAAATCTTTGTTTGGCTGTTGGTCTGTACCTTTTTTTTTTTTTACTTGACTTTCGTTATTATATTCCCTGATATATTGAATAAAAAACGTGCGACGCCGATTTAAAAAAAACGCACCAATACAACACAACTCTCACGTACCACCCTACATTCAGTAGAAATTATTTTTTTAAAGTTAACACATCTTAAGAATATTACTTTAATTTTAAATACAAACTTTAGGCAGTTAATATAAATTAAGGCAATTCCGTGAAGAAAATATATTTAATGTGTGTTCAAATTTAGTAAGACATTTTATGTTTATAGAACGTAAGGATATTTTAAAATATTCTCTTTATTATTTAATTGATCACAATCATAGTTTCAATTTTGAAATCGTAACCCATCTTCAGAAATTTTTTTTGTTTATGTCAATTTTTAGGCAAAGATGATTTAAAAATCATCCTTATTTCAATGAATTATTGAAAATAAATTGATTTAAACTTTTTTTACAGCTGCAGTTAATAATGCACTCAATATAATCATAGGTAGTAATAATTATTAAAATACATAATTGTTCTTGTTAGTACTTATTTGCCATTTGTGACAGCCTGTTTGTATCCCAGTTAAAAATGACAAATTAGTTCTAATTATGTATTTTAATAATGATTTTTTTTATTTTAATGAAATTTACAACTGTATTACATGTAAAATACAACAAGTAAATGTGACATTGGTAACACGACATGTACAACATGAAGAGAAACTACCCATTGGTAGTACTCAAATTAAAGTTCTATATTAGAAGGTCCCGAGGCCAACTTCTTTTCAGACGTCTCGGAGGGTTATCAGGGATCGAGGAGGAAGCAAGATATGAAACGAGAGGTTTCGGATGATTCTGCAGTTTGTTATGGAAGGATGGGTATCTTTGGATTGGGCCAAAACGAAAACATGTGGAACATTAAGGTCTTTATGGATGATTTTATTTGTGACAACGTAAGGAGCGTTGAGGATTTTACGAAGGATTTTGGATTGTAAGGATTAGATACGAGAGGAATTCGATGGTTTAGTGGAGCCCCAAAGCTCAATTCCGTAAGTCCAAATAGATCTTATTATTGTCATATATATGAGTCGTTTGTAATTAATTGAAAGTTTAGAGCGTTTGTCTAGTAAGTGCTGGAGCAGTCGGAAACGTCGAAAATTCTGAAACTTAAAGTATTACGTTTAGGTTAGATATTGTTGGTACTACATGCCACTCATTTTTCATTAATTAAATTAATACAGTTTCATTAATGACTCTATGTTAGGAATAATTAGGAGAAAATCTTTTAATTAACTTCATTAATGGTTTTTATGCTAAATTTTCAATACATATCATCTAAACTAAAATTGGTAACGCTCTCATAATGTTTTTTTTTTTTTTTTTTTGTTATGAATCTTCACAGGAAAATATTTAAACATGTAAGTAAGGGGTAATAGAAGGAATGAGTTATAAATATAATGTTACTTTTAATAAGGTGAATAAATATTAAGATGCCATTACTATTGCCCTAGGACTCTACACAACCGCAGGCCAGACACAGCTGATTAATTAAAGACAGGAGCTATCCCCGTTGAGAGGGGCTCAGCGCTGGGTATGTGCTACCTGTTGCTAACACACCTGTTCTTTCCATTCAGGTCGGCTCCGATTTCAGTAGTGAATTCTCTCATTGTAGACAGAATAAAAAAAAAAAATGTTAATTCTACACTAACAAATAATTCTGAAGAGTTTGTTCATTTTAATGTTCTTATTACAGAAACTACTAGTCCGAACTGATATCTTTTTTTCTTTTTTTTTTTTTGCATTAGATACACCGTTTATTGAAGATGACCTATAAACTTAAATCAATATTGAAAACTGTAGCCAATTACAGTAGTCCATGAAGGAGATGTGCAGATATCATAAGAAATGTCAGCGACGAACTTTTGATCATATCGGTGGCGACTTAAAAAAAGTCTTTCCACGAACCATCCATGACAGATCGCAGAAAAAATTTTCACGAAAAAAATTACCCAAAGAGAAAGAACAAAAAATCATGCTGAATGAAGTATTGCCAGGTTTCTTTAAATAGTTTACAACATATAAATTTACCAATTCACTAAAGCATTTCCATATCAAATAGTTCACTCGTTCTTATTCCACAGCTCACAGACAGTTATCATTCCTAATAAATCTCCATCATCACCCCTCCAATTAACACGAGGTGTTCCTCAGGGCTCCTCACTCTCTCCAACCTTTTTCTCTGTTTATAATATTGATCTTCCTAACTCCATTAATCACTCCCGTTACCACTTATATATATATGCTGATGATTTCCAAATTTACCAATCTTTCCAAACTTCTGAGATGCCTCAGGCTACCCAAAAGCTACAAGAGGATATTGACTGCATCAACGGATGGGCAGAAAAAAATAAGATAAATCTGAACACAGATAAAACTAAGGCTATTCACATGGGTCCAGGCATCTCATTAGTTCTCTTGCCTTACTCTCTCTACTCTACCTCAATAACCGTCCCATCCATTTTTTCTCAACAGTCAAAAACCTTGGAGTTATCTTTGATCAGAACCTTTCCTGGAATAACCATATATCCCAGATAACTCGAAAATCTATAACTCTCCTTAAACAATTCCTAAGATTCCGTTAATCTATTCCTCAAAAAACCAGACGGCTCCTTGTAACATCTCTGGTTTTCCTCCACTTCGACTACCGTTGCTTGATGTATTGAGGGCTGCCTGAAAGACTGGATGTGAAATTGAAGAGACTTCTGAACTGTTTTATAAGATTCATCTTTGGAATTCCCATGCGTTTTCATGTTTCCCACTGGCATACCGTGTTGTAGTGGCTTTATTCTACTTCCCGACGACAATTTCTTCTTGGTGTTTTCCTCTTCCAGGTCCTAAGGACCAAAAATCCTCCCTATATCATGGAACTCTACATTCCTCTATCCGCTTTCTTAATACCAGATCCTTCGTCATTCGGCAATGCTCATCCTTAAATTCCTTCAAACTACTCTTATTTCATCACCTACTTCATTTTAAAAATTCCGTATCTATGTAATACTTGTTAATTTATGTAATTGCAACTTCTCACTAACAATTAATCGACAAGTTTCATTTGATTTTATTTATTTAATTTTTCTTAGTACACATGTAAATCATATAAAATGTGTTAAAGTGTTTACTATTGTTATTCAGGTATGAGATTGAGTTAACAATCGAAATTAACATTCAAATGATCTCTTAGTATTCTGTCGAACCAGACTAAAGGACCAATGTTTTGTACCATGTTATTATTATTCTTAGGGGACTTTAATCCCAGAATAAAATATTTTTTCATTTCATGCCTTGTTTGAAAAAAAACTGTGTTGATGTTAAATCATAAAATTGAAGACGCTTTTTCTATCAGATGCAGATATTGATTATGTCCAAATGGCCATTCATATGAATCATGTAAAAACCCTGATTTACTTTGGGAAGGCTTGGAAATCAACCAAAGTTCAATTCCAATAGAAAATAGAAATATTTATCAAAAATAATAGAAAACATTTATAAATAATATAAAGAATAGAACGAAATATTTGTGGGACGGAAAGAAAATAGTTTTTCAACTAGTATGAATTATTTTATTTTTTAAAATACACTAAAAAAAATAAAGGCATGACCTTACCTATGATAGAGAAATATTTCCGTGGACAGGGCTAATGGGGAATATTTGCACATAATGATAGTCATCGTTCATATAGGTGGAAGGACAAACAGGAGTTCATAATTCATTCCGCCGATGGTAAATACATAGTATATATAGCTGTATCGCTTTTATTTTACTTTACTTGACATACAGTATAAATTTTTGAAAACTATAATTAAAGTGATGGAATATAAAGTAACATCACTAATCATTGGCAGAATAATACGTGGCTGCCAGGCTACCATTTCTGAAAAATTACTATTCTCAAACCGAGACATTGAACAAAATTTTAAAATTCCAAATTTCTTTAATAACAATTTTTTTCTTTTTGTTTTTATAATTATTTCATACCTTTTGGTTGCTATATTGATTGTGCAAACATTCAATTGAGATGGTTGGGTATGGCTGACTGTTATCGCAAAACCCACCCACCCACGCCTACAGTGTGAAGTCCACTATGACAATGGATAACGGACAAAACGCTCTAATTTTAGAGTGAGCTGCTCCGGCTTCCACTGACTCTAATAGTTGTAGTTTATATTTACTAAGGAGAGTAAATTAACTATTTCTTAATGAATGAATGAAATGAAAAAATAATTTGATTCTGATATTTAATTCCCCTAAGAATAATAATAACATGCTACAAAACATTGATCCATTAGTCTGGTTTGACAAAATACAAAGAGGTCATTTGAATGCTAATTTCAATTGCTAACGCAATCATTCTTGAACAACAATAATGAAAAAAATAACACTATTACGTTTTACATGGCCTACGTGTGAACAAAGAAAATATAAATAAATTAAATTAAATCAAATGGGACTTGTCGATTAGTTGTTAGTGAGCGGTTGATTTTTATTTCTTTTGCATTAAATTAAACTTTTTTAAAAATTATTTCGTAATATTAGATAATTTATAGATTGAATAATATATAAGGAAAGCAAACAATTCTTCGACTAACAACGGTTCGAATTTTCACTGTGCTTTTTTTTTTTTTTAGGTGAAAACATCTTTAGGCGCGTCTTGAACTTTTTTGTGGAATTAGATTAAGCCGTCAGACTCAGGATTTGTAACGATCGTGCAGGTGTGCTGCACTGTGTGCACAACACTGCTGTTGCCCGGCAACCTGATATATGAGAGAATTGATATAAACAGTCACGAATTCGCTTCCAGGTGCGGGGGGAGTCTTTTGAATCTCTGCCCACACTCCCTGGCCCGGGAAAACCCCGTATAGACTTATAGTCCAGGAAGGGGAGGACCAAAAAAAAAGTGTAATTGTGTATGATCTACGATTCTTCTAATTCTACCTTCGCTTGCTGTTATTAAGACAATATGAGCAATAAAATATATTGGAAGTCGGAGGAGAGTAGGTTCTTGCGCCATCGACCTTAGGGAAGATAGATACCCCTGTTCATACCTATATAAAATATCTACATTCGCCGAGGGAACTCCGAGCCAAGCTTTGTCCTCCACATACGGAAAACAAAGCAAGACTCAGAAGTTCCCAGCGCTTCTCCTCTAGCCGCGTCCTCAAATTTAATATTAAAATAACACAGGCAGGAAATATTCTTGGAAAAGAACTTGCTTAAAGTGTTGAGTAACAATAAAAAAAACAGCCTTCCTGGAATAAGTTGTTTGGATAAAAAGACATTTATAGTTATTGTTTGGACTTGAATCATCATTCATTCTTCAGTATACTTTCTGACTTTGAATTATATTGTAGCGATTACATTATTATTTTTAAAAAATTAAATTTGAATAATGCCGAAAGTCGCTCGTAAAAAATTTAAATTAGTATATAAAATTATTCTTAGTTGAAATTTTATGAGAAAGTAATTTTCTGTACTCACGGTGAAAAATCAATCAGGTGTGATAGGGATTTACAGGTAAACGCTCATTGTAGAACATGTAAGAAAAAACATTTCTATAACGGGATTGAATTTTTTTTGTTTTTTTTTTAGAAAGATCTTAAGTCGCGAAAATATTTTGTTTGCCATCTTAAAAAACATCATCAACAGTAATTTAAACGCATAAAAATCTCTGATATTACCAGTGAATTTCTAAGGTTTCGATAAAAATCTCAGGAACTTCATTTTCAAAGTTCCTAAGATTTAATTTCAGCATTTTAATTTTAGTTTTTTGCTGCATTTTTTTTATTTATTTTTACTCCACGAAGATCCTGAATCTAGTCATGACCTTTCAAGCTTGCTTATATCACACACATTGTTCTAGTAAATTCTGTTTTTCATTTGGTTTATTTTTTAAACATAATTGAGTGGATGTGTAATATATTTGATAACAGTTAGCAGCCTGGGGATATTTGTTCGTTATATGAGAATTGCTCAGATCTCTGAAAGTTTCACTCAGTTTATTTCATGGTTTTATACCAATTTGCACAACCCTATTTCAGGGCTTATGAAAAAAAAAAACAAGAATAAATAGAAAAAAATCTTGGGAAATACATAGTCGCAATTTTAGGAAACGCGCAAAAAATTAATTGGTTTTAGTTCACTCCCCTGTGAAGGGTGAACATCCCATCGCTCTTATTTCTTTTCAACTTCCCTTGCGACAGCGAAGATTGAACCTTTAGATGAAAAGTTTACCATATTGCAGTAATGAAAACCTCTGTCTAATATTTTTAATTATTCTAAAGACAATTTTTTTTTTTAATTTATACTTTGTAAACTAATTCAGAGATTTCCTGTTACAGATATGTATCATACTTTGACGTATAACTAACAAAGATTTGCAATTTAATAATCTACTGAGTGCTAACAATTATTTAAATTTAATAAATATATTTGAAAATAAATTGTTTAGTACTTAGTAAATTATTGAATGTCCTATATAAGTGTCATTTTGTTGATTGAGTATATATCATTATCAGCAGATAAATATCTCTGGGAAAGGAAGTGTTTGACTTAAGTGATTTAATAAACATTTATTTATTGAATGCACAAAGTATATTACCAATCAAATAATTTTGACCGAAAAATAACTAACCAAGCTTTCACAGCTAAAAGTAAGACACCAAACAACCACAATTGGTATATTAATTCCATACACAACCTTAAAAATTACATATAAAAAAATATATATATATATAAAATAACTAACTGAAAATAATTGATACATATCGTCGGTTTATTTTGAAAAGTCACTAAGAACCTTTTTAAAGAAGCTAAGCTTTTAAGTAAGTTTCATAAATTTCAACTTTATTTATTTAAGCCCAAAACCCTTCTAAATAAAAAATACTTACACAAATTGTAAATGCAAAATTCTGATTTCAAAGATCAAAGACTAATTTTGTATTTTTAAATGTGTTTATACTCTTTTTGTCGTAACCGAAGAACTGCTTCAATACATAAAATACATTTTTCCGTGTGAAAACATCAAGGGCAAACATAAAGGTGTATTCGTCAAACAACTTTAACTTAAAAGATTCATACATATGTATGCATTCAAAGAACTCCTACAGAATTCCATCAATAACGTCAAAAGTTAGTCCCAATACCGAAGTGACTTCCCATGCTCTTTCAGACATTTTGTGACTGTGAAAGATCATAACATATTCCTGATGGTTAGTTTACTTTTAAACACGGGTTAAAATGAAATTTTAACGTTTATTTTTAATAATTTTCCATAAGACAAGAATCTTTGTTTTCAATTATTTCGGAAGTCAAACTTTTTTTTGTGCAAATTTTCAGTAATTAAACAAAAGGTTTTATAGAACTTTTAAATAAAAGTTCTGTTGATTTCGTCAAATATTTGCCCTAAAAATGACTTTTATTCTTAGTTATTCCAACAAACAATAATTTAGAATCAAATAATTCATTTAAGATAAATTATAACTCTAGAATAAATAAACCATAAACTTTTACCAAAAACATAAAAGTTTACATAAAAATAACTCTTTTTTTTAATTCGTTAAAGTTATAATTTATGCATTCAGTAGTTAACAATTCAACAAAAAATAATAGAATTATTTATTTTTTTTTAATTGTAGATTCTTAGATGACTTTAATGAATAATTGAAGATAAGATTGGTTGGGGTATTGCCAGAAGAGACGTCTTGTGAGAATCTCTGTCAAGCGCTAATGGAAGTCGTCTTCTTCTGTCTTGCTAATCTACTTCATAATTCCTAATCTATTTATAATAGATTCATAATCTAGTTAATCATTCCTTACTTTACGCCCTTATACTATTTTCTCCTCGAGTGACCTTTTTTTCGTATTCTTTTCGGTTTCCAATTTCAAATTCGTTTAGGTCATCGTTCCTCTTCCAACCTCATCACAGACCCATACCACTTCAGCCTCATTGTTTCGATGGTGTAGTGAATGTTGTCCATTTGTTTTACTTGTTTCATAATTCCGCTTCTCGGAATTTTTTGAAAGCGAAAGATGTCGATTATCCCTAGTTTTAGTTTCAATAAGTTTAATTTCTTTAAATTATTATTTATTCTGACGTTAAAACTGTTTTTAAAAATGAAAATATTTATTTTAATTTAAATTAACTAAGTCACTCAGCAACTCAGTAAT
Organism: Nezara viridula; assembly: GCA_928085145.1. Taxonomy (NCBI): domain Eukaryota; kingdom Metazoa; phylum Arthropoda; class Insecta; order Hemiptera; family Pentatomidae; genus Nezara; species Nezara viridula. Next base: position 25,721,743 of record OV725080.1, read on the forward strand.
TTATGTGATACATAATTAATCCACTATAATAAGAGAAACCACATGATCGCCTCCAATAATAGCTCATTTCTAGAGCGATCAATGTTTTTGACTGACTCTCTTTGATCATCCAAAAATCTGAATCGACTGTAACACATTCCAGGAACGATTTATACATTTTGGTTTTGTTTTTAAGGATAGTAAAATTATGTCTACTGCGATAGTTTTGATAACCGACTCCTTGACTTCATTAAAGGGTCTAAATGATATGTACTCAAAACATCCAGTTATCCATAAAATACACAAATATCTTCAAACTCTGGAAACTTTAGGTAAATCGGTTTGTTTTATATGGGTTCCCAGTCCCGTGGGTATAGTTGGTAATGAGCTTGTGGATACGGAGGCCAAACAGGCACTCGCGCTCCCATACCGAGGTACTCCTATCCTGACCCCTCCAGAAATGAGTTTTCTTCTCAAAAAAGAAATATTGGATGGTTGGCAATCTATGTGGAACGAAAGCCCACTTAGCAAATTAAAAGTTATTAAAAAATCAGTAAAGCCCTGGACCACATCAAACCGCCCTAATCGTAGAGAGGAAGTCGCCGTGACCAGGTTAAGAATAGGACACACGAACCTAACCCATGTACATCTCATCACTAAGCAGCCACCACCAAATTGTCAACATTGCAATAGTTCTCTCACAATCAATCACATTTTTCAATAATATACTTATTATACTTCAAGCCTGAATTGATTATCTCTAAAACCGGATATATCAGCAGTATTAAGCAACAACGAATCAAACATAAAAACAGTGATAAAATTTCTTAAAATACATAGGCTATTAAATAAAATATAAAAATAAATATAATTTTTATTTTATTGTTCTGTCTTTTTTATATTTATTTTAATATAATTCATTTTTCATATGTTTTAAATATCTTTTTCATTTATTACTCTATCGATTAATAATCATTAATTCTCCTCTAAAGAGTTTACAAATATAACCGACTCACAGGCGTTTATGACCCTAGGGTTTTACGCCTCAAAGCCTAAAATAAACAAACTATGTCTACTGTAAGGACATTATGTTTCACTCCACAGTACCGAATTTAAGGTTCTGATAATTATTTTCCCGTTCTTTATGCTCTTATATTATACTTGTGTTATACCGTTGCTTTGTAATATATTTATTTAATCTTTTTTTGATCTGTTGTTCCAGAACAGTGATGATCGCCGTAGATTAAAATCCTCCAGACAGAAATGACAGACTGGAAGAAGCGAGGCCTGAAGAAGGTGATGGTGGCCGAGCTGGAGCCATCAGGACCGGACCCGCGGTGCCCCTTCCACTTCGGCATCCGGACCTACTTCGGCAGCACCTCCGACCCCCAGGAGAAGGAGGTCATCGAGACCGTAGACTTTCTGGAGGTCAGTGCTATCCTTAGATTTAACAAGAATAGCTTCAAGTAACTGGGGAAATGTTTTTCAGAAATTTGAATAGAATACAAAAATCCATAAGACCGATTCCATAATGATAAACTAAAGTAAATATCTATGCATGTGCATAAACTAGAAAAAAAATATTAGGAGAGATGAAATGAAATATTAGCTACTTAAAGAAAAATGCAGAAAGAGAAGTTAAATTAATCATATAAGAAATGTTAAATATAAAAAAAAAATTGATATTTATTTTAAAAAAAATTAATAATCAAATAAACATAATTGTATATTAGAAATAAGAAATAAATAAAAATAATAGTAATATATTCTGAAGGGCTCTGTGCAAAGTAATATGAAATATATGTTCATTATTTTTGTATACATATTCCTTACAAAAAATATGTATACAAAAATAAAATCTGATTGGTTTCTGAAAATGAACAGGATAAGGAGATTTTCCAATGTGGTTTTGGAGGGTGCATGGCAGATTTTAAGAAAGAGAGATAATATCAAAAATTGATGGAGGGGGCAATAAAGGAGTTTGGGAAAATATTATGTTGCAGTTATTCTTAAACATTTTATTTCACCAAGATTAGAGGGGGATGGACAAATAATAACTCATATAATGATAATTATTCAACTCTCCTCTTTTGACTAGTTTTTCTGTATTTCCGTAGATTCTTCTGTTTCCTCCATCCCTCAATACACTAGCGTATCACAAGATAGCGTTTTAAGCACAATTCTCTCTAGTACTCTATCATTCCTCAGCATCTCTGCACCACCTTCATGATACATTCAGTAATACACTTTTGTTCACTTTCACTTTCTAAATCCCTCTAAGAATCTAACTCTCTATTATAAAACCTTGATATCAATAATTGGATTAAAATAAAGTATATATACATAAATTGACCTCAATATTTCAAGATCAATCGATTTTCGTATGCTTAATCAAAATCTGCTTAATATAATATCTGTACTACTACAACCCATGCAGGTTTTTGGGTTTAGTAAACTGCTAACAACAACTTGCTAACAAACTTCCTGAGAAGTACTTTTTCAAGGCCAACGGTTGTGAAAAGAATTGGTAATCGGACCAGATTAATTAATTATTTACTTAAGATTACCCAAGTTATAGGGGTTTGGTGTACCATAGGAACGTCTCCTGACTCCAGGATCGATTAACGGCTGTTGAAAAATTACTTAATATCAGCCGGATTCGAAACCGGGACCTTGAGCTCGGCAGTCCAATGCCAAACTCATTTACCTACTCCGCATCTAAAAAATATTGAGAGAGAATTTAAAGGAAAAGTAGAGAATATATTCGTATACAATATATTGTTTATAATATAGAATATAGAATATACAGTTTTTGTCGTGGTCACGATCTGCTATTCTAAAGACGTCTCGTAACAAACAAAAAAACTATTTGCGATGTCATTTTGAAATAGTGTTTCATAAGATTGTGGCAAAACAGGATGTAAATATTCGAAAATGATTAAAAATTGAATTATTGCAAATCTCATAACAATATTTCAGCAGAATCATAGCAAAAATAATTATATTATGATAATATCGGTGATATCATTTTAAATAATAATTAAAATATTTCATTTTAACATGCGGACCCCATGTCATCCTACTGTCGAAGGTGAGTCCAAGGTAAAGTACCGTGTCCGTTTGAGGAATCGTAAGACACTTAACAAACGACTCAAACTACTTTACTCTCTTTTTTCTAAATATTCAAAACTAAAACAGAAACTGAATAAATATACATACTTACTTAAGCTCATATGGACGTACTCATCACATACTCATCATCGCTAAAACGACCCACCAACAATACTTCAAACGTTCCATTCAAAATTATTAATTATTGCGACTCATAACAAAAGCACCCTGGTACGTGACTAACAAAACTCTACATACTGACCTCCACTTTTCAACAGTTGACCAACATATAACGATCCTTTATCAACGATTTTACACAAATTTAAATGGACATAATAACAGACTAATAAGAGACATGTCCACAGCTGACATACCCCAGAACATGAGGAGGAGACTAAAAAGGCGTTGGATGAGAGATCTGCTTCTTTAAACAACCTAAGTAATTGGAAGAGGTACTGTTGAGTCCATTCCTGTCATGTCATTATTTCATCACATTTGCTGATTGTCAACAATAAGTTGACAGGCGCAAATACATCTTTTATAGACAAAAAAAAAATTAAAACGGACAATAAACTGAGCTACCATAAAGTTGAGAAAATTGATTTAAACGGGGCCATAGTTTATTTAATTAATATTTAATATTATTTTTTGTATGATTTCAGTTACTTGTTTTATTAACAGAATAAAATTAATAGAATCATTGAGCATTTTCCTACAGTATTTCTTAACTCTGTTTCCTTTTATGACAAGAGCTTCCATCATTATTAAAGAATAGGAACTCTAGAAGAGGATCGTCATTAAAAGATAATTAACATATCAAATAATAACAGAATAATTAATGGAACTGTAATTAAAAATCCTTTTGAGGAGTTGGAGCCTGTGGTATTAAATTGCACTTTATAACTCATTTGAAATTCAACTCGTGTTACATATTTCCTTTAAATTATTAACTGTTACATCTAAACAAGCTAAACAAAATATTTATATACATTATATAACTAAATATATTTTATTCACGACAGAATATGAAATGTGATAACAGTCGTGAATAGTAAATTGTATAGATATATAATAGAGCAAGGAATAGTTGACATTATCAGCTGGCAATTTCGGAATATTGTGAAGGCATAGGAAAGCAAATGGACGTTCAGATTGTTTATGGACCTCAAAATGTTCGAAATGTTAGTAGTAATAAAGTTTTTCTCTTCAGAGCACACATCTGTCAAGTGAAACGGTTTCCACAAGAGTTGAATTTTATGTGGGAAAATTTACAGTATATGATTTCATCACTGACCTTATGTTTATGAAATTCTTTTTTTTTTTTTTTTTGTTAAATGGAGTAAACTGCTTAAAACTATACATACATCTAATTATAACTGCAGTAATCGTTTAAGATAAAATGCTTATGAAGAATGTTAGGAGGTCAATTAACAGTTATATATGTTTGTTCTTAACAGAAAATCTAACCTCTCAATTGAAAACAAAATATTAATATACAAGACCATACTGAAACTCATCTGGACCACGGACTTGAACTGTAGGGAACAACTAAATTTTCGAACATGAAACGCATCCAATCCTTCCAGTCTAAAGTCCTCCGTATAATAGTCAATGCTCCTTATTATGTTACTAACAAAACCTTACATCATCACCTTAACATTCCTTATGTACTTGACATTATTCCATTCCGATTTTCAAATTTTCAACAGAACCTAATCCATCATCCTAATCCCTTAGCACAATCCTTATCCAGTTCCAGTCATCCCTACAATCCTCCTAGAAGGTTGAAACGGGAGTGGCCTCGAGATCTTTTATAAATACGTCACTGGAGTCCTGGCAATGGCCACCTTCTCCACACAAGTCATGAGCGTATGTGCCCTCTACTTTAGTGCCCTCACTCATTCTCCACTGGAGTGGATTTCCATCCTAGTGATGCGACTGGGAGAGAAACGCTGGGATCTCTTGGAGTCTTGCCTTATCCTCCACACGTGGAGGAAAGGGCTCGACTCGGAGCTCCCTCGGCTGACAATAAATATTGTAAATAAGTATCAATTTTTTTTTTTTAATCTGATCTTGTCTCATGTTTGATTTATTCTGTTATTCCCAGTTTTCTGTTCTTTTGATATAATTTGGTTTTTCTTTTATTGTATATCTGGTATGATTGTGATTCATAAATCCCAAATGCTCAATGTCCTTAATTTAGGCAAAATGTATTGTTTCTCAATAAAAATATTATAAACAATATATATGTGTACCATTTAAATCAGTTTGTTGTCGATCTATTAGACATATTATCTAAAAAAACTCTACTAAAACACCTGCTAGGTCAACCATTACGTTCCAAGCTTCGGTGGTTTTAGTAGAGGGCGCTGAAAGGCGTAATGGATTGTATTGCCATCACCAGAGCGCGCCGGAGCTATCTGTAAACTCTATCCTCTTTGAACAGGTATCATTGATCCTTTCTATTTTTAGGGACAATAAAGGTCCATATTTTTATATAAGGTTTCGGTCAATGAAGATATTTTCAGATTTCTGCACATCATTTAGTTCAAATTTCTTAAAAAATCAGAAACTCAGTTTTTATTAATTGTTATATGATAACTATTTATAGATTAAGCATTTAAAAGGATGTCTAAGAACAACAAAACATTCAGAAATTATAAAGACTCCCTTGGAAAATTCTATCAAAAATATTAGTCAGTGGTACGGACCTGTTTTTATCAAATTATTAACATCCGGCTGAAATTTCATAAACAGCTTCACCTCATCATAACCTAAAAATATTCTACTTGCAAAAATGCTCGAAATTGGGGCGTTTTCAATCTGGAGACCGGCAAACTTTGTCTATTTAATTAGGTACTAAAAATTTATAAACACCCATTTGCTTTCCATTTGAATCGTAAGATAATATTATCAAAAAATAGGAAAAAAAGTAGCCTAAACAAAATATTGGGGCTTTTGGCGTGACCTATATGCCCAATTTGTCAAAATAACGAGACAATAAAGTTTATTTTAAAAACTTGATTTTTTACTTTTAAATAGTTGAGAGCTGGGGGAAAAATGTAAAATGTAATTTATAACAATTTCAAAATGTTGTTGCTCATTAATTTTGTTATTAGTATAAAATCTAAAATAATTTGTAGAAATAGCATACAAACCTCGACAGACGGAATTTTCCATTGTCTATGTGTTGTAACATTTATACGAATATTATATTTTGTACATATTTGCTTAATAATAAGAAACATGTTTTTATTTCATTCACTTCAAGTAAATCGAAGGTTTAATGCCCTACTACCCTTGCCGAATCCAAATCAGCCATATCATAAGCCTTCCACCTACGTATCCATCTACCTCTTCCAAGTTTTAGCGTATTTTTTATTTATTTTAAATGACATTTACAACTGTATACAAAAAAATACATCTAGTAAATTTGCACATTGGTATAAAGACATGGAACACATGTTGAGAAACTACCCATTGGTAGCACTCTAATAATATGTCTATATTAGAAGATCACGTGGCCATCTTCTTTTCAGACGCCTCGGAGGGTTATCAGGAATCGAATAGGAAGCAAGGTTAGAGACAAGAGGGTTGGGATGGTTATGAAGTTTATTATGGAAGGACAGATATCTGGATTGGGCCAAATCTGATACATAAGGAACATTAAGGTCATTATGGATAATTTTATTTGTAACAAAGTAAGGAGCATTGAGGATTTTACGAAGGATTTTGGATTGCAAGGAATGTATGCGAGAGGAATCTGAAGGCTTGGTGGAGCCCCATAGCTCAACCCCATAAGTCCAAATAGGCCTTATTATAGTCATGTAAATCAGTCTTTTATAATTGATTGGAAGGTTAGAGCGTTTGTCTAGTAAGTGTTGAAGTAGTCGGAAACGTCGAGCGGTTTCTTGTCGTTTCAGTCTGGTATGAGGATTCCAAGTTAGACGTTTGTCCAGATGGAGTCCTAGGTAACGGATTTGTTCAACAGGAATAAGTGAGGTGTTGTTAAAGGATACTGAAGGACAGGAAGTCATTGGTTTACGACGAAGGGTGAAGGTAATTTGATGGGATTTATTGGAATTTATTTTAATTCTCCATTTCTGACACCATTCTTCCAGGTTTGTGATGTGGGATTGAAGGGTTTGGGATGCAATAGATGGGTCGTTATTGACTGATAGGAAACATGTGTCATCAGCATATGTGGTGATGACAGTGTTGGGATGGGTTGGGATGTCAGCTGTATAAACTGTGTAAAGGATAGGACCTAGGATACTACCTTGAGGAACACCTGCAGACTGGGAAAAACGGGATGTATATACATTGTTGTGATTTACTTTAAAGTATCTATCAGTAAGGTAGGAACGGATAATGAGGAAGTAGGTAGATGGTAGGAATTTTCGGAGTTTGTACAGCAGTCCCGGGTGCCAAACTCTATCAAACGCCTGTTCAACATCGAGAAAGGCTCCCGTACAGTACATACCGCGCTCCAATGCAGAGGATACTACGTCTACCACACGATGGCATTGCTGTATAGTGGAATGGGAGGAGCGGAATCCAAATTGGTGATCTGGGATTATGTGATTAGAATCTAGGATTGGGTACAGGCGTTTTAAGATTAGTTTTTCCAGGATTTTTCCCATGATGGGTAACAGAGAGATGGGACGGTAAGAGGATGGATATTCTGGTGGCTTTTTGGGTTTGTGGATCATTTTGACAATAGATATTTTCCAAGGATCAGGGAAATATGTTGATCGGAGTAAGTTTTAGCGTAGGTTTATAACTATTAATTTGTTTATTTAGATTTGGTGAAAAATTAGTTATTCACGGGTTTCTTTCCAATAACTCTACAAGCCGATTTCGAAGTTTATGTTATTATAAATAAAATGAACCTTGTCTTCCATTCCATGATACTTTTGAAAGTAGCTGCAGATTTAAAGAATTTTCGGCCAGTAATTTGAGGATCGACACGGGATATATTTAGTGAAAAATGTGGGAAAAGTTAAGCTTTTTAACTTGTACATTTCAGTTTAAACATGTAAAAACTCAATTGTTAACGAGAACAACCAAGGGAAAACTGTTTACAGTAAAAAAAGACCAGATTTTTTTCAATATGTTTTTTGTTTTTTCTTCTATAAATTTTAAACGGTGCATCAAAGCGAAAAACACGCTCTTTAAGAAATTAAAGAATGCTAAATTATGCTTCGAACGAATACCTAAACTTAATAATTCGGTTAAGAATGTGGTAGAAAACCACGATCAACGAACGCTAATATTTACCAAATTTTTCAAAAACTGAGACAAATTACTATAAATGGCTATGGAGCTTGGAAATGAGTTCCTTCATAAAGAGCAAAATCTGGTTTGGCCTTCATAACCTCGTTATTTTGGGTAGATAGGTCACGCCAAACGGCCCAATATTTTTGTAGGCCAACTTTTTTTTTCTATTTTATGATATTTACTTACGATTCAAGTGGAAAGAAAATGGGTGTTTATTAGTTTTTTGTACCTTATTAAATAGACAAAGTTTGCGGATCTCCAGATTGAAAACACAAAACTTCGAGATTTTTCGCAAATTAAATATTCGGTTACTATGAGATTACGAAGTTTCAGGCGGATGTTATAAATAAGTGCTGATAACAAGAACTATAAACAATACACCAGGACGTTAAATTCAAGTAAACAAATATATAACTTCTAATTGATGAGTTAATTTGAAAAATATTATCGGATTTATGCATTCTAGTTTTAAGAGGCATTCTAGTATTTACAATGAAAGAATATTTCATGGCAGAAGTCCATTATAGCTTAACTCAAAACATATATCAACTTTCTCGGATACCTTGATATTTTTTATTTTACTTTCTTCTTTATGAAGTATCAAATTAAGAAATATTTTCAACATTATTCTTAAGAAAAATGAACATTTTTAAGCTGGGCTCATTTCTTAGAGTAGAAGCCGGGCCCATCTGTTAATATAATCCCGTGTCACTTAATCGCCTCCCTTAACGTCTCTCCTACTATAAATAAACACAAAAGAATTTCCACAGCTTGGTCAATTTAATAGCAGATCTGAGATAATGGTAAGACGTTATCACTTAGAAATAAAAATATTTAATGTAATTGAAGATATTTATTGACTTTATGTATGTATTTTTTTTCTTATTATTATTTCTTTAACGTATCATCTACCGTTCATATCATATAATGTCCAGCTAAAAAGCTTAAAATAGATTTTCCTAAAAAGTATTAAAAAAATAAATCGTTAAAACTGTTGGTACTCAATGGACACGGAGTTATATTCTCTACAACTTTTATTCTATGATCTTTTCTCTTAGGTAACTCATTTCCAAGTTGCAGAACCATTTATAGTAATTTGTCTCACTTTTGGACAAAATTGGTAAACATCACAGTTCGTTTACTATAGTTTTCTACCACATTCGTAACAGAATTATTTAGTTTATGTACTCGTTCGAAGCATAATTTAAGGTTCTTTAATTTCTTAAAGAGTACGTTTTTCGCTTTGATGCACCATTTAAGAGTTATAGAAAAAAGAAAAAATATTGATAAAAATGTGGCTTTTATGACTGTATAGAGTTTTCTCTTGATTGTTAGCGTTAACAATTGTGTTTTTTACATGTGTGAACTAATATATGTTTTTTTTTTCTTAATGATACTTGCAACTATTTTAAAGAAATACGTGTAGTAAATTTGTAAATATGGATATAATGACGTGAAAACACTTGTTGAAAAACTCTAATAATTTATCTACATTAGGAGATCACGGGGCCATCTCCTTTTCATGAGCCTCGGAGGGTTGTCAGGAATTGAAGAGGAAGCAAGGTTAGAAACGAGAGGGTTCGAGTTATTCTGAAGTTTATTATGGAAGGATAGGAATCTGGATTGTGCCAAATCTGAAACATAAGAAACATTAAGATCATTATGGATGGTTTGATTTGTAACAAATCAGGGGCCATTGAGGATTTTACGAAGGGTTTTGGATTGTAAGAATTGGATACGAGAGGAATTCGATGGTTTAGTGGAACCATATGTAATTTAAAAAATTAAAAGCTTTTCCCAAATTTTTCACAATATATTTCCCTATCTTCAAGTTTAAGTAAATTTATTAAATCAGCAGCTACTTTTAAAAGTATCATGGAATGATAGACACGGTTCGTTTTATTTATGAAACAAACACTTTTGAAATTTACATCCAAACTTTCGCCTCCGATGAGGTTTCTTTTTAGGCCCTCGAGACCGGGTTGTAGAACCATGAAGATGATTATATTCAAAAGATAAAATGCTGTGCAATACAAAAATATTTACTCAATTAAAATTTTACACATACAAATATGCACACTACGAATTATAAACACTTTGATATTTATATAGGCCACAAAGCAGGAATATATTTACTTTAACTTTTTAATTAATTATTCTATAACCAGTTATTCTTTATGAAACCTTTTTTCTTCCTAATTCACACAATAGAGGACAGGTATAAAATGGAAATTATTAATACCTCGATTAAGTTATATAGGGAGTCTAATTGGACTTCCTTATCATTATATATTTTATAATTTTAGTTCAATAATTCATATTTTGGTTTTAAAAGTCAATTTACGTTATTGATCCTCATACTTATTAAATTCAATTTATGTTATTTCAATCATGATGCAGTTTTCATAAAGAAAAAAATGTTTAAAGATTGATATATAGTTAAATGTTAAAATTATAAGGATAAAAAATAGGGAGGGTATGCAGTCAATAATCGTGTTTATTGAGTTTGCTGACATTTCGACCCTAGCATGTACATCATCACTACGGCTAAAAATTAAAAAATATAACATTACATTATAAAATGATATATAAGTAATAGTAGTAATAGGTATATAAGTATATTATATATGTAATTGCATTCAAAAATGAAATATATAAATGTAAATAAGAGAAGAAAAAAATCTGGTGTGTCCACTCACACGACTTTTCCAACCTATTTCAGAAAAGTTTTTATATCTATATATATGTCCATTAAGAAACAAACAAAAAATTGAATTAGATTCATTTTTCCAGAAAATTAGAAAATATCAAAGAACAGATTTGAGTACGATTTATTTGATGAACTAAAGCAATGTAAACAGGCTTAAGGCAGATAAATTGTAAAAATTTCAATACCCCCTAATATTTTTGATCAAAAACTTGTTGTCATAGCCTAATTTTATCACACAATAATTTCTGTTAAAATTAGAAAGTGAATAATTGATGAAAGCAACAGATTTTCTTACTTTCACTTAGTTATCATTTTTTCTCTCTCATTTACTCCTTTCTGACACCAGGATAAGAACCGTAATCTTACATTGGAAATTGAATAGCTACGTTCTGTAAAGTATAGATCCGTTGAAAATCGCATATGGGAAGTTTCCTTACCTGGTATAGGTAGGAAAGTAATAAATTAAAACATGTGTAGAAAATATAATACGCTGTATCATCGCTAATATTGGCTCGATTCCGTTTATTGTTTTGTTGGTAATTTAATTATCTTTCAAAGTGTTATTATAAATTTTAACATTTTTCATTTCTTTATAGCCTTGTTTCCTGAATTTTCTCGGGAAGTTAGTACATGTACGAAAATTGAAAGGACAATTATTAGAACATTATAGGAAAGTTTAAAAAAAAACGTTAGAGCCATTTTTGGGCTACAGTCTATAGAAAAACATGTTTTTCATTTATTGCGCCGTCACTATTGCGAATGGAGCACCCAATTTGTGTCACAGGCATCATTAGTCAAAATCCTACACAATAAAAAAATAATCAGCAAAATCGGTTCACTAGTTCCCGAGAAAAATCTGGCACAGACAGACAGATCAATAGCTAAAAATGTGTTTTTTCGGACTCGGAATTTTGACCTGATCGCAATACTTCCCTTACCTAGTTTAGGTAGAAAAGTAAAAAGATGGAGCAAACACAAGAGACAATGACAATATAACTGTAATACAAATATAATGTCTTATACATAAATACTAAAAATAAGGATACAAAAAAGTAAAAATAAATCAAATAAATAATTAGTACAGATAAATTAATAAGAATTATGCAGAAAAAAAGGGCTAAAAATTAAACGTCGGAAAATTTTTTTCATCCTTAAAATTTTATTTGTTTTATTTACTCTCTCCATATTCTTTTTTTTTTTCTCAAAAATTTTTGTTTTGTTTAGATTAATCTTTGATTAGACCTAACTAGAGTTTAGAAGAATCGAAATCATTTCCTTTGCCGCTATTTTTTGTGTTTTATTCTTTAGTTGTTAGTTTTTTTTTTGCCAGCAATAACATCTTCTCCTTGATGATTTTCTTTTGTGGAAATATAAGGATACCTGAGATTTAAGATATTCTGAAAAGGACTAAAAAGCGGAAGGTTGCTGATATCTGCCTTGTCTTTATTCAACTCTTTTCCTCAGACAAGAGGGGCCATTATGGGGCTGATGGTGGACCACCAACATTAGACCTGGGAACAATAGGCATTGTCTGCTGACCCGCTTCTCTTCAGATCAAAGGACACTGCCCCAGCCCCTAGGGGTCTTTATGTGGCAACGCCAATAAAAGGATATAGGATAGTATAATATAAGATGTAAAAAATAAGAAATAAGGATAAATATTAAGAACTAGGGAGGACCAACCAACATATTACAAATTATACAACTGTTCATTTAATTGTAACACTCGTTGCTCAAATTGTATAACTTTAATTTACATGTATTCTTTAGTTCAGATTTTATTATTTTGTATCAACATAAAATAAACGAAACCACACTTCGGACAAATTTTTAGTTTATTTAAAAATCTATATTATACATCATGTCTTATTGCCAATTTATATTATTATATAACTGGAATTATTCTTATTAACAATTTGTGATCATAATATATATTCAACTTTTCCAGCTTCATATAAGCCCAACAATAGTTTGAGCCATTTATTTCGAATATTTTCATTGTACTTAATATTTTGCTTCCATTTCTATTACATAATAATTATAATTATACTACAATATAATATAAATAATACACTATATAATATAATAATTAATATATTATAATATTAATATTAAAGGAGAAATGTCTAAATCGAAAAATAACTGCTGTCACCTAGGTAACGACGATTTCATTTAACGGAAGGACTGAAAGCTAGTAACTATTTTAAATTCTAGATAAACCTCATCTGACTGAAGAGCTATTCCTCTCAAATTTTAATATTTAAAATCCAAACTAGAGCCTGAAAACTATTACCAACAGCTACATCTACTTTAGTTTTTTTTATCTAGGTTCTCTATCTGCAACTTTGAAAAGTAAGATCAAATCACAACATACATATAAAGTTTCGACAAAATCTAAATACAAACACTTACCTAGTCAAACCCATCTGGACATACACTTCTCAGATTTACAGATCGATAAAAAAGACGTTCTAAAAAAAACTACACTCATATCAATCCAAAATTTTACAATTTATTAACAGGAGCTCCCTGGTACGCAAACAACCAAACCTTACTCAACGACTTAAGTAAAAAGGAGCTGGATGAGAGATCTCCTTAACTAAATCAAGAATTTAAACAATGACCAGGAAGAAGTTCTGCTGAGTGCTATCCTACCTTATGCCGTTCATTATTTATCACAACAAATCTATTAATTGTCAATAGATATAGCATAGCAAAGAATGGTTGTCTAGTTTAAAGATTACTGACAAAGAGAGAGAGGTCAGAACAATAGTGAACAAAGAAAGTGACCCTGAAGGTTACAGTTAGGTTTTTCACAGCTTTGAGGTCAAAATAAGAACATCACATATTTGTAAAATTATAAAACATTATACAATTAACATAATGAATGAAACGTCAAACTGAAACCCACACGTCAAAATGAAACGACAGACCTTAAACAAGCGACTGAAAATACTGTACTCACTTTTTTCCAAATCAAAATTGAAAATCAGACAAAAACACATAATCAAACCCATATGGACAAACGCCTCACAAATTTATAGTTCTGCAAAAAAGACACACTTAAAAAAAACTACAGACATTTCAATCCAAAATTTTACGACTTACAACAGGAGCTCCTAGGTACGTAACAAGAAAACTTTGCATAACGACTTACGACAACCAACTATCGACCAAGAAATATGCGATCTCTACTCCAGATTTCATCTTAAACTACACAACGGACTTATGAACGACATGGCCACAGCTGATATGCCCATCAGGGGACGGCTAAAGAAGAGCTGGATGAGAGATCTCCTTCTTGAATTAAGGAAATAAATCAAGACCATGAAGAAGTGCTGCTGGATAATATTTGTTTCCTCATCTCTAAAATGTCAATTTTTCTTATTAGTTACAAATATAAATAATTCAAAGAACATAAATAAAATAAGTAAACGCGAATATTCTATTATCATAAAATGATAAAGAAATATAATCATCTCTCACGGACACTCCTGGCCTTGATGACTGTCGAAATCTTTAAAACAATTTATCCCTTTTCAATTCTATTACTTTGAAACCTCCTAATTCTCAATGGCATTTATTAAAGTTGTTGGAATTTGAGAATTGAAATTTGGATTCGTCACGTCTCCATTTAATTCCCTTTTGATTGATATCTCATTCATCTAAATTGAGGAAGCGATGGTTCCTGAGAGGCGGAAATGAGTTCTTTACGGTCGTATTATAAACAGCGAAGATAGTATCAAAATAAATAAATATAAATTATTTTTCTCTTTATTCACAATAAAGGCATGACAACTCGGATAATAGGATACGAAGATGAAAGCGGAAGCAGTAAGCGAGAAGATCCTATTAAGATGAGAGATCTGAAGACATAATTCCTGAGAGCTGATTCAGTTTCTTGTTCTGCCGGAGCGCACAGCTGTAAGTTATTTATCTTGGAACTTAGCAAGTTGCGGCAGTATATCAGGGCTCCGATAGCACGGTCGCTCGCCGCGAAAGATCGCCGCTGTACACCGATAACGGGCTGGGAACCCAGTTGTGCAATGAGTTTGTCGAGCGGGCTTGCTATAAAAGTACGCGGTGGTGTATATTTAATGGATATTGCTTATTTATAGCATGTTCTGATAAGAGACTTATTTAGTAAAGTTTATACACAAACCACCTGTATTTTATTTATTATGTATTTGTTTCCGGAGAAGAAGCTTACACAATGCTTTATTATTTCCATACAATTATATATCAAAAGTAACATTACTTTTCCTGTAACAAAAGAAAAAAAATAAATAAAAGGTGATTCCTAATATGGCCCTAAATAACTTTTTATTTAATATTTGACCGTTGCATTATAAAGGAAGGAGATGGTCCGGGGTGGCGGTCATAAATAGGCTAAATAATGGTAAAACTATTTTATTAAAAGCCAACGTTTCGACCCGACTTTGCAGGTCTTCTTCAGGGCTTTAACGGACAAGATACAAAAAGATAAAGAATTTTGGAAGTTACATAACATTTAGACAATGCCCCTTCTCTGATACTTCTCATAGATAAAAAAATTGTAGTTTACGATGAGACAAAGCCATTCTCGAAGTTTCAGACGTATGTTAATAAATTGAAAAAAAAAATCTATAGATTATATGTTATAAAATTCTTAACATACATTTTAAACTAGGTGAATGGGTTTATCTTATCGTACTTTACATTTTTTTTTACGAAAATAAGTTTTCTTAAATGAGTTTAAGAAAATGAGTTTTCTCATTATATCAATTAATCCAATGAAGTAGTAAATACTCACGAATTCTCATTTACTTTCCACTTAAATCTTAAGATGACTTGATCACAAAGTCGAGAAAAATATTTCCTTCGAAAATATTTGGAAATTTGGCCAATTCAATCTCGTTATTTTGACATGTTGGGGATGGATGTCACGCTGAATGTCCTGATATTATTGTAGGCCACTTTTTTTATCGATTTTGTGATCAAATTATCTTACGATTGAAGTGGAAAGCAAATGGGTGTTTTTATTACCTCATTAAATAGACAAGTTTACCGATTTCCAGATTGAAAAAGCCCCATTTCCGAGAATGTCGGTAAATAAAAAAGTTGTAGATAAAATGAAGACATCTATACAGTTTTAGATGGATGTAAATAATTTAAAAAAAAGACTTTTATGCCGCGACTATATGGCTTTTCTTATTCAAGTCAATAATGATTAAGAGTGGAAGAGGACAATCTTAGATAGATCGTTTTAATAATCTATAATTGCATAATTATGATGACAATAAAGTTGATGGTTGATAAATATTTATGTACAGTTATTTTTAGATTATTAATGAAGAAAAAAGTCACAGTATTTGTCAGTTCGATAAATAGTCTAAACCTAACTAACGTGTTGGAAAGTTATAAATTAAATATCTATTTAATAATAATTAAACGCAATGTTGAATTATACACCATAAAGTGATTTAAAACTAATTTACTTCACAGAATAATAGATCCAAGTAATAAAGAATGTAATTTACTTTCATTGCTAACTTAAATTAATGACGGAAAGAGCAGTATTTAATAAGGGAGGAATTCATCGAGGGCTTAATACAGTAATAAATGTCTACACTCGAGAGCCTCTCAGTGAACTCGTATAATTTTATGATTATTCAGGCAATAATTGTTAGATAGTAATTAATTAACTAATTTTTTTTTTAAAGTTTATGATGTTTCCGACTGCTCCAACACTTACTAGACAAACGCTCTAAACTTCCAATTAATTACAAAAGACTCATCTACTTAACCATAATAAGACCTATATGGACATACGGAGATGAGCTTTGGGGCTCTACCAAACATCGAATTGCTATCGTATCCAATCCTTACAATCCAAAATCCTTTGTAAAATCCTTAATGCTCCATATTTTGTCACAAATAAAACCATCCATAAACACCTTAATATTCCATATGCCGCTGATTTAGCCCGAGCCAGATACCTATCCTTTCATGATAAACTCCAGTCCCAACCGAATCCACTTGTTTCCAGCCTTGCTTCTTTCTCGATTCCTGATAATCCCCTAGGCGTCTGAAAAGAAGATGGCCTCGTGATCTTCTCACCTAGAATTAAATAGGGAGTGCTACCACTGGGCAGTATCTCTTCAAATCTGTTCATGTCATTATTTCTAATGTGTACATTTTTACTAGTTGTATTGTTTATACAGTTGTAAATTTTATTAAATAAATAAAAATAAAGTTTATGATAAGCTGCTGTATAGTAATTTTAATGAGATCGGGATAGCTCAGTGGGTAAGGCACTGTGTTCTACTTACTTGGTCCTGAATTCGAGTCCCATTTCAGTAAGTAATTATTTATTCTGTTAGAACTGCAGTGGATAGATCCTGTTGACATAAGACCCTCCAGCGGCACTTTCAGTTTCTATTAATGGACTCTCTTAATTAATTAAGCTAATTTTAAACAAATTTTACAAAACCTTAGGTATCATCCTTAGGTTAAAACGAGAGTGGCCCCCGACCTTTTGCAAATATATATATATTTATATATATATATATATATATATATATATATATATATATATATATATATATATATAATGTTCTGGCAATGGCCAGATTCTCCACTCAAATTCTCCTCCACAAGACTGGTTAGGAGTTTCCTTGGCTTTTTATTAATAGTGGATAGTATGATCGTGTTTTAGGAATTTATTTTACATTTTGAAGTGTTTTTGTTTTCTTTATTTTATTGCGTTTTTATTATTTGTAGTATATTGCTATTACTTAACTTATTTATTATTATTTTCGATAAATATGGTATGAATATACTCTCTAATCTGTATTATAATTGTCATTAATTAAGACAGAATGTCATAATTAACAAGGTTTATTGGTTAAATATGAGATTTATGTTTTTAAAAAATCAGAGACAAAAAGAGGAAGAAATATACCTCGAAAATATTCTAAATAATGGTATATTCTACCCAGTGTACTCCACATTCATAGGCACGTTAGAGATAAGCAATGAGCTATAGATTCAAATATTCTAGATGAAAATAAAAATAAAATCTCGACCGAGTAGTTGGGAAAATCAAAACGCACAGACTCTGTATGTTAGTAACGAGCCGGTATGAGAAGAATTAGGAACACGGCGAGCACATGAATAGTTTAAGACAGGGGTTCCATAACTTATGTAGACTGTGGAATTTCACTGGAACGTCATTATTTTTTTACGGAACCCAAGGTATATAAAGTTATTAAGTATCAGTTAAGTTATAATTATAAAATAAGTGATAACAAATAGAAAAAGTCTTGACCATTTACGTTCTATTAAATGAATTCTAACAGCAAAGAGTTAAGGGGTGAGACATAATTTCATCATCATTTGGCAGGTCCCAGGGGTTAATTTCAAAATTCATTATTGTTTATATTAACATCAAAATTAATTTTATATAATCCTTAACATTAATATTATATTCATATTTATTATCAAGTTTTTATTCATTCTAGTATTCATTTCAGTATATTTTACATATTCTATTTTGATTATATTCGTGTTCCCACAATTATTTTTCTTACTCGACTGCAATATAAGCAAAATTTTATAATTAACAGCTATAGCAACTTTCGTTAAAACCGCCTATAATTCAAGAATTCGACCAACTAACGATTCGACCAACTAGTTTACGTTAATGTAAACTATGAAAAAATCATCAAGAGACAGAAAATCGATGTAATAATAAAAAAAAATCCAACCAAACAGACTTATATCTCTAAAATGCAGTTAAACGATAAAATTCAAAAATTTTCACGATCGCAATACTTACTCTTACTATATATTGCATATATAGGTAAGTGAAAGTAAAAAGCAAGTCAATTAGATTTATTAGACTTATCCAAGATGTTCGATGCAATTAAATTTAATCATTTATGAAATTAAGGCGATAATGACCTGCGTTGAAGCCTTTAAATAAAAATAAAACAGAATAAAAGTTATTTAAATTTCTACTGTCAGTCCTTAAATTAACAGCGTTATCTAATTCTCTGCAATATGCACAGCCTCGAATATCTTTCTTATTCTACCTACAACTACCTAATAGTCCGTGGTGCAGATCCCTTTTTGTCAAATTTTTAACATCCGCCTAATACTTCGTGAATGGATTCGTTTTCTCGTAACATTTTTATTTAAGAAAATTCTCCAAAGGAGGAAGTTTTAAATCTGGAGATCGATAAACGTTGTCTATTTCATGAGGTGCTAAAACTCATGTACATCCATTTGTTTTCCAGTTGAATCGTAAGATAATATGATCATAAAAAGGTGGCTTTTAAAACTATTGGATCGTCTAGCCTCATATAGTCTCGTTATTTACAAATTGAGTGTAAATTGGGGAGGAAGTCAGCCAAACTGAGCTGTATTTTAGGTGTATTTGAGCTGTAGGTTCTGTATTTTTCAAGCAAACTTTTTTCTATAAAATTATCTTACAATTCTAAATGAAAAGCAAATTTGAGGTTTTAGTACCTCATTAAATTAATTAATTTAATAAGAAAACGCGCCACGTCTGAGAATTTCGGTTGATAAAAATGTTATAGATTACAAAAAAATGTAGTCATTAAAGAATTTTTAAATAGAAGTCAATAATCTGATAAAAAAAAGGTCTTTACTGCTAACGAAGAGGTTTCCACTCCAAGGGCTGGCTGATATAGATACAGATACCATTTAGGCATTGTGAAAATTTATGGAAGAATCCAAAATAGATTTTTTTAAATAAATAATAATAATGAACAGCTAAATCTCCATTATATTTTAATATAACAATAGGAGCAGTATAGGACTTCAGTGGAAGTCTTGAGCCGACTTTATTAAAAAAAAAGGAAAAAAAAAAAGAAGATTGCATCGAGCGACATGCACCGCCTATCTTAATCTCTTTGCCTTATATAATGCGATATTGATTGGTAAGTTTCGGTAAGGGCTTATTTGTTGGTTCTTCTGCTCTACATCTTAGTATTGTAATAATTGGTAAATAACGGTCTGTGCAGCGGAGTATAACTTTAGAAATCTATTTCTTCATGAAACGTTGAACATCTTAGATAAGTCTTATAAATCTAGCTAATTTTATTTTTTAAGTTTCTCTAAATTTGGCACATTTTCACAATTAAAATGGAACTAATTCTAGATCACTTCGTCGGAGATATATCCGTTTTAAAATAACACTAAGAAAATCTAACAAAAATGATCGTGCTAATGTTCCAGATAAGAATCCTATTTTTCAGCTGTAATAGGATTCTTCTAGAATTCTAGGATTAGAAATATAAAGTTCTAAATTATGGAATTAGTTATTTAAAACAAAAGATTGGAGCAAATTTAAATTTATCTGGAACAGGATCGGACTCCATGAAAATTCAGTAATTGTTTTCCAAAGAGATAAAGCCGCTAACACTAATACTAGCCAGGCCAAAACGACTGCATTAACTTCATTTCAATTTTCAATTGTCCATTCGACGAGGAGCTGGCCATAATTTCGGTCCGGATATTCAAAACAGCGCCTGAACAAGCTGGCCAATGAGGGCATTAATATTCTGGCAAGATGAGGATGCACCAGTGGATAATGCCACCTAAATCTAGCGACATACAGGCGTTTCTCTCTACATAATGTACCTATATAGAGTTTAGCTTTCTCAAAGTTACCGAGGAACAGTGTTACCGTTCGTACGAGTAGTTTGTAATTATAAATGTGTGGGAGGCAAATATTGACCGAAAAACATCAAAAGCACACTTTCTAATAAAATTGTACTCACAGATCTTGGTAGTATAAACAGATCTTGATATTCTTGTACCTAATAAAAAATTATTGTGATCTTAAAAACCAGACTACAAAAATTGGGACATTTTATCCACCCTTAGGAAATGTACTTCCATATCTACTGAAACATCTTGGTAGGTTAATAGGGCAATTGACATCTACGAATACTTAAACTTGGTGTAGTGCTTGTAGGTAAATCTAGGTAAATTATTTCATCCCATGTATCGGTTATGGGCGGGATGGCCGAATGGGCGTTGTGCACAGCACCACCGTTGCTCGGCAACCTGATATATGACAAATGTGTTATAAAAATAGTCACTAGTTCGCCTCCCGGTGCCAAGGCATCATTTAAATTCCCGCCCACACCCCCAGGCCCGGGAAAATCCCGTATAGCCTTAACGGCGAGGAAGGGGAAGACCCAAAAAAAATGCCATGTATCGGTGCATATCAACGTCCGAAAGACTCTTGAGGTGTGATAGGAACCCGACCACTACACCAAGTTTAAATATTTGTAGATGTCAATTTTCCTACTAATCTACCAAGATATTTCAGTGGCTATGAAAGTACACACTAGCGGATCCAGGATTTAATTTTTGGGGGGAGGGGGCTTTTTTTCACAAAAATAACGATAATTACTTTGGAAAAAAAAAAAAAAACTAACTACCTATATGAAATGGTGTTTAAGTGATTCCTAAAGCCTTTTTAATATTAATCACACGAACAATAATACTATAAGAGATACTTTTTAAATATTTTTTTCGATAAAACATGGTTATATTTTACTATTTTGGGGAGGCTTCAGCCCGAAAGCTCCCCTGACTCCTTCAGAGTGTGAATAAAATTTTCTAATTTTTGTAGACGGTTTTTTTTTTTTAATTTTTACATTTTTTAGTTTGAAAAATATTAACTGGTACGTCAACAACAAAACTTTACAGACTTACGACAACCAACTATAGACCAACCCATACGTACTCTCTAATATCGTTTTCATCTCAAACTGCACGGACACACAAACAGATTTATAACCGACATGGCTACGACTGACATGCCCATCAGGAGGAGATTAAAAAGGAGCTGGATGAGAGATCTCCTCACCTAAATAAATAAAAAAAAATAATGACCAGGAAGAGGTGCTGCTGGGTACTATCCTTCCTCATGCCTTTAATACCTATCCTCATCATCAGAACACATCCGCTGATTGTCAACACCATGACAGGTGCGGATAAATAATTAAAGTGAAAAGAAAAAAAATATTAACAACTCATTTTCATAACATATGATTATCTGATTTAATTATAAATCAATTAATTATAATAATTTAATAATCGAGATAATCTCTTTTATAGTATTTTGACCTCAAATTGTTTCAAAACCTTCACTAGATCCAACTGGAGTTATTACAGCCGTCAAAGTTAAAAATCGACCATGTCATCCTTCCAAAAAATTCGCTGTCCAAAAAATGACGTACCTTGTAACGGATTGATTAAACACAGTAATTTGACAGAATTTTGAGCTCAATTATTTTCAAAACACTCACGGAATCTCACTGAATACATTTCATCTATCAAACAAAATCGGTCCAACAGTTCGCTCAAATAGGCGTTATTACATAGGTATTAGCGGGCACCCCGAACATATTACCCTCGTGTCGTTTCGCTCCCTAAATAGTTACGGGATCTCAAAGAATAATATAATATATTGAACTTAACAATGTATCCAGCCATTCGCTCAAAACAGCGTTACAAAGCTTTTTGCAAATTGATAAAACACATTTTAATTGATAAAGGTTCAGTATTTTTAGCTCAAATTGTTTAAAAAAACTCAGGAAATCCCACCGAATAATTTGAGCCATCAAAAACGATTGGCAGTTTGCTCAAAAATGCGTAACATAGCTTTTAGCAGACGACTCTAACACACAACCCTCATTTTGCTTCGCTTAGTCAGGTAAAAATACCGTTTACGCTTAATTACTATCAATTTTCTTTAATATTTTTAAATATATAAACTAATAAAAAAACTATGTTCATGAATAGCCACCGAACATGAGAAAATTTTACTAGTCATATTTGTTTTTAGTGCTCAAATCTTAGGTTTTCCACAGAAATTTCCGAAGTTATTTATCATCTACAATTAGTCCTCCAATGCATTGGCAACCTACTGATCATTTCTATGTAAGTGGTATATATTATCCAAATTTAACAAGTATCAAACCGTCAATTAAGCACAGGAAATATTAAATAGTTATTAACATATGTATTTATATAGATACATATACTACTACCTGTTCGAATGAATGAACTTATTATTAGTGTTGCCCGAAATATTGGTCGGTTTTGGTCTTGCACTTCGCAAGACCAAGACTAAGACCGCCTTACTGTTGCAAGACCAAGACCAAGACTGGTAAAAAAAATCTATTTTTTAAATGAAAATTAAGACAAAATGTTTTCTAATTAATGCTTAACAATTTTAGTTACTATATGTAAAGAATTGGTATAACCAATATACTTTTGTATTTAAACCTTTTAATTTTTCATTCGGGCATTAGGTTTCTCTTATCTAAAAAAAAACAGTAATATATCTATAGTATTAAGCTAATAGATAACTGCAAGACAAAAACTGAGTTTACAAGACCAAGACTCGACTCGGTCTCGCTTATTATTATAAGCGTCGGTATCGACTTATTATTATGAATTATTATTATTGAATAAACACTATAGATTAATATTAACAATTTAATAACTAATGAAGGTAACCTTATTTTCATGTTTACATTTCTTACAAGCCAACAAAACATTCTACAACATCCGACCACTGTAATAATAGGGCACCAGCTACAAGCTCCTCGACCCGAACATCCAACAAAAAATATTTAATATAACACTACAGGATCCCCCTTCTTGACGCACGTGGTGGTTTCTTTTTTATTTATTATAAAATTTCCATATTTTTTCTCTGTTGTCAATTCCACTGAATCTGTATTGACTGAATTACAATGCTTGAAAATAAATGTTAACAATTTTACAGATTCTGTTATGACTTCATTAAACAAAGTAATATAAAAATATTACTGTATTTTTTTATTTCATGAAAATACAAAAAAAGACTAAGATTCATAGAACTAGAGTCGTATTTTCTTCTTATTTTTGTTTGGAATACAGCTGAAAAGGTATTCAATTATTTCATTAGTGCTTCCCCGAGGAAATAATTATCATATCGAAACATCACATATTATTGTAAAATAGATAATCATATTCAAATATTTATTTATCAAATATTTTTGTTGTGTTCCCTCTCACAATTTTTCTTTCAACATTGAAGAAAAATGTTCCCTAAAATTGGCTCAGTTATCTTTATATATTATTTCTCAAAAGTATTTTCTAGTTCGGTTCACCAAATCTTCGTCAATTCTTCATTAAATCCAATGATTGAGGTCTCATTTTGAAGATCTTGAGCTGGGAAAAATAGTCAAATCCCCCCAAAATTTCAGGAAAAACTTACGAAAAGAAACAAACTTTGTTTACGAATAACTCAAAAAGTATACTTTTTATATGTACCCATCATTATTCGAAATATTACTAAATTCGCTAGAAAAAAGGAAAACAATAACAGGTCAGTAACTTTTTCTCCTCTGTTTCCCAACTCATTTTTTTTCTTTTTTTTTTTTTTTTTTTTTGTTTAATAGCTATTGACGAGCTTTAGTATTACCAATAAAAAAAAATTAAAACACTGTATAAATAAAATGTAATGTTCTAACTCGCTAATCTCAAAAAGTTCTTCACCGACTGCTTTGAAATTTTGATATTCAGAATTTTTTTAATATACATTTCATAAACATCTTGCCTTTCGTTTCGAAATGGCGAAAACAGACGGTCGCTATACACTGTAGCACCAAAACGGCCGTAACGATTTTAAAGAGATTTGGCTGAAGCCTTCTTTCTACTTGAAATACCATGAAATACGATACAATGGGTATTTCAAAGGTTCGTCCTCGAAAGATTAGTAGAAGGATTTAAAGGTTGAATTCCCTACCAAATAAAAAAAAAAACAAATTATCGAAATCGAAAAGAATCATGTCTCATAAGATATTTTTATTGCATTTTTTTTTTTTATAACAATACTATACCTATAACAAATCTATACTTGGCATACAGCTATAGCATGAGTACTATATTGAAGCAAAACAGTCTGTGCCGACCAAAGGAGCAAAGCTGGTTCAAACATGTTTTTGAAAAAAGTAACGAGAAATTTTATTTGGAATAACTCAAAAAGAACAAAAATGGTATTACACAGTTTTGTATTGAAAATACACAAGGAAGTGTATGTTCCAATATACAATAGTAGACAAAAAATGTTGGAAACATGCAAATTCATTTGTTTTCCTCAATTTTTTTTTAACTTTGACCGAAAGAATTTAGACCACTGTCGAACATTAATGATAATAATGGAAAAAAACCTATAACTTCCCAACATTGTCTACAGTCAACTACAGTCATCTGTTTCTACACCATTATAAACTCAGAATAAATTTATAATGATGAACTAAAAAAACAAGATTAATGAATCCTTGAATCAGTTCCCTCCATCGTCGCATCCTTGGAACAGGTACGTTCTATAAAACTTTTACTGTAACTATCGCTACAAGGATAACTCCTCAATATCCAGGCACTGCTGATCGGATTAGATCCAGAGGATTGGATCATAATTGAATCTACACTGAACCATTTCTTGATCCAGTTCTCCGATATGTCTAGCCTGCCATATTGCTCTTTTATAGATCGTTTGTTTTAACAAATAACTTTTCTTTATGAACACTATTATTTATTTTTACATTATTTATTGACCACGTCCACTGCACTTTATGTATTTGTATGCATGTTATGAATTAGGTTAGGAAAAGAGAGGAGAAAATCTAGGGAATGAGAAAAATGTATAAGGTGAGAGAAGGAACAGAAAGGGATGTATAATGCTAATAAATGAATGAAAGGAATATTTAAAAAAATAATAATAAATAAAAAAAATTATAATAAACAAAAATATATATAGATAAAAAAAAAATTAAAAAATTGTATACTATGCTCAAACATTTTGTTAATACTATATAATTGTATATTAGTTTTGAAAAATTGTCTGTAGCGATTATTAAGTATGCTGTGTTTAAAGCAACCCAATGTAATTGGGCAGCACCCTTTTATGATAATAAAGTGATTCTCTCTCGTTTGTTTTAACAAATAATTTTTCTTTATGAACACGAATTTATGTGGATCTATAAAAGTTTTATTTATTAAAACTTATCTATGAATACTACCAAATATATCAATATGACAAATTACATTGATTAAATGTTTAAGTAATTTCCCTCAGTCTTATGGTTTATTTAAACTAAAAATCGAAACATGTGTACAAATTACAAATGGCAGTATTTTTTCATATAATGAACCTATTTCGATAGTTAGGATGATGGAGGACAATGGACTTGACCCTATTTTTAACTAATAATAATATTAATCTAAATAATTGAGTTTAATTGTTTAACTAATTGGTAATTCATATATTGACAATTTCCATTACCCAAAGGATAAGGCTATCTCTGATATACTAAAGGATAAGAATACCAACTTTTAATAACTTGGTCCTCTAGACAAATCACTCTTGCAGTTCTTATAGTCACACTTTTGCCAAGAGACCTCGATTCATAATCATGTTGTCTTATTCTTGAAGAAAACCTGGACTGGAGTTAACTCTTTCATTCAAACCACGTAGTTATATTATAATTTAGAATACAAGACGCCATAAGTAACAAACATAATAGATAAAAATGATAATGTAAAAAAAATAACCTGGTGATCTGAAGAAAAGTGCAGAGTACATTCGGTCATCGGCCCGTTTTTAGTACTTACATATTCTATGTTAGTCATATGTTGTTTAAGTAAAAAAAAGTTCTTGTGGCTTACACATGATGATTTAAGTTATAGGTGGGAAACCGTGGAAACCACATGTCGCCTCTGAAACGTCGTTGCGGCCTCCAAACGTTTTTGTGCGATATTTATTAATCTAATGGTAGAATTGATTAATGTACCTACCTAGGGGTTAGGTTAGGTGTAGGCCTCAATATGACGCCTCATTTGGAATATGTGGCAGGAAGGGTGGCCCTAGCAATGAACGGTCTAAGTCGTGTGGGGGGCGCATTTTGGGGCCTAAGGTATCCAGCCATTATCACTATTTACAAGGGTGTTGTGTATGCGTCGTGTATGTTGTTGTGTTGTGTATGTTGTGTCGTGTGAGAATGTTGTGTATATTAAGGGTATCTTTAGGTATGCGTCTCCCTTCTGGTTCCGAAACCTCACCCTCAGACAAAGAAATAAGCTAGCATCGACTCAGAGGACTGGTCTGCTTCGGGTCACCAGAGCATATAGGTCTACGTCGCATGAAGCAGTGCAGGTCTTAGCGTGGGTGGTGCCTCTCGACCTCTTCCTGCGAGAAGAATTGACCAGATACGATTACAAGAGGGAGGGCTCAACAGGTTTGTCCGATAACCTACGGATGAAAGTTATTGAAAACCCAAATAAATGGAAAAAGATTATCTGGGAGGAAACACTGAAGATTGGAGCAGACGGTGGGTGACGACTCCGAAATGCAGTACCTTAAGAAAATACTTACCCACCGTTGAATCTCGGTTACAGGCGAAATGGGTCCTCCCGGACTATTGGGTTTCACAATTTCTCACGGGGTATGGGGGTTTCAGAGCTAAACTTCATGGCTTCGGACAAGATATAGATCCCCACTGCCCCACTCGTGGTGTTCCGGAGACTGTTGAGCATGTGGTCACGGCCTGCACTGTTTACGACGGATTTAATGAGAACCACGGGAATTTACGTCCTCACTGAGGAGGAGTTTCCTCAGTTGGTGAGTGAAGAAAACTTCCCGCGGTTCAAAGAGTTTATAAATAGCTGGAAGACGGCGGTGGGCCCAGCTCACTTCAACCTAGGAGAAGAGGACCAGTCCCAGGAAGACCTCCGGATTCGGGAAGCCAGGCCTAATTTGCTGAAGAATGAGGAAAAGTAGAAGAGCTAGCTGTGTGCACAGCTTAGAATTTTGTAAACCGATATTATGGCAGTAGTGTGTTATTATGCATTAATGCTTAACATCACACTACTGCATACACCCGTGTTGCCCTGGTGGCATGGGAGGGTGGACAACAAATAAATAAGAGTTGATTAATATTTAATTATTTAAGCAACGACAATTTGAAAATTAATATAATTAAGAATCAATTAATAGAATCATATGAACGTGGGAGTGTGTATTTAGTGATTAATAAATTAGCAACAGTAAAACACCAAAATTATAGTGGCTTCCATTAGCATAGAGGTCTCTATTGATAAAAATCTGGTGACATACAACTTTCACTTACAGCTCTACTTTGCATAGAAATTATTTTCTGGCAATGATAGTAGTCCGCGGTACAGACCCCTGTTTATCAAATTATTAACGTCCACCTGAAACTTCTTAAATAACTTCATCTCATCGTAATCTAAAAATATTTTATTTACCGAAACTCTCGGAATTGGGGCGTTTTCAGTCTGGAGAGGGGCAAACTTTGTCTATTTAATTAGGTACTAAAAGTTTAGAACCTTATTTATTTATCATATGAAACTAGTATAAAGTAAAGTATGACCACAAATAGTCATAATGATTTTAATATTACAGTGACAGGAACATGAGCTCAGTTCTGGTATATATTAATTCACTGAAAAATAGATAAGCACTGTAACATCTAAGCTCAACCCGGAAACAGACAGCGTATGCACAACGCGAGACATGGAATGAATGACAAAAATAGTAGAATCAGATATGGAGTTACTCAACCCTAATTATACAGTGTTCATATAATTGATGTTATCTTTAGTCATGCCACTTCGTACAGGCTACACAACAGGCGCGGTTTAGATTCCCAGAGGAGTTATTCCTCATCTAAACGTTCTGCATATAACAGAGAAACTTTAATAAAAAAATAGTATGCCAAGTAAATCAGTATAACGTCCTTTCCATTTTATTGGGAATTTTATTAAAACCGAATAGAATTATATTTTTAAAATATGGTGTGTCCACTCACACAACTTTCCTACCTTTTTTATATCTATACATATGTCCATCAAGAAAAAAAGAAAAATTTAATTACATTTACTTTCCTGAAAATTGATCAAAGAAAAGATTTGAGTACGATTTATTTGATAAACTAAAGCAATGTAAACCGGCTTAAGGTAGATCAGTGTAAACTTTTCAATTCCCTCTAATATTGCTGTTCAAAAACTTTTTGCCATAGCCTAATTTTGTCAAACAACAATTTCTGTTAAAAGTAGAGCAAATGGTGAAGCTTGTGTGATGCGGGCAACAGATTCTCTTACTTTCACTTAGTTATCTTTTTTCTCTCATTCACCCCTTTCTGACACCAGGATATGAAACCCGTAATCTTAAATTGGAAATTGAATAGCAGTAACCTCGTTAATAGTTGTCCGAAATGAACGAATTTTATATAGTTTTGTTCATAATTTAATTGCCTTTCAAAAGTTTTATTATACATTTTGCCATAGAATAGACTTAGCGAGTTAGGCTCCAAAACATTTTTCTTTCTTGATAACTTTTTTCCTGATGTTTTATTGAAATTTAGTCCAGGTACGAAAATCGAAGGGATAATTATTAGAACATTATAGGAAAATTCCATCAAAATCGTTAGAGCCGTTTTAATAATAATAACAGTCTATAGACGAACAGGTTTTTCATTTATTGCGCAGCAGCTATCAAAACCCTACAAAATAAAAAAAGAAGCAAAAAAAATCGGTTCAGTAGTTCACGAGAAAATCTTTGCACAGACCAATAGCTAAAAATGTGTTATTCGACGGCTCTGAACCGTATAGATCCGTCGAAAACAACATATCGGAAATTTGACCCGATCGCAATACTTTTCTTACCTAGTATAGGTTGGAAAGTAAAAAAACACGTTTAATAAATCGCATAGTGTAAAATCTTATAAAACCTATCATTGTCATAGCACCATGTTAAAGTAATAAATGTGAAAAATAACATTTCTTAATTTCGTTCGTTTATCATATTATTCTAAGTCCCACCTTATGGCAAAATGAAAAATCGGAAGATCAGAATCAGTAATGTTATGTTCACCAATTTATAGCTTTGTTAAATATGTACACATTGTAGAAACGATAATTAAATCGAAAGTTTATATTGGGCAAAATTCACATTCGTTACTTCAACATGGCGCCGACTATGTGTTCATGGCTTGTCACATTCCACAATCATTATATTCTTATCAATTGCATTAATTTAAAATGCTAAATAGAAATTGATACTAGACCATTTTTGTACCACTATTCTCCAAATTTCCTCCAACTTGGATCTTGAAATGAAATGAACCGTTTTTGAAATATTTTGCTCATCCATAAGGGAAAGTATTGTATAAAATTGATGCTCAATCATTTTTTAGCTTGATAGAAGTGAAACTAAGACCAAAAACGTCTATTTTACTGTATTAAAAACCGAAGAAAAGATAAACAAAAGTAATTTTATGTCAAGGGTATCAATATTATTTCATGACTACATAAAAATTGTATCTAATTAAAAGCTAATTAATTTTCTTATATTAAGCGTTTTTTAATTAAATAGTTAAAAATGGTATTCATATAAAGCACAAAGAATCAATTAAAAAATCATTATTTTCATGTATAAAGAAAATATATTAAAAAAATGACAGTTAAGTTTCGATTAAATTGAAATCCCTCACATTATAAAATACTAAATCTAACTTTATGCTTGTTTAGTTCGACTTTTGAAGATTGAGACCTCTCATATTATATGAACATGTCGTCTCTTAAAAAGAAATGTTTTAGCGGTTTCCATTTCAATTCGTTTCATTCGTCATAAACGTCAAAGGAGAGCATGCTTAATACTTTTGCAACTATAATATACTTTTCATACATTCAATATAAAATTTACGGAATAAACTCAATCTAACGTAAACCTTTTGGCATAGGCGTTCCCTCGAGGAATGAAAATAAATTCTGCCACATTTACTTCGCGAAGCATTCCCCGAGGATACTGAAGAAATGTCAAGAAAGTTTTTTTACCTTTTCGAAATTGCAATTATACAATGTCCATAAATATCTATTTTCTATAAAATAAACATACCAATGATCAATCTCACATATTTATTAGAGCAAATAATAATTATACACACATATTTTTTTTTTATATTAAACATAACTTTTATAGGAGTAAATAATCCTAAGGTCACTAACGCCATGTGGCGTCGAACGTCATGGAACGTCGCAAGATAAAACTTGAAATAAAACAAATACAAATATAATTATTTTTAGCCATGGATCAACAATCATGTGCCCGTGGACACCATTTTCTTGTCACGTGTGCTTAGCCTCAGATAATCTGTGGTATTGATCACCTTGGCACATAACTATATTACATAATAATTAACGCTTAGTGACTTTTATTTTAAATATCTAATAACTAATTAATTTGTAAATAGTCATTTATTGGCATCGAAGCATTTTAACAATATATTCGTCTTAATCTTCCTTTTTTTTTTGTTATATTAAAAACTAAATGACAGTAATATTGTGTTCAACTGTTAAATACTCAATGAGCGTCTCTGATTTTATTATCTCCATTTTTATATTTTTTTTTTCTGTAATCTCAAAATGTTTGAATCAAGTATTATCTTTTAATCGTATATCATATGAGTCCCAAACAAAAATATTGAATTCATTCATTCATGTGTGGCACGACATCCCGTTACCGAGACTGGGCCTCCTCCAACAGCCTCCGCCAGTTGGCGGATTATTATAGCCAATTATGTTGGCTCTGCTGCAGCTCTCCAGTTCCGTACACCAAGCGGGGTTCTCGCATCATAGGCCACGTTGTCCAACCACCTCGTCCTCGGCCTTCCTACCCGTCTTGCGAGGTGCAGCTCCTCCATCATTATTTTCTTGGGTATCTCAACGGTGCAAACAAAAATATTGAATTAGACCCAAAAATTGCCTTAAAGTAAGTTTTTAACGATGATATTTAGTATATTTTTTTGGTTCAAACTAATTTTATTTGTTTTTATATTTATCTCAGTATTGATATCCATTCTTCATTTTTTTTTCACACAGACAAGATTCTTCTTGATTCATATTTTCACACGTGTATTGAAAGAATTTTAAATGACCAGCTTAAAATAAAGATTTAGTCTTTCACCCATCAACCTACGCTTCGAAAATTAATAATACAAAATTATATTAACATTCGGAAGAAAGAAATTTGGTAAAATCCTCATAAAATAAAGCAAATTGACTAAAATGTAAATGAATCTAAGGACAAAAACAATTTCCAAAAAATGGCCAAAAGTCATTTTCGGCAAGATCGGGTTTCGAATAAGGGACTTCGTGGATATTATGAAAGTTGTACATTTGATAACACTTTTTAATAAGAACATATGGAACAAACTAAATGCCTGAGACTCAATTGGCTCCAGAGTTATATCGTACGAAATATGTCTGGAAATTGCGCTATTTAAACGATAAATCAGCATATGAAATTGAGGCACTCAATTGAGTTTTAGTTTATTGTAAAACAAATTCTATGATAGGTATATAAATTTTAGCAGCATTGACAGTTACTATCACATCAACTGATAAATTTAACCGCCTCAAAAGTGAACTGTCACTTTGACAACTGTATTTGTGATTTGGGGGATACACAGTTTTAAAAGTCATTGGTATGGATGTGTAAAATTTGCTTCTGAGCTCAAACTTGATTCTATCTAGCGTTTTCATGTATCGAATTTATTAATAACGAATAAAATCTATCTATGTAATAATACATTAATAGATTCTATTTTAATTTATACTTATATTATATTTTAGTTTATACGTTCTTATAGTTCTATACGTTGAATAGAAACAATTGCAGGTTTAGAAATAAATATATATGAATATATTGCTGGGATGTATATATAGATATAAGGAGGCTGGGATAGCCGTGCGGGCTAAGGCGCTTGCAATAGGTAACCAAGTAAAGAAACGCCAAGCGTGGTTAGTACTTGGATGAGTGACCGCCCACCAGGGAAAGCTACGCTGCCCAAGGTTCCCCCTCCGGGTATGTGAGATCTGTCAGGCTACTGGAGGCAACTCACACCGACCGGGCGTAGAACTAGTGATCCAACCCCCGTGTACTTAAATCAAGAATCTAAGATCAAAAAGACCACATCTCGAGGTCAAAGATCTACAAGGTCTGTAGCACCAACAGGAAAAAAAAAAAAAAAAAAAATATATATATATATCAATGATTATTAAAACAATGTTTTTCCCAATAACAAATACAGTTGTTAAGGTGACAGTTCAATGTTGAAGCGCATATATTTATCATTTCATGTTAATCCGTGAATCCACCTAGTTATTAATTCCTACTAACCGATTCTAAAATAACCTTAATAAATGATCTTATTACAGAGAAGAAAATGTAAATATTTTAAGCAGTTTTGAAATTACATTTTTGAATAGCAGAAGAAATCTGGAATCGAGGCTTTAAAGCATGAAGAAAAATTAAAACCTTGGATGAACGATTTGTGAAAATTATCAGTGAACATCAAAATATTGAAATTAGATAAAATATGTTAAATTAAAAAGCATAAAGATAATTATATTATCTTATAAGTTCTAAAAACAAAAGTGGATACCATTCGGTCGGGCGTGCAAAGTAGCAACCTAAGACAATTTTGGTAAAAAATTTAGAGAGGGAGTATAAGATAGTCAATCGTAAATATAGCAATAACTTACAAAAGATAAATGGAAATGAGATAAACCTACGATATATCTACATAAACAATTGTAAAATTTCTTATGATTTGAATGAATGTTCTCCATACAATACCATTGAAAATCTTCTTATTCAATATTTTCATTCATGGAGTAGGATACATATACAAGATAGAAAATGGAGAAAGTGTAAATGGAAAAGAAGAAAGATGGGGCAATAGAGAGGGAAAGAAGGTCCCGAGCTGACCATCAATCATAGAGGCAGTGGAATGGTAAGGAATGACCCAGCCCACGCAATCTGTCATCCTCCACAAAGGCCCTGGGCCTCCTTAATCCTATTGTTGGAATCCAATACACCACAGCCTCTATTTTATTGACCTACAATTCAGAAGTAATGTCATGGTAGTTTATTTATGTTATAGAATGAACGATTCTAAATTCGTCACAAAGTCTTTCTATTTTTTTTTCCGGAAAAAAAAGCAAAGAGCCAGAAATTTGATACTTCATTTGCCATCTTTAGTTCAACCTGAAAATTCTTCTCACAGACATTGGCAAAAGAAAACTTTGAAAAATATTGAATTATTCAATCAGAAGAACTGACTATTTATTATGAATATATTCATAATTATATACACTACTAGACATAGATTGTGAATACGCTATGTGGACTGAAAAGAAGCTGGATGCCCAACTTCTTTAATTCGTAAATAAGCATCTTGACAGTTCCCAGAAGATTCGGTGAGATTCCTAGATTCCTAGAGATTCTTAAAACATATTGAATTAGCCAACTAATACACTGATTGTTGCCGTTCATTTTTATCCAGATTTAAACAAATGCTGATACAAAGAATATTTATTAATTAATTATTTTCAACAATGAACTTTTGTAATCAATGAAGGAAAACAAATAACTTTCCTTCCATTTTGAGGATTTACTTCTCAATATATGTACAATCTTGTAAACGAATAAGAGATCCGGTAAAGAACTGTCTTCAGTAAGCAAGTAATATATGGACACAATCACACAAAACCACAGTTATACTAAATACACAATATTCTGATTCCACAGAGAGAATATCATGAAGAGTTAAGTGGTTTAATTTTATGAAATGTTACTTAATGCTTTTTTGTAATAAACCATATATGATATTGTATAATAACTACAATGACTCCGATAGTTATTAGTGACTCAATTAAATTAGTTTTACTTCAATAATAAATAGATAATAATTGGTAAAGTCAACACCTGGGACCTCCAATTTGAAAGAGACAATATACTAATGTATACTAATACTTTTATCAGTACATATCGTAACTAATATATAATATTGGGTTGGCAAATAAGTCCTTTCGGTTATTCTGGGTGAAATAAAATTCAATATATCATAGATATAAAATTTATTTTAATCTACAATATATTGACCGTTATTTAATATGACTTTTTTCTATCTTTCCGCTAATTGCATAATCGCATGTTCATAGAATGTCTGGAGTTTATTGTTAAAAAACCAAGTGTTTTTTGATGTCCTCTTCCTTTTGGAATTTCTATCCATTTCTGGAGTTCTGCAGAGACCCGAATAAGTAATGTAATGGTTTCACTTGGAGCTAGGTCTGGTGAATAAGGAGGGTGGGGCAAAGGTACCATTTAAGGCTCAATAGTTTATAGTGACCAATGAGGTGTGGGGCCTAGCGTTGTCTTGGTGGAACACAACACCTTTTCGATCATTCATAACTCCTCAGGATGTTCTCCAAATTCGATATTAGTATATCCGTTGGAAAGCTGAAGTATTGCTCTTCAAAGCCTTAAGAATGTGTTTTTTTATTTAATCACTATATAAAGAACAAGTAAACGAAAACTCCTTATAGGTTTTTATTTTTTATTTCCATTTGTAGTTAGTTTACGAAGGTCCTCTTAATGTTATGTAATAACCTCATGATACTGTTTGCAAAATAATTCAAATTTATTTATTGTTACTACCAAGAGTTATTGTAAATACTATAAAAACCAATTTTGTTTTGTAGCAGAAGCATTTTATATTCTATTAAGAGATAACACTAAACTAGATTACAGGCAATGCTCAAAGTCACGGATTCGAATCCGGCTGATGGTTAATTATTTATTCTGTTTTATCAACCGTAGATCGACACCTGGGGTACACACAGCCTCTATAAAGTGGGTACTCTTAATTAAATAATTAATTAGTTTTAGCCTGATCTCGATCTGATCACCTCTCTGCACAACCATTGGTCTCACACACTACTGAACCCAAAACGGTGCCAAATCGAATAAAATTGTATTCATTTATAGTGAATTAAATGACGCAGGTATTAAGGAAATCAACATTAGATTAATTTTATCTTATTACTTATAAAATCATATTGGTTCTTACAATGATAAAATGGAAGTTGAGAATGAAAAATATTTTTCTCTCTATACTTGGAAACTGAAAAGGAAACTTGAAAATTCTCAAGTGTGACAACTTCAGTTTGTTGGCAGCCGAGCGATGTTTTTGAGTGGAATGAAACTTTTCTTGCCATAACAATTGCCAGGAAAAAGAGGTCAAAATAATTTTATAATAAAATATTCTTCAATAAAGTAATTGAATTGAAATAAATTAATTTTAACACAAAATATCCACTCGCGCGAATTTCCTGCCGATGTTTTTATAACTTAAAATATGTTCATTAAAAAACAAAACAATATAATTAGATTTATTTTCCTGAAAATTGATTTAAAAAAAATATATATTTCAGAACGATTTCTTTGATGTACTAAAGCAATGTAAACTGGCTTGTGGAAGATCTGCGTAAAAAATTCAATATACTTCTAACATTGCTAATCAAAAACATTTTTACAATAGCCCAATTTTGCTAGACAATTATTTCTCTAAAAAGTAGAGGAGTTAGTGAACCTGTGTGATGCTGGCACCAGATTTTTTTACTTTCACTTACTTTTTTTATCTCTCTCTCTCTCTCTTTCACTCTCACATATCACAAACCTCGAAGAATGGTGTCAACACTAGGGAATAAAAATAAATTATAACATTCTCTGACCCTGGCCACTTTCATCTAGCTCGCTCTCATTCTCCAGGCTATTCCATATCTCCACATCATGTAAGGCCTTCAACTGCCTCCCATTTAGGCTACTGGAGTCCACTCGGTAATGCTTTTCGACCATCTGCCTCCTGCAATCTTGCCACATGTCCAGTCCAATACCATTTAGATTTTGGGCTTCCTTACATAAACTGTTTACTTTTATATAAGAAAAGAGATCACGGATATTTAACTTTTTTCTCCCTTTGATCCCTACTTTACTCTTTAAAAGTTTCATTTGTATTTTATACAATATATGCTGTTCCTTTTTCATTAGTGCACAAATTTGAGCACTGTATTGAAATAGCACCTTTGCTTTTATATTTATATTTCATAATTATTACAGATTTTTTTATGGATCATTATTTGTACCATCCGATTTTTATATTCTATCAAATTTTTTATTGTTTTCCAAAAAAAATGTCCTGTCCAAGATAAACGAATAGTATGAATATTCTGTAATATAATCTCCAATTCTTACTAGCTGTTCATCTGTATTTGTGATATTGATTAAATTGTTGAAGATTTATTTTTGTATCCTACCTAGGACTCCACCTGGACAAACGACTAACTTGGAATCCTCATACTAGACTGAAACGACAAGAAACCGCTCGACGTTTCCGACTACTTCAGCACTTACTAGACAAACGCTCTAAACTTCCAATTAATTAAAAAAGACTCATATACATGACTACAATAAGGCCTATTTGGACTTACGGAGTTCAGCTATGGGGCTCCACTAAACCATCGAATTCCTCTCGTATCCAATCCTTACGGTCCAAGATCCTTCGCAAAATCCTAAATGCTTCCTACTTTGTTACAAATAAAACCATCCACAATGTTCTTAATGTTTCTTATGTTTGAGATCAGGCCCAATCCAGATACCTGTCCTTCCATTATAAACTTCATAATCATCCCAATCCTCTCGTTTCTAACCTTGTTTCCTCTTCAATTCCTGATAACCCTCTGAGGAATCTAACAAGAAGTGTTACCATTGGGTAGTTTCTCAAACAAGTGTTCTCACGCCATTATATCCATATGTTCAAATTTACTAAATGTACTTCTTTAATACAGTTGTAAATATCATTAAGAAATAAAAAATGTTTATCTGTAGTCATTGAACATATTGTATAATATATTATCGATATTATACAAGATTTCATTGAATATATTGTCGGCAACATGTTAAATTAACAAATGTTAACCTGTCCAACGTTTCACATTCGTTACTTTATCATGGTGCCGACGCTATCGTAATAGTAAACGGATATGTACACTCAAAAAAGTTTCCATACAGTTAGTTTTTTTGAACATCGCTAAAAATCTATATATTACATTATTTTTATTAATCAGGAAGTGTGGTAGAGACACAGTGTACCAACATGATAATAAGTTCATGCTGGATGACTAATCCCAAAGCAGGAAGAGATACAACTTTAATTTGAAGGTCAAAAATGTTTCCATACATCTACAACATCTTAATTCTCTTTCTATTCAATACCATTATTTCCCTCAAATTTATTATCTCAACACTGCATTCAAGGTTTATTTAAGGTTCGGCCTACTTCAAATCATCATATAGAGCAGTCCATTCGTGACTAAATCGTGTGGTTGAGAAGTCAAGGATTTTCACTCCGAAAAGTTGGAATTTTACTGGAATTCGCATGCAACTGTGCAGCACGTGTTAAACAGTCACGGTGAATCGGTGAATTAAAATCTTTGGAAGACTGACTTCTTTTAGGACGCCCAAAAAAATTGGATAGAATTCATAGTAGGACTATTCTCAAACAGGTGCGTCTAATTCCTGTACAAGTACAATATTCTTAGCCAATGGGCTTGAAAGAGATTATGAGGTATGTGTAAATCCAGACACTGTCAGGAATGTGCTGAGAAAGAAAGGTTTTCATGAACGAATTGTATGAAAAGCCAAACAAATAAGAAGAAGAGTGTTGGCGTTTGCCATCGAGTAAGATAATGAGCCAGAATGTTTCCGGTATTTTGTGATCTTCTCAGATTTCAAATTCAACCTTTTGGTTTCAGATGACAGGTGTCATGTCTGGAGAAAAGACAAGAAGGTGGAAGTGTAATGGTATGGGGGGGCGTATGAGTGCTTTAGTAGTTTGCAATCTCGTTTTTAATGATAGAATTATGGACCAGCTTGTATTCATAAAGTTCATCCGAAAAACTTGGACTTATGCTGGGATTTATTTTTCAACAGGACAACGATCCTAAGCACACCGCTAAGAAAGTAAAACAATGGTTGACGAAAACTGTCCCAAAACAGTTAGTTGCTTACTCTTCCCCAATCACCAGACATGAACCGAATACAAAATTTGTAGGATGGATTAGGACGGCGCGTAAAAAATCATGGTGTTTGAATTAAGAAGATCTCAAAGCAGCTCTATTGGCAGAATGGTATTCAATTAGCATAATGATGATTTGAAATAGACTGAACCATAACTAAACTTTGAATGTGGTGTTCAGATGATAAATCTGAGGCAAATAATGACATTGAACAGAAATAGAATTAAGATATTATAGATGTATGTAAACTTTTTTGAACATCAAATTAAAGTTGCTATGAGATTTGTGATCCAGCATGAATTCTTTATCATGTTAATACACCTTTGCCTCTACTACCCTTCCTGTTTAATAAAAATAATATAATAAATATATCATTAGCAATGTTAAAGAAAAACTAACTGTATGGAAACTTTTTGAGGCAGCATATGGATCCTGTAACAGCAGTGAAAGACACTAGTTAAATTTTGCAAAGCCGACCGAGACACGAACCCAATCAAACAGGAACCCCGACGAGACCTAGATCATCTGCTTGAGCTGCTCCCATTGTACGGAACAAACTGAAACTCTCTCTAACTTATCTAATCTCTAAAGTTGCCGTGGACGACGCCAGTTTGTTTTCAATGTAAGCGCTTTTCCACTTTGAGAGCAAAACAGGATCCTCTTGGGGAGTTAATTGTGGCATCTCAATATAGCCAATTAGCAGTTTGAACCTGAGACCTCGTAACGCGTCATTTGCCATATCACTATCGCAGTATAATTTTATTCAATCAATTAATTTATTAAAGAAAACGCTGCTAATTATTACACAATGGTTTATTATTTCAAAACAGTTATATAAGATATAAAACAATACTTTCCTTGTCACATAGAGGAAAATAAATGAAAGGTGATTCCTAATATTAGCCTGCGTATTTTTTTTTTCATATGTAATTTTCTAAAAAATATAAACAACAATCTCGATAGCTTCAGTTGATGTAAGACTTTCTAAAAATATAAAAAAAAAACACAACGCATATCAGCAGAACTTGTAAAAAATATTTAGAACGACACTTCTCTGCACCAATCGATTTCAACGAATCTTTTTTTGTTTTTATGGAAATTTCATAAACTTTTAAATGACCATTGAAATTAGTACTATAGTTCTTTAGGCGTTACAGTCTGTACAGTACAGGTTTCTTAGCAGCCATCTTGAAAGGAAAGTACTTGTCAGTGAAGTATGTTATATTGACAAATTTAAAGGACTTCTAGTCTAAAGTTTTATTGTATGCTCATGTTTTAGGCCTCTTGGTAGTTGTTTTAAAGAACTCAGGCGAACGACCTAGGTCAAGTCCTAAAACTTAGCCCAAAATATCGGAAATAAAATGAGGCTGTTTATTTGTGTAATTACATTTCAAGCACAATCAACTTCTCTAGATAATACCACTTATATAAAATAATTGGAATCAAACCTATCTAATATATTGATAGGCCACTGTCGGCTGAGTAGAATAATTCAGTAGGCCCACTTTGATGATGTTGATGATCCGTGGCCTCAGGGATTGGCTAGTTAGAGAGTTTAGGAAAGTTCGATGTGGAATGGGACTGAATGATCAATGTTTCCTTTGATCACCGATGATGTAACTTGTGGACTCCTAAAACGTGTAACTAGTGACCGGGTGTGTAGTATTACCATTAACAATTCTATTAGTTATCTAACACTATCTCATGCGATTCCAGTAATTTAATATTACTTAAATATAATATAATATTACAAATAAGATATAACTATCATAAAAAATTTATCTCAAACCGACAGTTTGAGCAAGACGAAGTTGACAGAGCAAGTATTTATAACCCATTATATTAATAAGTGGCAGTGCGGCGTTGTAGCGGAATTACACAACTGCAGAGAAATCGTCAAGTATGTAATTATAAATCACAATTAAAATTTCTGAAGGTAGTATCCTTGGTCCTATCCTTTACACAGTTTACATAACCACGCTGATGACACATGTATCCTATCTGCTAATAATGATCCATCAACTGCATCCCAAAATCTCCAATCACATATCACAAACCTTGAAGAATGGTGTAAAGTGAGAGAATTAATATAAATTCCAATAAATCCCATCAAATTGCCTTACCCTGCTTCGCAAACCTATGATCTCCTGTCGTTTACCTGCAGTGTCCTTTACAGTATAACAATTCCCCATTTATCCCAGTTGAACAAATCCGTTACCTAGGACTCCACCTGGACAAACAAATAAAAATCATCCACAATGACCTTAA
Source organism: Nezara viridula (assembly GCA_928085145.1). NCBI lineage: Eukaryota > Metazoa > Arthropoda > Insecta > Hemiptera > Pentatomidae > Nezara > Nezara viridula. Next base: position 25,763,108 of record OV725080.1, read on the forward strand.
TGTTTCTTATATTTCAGATATGGCCCCATCCAGATACCTATCCTTCCATAATAAACTTCAGATTCATCCCAATCCTCTCATTTCTAGGCTAGCTTCCTCTTCAATTCCTGATAAAACTCCGAGGCGTCTGAAAAGAAGATGATGGCCCCGTGATCTCCTAATGTAGACACATCATTAGAGTGCTACCATTGGGTAGTTTCTCAAACAAGTGTTTTCATGTTATTATATTCCTGAGTGCACATTCACTAGTTGTATTTTTTTTATTTTTTTTTTTTATAATACAGTTGTAATTATGAATGAATAAAAAAAAAAAAAAAGGAACCTATTAAAATATTCTATATAAGAAAGATATATTAAAATGAAGCTTGAAGAATAATGTTTTTTTAGTATAAACAGCCCTGTTTTATAAGCTGTTTACTAAAGCTGTGCCTCTGTTATCAACAACAGGGGTGCCCTTCCCCACCAAGGTCGATGGCAGTTCACCCCTCCCTAGATACTTTATCGGTCTCCTCTACTTAAAAACAATGCAAGAGAGTGTAGAATTGGAAAAGAAGAGGATCATATACAGTTCACTAATTGTATCTGCCCATTCTTATACCCTTGCTCCCTGATTTAAAGTTCCTCAAAATTGAACCATTTTTTAAAACGCTATGTGCCTCTCTTAAAACTTCAAAACCCCATAAAATTGTTTCCCCTTAAAAAAGTTTTCGAGATTAAACCCTCTTCTGGTCACTCCTGATGACCAACATTATCTAAGCGATTACCAATTCCGATTTAAATCGTTTCGATTTTTGTAGCTTGATGATACCCACAATTACGTAACCCCTATTTTTGTATGTGAAAACTTATTTAGATGCGCTATAAACTTGAGTTAGCAAAAGTTTTTTTTTTTTATATTGATCACATTTTCTTTTAGATATTTTGTTTCTATACTTTTACTCAATTTTTCTATGACGGTAAAGAATAAATTATATCACGTATAAATTTATTTAGATACAGGTAGGAATTTTTCTTTTTCGTTTTCGGTATAAGTTTCTTGACTTACTCTTATATTATATTGACTATGCCTGATAATTACCAAATACTCAAATTACCGCAGCTGATTTGTGTATTCATCATTAACAGAGGGTTCATAGAACATTTTGATTACAGTAAGATCTTGGTGACGCGAGGTACTTTCCGATGGGGAAACGAAATTCCAGGATCCGTTGAGTGATAACTTATCCAATGAAAATACGAAATGTTTGAATTTATTAAGAAATGACTTATCTAAGAACTTAGATAAGTCATTGAGAACTTGACACATTTCAACAAATTACACAACAAAAAATATGTTTAGAATTCAGCAAAAACGCATAAAATATATTTAATGATTAATAACAAGTTGTATTATTAATATGGTAGAAACTGTCTTTTTGTTTGTATTTCATTGAAAATCTTGGAAACTGGTATTTTTTTGGTTTAAAAAAATTAAATAAATAAAATTGTACCACTACAACCCATGAAGGGTCTTGAGTTCAGTACTATATAGGGAAAGCACTGTTTCTTGGTCTGCGGTTGTGCAAGGAGGTGATTTGACCGAGATCACGCTCAACCGCCAGGTTTTCCCCTTAATTAATTAATTAGTAGTTTAAACTAAAATTTTAGGAATAAATGAATTAACTATGTCAGTCATCAAAAACGAAGAAATTTTAATTATTATAAAACCTTGACAATAGGATTTTTTTCAGCCCTCCTAGGCCAAGTTGAGAGGTTAAAACGAGCAAAGATAATATCCAAAGCCAAATGATAGTCAGTTTTATTTGAACATTGGGATTAAAAATATCTCAAAAACTACAATTCGGACCTGCATACTGTAACGATTTTTGTTAAGGATTCCCGTTTCCATGAAACAAAATACGCGTACGAAGTTAAACTGAAGTTTTAAAATGAAAATTCCAGTTTATGTTGAGAAACAGATTCAGATAACTTCACTCCCGTGGGTAACGCAGTTGCTTGCTTATTAAACTTGATCTTCCCCGAATTTCCTTTACTTAGTTAAACAATGAAACATGTTTTTATTTATAATTACCTTATCTCACCAATATAAACAAAAGTTCTTTTCTTTTCATTACAGTTAACTCTTATATTCTTGTTCGATAGGTATATAGAAATTTTATTTTATATAGAGATTTCTTTTTTATAAAAAATTCAAGGATTCTATTAAATGTATGACATACATAGACTTTTGAAATATGAATGTTCGATATAACCATTTTTTATTTTGCGTTAATGTAATATTTTCTAAGAATTTTACAAGATATCAAAATATCTAAGAAATTCTATACACTTAAAACTTAGTTTATTTTTGTTTAGAGGTGTGAAATCCAAGTCCTAATTAGAATATTTGTATATTCCTAGTTCCGTATTTTTCTGACTATGGATCTAATTATGGTATTGTATGATAATGATATTTTTCGCTTTATTTATTTTTAATTGGCTGTGTTCCTATTCTCAGAGTTCACCGTTTATTTTTTTTTTAACAGACTCGTGGATATGGAAATACTCGTAAAAGAACTAAATCCCACTTCTCAGTCGAACAGTTTTATGACAAGATAGTAAAAAGAGAGATTGACTACTTCTGTAAAAGTAGGTACCGAAGTTGAATTGTACTTGAATAAAAGCCAGGGACATGAAAAAGTTGCTTCTGTGCGCTTCATAAAAATATATTTTAGGTCTCAGTGCTGCAATATTCTATTGCAACAATAAAAAATACTGATACCAATTTTTTTTATCTTTGCTGTAGATGGTAGATTGCATGGGAGTAGACTTTTCTTGTTAGGCTATGGACCCTAAAAAAAATCTCGGCAAAATATATAATGCATAAAACATATGAGTGATAATTAACAGAATCAAAATAATTATTGTTAAACGAAAAATAAAATCTTATATATAAAAATAAATTGATGTATGAGATAGAGAAAGAGAGAGAGAGAGAGAATATGTAATTTATTTTTTAACGTGGGATATTTTTTAACTTTTCAACAAAAAAATTCAATATATTACATATTTTTATCTTTATTTAAGCGTTTGAGGCAGTGAGATGAATTCTTAATTTCCTGATACTTCGAATTTGTCGCGGGAAATGAGATCAAATCTTCTCTTATGAATGGAAGAGTGCAGTTGAATGAATCATAAAATTCTGGGATATGTTGCTACATATAATTATCATTAAATATGAACATAAATTTCAATAATAAAACGTGGGCGTGGTAAAATAATAGCTTATCTAATTCTGGTCCTTAGCTTAGCTATCTATTCCGCTTTTCCTATTCCCTCAATTGATATTAGTTTACATATTTTATTCATTTATGTAAATTAATTGTTATTGAGTTTGATTTTAATTATGTTATTCAAAATACGGGAGGGATGAATCCCTCTATATTTTTATTGGGGGGTTAATCATCCTTCTCCCTCTCCCCGATGCCTGCGCGGACATCCGTTTGAAGAAAAACGGATATTTTCTTCAAACTGATAGTTTAGGGATATTTTTTTTATTTAATTTATAGTTAAATTTTAGTAAAGGAAGGAGATAGTCTAGAGTGGCGGTCATAAATAGGATAAATAGTAGCAAAACTATTTTATTAAAAGCCAACGTTTCGACCCGACTTTGCAAGTCTTCTTCAGGGCTAGAACGGACAAGATACAAAAAATATAGAGAATTGTGAAAGTTACATAATATTTAGAAAAAAAAATTATAAACAATGTGAATAAGCTTATTAAAATTATAAACAGTAAGTACATTAAAATATTAACAGAGTAAGATAAGTAACAAGATCCTAAACTGAAGTAAATAGATGGTAACAATTGTTATAGTGCAATATATAATGTATGTAAATGTAAGTATAGTTCTACAAATCTACGGGAGAGATTAAAAAAAGGGGAAAAGGATATAATATGAAATAATAGACATATAGGAATGTGAAGAAAGAAAAGATAACCAAAAATAAATAAATAAGTATATAAAATTAGAAAAATAAAACTAGAGACTTACAGGTATGTTCAGCTAGGAGTTTCACTTAGAACTGGAAAATAAGGGTAAGGGTAGGTAGTGGAGAATTTTTCTCTCCTGAATTTTCTGAATTTGCAGAATTTGAAGGTATAGATGGATAAAAGGGAAAAAACACTATATCTGTGAAATAATAAATTATTAATTTATACATATACATATAAAATAGAATTAAGAAATTATTGATAAGAGTCTTGTCCGTTCTAGCCCTGAAGAAGACCTGCAAAGTCGGGTCGAAACGTTGTCTCTTAGTTAAATAGTTTTGCCACTATTTAGCCTATTTATGAACGCCACCCCGGACCATCTCCTTCCATAATAATGCAACGGTCAACTATTAAATATTCAAGTAAATTTTAGTAGTTTCTATAAATTTTTATTTACGAAGAAGCTAAGGAAAATAAGTCCATTGAAGTTTTATTAAAAAAAAAAAAAATCACGATATGTTCAGTTTATAACTAATTTCAAACGAGTTTATATAGAAATTGGAGACATTGATCAAATAATTAGCAACGGTTGATCGAACCCTGAATGGGTATCGTCCAATTAGCGTATGTTCTACCACTACTAATACATTCAGTAAGTATTTGTGTTCCAACGATAAAGTAAAGAGCATTGGCACGGCACACACATTTTGGTTAATCACTTATTTATTTACTATCAATTAATTTAGGCACTTTTAACAAATATTTTTCAAAATTAAAAAATCAACTAATTTTTAACCCATCTATTATTTACAAACAATTTTTCACGGCTCGTGTAAAATAATAAAGAGTTACCTGCCACAGTCTAACTCTTACCCAGAACCTAAAAATTAGGAGTTCAGTACCTTAAGTTTAACTAACTGAGGTATCAGACTGAATTTTTATAAAGGATGTAATAATTGAAGACTATTGGATTTATTGTTTTTTATTAGAGTACACGACGACCAAAAAATGAGTTAATATGAAAAATAATCATGAATCGACCAAATATATAACAAAATGTGTACACCCATGAAACAAAACTTCAGGTCATAAATTTAGTCAGGCATCCTACAGATGTTAGTATTTCCTACCTTCCTTCTTGTATCAGGTAATCTCAACTCCTACAGTGTCTGCAATTGAAATTCTCTAATCAATCCCGTCTTCTGTCTTCTACCTTCCTCCTAACCGGACAGCTGGGTTTGACAAATTCTTCCTTGGAACTTTTATCCAGCCCGCAATACGTCATGCACCTAAGGTTTCCTCGTTCAATCCACTCTTTCTTGGAAAACCAACTTTTCCTCGTCCCGTTGCTCTTTTTTTTTATGTTTCTTATTTTCATTTTTATTCCAGATTATATTTTTTGCGTTAATATTTTGTTAATGAATATGGACAATTTAAGTTGAAGGATGTACGGTCACATTGTTCTGGCTACTGAAATGTACTCAAAATGTTTTCTAAATGGATTCATGTAACAGAATAATAACGATATTTTTTTTACATCATTTTATTTAAAATTCGTTTTGGTAGTAAAAATTGAGGTATGCAGAGTCCACCCAAATTTGGGGGATACAAACTTCCTTGGATTAAGATGGAGGGTAGAATATTTTTAAAATAATTTGCTAAAAAAGAATATTGGTTTGTATAGTTTTTCGTCTCTGTATCTAATGAGACTATTGAAAGTACATAAAAATCATAATATTTTCTGAGCTAGATTATATATATCTCTGAGCACCCTAATACCACCATTTGTTGCTTCGTTGACGACACTGCTATTCTATCTTCACACAAAAATCCTACTATCGCATCAATTGCCCTTTAAAACCACCCCTATGATCTTGAAAAGTGGTTTGAAAAATGGAAAATCAAAATAAATATTAATAGATCCACCCACGTTAGTTTCTCTCTCAGGAAAGCTTCATGTCCACCCATAACGATTGGCAATTAGGCAGTGCCTTCAAATAACTATGTACGGTACCTTGGACTCTACTTAGACAAAAGACTTACTTGGAACATATATACGAAATTAAAAAGACAAGAACTTACTAGACGATGTAGCCAACTTTCACATCTTCTGGACTACAGATCTTCACTTAACTCACGAAACAAGCGACTGATCTACAACACCTTACTAAGGCCAATATGGACATATGGACCAGAACTTTGGGGTTCAGCAAAACAAACACACATAAAAAAAATACAAAATCGAAAATTTTGCGAAAAATTTTTAACGCATCTTGGTACATTTCAAATAATACTATACATAACGACTTGAACACCCCAACAGTAAAATCCTACATCCATGACAAATACACTACATTTCATTCTTCAACCCAAAATCATTCCAATCCTCTGGTTCTTTCTATCTCCTGCTCCTTACGTAAACAACGCAGATTAAGTTGAAAATGGCCAAGAGACCGACTATATCGATAAAAACAAAATCAAGTAAATACACCAAGACAACAAATTTGCTAAATGCGCAGCCGTGCAGGTGCAAATTGAATAAAATATAAATAAATAATACTTTAAATAATACTTAGCAGAAATTCTTTAAAACTATTCAATAAATAAATAAAACTATTCATTAGAGCTCGTTCAAAATATTTCTTATGAACATTTTTTTATTCTCTCCTACTTCGCATTTTGGGTTATACTAGGTTCCCGGGCCAGGGGGGAAGGCGAGGTGGAAATTTTACTACTATATTTAAAAGCTCTCGACACCTGCATATATTACACACACGTTAGACCACTCGTACATCCACACTCTCTCAAACTCTAGATGATGGTTACTCCGTAAGTTGTAAGCTATACTAACCATAATCTTTCCCCATCCCCTGAGCAATCTCAGCCGCAACGATCCTCCCTGCAGACATTTACCGTTTCGCCTCCAGCTGGTGGCGGTCCATCATGAAGGCCATTAATCTTGATAGAGCTCCACTTGCCGATGTAATAAGCTGTGCTATTTATCTAGAGGCTAAGACACCTTCAGAACTCCACATCACTGCTAGGGCGTTCCCATGATGGATGGTCCTCAGCTATCGGGCGGTCTGTAGCCTGGGGCGGTAATGGTGGCGACCTCTTGACTTCATAAAATGGCGGCTTGTACTTCATTCGGGTGACAGCTGATCTCTGTTCATGTTTTTTTGCCTGTTGGATATCTAAGTGTTTCTAAAGTACACTTCTTTATGAAAATCATTTAAATTGCAATAACGAAAATACCAACTGTCAAATTAGTAGTCCGTGGTACAGAACCCTTTTTATGAAATTATTAACATCTGCCTAAACCTTCGATCGTTGTTGTTATTAATTGGGGTTTTAAGACGTGAAAATTCGGGGTCATCAACGCTGTGTTTAATCTTATGTACCGCTTAAATAAATTTAAATTTCAACTGTTTGCAAAAGAAAACTACAATGAATTTCACCAAAGACAAGCGTACAACATGAATCCTCTGACAGAAATCATTCAACGTACAAGAAACCCGTACAGCCCACCACGACGATTACGAAGGCGTTGGTCAAGAGACCTCCTGATCTGATTAATATCCTGGTTGAGATGGGAAGCTGCGAGGCTGCCAAAAAATTTGCTCTTGCAAAGAAATTTGCAGATTTAATTTAATGTTAAACATTTTTGTTCGGTTAATAAATAAAGAAAATTTCAACATTAACAAATTGTTTAATTTTAAAAAATGTAATACTAACTTTATTGAGTCTTCGTTAGCTTAAAATTTCATTAATAGCTTCACCTTATCGTAACCAACAAATATGTTATTGACGAACAATTCTCGAAATTTGGGCTGTAGATCGGCAAACACTGTCTACTTCATTAAATAGATAATCCTTTTCCTTTCCCCTTGAATGGTAAGATAATATCACATATTACAAAATCGAAAAAAAAAAAAAAGGTCTTCAAAAATATTTGGCCATTTGGCCTATGTCGTTATTCAGACATATTTGAGGATGAGATCACGGATCATTATTTTTGCAGACCTATTTTTTTTCTCGACTATATGATCATATTATCTTACGATTCGAGTAGAAAGAAAATAAGTATTTATGAGTTTTTAGTATCTAATTAAATAGACAAAGTCTGCCGATCTCTAGGTTGGAAAAGATCCAATGTCGAGAACTTTGGTAAATAAAATATTTATAGGTTACGATGAGGTCAAGAAGCTATTCACGAAATTTTAGGCGGATGATAATTATTTGATAAAAAGAGGTTTGTACCAAGGACTACAGATTATCAGCAATGTTTTACTAAAAAAAATGCTTACATATTTTTTTCCTATTTTAATTTGATATCTTTATTCATATTTATAATAAAGTTAACGATCAATGAATGAAGTGAATAATATTTAAGATAATGACACGAGAAGTATGAGGAGAAGCAGTAAAAATTAATCTACTTATATAAATTCGGTAGATGGATTTTGATGAATGAGAGACCAAACGAAAGGGAATTTCATGGAAAAGTGGCGATTCCCAATTTCGATCCTTAATTTTATACAATTTTAATTAAAGTCATTACAAAAATTAGGAGGTTCGGAAACTTAGATGGTTTCAAAAATCGCCGGATCGAGACGAGATAAATTGTGTTTTAAAGATTTCGACGCGGACATCATGTTTTAATATTTTTTATTTGCAGCTATACTGAAGACTTTGTTGTAAAACTCTAAAATTTACCGTTTTTTTTTAATAAACCATAATTCGTGTGGTAGTGTCGAATGGTGTTTTGTCGTGTCCCTAAACGAAAAACATTAAAAGTAGGCGGTTGAGGGATATTACGAGAGTGTTCAATTTCCAGAAATATACTAGCTGCAAAGTGAAAGTTTTTCTGTAATAATGCTTTTAAGATAAAACAGATTTTAATGACAGTAAGGTTGGCTTGATAATTTCAAAAGCAGATATGGAATATGTTATTTCACTAGGAAATTTCTTTACAAATATTTTATTTTTCATTAGAGACAAGAAATATAAACGTCATAAAGGCATTAAATACTCGTTTGGAGTGGGCGAATGTATACATCTTCGAGAATCGAAGCCTAGTACTTTTAATTAATACGCGAGATGAGGCGTTTTCTTTAGTAAGAAAATCAGAGACTCAACATATATTCCATGATCATTTTCAGAAAATATGTTTTTGTTTGCGTTATGTTCATGTTTAGATTATATATATATATATATATATATATATATATACCTCCGATCTCCTGGAGTCATGCTTTTCCCTCCAGAGTTGGAGGGTACAAGTCTGGTTTGGAGTTCTCTCGCCAGATTGTAAATATTGCATATAGGTATGTATGTGTTCTTTTTATTCATTTATTTTTAGGTTGTTTTTTTTTTAATCTTATTTATTGAAAAATATTACAATCTGTCTCAAGGACATTTATAATAGTGTTCACAGATCACATTCACACTCTATGTTCAGTAAATAAAATAAATTAGGTTATTTTATTCTTATTTATTGTATGTATATTATTTTTCTGTATATTTTATTTTATTTATTGTACATAGAGTGTGAATGTGATCTGTGAACACTATTATAAATGTCCTTGAGACAGATTGTAATATATTTCAATAAATAAGTTTAAAAAAAAAAAAATGATTCGAACAGACCATGCTATGTTTGGATTATCAAGACCTTCCTTTAATTATTTTATTTTCCTTTAATTATTTTATAAAAGTTGGCTGAAAATTGCTATGAGTTGATAGAGGAAGCAACAGCCTGATATGAACTAAACAAAGTCCCTAATTCAGGAGGCATTTGGGGAAGGAACCATCAGGAGTTGGGCTAGAGAGGGTTTAGAACCGCCATTACGGACACTAAAGCTAGCTAACTTGGACCATATCTCTTTCCCTCAAGGCACGACGGCTGTTAGTGCTCTACTTCGCGGATAATGTTCTAGTTATAGCTGCACAGCTAACACATCTCCATTATCACAATGAGTTAATTATTTTTTAGAGAAAATAAGTCTCAATCATGGAACCACAATCTAAATCTTGCTTCTTAGCCTGAATAAATTTCCCATAAAAATATAATTTCTTAAATGTTAAGTATTTGTTTATTTGTTTAATAAGGGAGTGGGGTAGCTCAGTGGTAGGGTACTGAGCTCCCAATCCTAAAGGTTCGAATCCCGGCTCATGTCAGAAAAAATATTTATTCTATTTCATTGGCCGTGTGGCGACCCTGCGTAAGTAGACCATCCTAAGGCACACCCAGCCTCTATAAATTTGGTACCCCTAATTAAAATAATTAATTAAAGGGGAAACCTGGCGGTTGAGCGTGTTCTCGTTCAAATCAACTCCTTGCACAACCGTAGGCCAAGAAACAGTGCTTTCTCTCAATACTACTGAACCCAAGAACCTTCATGGGTTGTAGTGGTACAGGATTTTTTTTATTTATTTATTTAATACAGTACGTTAGGTAATTGATTACGTTACAACTTGCTGCAAAAAACTTATTGCTCGTCTTGATACCGTAATCTTCCTAACGAGAAGTGGATAGGACCAAATAGTTCTTTTCTCCCGTAAAAATGTCTTAAAGTAAGAGTAGTTAGTTCTCCTTTGTTGTCTGTCTCCCTCAACAGCTTAGCACTTAGTGGCTCAAAGTCGGTGTAGATAATTAAAATTTATTCGACGGTAACCGATTTCCACGATTTATCCCACGATTCTTATCTTGTTCAACGACCTTGTTGAAACTCCCATGGCCAGTTATTTAAAATCTCAAGACGAATGCCGTAAATTCTCGATCATTTAACAGCATCTGTTAATATTGTGGCTTAAAATAAAATATTGTAGTGCCAATAACACACTCTTAATAAAAGAATAGTCAAGTTGGATCAGCTTTTATCATTTCTATTGTTTAAATTCTAATTTATTAAAACATATTCCTACATCATTTTTTCACAAATCTCTAACACCTTCAAACTTAGGAACTAATCGAAGTGCGGTTTGAGAAGGAGGGCATATCAAATACATTTGAACATATGTAAGACGAAATGTGGATGGAAATTTACGAAATGGATACTTAACAATTCCTCACTAATCTTCAGCTTTTCTCCAACATAAGATCAATTCGAACGAGCCTTTTTTGAAATATATGTCTATCTTAGAAAATATATTTGCCCCTTGTAATCGAAAAAATATAATTATATTTGATAGAGTGGATACGGAGCCACCTAGTTACAAACCTCAACAATCTGAAAATTGGACCAATGGTATTAGGTGATATTCTCGTCGCATGGATTTGTCTACAAAAGAAACGGAACCAAATTTTTTTTTCTAGTTCCTTGAAACGTAACAAGCAATATATTTTTTTTTTATTTTAAATGCAAAATTTTATTTAAACTCCAGCACGAATACAAAGTTTCTTAAACTTTGTCAATGAGGAAGGAATAACATTAAAATACAAGGAAGCTCACCCACCCCGCAAGATAGCTGGTTCATGCCCTTCTCTTCATAAAAAAATTGTACTGCTCTCTTCTTTTTAAAATCTACGAAAATAAAATAAGAAAATTTGTATATTATATGACATTATACTTTCAGTTCCGTATTTCTATTTTTATTCTCTGGTTTGAAAGATTTCCCAAATCGAAATCACAAAGACATCGTTTCCTTCAAAAATTTATCATCCCATGAAAATGAGTCCTTTCAAAAGTTCAGAATACCATTAAAATGTAACACAACAAAACAAAATTGTTTCGTTGGCACAACCTCCGCTATGCGACTTATTCCTGGGTATCCCTGTTAAAAAAATAAGAAATTTTAAACATAATAAAAAAATCTACTAGAAATTGTGTTTAATTTTTTTTTTCCCAAAAACCCGTCGATAATTTCGATTGTAAAATGTGTTTTTGTAGGATGGCCTTCCAATAGAAATAATTAGACAATGTATTTATAATAATATTTTATCTATTATTAATTGATAAGTTAAATCTGCTACCAAGTATACACTGGTGATAGGATTTAATGCGATAATTTCAACTCGGATTCCTGCATGATGAACTGGATCAAGCTTTGCGAGGATTGAATGACGGGCAAAGCCGTAAATAATAGAACCGTAATCTGATTCAGCAGAATATAAAGTCCAATATTCTTACAGTATGGTAAACTAGCACCGACTGCAAGATTTTACATCAAGATAACAGAATAATTGATTTTCTGATTTTGGAATTACTAAATAAAAAAATATATGGATAAGCATATGTATATCAGAAGCCTTAAAATTTCGAACGGGCTTACGGCAAGGTGATGGACTATCTCTAATGTTGTTCAAATTAGCCCTGGAGAAGGTAATAAGAGCAACATCACAGGAAAATGGAGGAGTCCATGTCCGAATGAATAATAATTAATATCCTTGGATACGCAGATGATATAGCTGGAAGTATGAAAGAATACCTTGAGAAACTCATTACAACACTGATAAGAGAGGCAGAGCAGATCGGCCTACAAGTAAATAAAGACGAAATAAAATATATGATCAAAAGCCGAAAATTCCACCCCAATAACAGAATCTGCTTAGCAGGAAAATCATTCCCCAGAGTAGTTAAATTCAAATACCTCGGCTTCACAATAACCTCAATGAATAACCAACAGGTAGAAATAGATCAGCATATAACTAGCGCAAACAGAACTTTCTTCTCCCTCTCAAAGATATTGAAATCCCGAAAAATCTCAAATTAAGGATGTACAATGCTATGATAAAGCCAGTTATAACATATGGCTGTGAGATATGGACAGTAACCAGCACCATAGAAAAAATGATGAAAGATTTGAGAGAAAAATCCTCCGCACGATAACCGGAGCGATCTGGAATCAGAGTATTGACACATGGTGAGCATACAATTATAGTCGGATAATAGGTCATGAAATACTTTTTTATCTCTGATTTATGGTGGAAACAAATTATATTTTCTTAATTTTAGAAAAAATACCATTTGTGGTTCCAAATCCGAAAGCTTTTTAAGCAATTTTGAGTATATTTTTGGCAATATTACTTCTGTATCGCTGTGTGATATCTTAAAAGATGCCCATGTCTTTTTATCAATAAAAACAACAAAACAAAATTTTTAACAATAATAAGTCAGTAGTTATTCCAATAAACACAATTAATTCCCCAATCATTTAATATTTCAATATTTTTTATAATTGTAGTTATATAATAGTTTATAATAGTTATATATCATAACTTAAGATAACAATTATAGTCGGATAATACTCTTTAAATGGTACTTTATGACCTATTATCCGACTTTAATTGTTATCTTAAGTTATTATAAATATATATATATATATATGTAATATGACTGGGAAAACCAATCTGCCTAAGGTGTTTTCTATAAAAAATTAAAGGTAAGTAAGGTATATCGTGGTAAGCACGTAATGATTGTTCACCGTGAAAAACTACGCTGTTCAAAAATCCTCTCTTGGGACTGTGAGACCTGTCAGCCTACTGGAGGCCATCCACACAGAAAGCGTGATGTCTAATTAAAACTTTTCAAACGAAGAAAACCAAGATACCAGAAATGATTATTATTTCACTCAATTTTTATCCAATGTTTATTAAAGTTATTCTTTAGACATATTAAATTTTTATACGAAATATACAGGTCTAAATACACATCATAGTCAACAAAGAAGAAAACAGTTGTAATTATTTAAACTGTCGGCAGATATATTATTCAATTTTTTTTCGTTACACTACGTTTCGGGCTTTAAGCCATTCTCAGGTAGATAAAACAAGTCTTAGGACAGCATAATTAAATTAGAATTCTTTTGAAAGTTCCAAGATATATAGTCCACGGTACAGACCCCTTTTTATCAAATTATCAACATTCTTCTTAATCATCGTGAATGTCTTTATCTTATTGTAACCTAAAACATTTTCATTAACAAAAATTCTTGGAAATGGGACGTTTTCAATCTAAAGTCGATGAACTTTGTCTATTTAATGAGGTCTAACTCATGAACACTTATTTTCTTACAATTGGAATCGTAATGAAAATTTCCCAACAAAGCTATTGTGACGTTGGCGTAACATCCAACCCCAGTATGTCGAAATAACTAGGTTATACAGGCCAAATGGTCCAATGTTGTTATAGGCCATCTTTTTTCTCGATTTTTGATCAAATTATCTTACGATTCAAATAAAAAGCAAATAAGTATTCGTGAGTGTTTAGTATCTAATTTAATAGACAAATTTTTTTGATCCCCAAATGCAAGCACCCCATTTACAAGAATTTTCTTAGATGAAAAAGTTTTAGGTTACGATAAGATGAAGCCATTCACAAAGTTTTAGGTGGGTGTTAATAATTTGATTAAAAAAAAGGATCTGTGCCGCGTACTAATAACACAATCGTCTTTTTAAATGTGCCTGAGGATGGCAACGACGACAAAAAGTAGCAAGAAAAATATTGAATGAAATATCTGGTGAAAATATATTCAGAGTAAATAATTTCAATAATTTAAAAACAAATTTACTTTAAATTTAAAAAGAGAAATAAAAATAAATAAAACAGTTTATCGTTTTCATGTAAACACAATTCGTTATCCATTAATCAGACGATATAAATACTATTTCTTGTATAATATTTTTGAAAACACCCTTGCCCTAGGCCGGTAGCATTTACTGACTCCCTGAGTGAAGAATGGTTGGAAAGATACGAGGCCGCCGGTGAGACATTTCCATCAGACAGGAGCCATCAATACCGGAGCCGATGTGGAGTACACCCCGGCAGTTTGCAAGCCAGCCGTCGAGCTCAGACAATCCATTTTCCTCCCGCACAGAACGATAAATGTCAATAATGGCTCCTACAGCTTTCTCATCTGTCATTTTTGCAATTCCATTTTATTGAGTACGACAGAGCCTGATAGAGGAACGTGTCTAATCCAATGGATTAAAGATTATTGAAAACGAAATAATTTTCAATAAAACACAAAGTCGCAAACAACCCTTATTAAACTAACATTCAGAAATATTATTACTTGTTTTCTCTTCTATTAAACTTTTAACTGAGTTCAAAGAAAAATGTAAACCTCTTTATCTCTTCAAATTAAATTATGAATAATTTTAAGCTAGTTAGCTCGTGCAAATAATTCGTATAGTATATCGGTCATTAAACAAAGCAGAACCTCAATAGCTAAAAAATAAGTTTATTTAGTCAATGGGCCAATTTTCAGCAGAAATGTAGCAAATCCATTTGTGTTTTTTTAAGTGATTCATGCTTTTTGTTGAATTGAAAACAATAACTAAAGAAACGTTTAATTTAAGTAATTAATAATTGATTCATTAAAACTGAATAAAATTCACTTTAAACCATCTAAGAGTTTCTTATTGTTAACACCATTTAAAGATGACTATTGAGCGGCTAAACTAAGCTAAGTTCTATTTTAACAAACATCGTATATTATTCACGATTTTGTATTTATGATCATCCAACGGTACTACAGATACCCAACATTTACAAAAATATCTTCTCTTGATAATCTTTAAATCAGTATTAACTAAATTGAAGTTTATTTTTTTTAAATTGAGATTGAGATCAAGCTGTAAAAAAAAATATTTTTTTATCCTGTCAAGTAAAAGTACTCCTGTTTTCAGCAAAAATTACTATAATTAACCGTTACAAAGCTTTTATTTCTTGTTTAGCCATAGTCCGGGATGTATTATAATAAACCCAATTGCCTAAACACACAAACTTTTTTTTTAAATTAATTTGAAAAATACTGATTTTTCGAATATTTTCTGGATAAATTGGTTATAAACTGTGTTTCACCCGTGTCTCTATTGTAGGAATTGATATGTTTTTTATAAATAATTAACTACAAATTTTTATAAAAACACAGCCTATTTCGTTGCCCATTCTAGATATGACTTCATATTCATACATACTGCTGTCTGACCGCTCCTGAAGCAGTGAAGCTGTAAGCAGTACGGAAGTTATAGATCATATTACCATATTGGAGAATAGTTGTGATAAAAGTTATCTTGATACGTTTCACTTACATTATTTTCATCAAGTCGGACAAAATTAAATTAAAAATTCTTTAAAATTTATACAAAGCCATAGTAAATCATTTTTTTAAGGTTCGGGTAAGAAGAATATTTAGTAATTTTCACTAAATTTTAATTAATTTTTATTCTGCATTTGTAAAAAAAAAGGTCTTATTTGTGATTTTGTTTGTTTCTATTGTAGTTTAACCAGCTCATCCTGGTCTCGATTTCTTCCTTAATCACCAAAGTTGTGTGAACTTCAATCATATTTTTATATTCCAGCTTAAATTAGTTTAGATCTGATTGAGGGAAAATATTGGTCTCATTAAATACTAACAAAAAATAAGTTGAATTTTTCCAATGGATTTTTTGTTTTAGAATAATTAGAAGTTTTAGAAATAGAAAATAGAAAAATAACTTTATTCTGGGACAGAGTCCCCTGAGAATAATAGAAGGCCACAAAACAAAAGAAATATTCTGGCCAGAAGAACTACATTGTATTAAAAGAATTACATTTAAAAAAAACTTATGGAGACAAACCAAATATACAAAACCAAACCGATGAAACTATATAATAAATATCTCGAGCTATATGTAATACATATAAGAAATGAAACAAAATAATCGCTGTTTAGCTATAATTATAAAAATAAATAAAAAGAATTATAGAAAATAAGAAGAAAAGCAGTAAATAAAAAATAAATTCCAGTTATACATGAGCACCAAGTGAAAATAAATAAAGTTAAATTCTTATACGGTATTTTATCTAACAGTAGCGATATGCATGTTCCCTATGTACTGATATTTTTTTTTAATCACGATTCATCACATAGGATTTGCAAATGAGGAATACTTATTTGCTGATGAACAAAACACGTGGAAATCAAATCCGCAAATGTTAAGGAATTACTGTATTTCCGATAACTGCTTCTTCCGGAGATTTTATTTTCATACGAAACATTGTAAACTTTGAAATATAGATTTTTTTATCCAATCAAACCATAAGGAAGCTACACTGACCTTACTGGGCAGACGTTATTTTTTCTTTCAATCATTAGTATTGTTTGATATTACACAATACAGTCGTATAATGAAATGGAAACTGATACAAACGTATAAATCTAACAGATTTGAGTGAGAAACATATAATTAATTGTTTTAAATAAAGTTATATCGTTTTTTTACTTTCATATGTATTAAAATACCTATCTACAAAGGTTGGTAAGTGAAAGTTGTGTGATGCGTGCACCGCACCAGATATCAAATGTTTTTACAAAGTAAAGTATGTGTTACCCGTAAAATAAGAAACTTTAAAATTTTTAGTTTAAAATCTAATAAGTTAAAACTATTAATAAATATGTAATAGAAAATTAAGATGTTTAATTAAAAAATTCAAAACTAACTACATTGGCAGCTAAATTTAGAAGCCACCTACTACACAAAAGAAATTTTCATGAAAATATATAACTTACCTAGTTAATATATAATAATAATTATTTCTATATTTGAACATCGGCAGACATTATAAACCGAACATGATGTATAATACAGTCCACACTGTTGTCTATATTTATTAGTAGGAAAAAGTGAAACTGAGTGAAAATTATACCTGCATAAACAAACTAATTAGAATTCTGGAGTTCGGTCACCCTCGGAAAAAAAATCGGTTAATTTTTGGATTCCAGAAACAAGTGGGATCTAAGTGATCTTGGATACACGCCATTTAGATGAAGCAGATGTGAGCTAACACCAATGTTTTTTCATAATATACTAATTGCACTAATTGCAATATATTACTTATAAAGTTTTTAATTTTCTCTTTACAAATACAAAAACAAAAAGGCTAGTTTCAATTTTATTTTTTTAATCTATGAAATATTTTAAGTAAGTACTGAAACGTAAATACTGTAAGAAAAATAATATATTAAATTTAAAGCGACAGTCTATATATTATATAATCCAAAAATTAACAAGAAGTTTGACAATATAATTTTAGTAAGTTGTTTCAACACATTACGTATATAAAAAACAGTTATAAATAACAACTAATATAACAGAATGAACAGTTAGTATTATAAACATATAAACAGTTATTGAGAATTAATATTATATAATAAGTTTTAAAATTCATAAAAGAAACCCCTTAAAAAATTAGTTCTGAAAATAATTAAGAAATATCATGCACTATAAAAATATAATTCATTACTCACAGGTGTAAGTTCCAATGATATCTTCTTTCTTGAAATTTAAAAAGAAAGAAAGATAAGTAGATTTTATTCTGAGGCAGTGAGTCCCCTAAGAATAACTACAATGAAATGACAATTGTCTAGCATTAATGATATTAATGAAATTTACTATCCACTTATATTCGAATAATACAACAGTTTAATACTTAAGAAACATAACTAATGAATTTTATCACATTTATAACACTTTACACATATTTAAAATAAATATTTAAAAAAAACTGTACAGACCAAACGGCGCCAAAGTTAAACAAAATTAACATGGCGGCCGTGGTTGTGCTCCGTTGGGCTGAGACAAATGCCTACTTGATCATACTTTAATCTGATTGGCTGAATTTAGCGCTATTTCTGATCTAGACACAGTCAGGGAAATACTGCAAATGTTTAAGTTGTGGGGTGTACAACGATGGTCAGTTTCAACATCTTTAACAGGTATTTTATCATTATTAATGCTATTATCAAGTTGCTGAAGTATTAACACAATAAATATAATTCAAAATTATAATAGAAATTGAAATATTTACAGTATAATTATTAATATACCGTATTCTATAATTATTAGCTAACATTAACAACATTTTTAAATATAATATTCTAATGTTAGATCTGATTTAAAAATTATGTTTAAAGCATCAATACCTGGTTATATTATGGAAAGATATTATTATTTAAATATTTTAGTTATTATTTGAAGTTCATTTCTCATACTTGGTTTAGGTACAATTAGATTCGACTTTTCAATATTTTATTGAAATTATATACCAATATTATGATGAAAATAGGCAATACTAAAGTTAATTACAATGTTTTTTACTAGGTTCTCTATATTTTTATCTTTATCTGCAATGTTAAATATTTTCTATGCACACATTTTGTTAAATATTATAATGTTTTAAAGAATATTTAAGTTTTCAATGTTGTGAAATAGGACTATTTTTTAATAGGATATCATTACTTTTTGTTTAAATTAACTATTACGTAGTTTAAATATGATTTAATATCAAGTTAAAAAACATTGAATTATTAATTTAAATAATTCTAATAAAATCAAATTTGGAATTGATTTTTTAAAAAACAATGTATACTTAAAATATGACGATATGAACATATTTGATCTTCGAATATTTTTATAAAAATTAAAAATGTGTGGTATTAAATGAATGTAAGATTGTTTTGATTATTGGAGTGGATCCAATATAACTTAACAGAGAAATTATTAAATAACCCAAGTCTGCAATTTTCAATTTAACAAAAGCCAAAATCAAAACAATAAAAATTATCTATTAATATTAATAAATGATTAATTTTATACCTTTTAATGAATATCCCATACAGTATCACTTATATTTTAGCACAACACACAAATTTCTAAATTTATTTTGAACCAGAAACGAGTGAATTAAACACCTTTTATTTAAATATTAAAAAAACTAACAACGTTGAAATATTTTAACATTATATTAGAACTAGCGGAATGTTAACCGAACCGAGGTCAATACAAGACTAACCGGAATTATATTAGAGACAAAAGCAAAGCCAAACGGATATCGAGAGTGTAAACATAGGTAATTAGATTGCTGTTTCGCGACCATGAGGATATTAGGTTAAGGGAAGAGCTTTCTTGTTTTCTTTTGTCAAATTATTCGGTTTTTATGTTTAGAAAGATTTTTAATGATATCAACAATTAATGCCCTGAAGTAGTTTTAAATATTGATAGTAACATTGATAAATTATATATATATATATATAGATTATATCCGCATTTAGATATATATACATTTATAACAGTTCATCAAGCTCATAGATGGCTTCTGAAATCCATATAAATGTTCCAAAACTCATTGATGCAAACCCAAACTCATTGATGGATTCAGCATGTTTCTCAGTACATTGCTTGGATCACTGACTTCTCAGTTCTGGTGTTCCATGAATATAACCTCATTTTAATATATTTTGCTTCCTCACAACCGAAAATAGGGAATATTTGTAGGGTAAACAATGGTTTGTGCTCAGAATCGAATATTTCCACTCCTGTTTTATGTTTCAGGCATCTAGGATCAAATTTAGTACGCAAACTTGTTTTCCTTTGTACGTCTATATCTCTAAAACCGCACGTGAGATTTGGCTCAAATTTGGAGAGAAGATAGGGATTGGTTAACAGATAAATTAGCAAGTGTCAATTTATATCCACTCCAATAAAAAAAACAACAACTAATGTGTGTAATTTAGACCACACGATAGAAGTGAAAACAACAACAAGGCGAGATTAATAATATGAAATATAAATTATAATTATTAGCTCATTACAAAAAGTATGAAGAACATTTCCCTCGCTAACAATATGCAGGTCCAATTTTTATTTTTTGAGATATTTTAATCCATATGCAAAAACACTTCAATTAATCGACTCCAGCCAACTTTACTCGAGCGTTACGTATCGAAGACCTGACAGCTAAATCTAATTCACTTTATGCAAAAAAAAAAAGTGAAAAGTTTTAACTTCAATAATACTTTCGCTTTTAGGTCAGTAAACGAATCATTTGACACGCTGTAGTTTAAAAACAGCTCGTTCGATTTGAACCAAACATAAAGAAAATCTAATGAATAGTTTAGAAATTTCTTGTATTAATTTCATTATTATCATTTATTTCCATTGAATAATTAAAATTGATATAAATAACTGTTAACAATATAATGGCTGTGAAATGTGGAAGGCATTGATCACATGGAATGAGGGTAAGGTTAATACAATATTTTTATGTGGTTATAAAATTTTAGATTTTCTTCAAAAAGTTAATTTATACTGTATAGTTTGGTCGATTGCAAACATTACTGGCATGACATTGCCTTCACTTACATTTTATGTAATTTTCAGTAAATTATAATTAATTTTTACTCTGAGTTTATAAAAAAAAGTCTTATTACTTTCACTTACGTATATATGAAGTATATAGTAAATGTAAGTATTGCGATCGTGAAAAATTTCGAATCTCAGTTTTCAACGAAAATACGTGTTTTAAGGTCCCCTGAGTCCAAATAACCAAGTGCCGCAAAATGGTCTGTGTGTGTTAACAGTCTAGTTCAAAAACGAAAAGTCCTACGAAACTGATATTACGTATTTAAGATAGGTATATGCCTTAGATGTGACGGCAACTTTTTTCTTAAAATCGGCTAACCGGAAGTGCCACTTTATATGAACGCTGAAACATATTTTTACAATTTTTTCAAAAACGGCTCAAACGATTTTGATTAAACTTGGTATATCATCGTATAATTAAGTGTTCTTTAATATCATTTAGTCCTTATCCCCGTTGATGTTACTTTACAGGGCTTAAATGCCCAATGTTCATATGCGTGTTCCTCTAAAGTACCTTTAATGTGGTTTATATTAAATAATCAATTACCTCTCATTATTAAAAGTCGTGAAAAAATGCTAAATATTACTTTTGAATGAATTTGATGAATAAAGGAGAAATTTAGAAAAAACAATATCGAATATAGATCGTTGTAAAAGGAACTGAGATTGGCAAAAAAAATTATAAATAATATTTTTTGAAAACTAATAATATTTAACGTAAATCACATGTTTTCAAGGAAATTAAATGAAATTTACTAACTAAATGCAACCTTTTAAAATATTTTTAAGATTGAAAGAAATATTTAAAATCCACCTAATAAAGGTGTTTGTTTAAACATTGTTTAAATAACTATTTCATTGTACTTGTGTGAAAAAAGAAGTAAAATATAAAATCATTTCATCCATATGTTTATAACCTTAAATATATTTACTGTAGTTTAATAATTTTATTAGAATCCATAATCAATTGATCGTACAATCCATAATCAACCGGTGATATAATAAATAGGGCTTTGGTTATTTTAATGGTATTTATGATTTGTTAGCTGTAATTTTTTAGCTTAAGGCTCAGTTATAAATGCAATTCAAAAATTTTATAATAGCCCGATATGGCCAAAAATAATTTCTATTCAAAGTTGAGCGATAATTAAAAGTTGTGTGTTGCCCTCAGCAGATTTTTTTTTTATTGTGTTCGTTTCTTTTGAAGTTCAACCAGATCGTCCTGGACTCAATTCCGAATATGATGTGAATTAATTAAATAAGAACAAAGTTCCGCCGTTATATTTATTGACGTCCTTGCAAATGAAAACCGTTAAATTTGAGTCATTGATTTTTATTTAAAATCATTTCAAACTATATTATTATATATTTCGAACTATCTCGAGAGGAATTAGCCACGACGGTGAGCTATTTCAGCGAAATAGACAAGTATGAACGGTTGGCAGTATGGAACGGCGGTCGCTGCCGCGGGCAGTACCAGCGAATATAGTACCTTAACACAGAAAAAAAAATATGCCGCGAGAGATTCGGAAAAGGCCAACAAGCTTAAAACTGTTTGAACAGGTCATGGGGACCGGCGGAGGTGCCGAAAGAGAGTATTGACGGGACGGCTTTGCTAGTGTTTGATTTAAAAATGGCTTAGTGTTTATTCTTCTGAGTGGGATGTGGGAAACTAACAGCTGTTTGGACTTTCGTCAAATATTTAACAAAACTCTGGATTTAATCTCCTAACAGGATTCAAATAAAAGAAACAAAAATTAAATTTATAAAACAATAATTGAAAATTATTTTACAGTCGAAATGCAGATTTAGAAAGGACCCAATATTATTAAAATTACAATAGGTCTCCCTTCATTACGAAACGGTGTGAACATCTTAACTCAAGTCCTATATGTATTAATAGCATAATTTAAATTTAAATAAATCATCTTAAGGATTTAACTGGAAAAAAATTTACTTGGTTTAAATATATTGCACAAAAAATAAATAAAATTCAATTATATTAATACAATAGGAATTACCAATATTACTTTCACTTTCACTCACGTTCGAAGCCACAAGGCATTATTTACTACTATAAAGGATATGACTAATACAAAAAATATATATTTGTGTATAATTATTATTTGCACTAATAAATATGTGAGATTGAACATTGGTACTTTTACAGAAAATAGATATTTATGGAGATTGTATAATAGCAATTCCGAAATGGTAAAAAAACTTTCTTGAGATTTCTTCAGTCCCCTCGGGGAAAGCTCCCGAAGTAAATGTGGCATACTTTATTTTCAATCCTCGAAGGAACACCAACGCCAAAAGTTTAACATTAGATTGAGTAGATTCCGTAAATTTTATATTGAATGTATGAAAAGTATATTACAGTTGCAAAAGTATTAAGCATGCGAATAGGAATGGAAACCGCTAAAGTATTTCTTTTTAAGAGACGACATGTTCATATAATATTAGTGGTCTCAATCTGCAAAAGTCGAAATAAACAAGCATAAAGTTAGCTTTAGTATTTTACAATATGAGGAATTTCAATTTAATCGAAACTCAACTGTCATTTTATCATACATTTTCTTTATACATGAAAATAATGATTTTTGAATTGATTCTTTGTGCTTTATATGAGAATATCAGTTTTAACTATATTTAATTCAAAAACTTTTAATATAAGAAATAAATTAACTGTTAATTAGATAAAATTTTTATGAAGGCATGATGCAATATTGATACTTTTGACATAAAATTACTTTTCTTCGTCTGTTTTTTTAAGACAGTAAAATAGACGCTTTTGATCTTAGCTTCACTTATATCAATGGAAGCAAGAAGTAGTTTCAAATAATAGGTATCAAATACCTATACATGAAATCTGTAGTAAAGAAAAGTATTGCGATCGTGAAAATTTTTTAATCTGAGTTTTAAACGGAATTACACATTTTGAGGCACCTTGAGTCCAAATAACCAAGTCCCGCAAAATGGTCTGCGTGTCTGTGTGTTAAAATATTATAAAAACATTTATTTATTTATCCATTTATTTATAAGTTTATCACAAGGCTAAAGGAAATATTTACTAAAATGTTAAATGTGACCACTAGCGGATCCAGGATTTAATTTTTGGGGGGGACTTCAGCCCGAAAGCTTTATTTTTCATAAACATTACGATAATTACTTTGGGAAAAAAGAAAGAAACTAACTACCTATATTAAATGGTGTTTAAGTGATTCCTTAAGTCCTTTTAAATATAATTACAGGAACAATAATCCTTTAAGATATAATTTTTTAATATATTTTTCCATAAAACATGGTTATATTTTACCATATGGGGGGATTCAGCCCGAAATCCCCCCCCCCACCGTAGATCCGCCCTTGAATGTGACAACGAAATACAAAGCTATAAAGAAAGCAGACCGAAATATTACAAATTTATTCCGTCATTGATAAACATTTTACAGATTTTTTTTCTATTTTTTAAACAATTTTAGAATTTTATGTTCTCTTTTTATTGGTAGTGTATTTATACTTTCGATGACATTTTCGAATCTTTAGGAGATTATCGATATACTACAATTTTTTTTTGTTTTGTTTTGTTTACCTTCCTTTGTTCACTTTTTCGTCTATATCAGTAATATGGCGGATCAGAGGAGAGGGCGGAGGAATAATGGATTAGTTACCCCTTAATGCCCCTCCCCTCCCTTCTCCTAATCTTCGTTCCGTTTATCAGTTTGCGCGTTAGCCTGCTCTGCCACTCCGCAATGGGTGTGCAGGTGCATCCTATGTATGTTTATTTTATATTATTTTAAACCATTCCTGCCTATTAGGTAATATGGGTGGTTGCAGCAGTTTGCGCATTTTATTCCTGAATTTGGTTATCGACGTCTTTTGTCCCTGCTCTTACATATACTACTAGCTTTACCCGGCCACGCGCTGCTGTGGCTTAGCCTGGCAAAATGAAAAAGAAAGAAAATAG
Source organism: Nezara viridula (assembly GCA_928085145.1). Taxonomy (NCBI): domain Eukaryota; kingdom Metazoa; phylum Arthropoda; class Insecta; order Hemiptera; family Pentatomidae; genus Nezara; species Nezara viridula. The sequence goes on from OV725080.1 coordinate 25,788,178, forward strand.
AAAGCACATATGAGCAGATTAATAGCAAAGGACATCTGTAATTTTCAGAAAGTTGAGAAACAAATTTGTCTGTAAAATGGCTTAAATTACTACTAATTCTAATGCTTTTTTTTCTAATGATTCAAATTGAACATTCATAATCATCTGAGTGACTACGCCGTCATTCATAATCATCAGAAACAGTCTGAGTTGAACTTATAAAAATAAAATAAAAAATTAATATAAAGAACGTATAATAAATAGTATTGACCCACATAAGGAGAACTTCTTCAACTTCTTCAAATGATAATTTCAATTACTGTAGTAATTATAAAATTTTCGATTAATCAATAAAAAGTAAAAAAAAAAAAATGCTTGCCCACTTTCGGTAGTGAGGAAGCAAAAGGAAACTGCCTTTTCTGAAGAGAAAACAGTAAATGTTTAAAACTCAATAACTCTGCACAAAAAGTCCGATTTCGAGGATTTTTTTTTATTTTGTCGGCAATTCAGAAATCTTTCAAATAAATGTGGGTCAAAAATTCTGTACTTTTTTAGTTATTGTCAAATAAAATATTGAATTCATCATAACATTTTTCAGCATGTTTTCGGGAAAGTATGTTATACACATAAATTAAAAGGGCTTCAAGGGGAAGATTTTAGCCAAGTTTCGTTAAAATCGGTAAAGCCTTTTTAGCGCTAAAGTTTATAGCGACACATTTTTTGCGGCCGTGAACAGAAAAACATTTACATTTTTATTTTTTTTACATATATAAAATTATCGTAAGACATAAGTAATATGCCAGAAACCTTCCCAGGAGTGTACGGAACAACTTCCCAAAGTTTCATGGCGATCGGATGAATGGTTTTGTAATGCACAAAGGACAAACAGACAGACATACATTCATTTTTATATATATAGAAGGTATGTACTCGAGAATATTGAAATAAAAGAAAGGACAAGTGAAAACGTTTATTGCATTGCCGTCGTATCCTTTTTCAAAACGTTTATCTCCTCTGTGTATATTAGTACTAAGTCCATTTAAATTTAAAACATTATTGTCGATATTAAGTAAGCTAAATAAAGCCTAAAGTTGTGATATAATTATATAGGATGACGTTAGGTTAGGAAGAAGCTGTGATACGACCCACTAGAGCAGATCATGATATTATCACAACCTGGGCCCGGGATGGTGGGTGTCGCTATCGCTTCGAAGGATTTATTTCGGATACAAAGTCAGGTTAATATTAACAACTCAAAGGGGTTTGTATACGTTGTGCATGGCCACTGTGTCAGATGATGTCATGCATCGATACCGAATCCCTTTATAACGTGACTTTAAATATTTAAAATTATTCAAGGTCCCGAGAATATTAATTTTGATAACTTATTCTGTTTCCTGCCAATATGTGATTTTTTTTTTAGTATATTTTACTTGCAAATGCACTTATACGAAATGCAATATTCAAGTGAGGGTGGTTTATTCATGACATTAGTTTTGTGTCATGAAATGAACTTAAAAAAATGAACTTTTACGGTTATCCATAAGGAGCACCTTTAAAAGTTATTCTATACCTAAATGTAAAACAAAAGAAGCTTTCGTAATTGCGTTCGAACTGGCTCGACCCCTGAAAGAGGCCATACACCAGGATTGGCAGACACTATGGGACAACAGCCCTCCAAATAAATTAAAAATGATAAACAGTGAAGTTAAGCCATGGAGCAGTTCCAGAGAGGAAATTGTCCTTAAGCGACTAAGAATAGGTCATATCAGGCATACACACTTTCACTTAATTACAATAGAAAACCCGCCCATTTGTCGGAAGGGTGGAGAGAGAATGACAGTGGTCCATATCTTCGAGAGTTGTGCATTTTACATCAGAGAATTAAATGAAAGAGGAATACCAGCAAATACATCGGCTGCTTTGGGAAATTATGAAAAAATCTTGATCAAAGTCAAAATTAAAGAAAGGAATCTTTAAAAATCTCTGAACCTCTCACACAGCAATACCCACTTCCCCCAAATTATATTTTTTATATATATTTTTTTACTTAAGGTGCTAACTTTAAACCTTAAACTACTTTAATCTTAACGTGCACTTTACGTCGCTTTAATTTTATTATTCACAACCAGAAGATATAATATATAATTGTAATTAATGGCGTTGATGACCAACAGGTTTTGCGCCTTTACAATACATCCAACCAACCAGCCTCAATGTAATAAAACAAGTCCTACCTTTAAAGTAAAATAAAAGTTTCTAATCCGTTTCTACATTAGTATTTAAATCCCTGTAACCACTCTAAAAACCAAATTTCTTGAGTAAAAATTAAATACAAATTATTACATAGTGGTCTATTATTTTCAAAAAGATAATATTTACTGATGGACGAAATGAATGCACCACAGTAAAAATTTAAGTTAAAATTAAACTAATTGTCTCCAGCTCTATCTCCATCTATTGGCAATTAGGGAAATTCAGAATGAATATGAACTATAAATAATGCTTAGCTCTTGAGGATTAGTTTAACATTTGAATGATACTATATCATTTGACTGATCATTTTTATTTGATTTCTGCAAAACCAACAGAGTAAAAACATTTTCCTAAGACTAGTTTTTAGTCGAAAAGGAAATTTCTCTAAAAATTTTAAGTTGCGTGAGAAAAAGTCTAAGCCTTAAAATAATTTAATATTACTTTACCAATTCTTTGCCGGTAGAACTCATCAAAAATCGAAAATAACTGACACCTAAAAATATTATCAAAATATCAAGTTAAATGAACTAAATTAATGAATTCGATTATTTCAAATGGATGACCCAATACGGAGTTTGTTCACCTAAACTGTCAATTTAATCCACTAATGAATGCGATTTCTCGGATTGAAGGTACCATGAAACATAAAATCTAAATTTTTGAGTAGGTTAACATTTTTTACTGCTTCGATTACAACCGATAAAAATAACATACCGAAATTAACGAATTTTATTCCATTGATATTATTTTTTCGAAATTATAAATGGGTCAATTACATAATGTTTGAACAAAAATTATCTAAAGTGATAATCTAAACGAGAATGGCGAGCATTAGAAATTAAACGTATAATTAATAATTGCAATTATTCCTTATACAATCATCGAGAATCAAGGTGGGTATAAAACATCTGATATCATGGTTATTTTAACAAAGACAACTCAATTATCAAAAATTTATATCTTAATAAGAACTACATCAATTAAACTAAATCCAAATACCTAATTTTATAAAACTTATATAACAAATGGTAAAAAAGAAATTAAAAAATCCATATACTCCCTGCGACTATCATCATCGTCGAAACGATACTAAAATATGCTTGCGAAGTAACTGACCACGCCCAGTGGTATAATAAAAGTACGCACTGATGCTAAGTACGCATACAGCGTGCATAGCCCTCTTACCTTAAAATACCCTTGGGCAATAAAAGGAAATAAAAAAATATGTATATATAACATTTATATATTGTACTTTGTAATAAAGAAATTCCTGGGGGATATGAAAAAAAAAAGAAGTAACTGACCAATGACAGTTTAATGTTTACAATTCCAAAGACAATCTGTTCCTCTTTTTGACCCTTGATGTTAAGGGGAATTAAAATGTAAGATTAAAAAGAATTGGATTTGGGAAGCGAAAGAGATAATAATAAAAAAATGGGTAGGTACTTATTTTTTATCCATATATGTCTAGCGATGCCGGTTCGAATCTGGCTTGAGTGAGTTATAATTTATGGGAACCCACGGACCCACGGAATGAATCTCTACCTTCCCACTATGATTATAATAGGTTTGGTTTTACATCTAGAACAACCTCCTCCCCATAGACGGATCTAGAGGGGGGTTGGACTTTTGGGCTGAATCCCCCCAAAATAGTAAAATATAACCATGTTTCATAAAAAAATTATCTCTGAAAGTATTATTTTCATGTAATTACATGCCTTCAAGAATCACTTATACACCAATTTATATAGTTTCTTTCTTTTTATTCCATGGTAATTATTTTTATGTATATATAAAAGCATGATGGGCTGGATCCAAATTTGAATCCTGGATCCGTTAGTGATAGGGTTGCCCAAATGGGAGACCGAGACGAGTCTTGGTCTTGCAAACTCAGTCTTTTTCATTGTCTTGGTCTTGCAATGGTTTCATAAAAGGAGTCTCACAACAATCTTGCAGTTACTTTATTTTTTTTATTTTTTTTTTATTATCTTAATGGAATTTACAACTGTATTACATAAAGAATACAATAAGTAAATGAGAAATTTGTAACATGGCATGTACAACATGAAGAGAAACTACCCATTGGTAGAACTCAAATTAAAGTTCTATATTAGAAGATCCCGAGGCCATCTTCTTTTCAGACGCCTCGGAGGGCTATCAGGGATCGAGGAGGAAGCAAGGTTTAAAACGAGAGGATTCGGATGGTTCTGCAGTTTGTTATGGAAGGAAAGGTATCTGGATTGGGCCAGATCGGAAACATATGGAACATTAAGGTCTTTATGGATGATTTTATTTGTGACAAAGTAAATAGCGTTGAGGATTTTACGAAGGATTTTGGATTGTAAGGATTGGATACGAGAGGAATTCGATGGTTTAGTGGAGCCCCAAAGCTCAATTCCGTAAGTACAAATAGGTCTTATTATTGTCATATATACGAGTCGTTTATAATTGATTGAAAGCTTAGATCGTTTGTCTAGTAAGTGCTGCAGTAGTCGAAAACGTCATGCGGTTTCTAGTCGTTTCAGTCTGGTATGGGGGTTCCAAGTGAGTTGTTTGTCAAGGTGGAGTCCTAAGTAGCGGATTTGCTCAACAGGAATAAGTGGAGTATTATTGAAGGATACTGTAGGACAAGAGGTCATAGGTTTACGACGGAGGGTAAAGGTGATTTGATGGGATTTGTTGGAATTTATTTTTATTCTCCAATTTTTACACCATTCTTCAAGGCTTGTGATATGCGATTGAAGAGTTTGGGATGCAATTAAAGGATCGTTATTAACTGATAGGATACACATGTCATCGGCATAGGTGGTGATGACAGTGTTGGAATGGGTTGGGATGTCAGCTGTATAAACTGTGTAAAGGATAGGATCTCTTTATTTTTTTAGATAGGAGAAACCTAACTAAGCTACAATGAAAAATTAGAGGAATTAAATGCAAAAGTATATTGGTTATATCAATAATTAACATGTAGTAACAATGATTGTCAAGTATTAGTATCTATTTTGCCTTAATTTTTATTTAAAAAATCGATTTTTTTACCAGTCCTGGTCTGATTTTGGACAACACTAGTTAGTGACTCCTCTACCTGTATCTCAGAAATGGATCCCGGAAATGTTTTGATCAAAAATTACCTTCTTTGCAATAACATTTTCAGAATCTGCTTTAGATGCATTTTATGGACATGGACATTTTATGGACTGCTTCGATATCCCAGAAATTCTCTGATGTTCTGTTTAATGTTTCTTGAGTTTCTTGAGTTTCTTATAAGATGTAATAAGGGAAACTGACTAATCTTGTACCATATATTGAGGGCCTATGGGTCCAATTATTACCCAACTGAAAGCAGTTTAAATTGCAATAGGATATCATTCTCAATCTATGCATCAATCTGTTAAGATTCGCCCAAACGAAGCAGCTTGCAATATAAAATCTACTGGGTTGTTCCCCTAATGAATTTTCCGGTAAGTCATTTAGGTTAATAAAATGGTCGCTTACATTGCTTGGTATTGGGCTGGTTGGTGTGCTATCTGCAATATTATATTAAGAACACTTCCTAGGGTAAGGGGTAACCGGGAAAAAATAAATTAAGGTATTTTATTTTGTTTAAATAAATAAAAACTTACTATATAAAATTATGTGAATATAAAAGTACATGAAAAGACTTTTAGATAAACTATCCATTGCCAGTACTATGATAGTAATCCTTCATTAAAAGGTCACGAGGCCTTCTTCTTTTTAGACGTCGCTTGGAGGTTTATCAGAGATCGAAGAGATTTGAAATGAATTGGCTCGGTTGGTTCTGAAGTTGGTTATGTAAGGATAGGTATCTGGTCCAGTCATCCATTAATTCAATTTGGTAAAATTTTCAAGAATTGTAAGGAAGAATATTGATTTTTGTTAAAATTTTATCTATTTTTTTCGCTTATGGGTATGTTGACTAAACATCAAAAACGCACATACATTTTATTCTCTAATGATCAACCTTAGACCTTGGAATATAGGTATTTGTGAAATCAGTAGAAATGAGGAGAAAGATATACTCATCCTATTTGCCAGACATTTTAAAAATTTTAAAAAGTAGTATAAATATATATGACTCTATATAAATATAAATAAAATGCAAGAATGAGCACGATTCTTTTGTTATTGGTTTACCCAATGATAGTGGTTCTAAACTTATGTCCGATAGCAATACCCGCTTGGTTCTTTTCTTTTCTTACCCCTAGGGGTCTAAAATTCTACCAATATTCTCTCGCCTTCTTGCATCGAATTCGCTGAACAAGATGCTCCAAACCTATCGACCTTTTTTACAACCCCACGTAGAGCTGCATTCTTTGGGGACCCATATTGTTATTATTCCAGCCAACTCTTCATAGAATTATTTTCTAGTCAATAAATTTTTCTTACTTTATCTATTTTGATTATTATTTTGTTTCTATTTATTTATTTTTTTTTGTACATATAGTGTGAATGTCATCCTACCTCACTATAACCAAAGTCCAAGAGACAGATTATTGTAATACTCAATAAAGAAATAAAAAAAAAAAACTTTATCTATCGAATAAAAAGAAACTTCACGGAAAATGACGAATGCCTATTTCAAAATGCAAAGCCTTACTAAAATTAAAATAAATTATCATTAAAATAATATTCATTAAATATTATAAATAATAATTATAAAGAAAAGTTTCATCATCCATCGGGCAGTTTAGATAGCATAGAAAGAAACTTTTTTATATGTTTAGTAAATGAAAATTTATCTAGATAAGTCTTCTATGGTCCTTTTAATATACTGCTATAGTTTAGTAATTGAGAGAACTAATAAACCAAGTATTTTTTCACCAAACAAATGGGACTTGAATACAGTTACGGATTAGTATAAGTTCACGGGTATCTATGCCTTATTCTTAACTATTAAACTAGAGAGATATTTTCCAGTGAGGCAAGTCAATTATTAACCAAACAGTTACTTTTAACAGTTGTGGTAACACTCTGTGTGGTCACTAATTCTGTGTGCTGAAAAGATGAAATTCATCATAGAGAAGTACAGTTGTCTAATATGTGATTATCTATTGGAGTATTGTAGTATTTCTTATCTTGACAATTTTTATACTTTTTGTAGTTTACCAAAATAATAAATCACACTTGTATAGACGTGAAACAATATTTTATTTTCATATTTTTAACTAAGGCGAGTTTTTAAAAAACTTATTATTTTTTAAAAGTTAAAACCAGAAATAAAAAGAAAAATTATGAAGCAGAAATAAGAGAAAAAGGTTAAAATATATTCCGAAGCAGCAATGCGTGCGTGAATTAGTGATTTACTGGCCCCAGTGTGCTAAATATATATCACGACTACACGCAACGCAACGGTGTTTCTTTAATCATTCTTCTAATTGATTTTTTTTTTATATTTCATTTCATTTCAATTACCCATTTTAATGATTTATTACTACATTTTTCTTCCTCCATTTATATTCATAATACAAAAAAAAAATGAACTCAGAATTGAAATTTCCCATTCGTGTTTTTCGTTTTAAACATCAAAAATAATTTGTTTCCCTTGTCTGTCTTTCTGTAGTAGAATCCCAATGGCAACAGGCATCAAATCTTCAGTCGGTTATCCGGTTTTGATCAATGTTTGAAGAATTCTGCGTATTTGTCTTAGAGGATTCGATATAAACTTTATTCAGTAAGTTTAATCTGCAAATTTCGCTTGCGCAAGCTCAAAAACATTTTCCCAGCCAAGCCTATATTCCGAAAACGGCTCATCTAATTTGGCTCAATATTAAAGGAAAGTTAAGGATTGGTGCAGAAAATATTTGTATATCAATTTTATCAAAATTCCATCTACTACTGTTGCATTAACATATACAAAAGTAATTTCTAAGAAGGATATAAAGCAACGATATGTTTTTAAAAGTGCTCGTTGTATTTGTTTTTATTTTCGAAAAATGGTATTAATTTACTCAGTTTCAGACAAATTGACCTTCAAATGAAGATTACTAACTATACCTCTGCGAAAACTCTCACTTTAAATAGCTGTCTATCTCCCTGATGCATTCCATTTACAATCAACATATATATATATATATATACATATAAATATAATATTATCAAAATAGTCTACTTCACAGACAAAATTGGTGAAACTTCATTTTTTACGAAAACTAATCAGTACAAAAAACTACTGTGTATGCTTAAGACCATATGATAGAAGTGAAAACAAGGTGAAGTTAACAATATAAAATATAAATATTTTTATTTTATTTTCACTAAGCAATAATTATTTTTTAATTCTGAAAGTAATAACATGTACAATATATATAATTATAATGGTGTATAAATATTCATAGTTTCGTATACAATGAGACGTCCATTAGTATAAGACAATTATGCTGTATCGTTACTTTTTTTTAAATACAACTTCTGTAACGGGGGTAGTAATTTGTTGAAACACTATCGAGTGCAACGGAAAATCGAATAGAAACACTTTATTTTTTATTGCTACGGCTGATTGAAAAAAAATCTAGATTGACTTCTGGTAATCGGTTTCTCAATTCCCCGTGGTGTTAAAAGTTTGAGATGTTTTAATCTTAATGTTTAAAATAGTCGTTATTATTTCTTGTTTTTTTTACGCTATATTTTTCCTTTTACGATCCTTTATAGCGTCACGTCAAAATACAATTTTGAATCATAGCTCATTACACAGAAGATGAAATTATCAAAATTTTCCTTGCTTACAAGTATGCAGGTCCAAATTTTAATTTTTAAAATAATTTAATCTAAATGTTCATAAAAAATCGTTATCATTTGCTTTTGGACGCTACATTTTTCCCTTTTTTTCCACTCTAACACGGCGACGCGTCTAAATACAATTTTGAATAATAGTTCATTACAAAGAAATGAAATGATGAAGATTTCCCTTGCTTACAGTATGCAGGCCTGATATCAGTTTATGAGATATTTTAATCCAAATGCAAAAATTAGTCAACTCATGCCGACTTTACCCGAATGACCGTTACATAGCCGAGTGTGACGGCTCAGACTCATTCAATGCCCACAAAATAAAGCACTAAGCAAGCATAAAGTTTTCACTTCAATAATTTGCTTAATAAGTGAAGTTTTAATAGTCAAGTATTAAGACTCACTCAAAAGTAGTGTTGCCCAAATGCGACACCGAGACAAGTGTTGGTCTTACAAACTCAGTCTTGGTCATGGTCTTAGTCTTGTGCAAGAGTCTCGCATTTTCTTATTAGCTTATTACCATAGAGATATTACTGTAATTTTTTAGATAGGAGAATAACTAAGACAGTCAAGTATTAGTAACTATTTTGCATTAATTTTTATTTTAAAAATCGATTTTTTTTATCAGTTCTTGTAAATTTTGGGCAACACTACTCAAGAACTACCTTGTTTGGTGCAAAACAGGTTTGGTTTGTAGTTATCTCAATTACTAACAGTATAATGTTTGTTTCTGTATTAACATATTCTCCTCCATTGACCTTTTCTACAGATTTTTAGTTCTTCTAATACTATCATAAGTAGCAATATTTTGATTTTTAAAGCCTAAACACACGACAAGTATCTCAAAAGCACATAACTATATAAACTCACTACATAAAAGAAGCTTTCGGCCAAAATTGCTGTTTATTTAAAAAAAAAAAATGGTACATTTTAGGTAGAAATGGGCAAATGCTACTCTGAGTATCGAGTACCAATTATTTTACTCAAATTGAATCACTATTTTACATTCAATCACTATTTCAGTTAATTCTTTGATATCAACTGAAGTAGTAATTAAATTCTCTGCTACTCAAAAAATGTCAGTATTTGAGTAAAATACACGGTGTTCAGTACTCAGAGTAGCATTTTCCTATCTCTGATTAGGGATTTAAAACAGAGGAAAAGAACTAGATCGAATATTGATGTCCGCCTCGAAATCTTTAAAACACAATTTATTCCGTCTCGATCAGTAGACTTTTGAAACCACCTGAGATTTGAAACCTCCTGATTTCATCAATGACTTTCACTAAATTGTGGTTTATGGTTGACTGAATTTATGGTTAACTGTAGTGAATAATTGAAGAGAAAGATGGTTGGCGTGTTCAGTCAAATTGAAATGGAAAAAAAAAACATTATTTTATTTATTTTTACATGCGCCGCCGTTTCGGCAGGTGGTTCAGGCCTTCATCAGGGCTGGGAAAAGAACCAGATAACAATAGGTATAATAACATTGAATAATACAGAATTAAGATTTTAAAGAGGGTGATAGGTAAAGACTAATAATTTTTATTAGAACATTATTATTGTTTTTCTTTAATGTTCATTCTATCTACTTCATTTTACGTTAAGTTGTTCTACTAAAAATTATTAGTCTTTACCTATCACCCTTTTTTTAATATTAATTCTCTATTATTCAATGTGATTATACCTGTTGTTATCTGGTTCTTTTCTCAGCCCTGGTGAAGGCCTGAACTTCGGACCGAAACCTCCGCGAATGTAAAAATAAATAAAATCATTTATTTTTTACCATTTCAATTTGACTAAACACCCCAAACATCCTTCTCTTCGACTTTCACTAAAGTTGGGAATTCCTCACTTTTCCATGAAATTCTCTTTCGTTCGTTACTTTTATTCAAAACAATACATCTCTCCTGAGAGCCGGAAAAGTGATTTATACTACCGCATTATATATAGTGAACATTAGATAATGTAGTCGACAGAATGAGCAGGAGTGTAATGGAGCCTTCAGGAGTTGAACTTCTGCGTAGCGCAAATCAAATCATTGATTTTCAAATATTAATCATAACTAAACGAGATATAAGTACTTCACCTTCAGCTGTAAGCAGAGAAGTCAGAAGTTACTCAGAGAGGCCCATAACTCAGAAGAATAAAGCGATGTTGCATCAACCACACCCCGGCGAAGGCCGCAGTGCTATGTAATCTTCTGCCCCCGAGGGAGCGACCATTCCTCCGAGCCCCTGGGAACAGTACATTCTTTCTATCCTCCGCCCTCAGTGCTCCAGTTATATCCTTTGAGCTGGAGTATTAAGGATCACGCCATATTTCTCGGTGTTATATCTTACCTTAGTGAACAATCACCTAACGGGCTCTTTAAACCTTATTTAACTGGAAAGCTTTTATAAAAATGAATACATGAAACATTATAATAATAAACTAGTATTTTATTTATACTGAGTACTTAAAAGTGGAATATACAAAGTTGTATATCATATACAATTACACTTGATGGGGTCTATTCTATATTTCTTTCTTGTCCCTTGGTTTGAAACTTTTCATTCCGAAATTCATAGCCCAGTCGAAATGAGCCCCCCTCAAACATTTTTATGGCGTAACTTGAGCCTCTCCCTCACTCACCCCTCTAAACATGCATTTATAAAAGCCAATTTAATAGATTTTAAACAAAATTTTTTTAGTCAGATATGGCAAAACACAAAAAAACTAGAATATATTTCTTGGATGAAAGTTTTGAAGCTGGAACACTTTTCTAACCTAAAAAGTATAAGGTAGTATAAGATGACTGAGCCATGGTATAGGTCAAGCTAGAGGCTATACCATGTATAGGCCAGAGGCTAGCGGGCATGGTTACCAAGAAGTAGACGAATATTTACTCTCTTCATATAGCTTCGATCCCACCACATATATATATTTTATAGTCTTAAGTGTCAATGCACGGATATTGTTCTCAGAAATAGAGCCTGAGAACAAAGAGAACGACGACGCGAGAGAAGGGACAAGGACCTTTGTTCGATGACGATCGACACTAACACGCAACGCCCCTAGGGGCTGCTGACAAGGGGGGAGCTCCGAGGTATAAAAATGGACCTTAGCTACTTGAGGGGGTTCTCTAAGCAAGATGTCCTGCACTTGTTGAAACTGGCACTTTTCAACATCCAGGTGTGTTCAAGATACCATCGGAAAATAGTAACACAAAAAAATCGCCCATTACTTAATCTTTTTTTAGATCCGCGGCTTTTAAATCTTACAATCCTTAAAGGATACAATTCCTTTTTATACCAGCATAAAAGAAATATGTGAACTACATCCACCTAATTAACCGTTTGAGTAGTTCTTAAGTGCTGGTACTTTTAGCTTATACGTTCCAACTACAACAGAACTTTTAGTTGGCCGATAAGCAGCTTTAGTGCTAAGTTTCCTCAAACATTTTCAACAAATTACAGTGTTAATAACTAGACGCTTTAATAAATACTCACTTTCATGACAAAAAGTTTAAAACAATTCGCAATAAATTCGATTTGATTAAAAAAGTTATTAATCTATATACTATAAGCTTTAGCCGTTGCTGGATATTCAGTAATCGCTCAACACATACTTGCTTGATATCCACGAGTTTTGTTCATTGGCGAATACTAAAATACGAAAGAGTTCTGCATTTGCAGATTGCATATTTGATAATTCGTGATTAAAACAAAAAAAAGTATACTGAACATGCATATCATTCTGTTAGTGCAAAAGATCGTATGTAAAAATTTAGTGTTTCACAGGAGACCATACAAATAATTTCTTCATGATTTATTATTATGATTTCATATTTTATTTTTCTCTAATATTTCCCATTGTAGCAGACTATTTATATCAGTTACAGAATCGAAAATTTGTACATACACCTGCACTAACAGTAGTGATATATACTTAATAGGTATATTTTCACACGTAAAATGTGTGGAACAAAAAATCTATAAGAATAATTCTACTTTTTGTTTGTTCTGAGTTAACGAGACCAATACTTTTCTTCAGTCAGAACAAAACTAATTTAAGCTGGAATATAAAAATAAAAGTGAAGTTTTCACAACTTTGATGATTAAGGATGAAATCGAAACCACAACGAGCTGGTTGAGCTTCAATAGAAATAAATAGCCATAAATACGACTACTTTTTAGGAAACTTGTGTTATTGAGCCAATGATGGCTGTTTGTTTTTCCAGCTCTGAAGAGGATCCCAAATAGGGATCGAACATTAACAAATAAAAGAAATAAACTCCAAATTTATTTAGTTTATTAAAATTGTAAATTAAATGACCTCACTCCCGACAATAATAATTATTTCAAAATATAATATTTAAATGTCGATGAAAAAAATAATTTGATATAAATAGTATTTTGCTCATGAAAAATAGTTCCTGGAAATCTTGGTTTTTCCACTGCTATTAGTGCACGTCACTCTCTGCTATGGTAGAGATTTTATAAAAGGAAATCATATTGATTGTCTTGTTTTATTCGGAGAAAGAACAGAATTTCAGTTGAAATTTCACTATTTACTGGAAATTATCAGTCTAGGAGGACACATTTACGCATCCTTGAGCAGGAATCCCTTTAGCATGAAGTATTTAATTTATTTTAATTGAACACTATTTAATTAAGCAAAACTCTGGCCAATTAGCGGGCGGTTGGGAAACAGCGTAGCGAATACATCTTCGGCTTTGATGTTCCCAGACCACACGCCTCCGCTGTCTGGTGCCCATCATTAAATAGGGATACTTTAAATATATGCTCTCTAATTTTAAATTGCAGAAAAAGATATATAGAATACTCTTATTGCTCTATCTCTCAAACACAAAAAAGTATTTTCAAAGTTATTTAAATAGAATAAACACTTTTATTCTCCAATAAAGAATTCTAAATTTTCATAATGGTCAGTAAAAATGGTCAGTCTGGCCAGAGACGGCAAGCAGTTCACTTCGCTCCTATAGTTTTTTCTCTCTAACATTCGTACCCTCTGTTATTTCTTCTTAATTTAAATATATATATATATATATATATATGTTGTGTTTTTTTTTTCATCACGGTCAAGCGAGTTTATTTACGTTCTTCATTTATTTATTTTTTTAGTCAATTATTAAAGATAAAGGTCGTGTTTCACTAGCTGTGGATTGAGAAGCGGCTATTAATCCTTCTAAGCTCTTGAGTATTAAGGACCAACAACACGCATCTATTGACAAACACTCTTCTAACGTGAGTAAATATTATTATATTACCACGAAAATGGTTCAGTGCTCTATTTGTGATAGTGCCATCTCTAGAGATGACAAAACTAATATAAGCTGCAATAAATGTCAGGTTATCTTTCACGGTAAATGCTGCAAACTGGGTGATAAAGAGATCGAGACATTAAAATCTCAAAAAAAAGTATGGCTTTGTAAAAAATGTGACCAAGGCAAAAAGACATACCAAATTAGGGAAAAATCAGCCAGTCCACCAAGAAGTGAAATCAAGGAGCCGTCCGCAGCTGATATTCTCGGAGCGGTTAATCGACTTAGCGCCCAAGTTAATGAAGACATTAAAAATATTAAGTCGTCATTAGAAAAATACGGGGAACTCAGCTTCGAGTTAAATGAAAGGTTTTCAAAAATAGAAAATCATCTAGAGAGCCAAGCTAAACATCTGGAGGAATTGACTACGGAAAATAAAACGCTGAAATCCAGAGTGGGGGAACTCGAGGTACGATTAAACAGAGCCGAGCAGGGCCTACTCTGTAGATCGGTTGAGATCCGAGGCATTCCGGTACGTGCAGGAGAGACTCCTTCGGCCCTAGTTGCCAGTGTGGGAGCTGGTCTCGGTGTTAAGATTAACATCGAGGACATCGATTTTGTGGAGCGCCGTAGACCTAAAAAAGACGACCCTAGACCACCACCAGTTATAGCTCGCTTTGTGAGGCAGGCAGTACGAGACGAGCTGGTCCAAAGAAGAAAGGTCAAAAGGGACTTCTCAACTCGAGACATCGGCTGGCAGGAAAACGACTCCCACCGGATATACCTTGGTGAAGAAATGACCCCTGCTAATAGAAGATTGTATTGGCTCGCACGTCAGAAGAGAGCGGCTGGTAAACTAAAATACGTGTGGTTTTCGGCGGGTAGATTGCGCTGCAGAAAAGGAGATGGCCATCCCGTGATATACATCGACCAACCAGATGATCTAGATGTTTTCTGCTGACCTTCTGATTTACGTCAACCTACAGAATGCATCCGTAAACTTCCAATCTTCTATTGTATAATACAGCATCGTGCTGGGTTGCCCATCTACTACTATTGTTATTATTGTTTCTCTATTTTAACCAATGTAATTTTTTGTTTTTTCCTCTTTCATATTTTTGAACCTAACTCTATTTTGTTTGTATTTTTTTTCTTCTCTTACAGCCATTATTTACTTCTTTCCAAATTGATTTTCACAGTTTTTTCTTACCTACAGCGTCATCCATCATATGTATACTTTTCTCCTTTCCGTTATGTCTAGCGTCTTAACTACTTGCCATGTTAATTCTCAATCCCTTCCTGCTCACTATGACGAATTTCTCCAATATTTCACCTGTAACTTCTACCACATTATTGCAGTCTCTGAAACATGGCTTAAGCCCTATATCCCTTCCTCTTCCGTTTCCTTACCTGATTATACCTTCATCCGTCATGACCGGGTTTCCCGGACTGGCGGAGGTGTTGGTCTCTATGTTCATAATAGCCTGAAACCCCGTATTCTAGATATTTCATCCCCTTCCAATCATCCTCACATTGAATTCCTCTTCGCTGAAATTTCTTGTAAAGCACATCCTCTCCTTTATGTGGTCGTATATCGCCCTCCTTTGACTCCTTTTGACTCATCCTTCGAATCAACCTTGTACAATTATGTCCCTTTCTATAATAACATTATAATTTCCGGTGATCTTAATACCAACCTCCTCACAGAATCCAACAACAAACGCTATTTGGAAAATCTCTTCTTCTCCCTCAACCTTTTTATTGTTCCTTTCGCTCCTACACACCATACTTGTTGGTCTGACACCTGGCTGGACTTGCATATCATCGATTCAGAGCAGAAACTCTTGTCCTGTTCTCAATTACCCGTTCCTTTCCTTTCTTCTCATGATCTCATCAAATTATCGTACGATATCCAAACTCCCACGTTTCTTCCTAAAACCATAACTTTCCGCAATCTTGACAACCTCACCCGTGATAAAATCCTACCGGACCTTGAAACCCTAAACTGGAACGATATTTATTCCTGTACCTCTATTGATCATATGGTAGACATCCTCACTTCTAATCTTATCCATATTCTTGACATACATGCTCCTATCAAAACCTCAACCTTCCGTCGCCAACCTGCTCCTTGGATGTGTCAAGAAATCCGCGACATGCAAAAGAGACGTGAGGCAGCCCGTAGACGCTTCAGACGAACTCGACTAGCAGATGACTATCAAGTCTATAGGGTACTCCGTAACTTGACACAAACAACGATCAGGAAAGCGAAATCAAACTTCTTTCACGAAACTCTCGCTTCTGCTCCTGATTCTAAATCAATATGGCTAACCCTTCGTAAACTCTCTCTTTGTAAATCCTCTTCCTCACCGTTCTACCCGGTATCACCCGATGAACTAAATTCCTACTTTATATCTTCCACCACCAACAACAGTTCACCCACCTCTCGCCAGTTTTCCTTATCACCCTCATTTAACAGTGATAATTTCTATTTCTCCAACATCTCACCGACCGACCTTATTTCCTCTATAATGAAATCACACACAAACTCCATCGGACTTGATGGGATACCAGTCAAACTATTAAAATTATGCCTTCCCGAAGTCGTTCCAGTTCTCCTTTTCATCTATAATTTTTCCCTCCAGAACTCAGTTTTTCCAACTGCTTGGAAAAAAGCATTAGTCAGACCTATCAACAAAATTCCCAATCCTACCTCTCCTAAAGACTACCGCCCGATCTCCATTCTTTCTAACCTTTCTAAACCTCTGGAAAGAATAGCTCAATCCCAAATCTCTAAATTCCTTGAAAACTCAAAACTACTCGATCCTCTCCAATCTGGTTTCCGACCTGGCTTCTCCACACAATCCGCCCTACTAAAAATTACCAATGACTTACATACCGCGATGGACGAAAAAATGTTAACTGTATTAATACTTCTCGACTTTTCCAAAGCTTTTGACTCCTTAGACCACTCTATACTCTATACTAAATTAAAATCCCTATCCTTCTCCAACAGCTCTATCCTCTGGTTACAGTCTTTCCTATCCGACAGAACTCAAGCAGTCAGCATTCCAAACCAACCCCTATCTTCCTTTCTTACACTGTCCTCTGGAGTGGCCCAGGGTTCGAGCATTTCCCCTCTCCTTTTCAACTCCTACATAAATGATCTTTCCAAATCCATCTACCACTGTTCACATCATTTATACGCTGATGACACCCAAATATATTTTTCCTTTCATCCTTCTGAGCTACTAGTCGCGTTCGCCAATATTCAGGCTGACCTAGATAGGATCAGTGCCTGGGCAAGTCTGAATAATTTAAATCTAAATGCGATGAAAACTCAGGCCATTATTATAGGTTCCAGTCCTATTCTTAAATCCATCTCCTTCCTTCCTCCTTTAGTCATCAACGATCATCCTGTCACATTCAGTTCATCCGTTAAAAACCTAGGAATCACCATAGACGAAAACCTCTCCTGGAAACCCCATATTGCCCTCATCTCCCGTAAGTCAATAGGTACCCTTAAGCTATTTCATCGCTCCCGCCACCTACTCCCACAACCCATCCGCAAGCTCCTTATATCCTCTCTCATTTTCCCCCACTTTGACTACGGCTGTGTGGTGTACGGAGGCATCCCGATGGTACTCGAGGATAGATTGAAGCGACTCATGAATACGTGCTTAAGATTTGTCTTCGGTACATCAAAGCGATCTCATGTGTCCCACCTTTACGACGAGTTAAAGTGGCTCTTCCCTTCTTTCCGCAGACAATATTTCCTCGGATCTTTCCTATTCCAAACAATCAACACTAGACACCCTTCTTACATCTACAGTCTCCTACAGTTTAAACCCGTGGTCCACTCCCAGAAAACAAGATCCCGTGTTTCCGACCTTTATATCCCTTCCCATAGAACTAAGACGTTTGAATATTCCTTTATTTCCCGATCCACAGCCTTCTGGAATTCCTTGCCATCTGAAATCCGTCATGCCTCTTCCTTGTCCTCATTTAAATATCATCTTTACCAATTCCTTCTCACATCCCAAAATGACGTTATACAATAAAATAAATATTGTGAAACAGATTTTGACTGAGGTGAATGATTGATAAAATTTATTGTCTTAATTTTAAAAATCAACCCATGCTTATTTTATTTTATTTTTATCTTCATTTAAATAATGTTGTTTTTTTTTATTTCGTTTTTTCTCATAATTTTATTTTATTTTTACTTGTTTTAATTTAATTTCACTGAAGATACTGTATATATTCTTTAATATTGATTAATGTAATTTTTGGCCAGATGTAGTTTTAATTTTTTTGTTCATATCTGTTATTCATAAGGGACCTTGTCCCAGAATAAAGTTTACTTTCTATCTATCTATCTATCTAAAAATCTTCAGAGTCAAACTCCTATATTTGAGGTATCTAATAGAACTACGTATTTCGCTTTGGTATCAAAAATTAAATAATTTTAAACAGCAAAAAAGTAAAGAATACATATATTTTTGTAAGACCAGTATTGTTAAAAATATTTAGAGAATATAAAAACAAATTTGGTCCGGTGCGCCCATCACACAACATTCACTTACACCACCCTCTTCTTAGCTATTTTTTTTTCAATTTTTCAATTTCAATAAATTTTCAGACAATGGGGAAGAATAAAATGGAGGAAAATTATAGACTCTATATTTATTTATATTTCATTGTGGGTATTTGTATTTGTTTAAGTACCCTTATATATAGAATAGAATAGAATAGAATAGAAAAATAATTTTATTCTGGGACGAAGTCCCTTCAGAATAACAAAAAAGTACAAAAATTAAAATTTTACATCTGGCCAGATAAAAACAAACATAACAAATTAAGATAATGATAGGTCATTAAAGAAAAGAAAAGAAAAAAAATATTGGTTATACATACTATATACAAAATAAAATATAAAAATCTATATAAAAAACTCTTGAAACCATACTAAGATACTTAAATCTATATACGATGTTAAAACATAAATAAACCCTTTTAGAAAAAATAAAAAATACAGAAAAAATAAATGTATATTCTTCTTAACAGTAAAATCTGTTTCTGTTGAAACAGAAAAAAAAAAAAAAAGAGAAAAAGGAAGTCGAATCTATAATAAGTATTCAGGTCATGAGCTATATGTGAATATGGTCTTATATATAATGTGTAATTTTACATAAAAGATTAGCTGGTGCCTGACTGTTTTTGGGACAGGAATTGGAATAGGAGGGTTTTGAATGAAGATAAGGATGAAGAATGTCGAATATACATTTTTTTCTTTTTATATCGTTGTAATCTATATAATTAAGTATTAAATAATACCAACAATAGCTTTTATGAAAACTGTCTATGTATCTGTACATAATATTGTTGGAATCCGTATAATATTAAGCTCATGTTACGTATGGAACCTGTTCTTATGTTCCGGGCGAACTCGGGTGCGCTAATATTCCTTTGGTTCCTCAATTACAGCTGTTCTCCGTTACGATATCTTATTTATCCTTTAATTAATTATAAAATTCTTTCATATTTTATATGTAACTATTATTATCGGTACGCTATCGAGGTACGCTATGATCAAGGGAGCATCGGTTGGAAGCCATACCTAGCGCAAGCCTTAACCGGCCACCAAACTTACTCCCTGGACTGGGTACGTCCAAGAAGGATGCAGGCACACAACCGGTGCCCACGGAATAAGACAAACACTACTACCATAGCTTCCGTCCACTCGTCCACACATTGAACCAGAAGATAGCCTGAACAACGTCAAGGCTAGCTGAACACTGGTGTCGTGCAGCGAGTAGTCGTAAACACATCGACCACTACGACCGCCACGGCCGAACAGTGCAAGCACTCTCGCCGTCCACCCATAGCGCCGCCGGGGCTCCGGCGACGCCCCGTAGTACCAATTTAGTCGGGAAGCACTGCTTCCCTGACCTCAGAGCACGATTGGTCTCAGGCTCCGCAATCTTACGATCGCTACGGCTTTACATTGCCTGCCGATGTACAGGAGGATGCCTGCACCTCAGCAGTCAATGAGGGACACGACTCAAACCTAAGGGTTCGAGACGACGACCGTCCCCGAACTATTATTATATCAGAGATCAATGTGAAATAGTTAATTATTTCAAATAAAAAAATTAAAGATTATGTATTTTATTTCAATATTTATATGAAAAAATATAATAAATATTTATAATAAATAAAAAATAAAATATAAATAAATAAAGAAGAAAACAAAAATAAAATAAAAGTCTTCCCCAAGGTCGATAGCCCATAAACCTCCGCTCCTCCTCCCAAGATATTTTTTACTGTGCTCTTCTTCAAAACAGTGCCAGCTAAGTAAAATTTAAAAATCCTAGACCATATACAATTGCACTTGCTGCGGTATTATACACGTTTTCCTCTTGTTTCCTGGTTTGAAACTTTCATTCCGAAAATTCACATCCTTGTCGAAATTTGACTCTCTCAAAAGTTCAAAACCCCGTCAAAATGTGCCCCCAAAAAATTTTGTTGACGCAACTTGCGTCATAAAATTCCCTTCTCTTCGATGTAACCGCCTTACCATCCTTGGTTTTTAGTGACTAATTAAATAGACAGAATTTGGCGATCTCCAGATTGAAACGCTCCAACTCGAGAATTTTCTTATCTGAAAAAATTTTAGGTTACGATGAGATGAAGCTATTCAAGAAGTTTTAGCCGGATGCTAATAATTTGATAAAAAGGTGTTTTTACCGTAAACTAATAGATTTACTGAGTAATAATAATAATAATAACTCTGTTAAGAGTCATAAGAAACTTTTAAATCGCTAAATAATATATAAATAAGCCTGTCACTCACAATAGATGTTTTGCCGCCTTAATTAGTCTTTTCCATCTCAGTCTATCGTCGGCTACTGCTTTCAAATTATCTGCATGTATTCTTTGTTTATTCGATCTGACAAACTAGATTTGGCTTCCCACGAACTCTTTTGCCAAATATTGTGGCATTATTCGTAAGTAGTTTTCTATTGATTCATGTGTTTGTACTCAAGTCAGCTAAAGTGATAAGATATGAGGAGTTTTATCTCAAATATTTCTTTATCAGATGCTGATTAGTATCCAGGTCTTGCAGCCGTATAGCAGAGCTGCTTTATCATAGCATTTTAGCGATCAAATTTTCGGGATTTCAATACTTTTTAAGAGCTCCATTTACGCTCGTTATAGGCTGGTATAGTTCTGACTGTTGGTAATTCATTGAGGTTAACGTGGAGTCGAGGTATTTGAATTTATCTATACTTTTGAATGATTTACCTTCCACAAAGACAAAGGAATTTTTGCCTTACTATCATTTATTATGTTTACTGAAGACCGCTTCTCTTAATATTCTTAGCGTTTCTCTCAATATCTTCTTCATTTTTTTCCAAGAACAGCTCTAAGTGCACTCTTTATTAATGGGAATAAATAGAAGACTTAATATTTATTTATTTACTACAGTTATTCGGTTCTGTATAAATGTATAAAACGGAATACAGGTACCAAGAGGTTCCCTTTTGTACAGTACGAATTATTTATTTTATTTTTTTGCGATAAAGGCCATCGACCAAGAGCGCACGCACATAAATATTTCTTGACTTTCCTTTTAGTCCAAACTTTCTTCATCATTTCTCTCATTTCTTTTTTTCCGTTCTTCTGCCCATTTCCTTCCATTCTTTCTACTATTCCCCATTCTTAGGAAATTTATCTTGTTCTCCAGAATATACCCTAATCTAGGTATTCATCTACTTATTTTCTATATTTTACCATTTCTTCCTTAATTTTTTCAGGTTATCCTTTGATGTTATCCAGTCCTATTACTTTTTCAAATATCCGTTTGTTTATCCTGTATTTATTCATTCTCTTTACCTGACTAAAGAATTTCAATCTCCTTTTATTTATTAATGTTCATTAATTATTATTTTATTAGTTCTCTTTCCGTTCTAATCAGTCTATTCTAATTCTAATGTATTTTCTGAAAAACGTTTTGTATTGTGTATTTTTTTTATTTTATTTTTTTTACCTCCTTTTTATTTATTTTTGTCTTGAATCCTTTTCATTGTATACTAGTTCTTTTACTGCTTAAAAGCATTATAAGGTGTGTTTTTTGTCGTTTTTTAATATTTTTTTCTAGATCTGTAATATAAAAGTGATGGGGCTCACCTCAGGCTTGAGTTGACCTTATCTTCAAGAGCTTACAACTAAATTAATAAAAATCTATCTCATGTGATTTGTGGCCAAAGTTTTGGAATTTTGGCTGGTAATAAGTCGTTGAAAAGAGGGTTTGCCATTTGTTGGGTTTTTTCGAAAAATGTTTTTTTTTTTTTGTTTTGCGAGAAATTCTTTTATTGTTGATAAATTTAGTGTTGCTTGTATATCCAATGTCTTCTTTCTCTGCAGCGTGGTTCCTCTTACAATTTTTTTAATTATTCCGTTTTGAAAATATTGTAATCTTTTCTCAGTTGTATTGTGTAACATATTGCATTTATTAGAATATTAAGCGTAAGCATTGAGATCTACGAGAGAAGACTTGATTTGATTAGTTAAACACTTGGAGAGGAGAGCTCGTGGTGGAATGGCCGAGTGGGAACCGAGGCATGGCATTACAGTGCCTGAGCTGTATCCTTAATGCCTTACCTAATCTCAATTCTTTCTTCTCCACCGACCCAACGCCCACACCTCTACCTTTTCAAGTAACTTTGTTGAAGATTTTTTTAGTTTCTCACGGAATCATTAATTGTCAATATTATACAGGACACGCAGTTGTGAAACAAAAAAAAAAAATAATCTTTGCCGATCTCCAGATTGAAAACGCCCCAATTCCGAGAATTTTCGTAAATCTAATATTTGTAAAGTGGACCCTACACCATAATTCATGAATGAACGTCACAAGAATGGCAAAGATTGCTCGGGACAGCTTTGATCATGAAGACCCTTACACGTTCAATCATTACTGATCATTACGTATCATTGCTGTAGCCAATTTAGCTCAGTTGTAAACAAATAAACAGCATAGATATGCTTATTTGGACATTGTCATTTATAATATTTTGCATCAAGAGAAAAATGGAGATATAATAATTACTTCCTAATGCCTGAAAATCATTTAGACCAAAGTAAGAAAAATATAAGTTAACTACATACAAAAATTTTTTTTTTATTATTATTATTTATTTACATGATATTTACAACTGTATACAAAAAATACATCTGGTAAATTCGCACATGGATATAATGACATGGAACACATGTTGAGAAACTACCCATTGGTAGCACTCTAATAATATGTCTATATTAGAAGATCACGTGGCCATCTTCTTTTCAGACGCCTCGGAGGGTTATCAGGAATCGAATAGGAAGCAAGGTTAGAGACAAGAGTGTTGGGATGGTTATGAAGTTTATTATGGAAGGACAGATATTTGGATTGGGCCAAATCTGATACATAAGGAACATTAAGGTCATTATGGATAATTTTATTTGCAACAAAGTAAGGAGCATTGAGGATTTTACGAAGGATTTTGGATTGTAAGGATTGGATGCGAGAGGAATTTGAAGGTTTGGTGGAGCCCCATAGGTCAACTCCGTAAGTCCAAATAGGCCTTATTATAGTCATGTAAATGAGTCTTTTATAATTGATTGGAAGGTTAGAGCGTTTGTCTAGTAAGTGTTGAAGTAGTCGGAAACGTCGAGCTGTTTCTTGTCGTTTCAGTTAGACGTTTGTCCAGATGGAGTCCTAGGTAACGGATTTGTTCAACAGGAATAAGTGAAGTGTTGTTAAAGGATACTGAGGGACAGGAATCATTGGTTTACGACGACATATAAAAATGTAGGAACATTATTGCGAAAATAATCAATTTGTTAAAAAAAAAATGGAAAAATTAATGACAAATAAACACAACAGTTAAAGATTTTTTTTCTATAAGTAAATTGTGAAGTTTTCACTTCTTTTTTTTTAATTTATTGCCTACTTGACTATTTAAAGAAAAAATTGTTGAAATTGGTTAATGAAAATATAGACTAGGGATATAAACAACTATTTACTTTTATGAAATTATTTACTTAAAAACGAGGCCTAGGTAAACTAACCTATTCAGTAGTAAGGTTAGTCTCTTAGAAAATCGTTTTGACAAAAGTTAGTAAAATATAAGTCTACTACTTACAAAAATTAAGGAAAGGTATTGCAAAAATAATAAATTTGTTGAGGAAAATGGGAAAAGAACTGACAAATATACACAACGTTAAAGATTTTTTTTTCTTAAAGTAAATTGTGGATTTTCCACTTTTTTTTTAATTTGTTGCCCACTTGACTATTTAAAAGAAATAGTTGAAGATGGTTTAAAAAAATAGACAAGTGATATGAAAAATTATTTAACTATTTACTTATAATGAAAATCAGAAATTTATAATGATTGTGAGTCCTAGGGAACCTAACCTATCCAGTAGTATGGTTAGTCTCCCCACTACTTTTATCTCAGTCCCCCCTCCACTTCTCGTGAATGAACCTTTGATTTCCGGATGTTCAGAAATCCGCCACACCACCATCAGTACTTCATTCACTACCTTACACGATAATTCGTGCATTAGTGCCTCGGAATGCAATTTCGAATGACCGTGTAGGGTCCGATTAAGTCACGATGAGATGAAGCTATTTACGAAATTTCAGCCGGATGTTAATAATCTGATGAAACGGGGTAAACTATTAAATAAACTTGTCGTTTTTGAAAATAAACGTTAAATTTTATCATTTTTTTTTTCCAGAAGCCAATACATTGAACTCAGAAACAACAGCTTTTTTTTTTATATACAACTTTATTATCAGCTGTTTATGTATATATTTAAATACGAAACATATATAAAATACTTAGGGTTGAGTAGAGAAAGGATAAAATATTAGGTTAGGGGATATTGCTAGAAGAGCTGTCAGCGGTGACCTAATTAGAAGGAGGCTAACAGATTGCTCCACCTCTTCTCTGATGGCTCGTCCTCCCCCGTTCAATCTTTTATTTATATTGCAATTTTTCTAGTTTCCTTCCAATGCCACGGGGCTTTAAAAACGCGAGGGGGGGCTCTCGACTTTTCATGGAATATGAAAAAAATATATAAGGCATGTTAAATTGAATCGCTACGGTGAATCTTTAGAAATGAAAAAAAAATATGTAAGGTATATTGTACATTGAACAGCTACCGTGAACCTTTAAAAACAAGTACAGGAAATAAGTAATCTATCTTTTCACTGGTTACTACCTCCTATTCGTTTTTAAATTTTGTTGTTGTTAAATTTTAAATCAATTTAAAATTGATAATTTATAATAAAGGTCGCATAATTTATTTATGGGGCAGTTCATAGTTCATAAACGCTTTTTTAAAGATATACTCCAGTAACGCGGTTGAGAGAGTAGCGCAGAGATCTCTTGAAGTCATGTTTTACCTTCTATAGTTGGGAGGAGAAGATTGTCTTGGAGTTCTCTGCCTGATTGTATATAGGTATGATTGTGTTTTTATGTTTTTAATTTACTTATCTTTAGGTTATTTTATTTTTTATTGTACATAGTTTTTGATTATTATTTTACTTTTGTTAATTTTATATTTTCTGTATATATGGTGTGAATGTGTTCATTTATCACTATAATTATTGTCTACGAGACAGAATATTATATATCTAAATAAATTAATAAATAAAAAAAGATATTCTAACTTCTCCTACTTCTACTATTTCTTTATTCGATGACTTCTTGATCTAAAAATAAATCAGGCGTCTACAGATCAGCTAAAAAGATAAGTCGGGTGTTAATTGTATTCTAATAAAATACAATCTGAAGAGAGTTAGTTCCACCAAAACTTCTATCTTGTCCTTCATAGATAGATAAATACTGAATTAGAAAATGTAAAAAGAGGTGATGTGGGGTAAAATGTTTATAAGATCTTGCAAAGTCAATTTTAACGACTTTATCGCAACTTCCTAAACAATATTTATAATAGATAAAAATAATATAATATGAAATATAATTGCTTATAATATATATTCTTATTAGTTTGGTTAGAATATCACAAAAACTCTGTGCTAGGGAGACACTTAAAGATAACTGTGAATATGAACTCCCTAAAAGACAGTAACAAACAGCCGACTTTGGAGTGATCTGTGTTGGATCGGCGAACTCCTGCTATACAAATATCAATAAAAGTAAAAAGAAAAAATATTCAATTTTTGGATTTATGGCAGATTTTAAGGCGTTCAGGCTCACTCGTATCAGTAAAACATATCCGTAAATTTATAACAAATATTATTAACACATACAACATTTATCAACACATCCACAATATTTTTTTAATATGAATAAAAATATAATGAAAGCATTATTAATAACAAAATTTTAAAATAGTCCTCGTTTAAAGTAATAATTATAATATAAAATCTATTTTAAGATTTTATTCAATAAAATAAATATTTAAAAAAGTATACAATTGGCTAATCCGGAACAACAATGACGTAACTGCAGATCATACAGTTATTATAATATTATCATACATTGTTATAAAAATCATATAATATTTAAAATTGATCGTGGCAGAGTAAAATTAGTCTATCCATTCAAATTTAGTTTATATTATACTATGGCGTTGATTTTATTAACACGTCTTTCCGAGAATTATGACGTGATATAACATTTTCCCATTATTTTACAATCGCGTCGTTGTTCCATTAGATGAACAAATAGTTCAAAACCTGTTGTTGATCGAAATTAAAAGGAAGCCTAATGAAACAAAAGGCGGTAAAAACGGAACAGCGAGGACCACAATCAAACTGCTACAGCGGTGAGGGGGAAAATGAATTAATATCTACCAGAATTGCGGCTTGCAGGTTTCTATCAAATGTTTAAAAACCATCACTGATATTTTCCCAATCACTTGCCACTCGTTATCATCCACCTCACAAAAACTCCGTTTTATTCTCGTATTTTCTACGAAAAAATAGACATTTGCACTGTATCAAAGGTTATCAGAAGGGGGTTGGAAATGCGTTTTCTACCCGTTTTGGAAATCCTAGAGCACGATTATCGGTTGTTTTTTTAATGTCAGACATATATGTTTTTCCTCCGCTGCATTCCAATATTTTTCCTTCAGTGAGCCCGTTTGGATCAAATTAAAAGAAATTCGGTATATAGAACTGTTTTATAGGCAAAACAACACCATAAAAAATTAACTGAAAAGATTAATGAATAGCTGCGTAAGATTTGTTATTGGTGCCCCGAGGTACTCCCATGTCTCTCACCACTACACTGAGTTAAGGTGGCTCTACCCCTCCTTCCGAAGACAATACTTTCTAGGAACGTTCCTCTACCAAATCATCAACAACCATCGTCCTTCTTACGCCTACAACCTTCTCCAGTTCAAATCCTCAGTCCATTCCCTGTCCACAAGATCTCGACCTTCTGACCTTTACATGCCTTCTCACAGATCTGCCTCATTCCAAAATTCCTTTATTGTTCGCTCTGTCAATTTCTGGAATTCCCTCCCTATCAAAATTCGACATTCCCCCTCCATACCCACATTCAAATCCCTCCTATTCCAATTCCTATCACAAAAACAGTCAGATACTTGCTAACCATTCGAGCGGATTTTAATAGAGAATTTGATATATTTTTATTTTTTAATTCTTTATTTTTTTCGGAAAAGTGTATACTGGTCTAAATAGCTTTAAGTTTCTTGTCATAGTATTAATGGTTTTGTATATAGTTTAGTTTGTTTTGTATATAGAGTTTTTACCTTATATTTTTTTTACATTATTTCTTTTTTTCGATTTATTTTGTTTTGGCCAGATGTAATATTTTAATTTTGTTCTAATTTGTTATTCTCAAGGGACTGTGTCCCAGAATAAAGTTATTTTTCTATTTCTATTTTCTAAAAATGTAAGTGAATTCTATCAAAATTTTGACTTGGTATTTTATCGGAGATTTTCTCAAATCTTGCGAGCTCTAAAACTCCTGCATATAACAGATTATAAATTAAGTTGATGTGAAAAACTTCTTCCAAGTAAAGTCAGTATAACTTTCTAACAGTTTTATAATTTTTCATATGAGAATAAAATCTTCGGAAGAAGCCTTTTTTGGAAATATAATAATCTCTCAACATTCGCGGGTTTGTTATACACAAATTTTGTTCACCAACGGATATTATAATGAGAAAGAGTTCCACATTTTCAAATTGCGACTTTGATAATTCATGATTAAATAAAAAAGTCCCAGTACATACAGAACATACATATCGCTACTGTTAATGAAAAAGTAAGCATTGATTGTTTCATGAGAGAGTATAAAAAAATAATTATTCCTTTATGATTAATTAGTATAATTTCATATTTTATTTTCCTCTATTATATTACATATTAACAGATTGCCTATATTAGTTGCAGACTAAAAAATGTCATCTTTAGAAAAAATAAAATATAAATGGTCAAATTTTAAAGACGATCTTTTGCACTAACAGTAGCATTATATATTTAATATGGTATTTTTCACTCGTAAAATGAATGGAACAAAAAAAACCATACGTTTGTTCGAACTTAAAGAAACCAATAATATGTTATTATTATTATGTTATTCCATACCTTGTTATATAAAAAAAGTATATATATTTTAAAAGGTGGATACAATTTTAGCGCATCATTTTCCATACATAAGGAAAATCGGAAAGGGAAAACACCAAACATATTTTCTTTTTGTTGATATTTTTTTTTAAATAATAAACCATTGTACAACATTTAAAAATTCCAATTAATTTCCTCAATTAAACATTAATGAAACAATTAAATAGCTTTTCATCTGTTTTTCAAACGAAATTACGAGGAAAACACTACCTCACTGACGTAACTCTCCTGCTCACCTTTTTTTTTTTTTTCCATTTCAGTGAGTGCGTTCAATTAAAAGCGCAAATTGGTTATCTTGTTTGACAGACTTTGAAAACGGAACAATTTCCTAATCAAATACATAGGTGGTTCGACATCCCAAAACAAGAAAAAGCTTTAGAACATTAGATATATTCATTCGAGATAGCTAAATAGTCGACTGATGTATTATAAAGATGAAACAAAATTGTCAGGAATTTCATTCGAAATTTCTTTAATGGGTTAGACAACGTTTCGACCAGAACATGTGGGTCATTATCAGGGTTAAAAATTTCAAAATATAAAATAACATCAGTAAAATAATAAATATAAAAGTGTAAGGATAATAAGAGTGAAAAATAACCATAGCAAGATAATAGTAATACGAATACTTTTTATAACAGTAACAAAATAATTGTTATAAGAATTCCTTTTACTATTATCTTATTCCTGTTGATATTCTTCACTCTTATTACCCTTACATTTTTATATTTATTATGTATTGCATTAATTTTATATTTTATAATGTTTATCCCTGATGATGACCCACATGTTTGGGTCGAAACGTCGAGTAACCCATTAAAGAAATATTGACTAAAATTCCTGACCTTTTATTAATTTAATTTATTTTAATGAAATAAATTAAAAGAACAAAATATATAAATTAATTCCTAATGGATACTTAAAGTAAATTTTCTGGTTAATCGTCACAAGTTTAACGCTAAATACTATTTCTAAACACAAAGTTGAGACCTTTAATAATAAACAATATCGCTACCTTCTTCTTGATGCTTTATTCACTCTTCACCAAGTATCTTCGACACTAACCAGTCATGTATCATTAGAATAATTTATGTTTTACCAAACATATGTATCCTCTTTGAGTTATATAGACTAGAATCAGTCAGTTCGAAACCTAGAGTAGAACCAAACCTGAATATTTTTTTTTTTTAACTTTTATTATGATATTTACAACTGTATTAGTATGAATACATCAAGTAAATTTGTACAGAGAAATATTATTACATGAAACACGCTTGTTGAGAAACTACCCACTGGTAGCACTCTAAAACCTGAATATTAAAAAGCAAATTGAGTCGTTCAAAGCAGACGATAAAATATTAAGGCAGCCTAAAGCTTGTTACCGCAGAAGGAACAACAGAAAAGAAATGAAAAATAGAAAAAGGGCCCAAAATAACAATTTTTTAACAGAACCATTAGGGCTGTAGCAAAGCCGTCCATCAGAAAGTTTTATAATTCCTGAGAGAAACTTCCTAATTCCCGTTTCCTCTACCACCTGAGAGGATGATGGAAAATCTAACCGAACTTCCACCGATTGGGTAAATTTGAAAAATTTAAATAATGTATTTGGTACGGACGGACTATGAGAACCTGCAAAGTTCATGGTGGTTATTGACTTCACACAGTTTTGAATATATTATAAATATTAGATAACGCGCAAGATCATTTTAATTTCTTCCTCCTAAACTTGAGCACAATAATAGTAGATATAATATTTCTGAATATTGCCCTAGATAAGAAAGGGTGTTGCAAATATATCAATATATTGAAATGTCGGTGTTTTATATAATGTATAATCATTGGAGAGCCTAAAAATATTAGAAGTATACCTCTAAAAGCATTGCCGTTCCTGTAATTACTGAAAAACTTTTCTCTCTTTTGGCCTTCAAGGGCCCTTAGAAATCACTCTCTTTTTCTTCTAGGATAATAACCGTTATTAAAAAAAAAATGTTTACCTCCCTTAAAATTAAATCCTTGATCCACTACTGTTTTTAATACATCATATTTTTGCCAAATACTTTTATTTTGTATATTAAAAGAACTGAAAAAGAAACTTGCTTTGTTAAAAATCTTGATTATTAGAAAATTTTCATTGGTTCCTTCAACTTCTTATTAAACAAGTTACACTGAACCATGTTCTTAAGAATATTAACTCGGTTTATTCCTTCACGAAACAATTCAGGGC
Organism: Nezara viridula; assembly: GCA_928085145.1. NCBI lineage: Eukaryota > Metazoa > Arthropoda > Insecta > Hemiptera > Pentatomidae > Nezara > Nezara viridula. The sequence continues at coordinate 25,819,324 of OV725080.1, forward strand.
CTCCTCTCTCAGTGCTTGAAGTTTGGACATTAAAATTCAACTTCAAACTCTCTAGGCTGTTAAGTGACCTTTCATGTCTTTATTTTTCGAGTAGCTTACTTTCGCTTCAGTTAAAGAGTCAGACTATTCGTAAGTATTTTATTTAATTACGACAATGTACATTATTTAACAAAATTGGAAATTAAAGGTAATTCATATTTTTAAATTTTAATGTGGGATTTGATCGAGTCTGGCACCCGAGAATGCTTTACAAAATTCGTCCATTCCTCTCCTCTATATAGCCTTAACTTTCTCATTATCCGTTTCTACCTCTCAGACTGATCAATCAAAGTAAAACATACTTGTGCTTATTCATCCCGGTTTTATCAGTCCGCTGCGGCCTCATGATTGTATTCCTGATGATGGTATTCCTATCATCTACACAGTTTATACAGGTTTCATCAGCAGTTGCACAACAAGGGGACAATGGTAACACATCGAACAGACCGATGGATGGTAACAGACAGAACAGATCCTAGTGTAATTGTATATCACCTATTTTTAAATTATACTTTCGCTTTCACTGTTTCTAAGAAGAGGAGAGCAATTAAATATTTTGGGATGACGAGGTTCATGCGCCATCGACCTTGGGGGAATTGGTTTGCTCCCGCAAACCTATGATTTCCTGTCCTTTATATCCTTTAATAATATTCCACTTATCCCTATTGAACAGATTTGATACCTAGGACTTCACCTGGACAAACGTCTAACTTGGAATCCTCATACTAGACTAAAACGACAAGAAATTGGTAGAAGATTCCGGTTTTTTCGTCACTTATTAGACAAACGCTCTAAACTTCCAATTAACTACAAACGACTAATTTACTCGACTATAATAAGACCCATATGGACTTATAGAGTTGAGCTTTGTGGCTCCACTAAACCATCAAAATCCTCTCGTAATCAATCCTTAATATCCAAAATCCTCAATTGTCCTTACTTTGACAATCCTCCTAGGCGCCTTAAAGAAAGATAGAATTGTCTCGGGACCTTCTAATATAAAAATATTACTGTGCTAGCAACGGCTAGTTTCGCTACAAGTCTGTCCATGTTAGCAATTCACATGTACTTGTATTTTCAGCTGTAACCAAAAGCGGATCGGGTGGGGAGGAGCTTTTGGACTGAAGCCCTCCCCCTCAAAAAATGGTAAAATATAACCATGTTTAAAGAAAAAAATTATCTCTAAAAGTATTATTGTTCATCTAATTGTATTTGATAGGAATTAAAAAATCGCTTAAACACCATTTCATAGAGGTAGCTAGTTGTTTTCTTTCTTATGAAGTAATTGTCCTAATAAATACAAACAAACAAAAATCTTTCTGATTGAAGCCCCCTTCCCAAAATTGAATCTTGGATTCGTTAGTGGTTGTAACTACTATAACTACATTCGTTTCGATTTCGTGATTAGTCCGACGTTTATCTTGTATGGGACAGAAAGTGTACCAGGTTATTATTCTTCAGGCCGGATGTAACAGTGATCTGGAACTTACAGAATTTTCTTGTAACAGAGACGTCCACTGCTAAAACTGTTTCACTAAAACCTCCAACTTGCAAAAGTTGTAAAGTTTCATAAATTTCCGTATTGTTGTATTTTATTTTATATGAAATATAAATTTTAAAATTCGTGGAAACAATTATAAAATACATAAATGTCAATTATGCACCACACAATGTATTAATTAAATTGCACTAATTAAACAATTGTGAGCAATTTTTAAACTTAATCTGTCATTAATTATAATAATTATGTTTAGAATAGATGATTTAATTTTGTTGATACAATGGATGAGATTGTAACTTAACCACCGTTATGAGAACAAGACCTGTTGATTCTATTGCGGTCAGAGGCTGCTTTAATGGCTCCGCGTTATCTAATAATATGAAACGATTATATTAAAATACAATTAGAATTCTTAAGGTAATAAACAAAAATATTTAAATTATTCGTATAACATGTTATAACGTTTGTATTCCAATAAATATATTACTCTAATTCGCTTTTGATGAGGATTAAAGACAGGTTTAATATAAAGCTAGGAGAGAAATATATATGAGAAAAAAAATTCAGTGAGTAAAGAGTGGCAAAAATCAATAAAAAAAGTTAATTAAAAAATTTAGCCCACATACCAAACAAAAAACTAAATTCCATCGCCTAAAAGACAGATAAGAAAACTAATTTAATTTTAATTTGAAATTCATTCCCTTGAAGAATCTTTTTTTTTTTATTATTATATTCATAGTTATTGGCCTAAAAAAAAGGTATAAAAGTGAATTAAGTTTATATTACGTGTTATTTTTATCTTCACGCACATATTTCAAAATACCAATTACTAGACTTACACCATTCAAATTGTTGTTTATTAAAACCTAATTTAACGTTTTCTAACTTCAGAGCTTAAACTACGGAATAACATGATAAAATGATACTTCTCAGGAATGAATTATAAATTAAATAAGTCTTTCTTTTAATCAGAGGTGATAATTTTGATTGAAAATTTAACCAAATTTCAAGTTTGATGACCAAAAGTAACGTCGTTGTAACGAAATTTTAAACTGGGTGGAATATTGCTATAATATCCTAATAATATGTTGTGATTTTCTTATTGTTAGTTTTTAAATCTCCTTATGGTTATTATTGTCCTTATAACTAGAAAAAAATCATTAAAATAAGGAAAAGTAATAACTATTAGAAATATAAAGAAACACAACGAGGTAACAAAGTAAACCTATAATTATTCAATTCATCAATAAAATAAGAAGTTGTCAGAAAATAAAGAGTAATTAAGTCAAGATACCAGGGAAAGTCACGCTGCCCAAGATTCGGCCCCCAGGTATGTGAGGCCCGTTAGTCTACTGGTGGCAACTGACACCGACCGGGCGTAGGACTGATGACCCTACACCTCGAGTACTTAAATCAGGGATCGAGATGTCAAAAATCTCCATGAGCTGTAGCGCCAACCGAAATAAAAGTCAAGATAATAATAAATAATGTGAACATAGAACTAAATTCAAATTAGCGAAAATATCCTAATGTTTTTTATGAATTTCATGAAATACCAGTAATAAGAGTTTGGGTCATTATTTGGAATGAAATGATAATTATTTAAAATAAAATAAATAAATCAAAATTTATTTAATAACTATAATTTCAAAAAACAACATGATTTTTAAAATTAAAATAGGTTTTAAGACTTTATAGAATGCTTCTATTTAACGGTGTTAATACTCAAAAATCTAAAAGATCGTTCGTTATCATCCTGGAATTCATTGAGGATCTTTAATTACTAAGATTTGTTTTTGTATGATTGATCACGAAATGGATAATCATTAAAGGCGTTGAAACGTGCCACGCTTACACTCAAACTAAAGTTCTCTAATTATTAATTTATACACAATTCACTAATTAATAAATATTTATCATTAAGAATATAATTAAAAGATTGTGTTAATAAATATCTGTTGAACTGATTTTAATTTCGTTAATAATACACCCAGAATAATGTATATGTTTCAAAATGAACCTATGCGAAAATTTGGAAGCCAATAATCATGTCATGATAAATATACCAGGAAACATGATTTTTCAATATGTTTTTATGAATAACAAAACAACAAAAAAATTTTTAGTGGGGTTATAGGATACTTAAAATTATACAGAATACGGAAAGTCATACATTTTTTTTTTATACTATGGTTATATGTAAATTTAATATTTCATATATAGCCAGGAAAAAGCATCTTTAAACAATGTAGCATGTTAAAAAAATCAAAACAACTGTTATTTCACTATTTATTTTAATATATTTTTTATTAATCTTACTCATTAAATTTCTAATAAAATATAAAATGTTATTCTTATTCTTATTCGTTATTGATGTAAATATTTGTGAATTATCAATAATTTTACGCCTTATAATATTTATTAATAAATGAGTCAATTAAAGGCTTTTCGTCATATACATAAGTTACTTTGTATTCATATGATACTTGATTTTTTACAAAATACATTTTGGCTTAATTTCACAGATTAATCTTTAAAATTAATAAAAAAGAAAAAAATAGTGCCCCGGGTGAGGATCGAACTCACGACCTTAAGATTATGAGACTTACGCGCTGCCTACTGCGCTACCGAGGCTCTTGGGAAAGAGGGGCCATCATTGCGGTTTTAAGACAATTATAAATGTATAAATGAAATTAACTATAATCTTGACTTAATGATGAATTTTTGCTGTTTCTGATTTGTTTTTGTTCTTTCTTAAAATAAAACAAATCAGACTAGGTCGTAATGATATTAACGTAGATGATAAATAATGTTTACAGAAAGAGAAAGGCAAATATTACATCTGAGCTTGTGATTTTTGTATTTTATTTATTTCCTAGGACAAATAATTTTAAAATTATTATTATTAATTATTGTTATTAGGATAGTTAATTTACATTTTTTTTTCTCAAATACAAGTACTTTAAGTCATAGTTAGTACATTCTAATCGTTTAGGTCTTAATATTTCTAGGTTATGATTAACAAATATTGGTTAAATATAGATATCCAAAGTATGCTGTGGAAATTTATATTTTGGGCAGGCATAAAATATAATCATATTAAGTTTAGATTGCAATAAAAGATATGATATAGAAACAGGTCAATAATAATAAAAATTTTAAAAAAAGCGACTTCATAATTTGTTACTTTCAAGTTAAAAATAAAAACAATAAACGAAAATGGAAATATAAAAATGATCAGATAGATGGTGACAAACTAGATCTGATCAAGACTTAAGTGCTTTTATTGATTCCATTGACACCACTAAACTGATGAAAACATTTCATGAACATTCAGTTATTTTCTTTATAAAACTTTTGTTTATTTTACTTTAAGATTCCATCAATATCAAAAGGCACATCTTAAAACAAATTCGCTGAGGTTTAGAAACTCCAATATTTTGTTCGTCTTTAATAGAAAAACGGCAAAAACTAATTTAGAACAAACTAGTGTGGAGCCGTAAAAAGATTTTTTCCGATATCAAACTGTTTTCTACAAAACAAATTGGAGGTGGTACTAAAATTTTATTGTTATTGTTTATACTCCTTGGAAATTACAAAAAATGTACGGAGAATAGAGGGCTTACCTGAGAGATCTTGTGTAAAATCTTGAATAATATCACGTTAGGAGAAAGTACCAAAAAAATAAAGTTAAAAATATATTTTTATTACAAAATCAGTTCAAAATACCCATGAATCAAGCGGTAGTAGACCTTATATACTTACAACATTCTTACGACGCACTAGCGGATCCAGGAATTAATGTTGGGAGGAGCTTCAGCCCGAAAGATTTTTTTTTTCATATATATAACAATAATTAATTTGAAAGAAAAAAGCAAGGAACTAACTACCTATATGTCATGGTGTTAAAGTGATTCTTGAAGTTCTATTAAATGTAATCACATGAACAATAATACTGTAAGAGATAGTTTTTAATATTTTTGTCAATAAAACATGGTTATATTTTACCATTTGGGAGGGGGTTCCGGGCTTCCCCCCTTTTTCCCCTTTTCTAGACCCGCCTGTTCATGGACGTAAAGTACACGAGAGAGACAGTTATTGCGCATTAAAAACTTTAGAATATTGAATTGTTGATTAAGAGGTTATAGGCATAGAATCTAATAATTTTACTTTATGTTTCGTGCAGAACACAGTGGGTTAGAGGATCCAACAGTTTGTTCCACACACCTTTGGAGAACGGACAATCATCAAATTGTTTTAGGAGACTTTCCCGTAAAAATACACGCAAAGAATTGAACTATGTTACCGTCTCTGCAAGACCTGCTATTTTAACCTAAAATCTCTTAGATGATCCATTTTTCAGGCGAATATTTACTTAGGTATACAAAATATACATTGAATTTCAGGATTTATAAGAAGTGTATCGGAACTAAATGTAGATCCTAATTATTTCTCCCTCAGATTCAGAGCACACTAAACTAAGTAGATCAGTGATCGGTCACAAAGAGGCAGTCGTTAAAGGATTTTAAGAGGTGAGTGATACAGGCCTAACCAGGACACGAGAAACCTTTTAGCCGACTCTATACCGACATTGGCTTCCTATTAAGAACGCGCAGTTAAAACTGCCTCGCCATTCTGTAATTCGATCCTTATTGTCAACAACTGAAGAAAAAGTGAATATATCACAACAGTTGCGCAACTTCGGCTTTCTGCCGTGTCATTATTTATGATGTGAACTGATAAGAAGTCTCAGTCGGTGGACCATCGATTACAACCAAATCTTTCGGGTGGTTCTGCGTCGATAAATATTGGACACATATCTCGGCGTTCATTGCAATGTCTGGATATGTGGATTCTGAAAAAAATGGACCTTAAGATTCGAGAAAAAAATTATATATAATTAATATATATATATATATATATATATATATATATATATATATATATATATATATATTATTGTTATTGGTTTTACTGGTCATGAATTTTCAGGTTATTGTATTCAAACAGATTTTATTTTTCATTTATAGGAAGCTTTCCATAGTTCGAATCCCCCAGTAATCCTAAATATGCCATATAATTTAAAATTAGCAAATATAATACTGTTATTGTTTAAATTTTTGTCAGATTACTCATTGTCAGGAATATGAATCTATGGAAAAAGTAGCTACGTTTAATAAAGTGAATCCCTAAAAAAATAATTAATACTTAATAATTTAACAAAAGGACAAATGTTAGAAAACCACTTACCAGCTTCTTGTCTGGTATGCTCAGTGCCATCCTTAGTTGTTATATAGATCAAGATTGTTAAGAGCAGTATTGCAGTACTCCAAACTCTTGAGTACATGATAGGTTATTGAGTACCCAGTATTTCTTTCTCCTCCCTTGTATAGGATTTATAGGTATACCCTTTAACCCTTTTATTCAAAAGCACAATTACTGATAGTAAGTACTTCAAAAATACTGATTTGTTTTTTATAGGAAAATTAATATTCCATCTAGTGGCCTGTCACCTTTTCTCCTGATGTCTACTTCCATGCACTCACTGGTTCTGTACACACTACTACTAATGCAATAATACCAATACCAATAATACTGTGTAATAATCATACTAATCACTAAACAGGCTAATCATTTTATCTTCTCCAGTTGTATGTTGGATCAGTTTATTTCACTTTAATGAAGTGAAAAAAAAATGTTTAACAGAATTTTATCTATATCAATTTAATTTCTTAAACATGTAAAGTATGACAATGAATCAAAAATATTTTTTCAAGATCCCATATAATTTAAATGCCTTCAGAAATAATCTTTTTAATTTTTTTTTTTGCTGCCTCTAATTTTATATGAAATTGCTATAGTTTACAATGTAGCACTTTTTAAGATTTAACAATAAATTTTTTTTTAATTGTTTATTAGCCTTTTGACAAGTATATGTGGACTAGGTGCAACAGTACTCCCTGAAGAATACCACCACATCTTAATATAAAATTACAATAAATTCATATTTGATGTTATAGGAAGACGAGCCAAAGAGAACCTGTAGCTGGGAGAAGGCCTGTGTATGGTGTGGTGTTCCTCTGCTGATTCTTGGGGTCGTAGCTGTGTTGGTTGGTGCGTATGATTTTATTTAAAAATAGTTCATTCTTTTTTTTTTAATTTGATACTATAAAGCATTTTATTTATTGTATTCTTTGTGTTTCTTGTTATTTACTTTGTTATATATTTAGAGAGATTTTTCATAGAGATTAATTTATTGCAAAACCAATATTAATGATAACTCTCTAAAAATAAAAATATTTCTAGAAGCCCAATACTCCGTTATATTTAAAATAATTTTTATTAAATATAAGGCTTGGGGAGAAATGGGGGATTGAAAATTAGTAACAGCAAGAAGAGACAAACATGTTTGAGAACCACTACTGATAAAGTGTAATTCTTATCATTTCCTTCCTCCAAAGTCATTTTGCATAAGAAAAGACAAATGTTGCTGAAGTTTAATATTCTTATGTTCTAGTACTTCCTTTGATCCTGGAAATTTCTATTTTATAAAAATTGTCTCTGAAGACCTATTCTCCTTTGTTCTCAAATCCATAAATAATGACTATGATGCAGATAAAATTCCTGTTCAATTAATTAAACATGTCTTTTGCCATCTTCTCTGCACTTTTGTGTATCAACAATTTTTCCCTTCGAAAATCCCATTTCATCATAACATCAAAAAAGTCATAGTCCATCCACTAATTCCAATCTCTGTTTCCTCCAACGTTTCTCATTTCATACCTATCCCCATCCTCATTAACCCAAATTGTTTGACTCTGAAAGCTTAAAAAATTAAAATTAACAAGGACATTCTCATTGGTCCCAAGAATCTTATTAATTGTCACCCTAATTATCCCTCATTTTATCTTCTACCTAGTCAATTTCACACTTCCAATAGAATTCTTGAGGTAATGTTTGATCATTTTTAGGGGACTGGGTGTTCGAAAATAATATTTACTTTTCCTTCTTTTATAAATTGAACACGATACTTCCTTAAGTAAGATATTTTTTTATGGGATAGAGTTATTGCCCCTATACCATAAAAAAAACCCAACCTATAACAAGCGAAAAAAGATCTTTCTTCTCTCTGTGAAAAGTATTGAAATTCCAAAAATTTTTAGAAATCTCAAAGTGACGTCATACAATGCAATCATTAAGCTAGTCCTGATATATGGCTGCTTGACCTGGACACTGGCCAGCATCCCCCGAAAAAATTGAAGATTTGAGAAAAAATCCACTGCATGATAACCAGGGTGATCTGGGATGAGGGCATTAATTCATAATGGAGAAGAATTTATAATAAACTGCTTGCAGAAATTAGTCAATCAATATCTTAATATTCAGTGGGACAAAATTTTCTAAAAATTCCAAAATTTAGCTTTGAGCTATACATCAGGAAGCCTCTACACAGCAATTGCCTCAATAGCTGGAAAGAGATCATGTGGGCTAGATGGATGGATCAAATGAACAAGGATGCTGCATGCAGAAAACTGGAAAGAAGTAGCCTAACATGGGAAAAAATGGAGAAGGCTGGCTCAAGTGGCCAAAGATCTGCAAGATCAGTAAATTCAACCAAAAAAAAATAAAATAAGACCTTATATCCGTGTCCCAGAGGTTGAAACCATGTCCATTTTATTATTAAATAATTTATTAACTAAGAAACAAATTTCAATATCTCAAAGTTATGTAACATTGGCCCCTAAACAGATGTAAAAATATGACATGGAGTCCTTAACCTCCAGGGCACAGATTCAGTAACTAAGGAAAATATTTAAATGGCTCAAAGTTATGGAAAATTGGCTCCCCCAAACAAATACAAAAATGAGCATGGTATTCATTACCTACAGGACAAAAATATATTTTATCAAAATTCTCCAACTTCCAAAATTTACCATCCCGATTTTTTAGCCATCACCTCTTATTGTATTAATAATTCCTTATTTTACAGGTCAGTTAACTCCAGTGCGAGAGGCTGTTGTGGCAAGACGTGGTTCACTCGCTTACTTGGATAGAAAAGCAATCGCCTACAACCAGCGCCTGGAGCTTTGCCGTCTTGTGGGACTGGCTGCATTGTGTGCTGCAGCACTTCTTATTCTCTTGTCCTTTCTGATCAGCGCCTATAGCAACCCTAGCAGCCAGCAATACAGCCCAGTATTTGCAGGTCCAGCTGCTGCAAGCCCCATACCACTTTCTGGAGTTCTGACTACAGTCCAACCGCCAACCAGTACAGTACCTCCCAGGAGGTAAAAGTCATTCAAAGCGTTCAAGAACAATACAGCCCTTAATAAACAGCACAAACCAAAGCCATTATTGGTGAAGTTAAAGTGCATTCAACAATAAACAGCTCACTTTTACCATTTATTTTTTTTAATTCATCCATTCCCTTTTGAATTTAACAGAAATATTGAGCCATCAAGTTAACTTAATAAAACTAGTAGTCTTATCTTTCAAGACTACCAATCTATAGTTATTTAGTTAGACAATTTGCAATAAATAGTTAATTCCAAATCGTATAAAATTATGATACTCAACTTGTTTGACACAAAAATGGCTACCAAAATATAAAGATACTTTAGTATTTTATTATTAAATACTTTTTAAAATATCACTCTCAGTAATCCTAAAAACTATTTTTTTATTGGGCCTGATATATTTGTATATTTAAGTTTTAAAATGGTGCACGCATAAATATGGATACAACCTCTTCACATTTATAAATTAAAAGAAAAGACCAAGTACAAAAAATACAAATACCTTTTTGTACAAAAAAAAAAAAAAATGACAAAAGAAAGACTTCTACTTAAAAAAAAAAAGAAAAAAAACAAATAATGCACTAAAATTCATAATATTAGTTATTTAAAAATATATATTGTATTATTTTTCTCAAATTAAGAATCAGAATTGAAGAAGTAAAATTAAAATTTAGTTTATTTGACAAATCAGTCCATAAGGTGCTTATAGTGCATTGCAGTGGCCTTTGAATTAAATAGCTCGTCCAGAGTTGAATAATACTTAGAGAATAGTTTGAATTTAATAGTTTTCAGAAATAAATTTTTAAAATAATAGTGTATTTTGAACTAAAACAGAAATAAGTAACTACAATGAAGAACATACTTAGTGTTGAGGTTAAGTTCAAGAATTAGGTAAACTTATTGCTACATTAAGCAAACTTAATGGCAACATTTAAATTTAAAAACTGAAATCTCTATTACATTGTAAAATATAACTACCAAGTTTCCAATATAAGTAAGCTATTCTGAAGCAATGGTAACTGAAGAGCTTTTAGAAGTTTATGTTTTCGAAGTATGGTCAGATATTATAAGAGGCGGGTGTAAGGTTATTATGATTTGTAATAATTATTCCTTGTTATGGAGTCACCATAAATACAAAACTATTTTCTATTTATCATCTAAATGACTAAAGCACTGAAATACATGCTAAACTGTCATAGAAAATCAAAGGTTCGCTTCAGATTAATTTGAACATATTGTTATGGTCCTGAAGACAGCTAATGTAATTTAGGCTGTTGCTTTCTATCACAATAAATAAAACAATTGCATATTGTTTTGTTTTTGTGTTGGCTGATGTCTAAAAAAAAATAATAATAATAATTTACAGAAAAACTACATAAAATAAAACAACTTTAGAATACGAATTCAGCTATTAATACATGTTATTTCAGTTATCAAAATAAGTTTTTACGATTCTCTGTCATCACATAATAGCTGATATATAAATAAGTACATCTGAATTAACATATCATCAAATGAATATTTCAAAGGCCTTATAGATATTCAACGAGATTAATGATTGGGTGAGTGATATCTGATTCAAATTATTATTAGAATTGTAACTATGACGATCTGTGTAGTGAATAATTGTTAAATAATTAATTATGGGAGTGAAAAATACACTTATTATACCAACTAGTTGCTGAACAATTTAATATTTCTAAAAGTTGGCCATTGTAATTCCATCTTCATTTAGAGTTAATTACAGCTACATTATCATTAGCTAAAAAGCAATTGAAATCACAACGATTAAAATTTCTTAGTTTCTTTTTCACTTTTTTTTTGCTTGAATATAAATATTAATGAGAAAATTTAGAAACTAACTTAGTTATAAATAAAAACCAAATAACTTAAAACATACTTACGATCTTCTAGCTAACTAAAAAAATATCCATGTTTCAACTAACATTTAGTAGCACAAGTTATATCTGAATAAGTATTTAAAACATACTGGTCTCAAAAAAGTTACCTAGAGTTTGTAACATTCTAAAAGATGTCCATTTTCGTTTAGCCAGGATCCAAAAAGCGAGGGAATACACTTCTTCTGATGAATATATTCAAGGAAAAAAAAACCAAAGGGCTAAATAAATAGTTCTAATTTTGTAAGAATTTAATTCGGCATCGAATAAAATTTAAAACAAAATAATTGGTTGACTTATTTTATGTTTTGTTATATAATGAATTCTTTAAGGTGAAAATCATTTTCCAAATTGAGCTAAAAATTATTATCATACCACTGTTAATTAATTAGTATTTTGTGAAACAGAGGTGTATATGAAATAGAATTATACTGTGCAAGTTAGGGAGGGAAGTTTTGTTCGAGACAGCATTTAAATTTAAAAACATCTTTTTCGAGATTTACTCTGAAAGAATAGTTTTAAAATTAAGTGGAAATACAGAAATTAAAGACAAATATTTTTAAAGAGAAATATATTCAAATAGAAACATGTTGGCTAGCTTAAGGGGTGTTATCTTTCTGTAGGAACTTCATAATTTCACTGGAATAAAGTAGAAAAAAAGATTTTAATATGTATGTGTGTGGTTTTTTCACTATATTTTTCTTCACTATGAATTTTAGCCCGTAAACAGTTTAAATGTCAACCTATCAACCAATTTTTAGTCTAATTGATGCGAAATGCAATGAACAATAGATTTTAATGTGAGAGCACTGATCTTATTTCATTTAATCCTAAAATAACTTTTTTTTCTAGTTGCATAAAACAGAGCTCTCTTTGTCAAAACAATAATACATTGGAGCATTTGTAGAATAATGTTATGAAAACCTGAAATATTTCGATACAAATCCTGTAAACTAAGTTATAAATTATATTGTATTTTCAAAATTATTTATTTCTTAATAAATATACTCATGAAGTGAATTACATCATTTTAATTAAATTATTAAATGAGATTACAAAATTAAAATAGCAGAATCTTTGATCAAACCTCAAAAATATAATTTTTAATCATTTTCATAGTGAAATAAATCTTTAAAAGAAAATAATAAATAATTAAATTAGAATATGAATACCTAAAAAATAATTTTTCAATCACATATAATAATTTATAATGTTACAAGAAATTATAAGAAAAATATTAAGTTTTATATACTATTAAATGAAACATACTTGGACTTTAAATATTACATTATTAATCTACAGCATTAAATTTATAAATAATGGCTTATATGTGGTGTTAAATAAGATGCTTTTTAATTAAACTATCTTCCTACAATTTACTTTAAGCATGAAAGATGATACAGTGTTGATAATGTTGTTAAACATATCTATTTTGATCATAATATATCTACAAATATCTAAGAGCACAATGGTTCCATATAACTGCACATGTCCCAGATAATAATATACATTACTATCATGAACTGCTAGTTTATAAGATACATTATGTTATATAAAAATATTTATTAGATAGCATATCTATTTCTTTAAAAAAATTCTTGGACTGACTCACGTAATTTTTATTTAAATTAATATTAATCTACAATTTACCAAAATCATCTTAAATATGTAAATAAAACTGAGGCATTAGTCTCTTGAGTTTGATATTTCATTGATTGATATATTTGTTGGTGCATTGTGTAAATTAATGATGATATTCATGAAACAAGCATGAATTGTTAGTAGACTATTTTTATTTAAATTATAAATTAAGCTTTATCAATAAACCATGTTAATGCAGCATTTATTTGTTAATGTGAAGGCTGATCATCCACTGCAGCAGGCAAAGTACCATTATTTAGCTCCTTTCGTAGTCCTATTTACCAGATCCACGGTTGATCTTTCGAAATGTGAGTGAATGAAAGAAGATAACTGATGTGGTTTGTTAAAATAAATGGAATGGCTAGAACATTTTTCCCAAAATTAGGATAACAGTATAAAGGATAATCAATATCAAATGAAATCTGGAAAAGTGATGAGTAAATTATACTTAAACATAGAGCAACAGACCAAGATTTGATTGAGGGCGGGAATCATAATAAAATATAACCTAAACATAATAAATAAATATTAAGATGGTTAGAGGAGCAGTCAGATAAAAGAACACATAATAATGTAATATGCATTACTCTCCTAGTACCGGAACATCACACAGTGCACAGAAAAAGGTTGGCACTGAGCCAGAGGATGGCCGTGTTGCGTGCCACCAAACCATTTTGGATAACCTCATAAGGAGTACAGATCCTAGCCCCTCGCCAGAGAGGGTGTTAGATAAGTAATGTGATATACTCCTTTAATAAATACTAATGTTTTGCTCTAAGTTATTAGCCCGCATCACAGTTGATTGGATGTCAGTACATCCAAACTGTAAATAAATAAAATATCTCGTGACAAACCAAATCAATAAAATCATTTCCTATTTCTCCTGGAAATCCATATTTTAAGAATGTTTTCTTGTATCATTGGTAATACCAACAAATCTATTGAACTGGCTCTATGTCATTTTGAAGATATTTCATCATTTGCAGTCTCTCCCTAGTTAAACACTCTCCCACCCTTTTTGTACCATGATCAGATAACTTAATAATTGAATTAATAAACCCATTATCTGATTCATTAAGTCCTAACCTAAACAGCAAATGTCCAATTATATTAGGCATGTTATGGATCATTTAAGGCCATTGAAGAAGTGGTTACACTCACTTTTCCAAATAAAGTCAACCCCTTTCAGTTGTACACATAAAGGCCCACCTTATCTTATTGTCGTGGCTTGAATAAAAACAACTATTTGGAATGTTTCCAACAAAAAATTCATCAATTAATCAACCAATCAATCATCATTACACAGGTCTTGATCTAAAACAATATTTTTTTCAAATTAATAAAAAATATATGAATACTAATGATTTCATTGGTACCATTAAAATTAAAGATTGAAGGTTACAAATGTAAGAGCTGAAAGCAGATGAGGCATATCTCTACAATTTTATTAGAATGAAGTGGTACACATAAACATATGGTCAATTCAAAAATCAAAATTGGTAGGTTACAACAAAATACCAATTAAAAACACACCTCAAATGAATTAGAAAGTAATCAAACTTAAAACTATTCCCCTAAAGATTTGAAACTTAGGACAACTTACTTGGCAACAGATATAATATAGGTTGTTCTTACACCAATACAACTAGCTTATTAGTACCTACACTCATCATTAGTCATTGTAGCATCTGAACATGTTTATTAATAGTTGTAAATCATATATGTTTGGCTGTGGGTTTGAGGAAAAATCTGGAGTTGAGCATGATGCTATCCTGTCAATTTCTTTGTAAATCTACTTTTTAAACTAATATTTCTACTTAGCACAAGATTCTCCATTAGTTGTACTGCTAAAGGTTTGTTGTAAATACCAAAGACAAACTTTCATTCATCTTGTCTGATACAGTGGAGCCCTAACATATTAATGTCTGAGAAGATAAATAACATAACATACATATTTATTAAATATTCTTTTTCCTTTGACTTAATTAAAACATAAGAAATATTTACTTCTTATTAAATACTTTCAAAATTTAGTAAATATTTTATTTAAAGCTTTTCAGATTAATAATTAGCTAAAGGTTATTTATTGACTGTTCTTATTACTTCAAAGTGCTAATAAATATTCTGGCACAAAAACTCTTTTAAACTTTTACAATGCTTTTATCTATATCTTATTTGTTATTTTTCATATCAAAAAATGACAAAGTATTAAAATACTCTTAAAAGAGATTTTTTTGTTTTTGTGCTTTTTGCAAATTATTATTTAATAACAGTAATCTGATTTATAATGTAAAAATATAAATTTATAAAAATAGTATAATTTTTAAATATTAATATTAAGTTCAACCAATAAACAAAAATACTTTCAAATGATCAACCCCTTCTTCCATTGAACCTTAGGAGACAATGACTTTATTCTTTAACATGAATATATTTTTATATAAATAATTATTATCATTTGTATATCATAGTATGCTAATAAATAAATACGTATATATTTGATGTTGATATATGTATAAGATGAATGTAAAACAATATGTATTTTATCTATTGATAATAATAATATATGTAACACAATTTGACTCTCTTATTCTCTCAAAATTTTCATTATATATAAGGCTTGATATTTTTATTTATTAAAGAGTTAAATGTAATTCTTATGACTCAGTATTACTAATGTCTAATGAAACTCTGTCTTTTTAGCAATATATTTTTAATAATTGCATAAACAATTAAATATGCTTATCCAATTGTAAAATGTATATAAAAAAATGTTTATTTAAATAAAGTTTTTGAGAATTGAATTTTTTATAAGATCATAAGCACTTACATATTATACATCCCTCATGAAAGAATCACAACTCAACATTTCTAATGTCCAATATTATAATAAAGAAAATATCATGGTTCTATAAAGAACATAACCAGTGCCAAAAGTTCATTCTCAGATAAAGAAAAACATTTTGTGAGTTGTATATCTTTCATTCTGTATGTACAATATAATCGTTGCTTTAAAAGAAAGTTTTTATAAATGGATCCTAGTGAATCCTGCTTCCTTTCCATGAACTTGAAATTTTTCAAGGAAAAAATTTATTAAAAATTAAGTTCATTATTTAGTTATCTAAATTCTGTTTTTGTGTCAAGTTTGTTTAAGTTATAATGGCTATTCCAAGCTCAAATCAGAAGGACAAAGAAATTAAAGTCTAGAAGTTAAATTAAATTTATATTGAATTTCTATTGAGTTGCCAAAAAAGATAATTCTTTTTTCTCCTAAAATATAAGGTATGAGATTAAAAATATAAATGAAACAAAAATATACTGATCACAATGTTTATTTTACTTTCTTCAACAAAACAAAACATTTTTCTGAAACTGTTCTCTACAGATGTTGAACATGAATAACATAAACCAGCAGATTAAAAACACTACATATTAGATATTTATAGAAATCGCTAGTGAAACAAATATTTTTGTTATTCAGGATTATTCTTAGCAAGAAATGAAATACAAATAATACTGACACATTTTAAATTTTATAACCTTAAAAAGACTTTTTTTTTTTAATTATCAAGTGGATGAAATGAAAAATTCCACTCATCAAAGTCGAAGTATTATTTTTTTTTTTACTTAATATATGCCCAACTACAATTCTGAACTAATGGAAGTAGAATTATGACATAAACATCTTATTTAAATTTAAAAAAGTGAAATAAACAACAATAAAATGGCTAAGGATAACCTTTGAGAAAGAAAGAAAGATATAATTCATGACAGATCAGTGTGATGACCGGCGAAGTTGTAGATTATCCATAAGGGACAGTATTTGATGAGCAACAAACAAAAAATGCCATTTATAACTAACTATGGCATAAAGCTTCAACACATACTAAAAATAAAAAAATACAAAACAGAACAAGGTATCAAGCTAACTGAAAGTTACTTTTTAAAGTTACTACAATTCAGAAAGTTACTTTTAAAACCCTTTGCCAAATTAGTATTGGTCAGTTCTTCAAAGTATTGATTATTTGAATCAGAATGAGTTGCCAGATGATTATAAATGATTTCCAAATTTCTAATCTAATTTTTTTTTAACTATATTCAAGTATAGAAACACATGGACAATCTCCAACTTCAGTCAAACAAATTATTA
The DNA here is from genome assembly GCA_928085145.1 of Nezara viridula. NCBI lineage: Eukaryota > Metazoa > Arthropoda > Insecta > Hemiptera > Pentatomidae > Nezara > Nezara viridula. The sequence continues at coordinate 25,836,847 of OV725080.1, forward strand.
ATAAATAATCTATAATAATTAAAATTGTTTAATGCAGAAAACAATTCGAAGGCTGATAATAATAACTAGAACAAAACAATTATTAGATATTAGTCTGTTAAAACAGAAACAAGTGTTTAACTGCAAGGCAAATGTATGATTCATAAGTATAATTAAAATAAGTAAAATTGGTTTAATTCAATTACAAAACCATAAAATACAATTAAACCTTTTAATATCTGACAAAAATAAAAATACACAAAATTTTCACTGATCTATTCCCAAGTTAGCAATTAAATTTCAATTCTTATTTCAATACTTCTTGTTTTAATAATAACTTTATTTTTTTTTTTTTTAATATTTTTCCTTCTCGATATTCTTCTGCAAGACGATGATCTTTTATCATCATGAAGCACCCATCCAAACGAGGCAATCTTAACGGCAAGGAAGGGAGAGATGATGATTGGTCAAATGATAAAACATAAGTTAAACAACCGAGTTAACCGGGAAGAAGATGTAAATAAATTTGACTTAATATAGTTTGATTGATAACTAAACGTTTGACTGAAGCGTGACATTGTGCTACATGAGCACAATGTTTGGAGCGCAGAGCGCAATTAAGGGCTGTCGCGACCGAAGGCTCAAGGCTACGCGATAAGGCCCAGGCTCTAGACGATGCTCCTGGCTCAAGCTGAAGGGGGTCCTCTCTTCCCCTAACCCACACTCACACCCATGGTGTCCAGCCCTCGTAAAGCAAGGCCAGGTTGTCCACATTTGTTGCTTCCGTTATGGTCCAGTCCACCTGCAACCATAAGAATGTATCATCAAACATTGTATGAATGAAGTAATAGGTTCATGCTATATTTATTAATGATAAGTCATGTGGATAAAATAAAAATGTTGTTGTTTCAACCCATTTGTAGGATAAGCATCAGAGTGACAACTTTATCTATATAGACTAATATAGATGAATTTAGTAAATATAGCACAGATAAATAAATATAAATGTATACACAGAAAAGCTTCTTTCTAGCTAGTAACGGATCCAGGAATTATTTTTGGGGCTTCAGCCCGAAAGCTTTTATATATATAAAATTATCATTACTTTGGGGGAAAAAAAAGGAAAGAAACTAAGTACCTATATGGAATAATGTCTGTGATTCTTAAAGCCCAATTAAAAAAAAAGTCACACGAGCAATAATATTTTCACAACATAAGCAATGGTTATATTTAGTAGCTGTGAATGCATTATAATTTAAAAAATAGAACTTTATTTAAGTAATTAGCTTAAACCACTTACAGTAAAAAATATTGACTAATGAAAAAAAAGATGTATTTCATTTTAGGAAGAATTTAGCTCGTGAACCTCCCCCCGTAGATCTGCTAGTGTTTGTAGCACTGAGTATTATAACAATTCCCCAATTTCCTCTGTACCAGTCAAAATTTATTGGTCCCATGGTGTAATGGTTAGCACTCTGGACTTTGAATCCAGCGATCCGAGTTCAAATTTCAAGTTCAAGTTTTTTTTTATACTTATTACGAGCAACTTTTTAAATAATTATTTTTACTATGAGAATAATTCTTTATAAAGATAATTTAATTTAGTTGAGTTATTATTAACTAGGTATGAGTCAGTTAAAAAATACTTGGTTTTAAAAATCATTAGAATGCTCTGACTTTCTTAGATATATTTTACATTTACAACATTTTGTTTTTTAGAAAGGTTAACTCATGAATTCAGTACTGCAAGAAAACGGTAAAGCAATAAGAAACAGTATAATTGATTCCATGAAAGCAGTTTCCAGAAATATTTAAACTTCGTTGAGATGAAGTATTTTCACAAATTGAAAGGTTGTCAGTTTAACAGAAATTTATCCTGTTTTCTCAGTTGCATTATTTTTACTTTCAATAAATCATGTCACTAACATCATTTTTATTTTTTTTAAATTAACCTAAACCAGATTTCGAAAAATCTAATTTAAATTAAGAAGATTTTGTCATGCTAAAAAGCATAACTAGTTCAACTGCATACTATGTAAATAAAACAAGGCAAGTTTGTTCCCATGCATAACTTCTGAACACCAATAAATCGGTAAATGCTGTTTTTAAAAATACATTACAGTACGCATTTTTTTTTTAATACTTTCCCAGTTGTAAATTATCCTGGTAACAGTGTAATTTTTATCTGGTTATTTTGTGAGGACTATAATGAAGTTTTATTGTATATACACAAACCCGGAATATGATTGAATAACAATTTATAACTATAGTAATCAGAACTTACCTGTTGTTTTTCTGTAGATCGAATATTAGGGTCAGGATCCCTTCCTTCCAGTTTATATTTCACCCTTCGCCAGACACTCATAGCATAAGCATTCCGTTCTTGGGATCCTAAATGGGAACAGAGAACTTTTACAATTCACAAAGGAAAAGTATTATAGTCAAATATTTAGATTTCTAAGTGGCCAAATAAATTTAGAAAAGTCTAACAAAAAATTGTACTGAACATAAATATGATCATTAAAAAAAAAAAGAAGCACGAACCTGGAGGACCTTTTTTCTGTTTGTTTAGTGGATCCTCCTGAACCCGGAGGCCCTGAGGTCGTCGAACAGGGCAGTCACTTACACTGAATTGCAGCAACTCTGAGTAAATACCATCTGGAATGTAACACAATTAAATTGTAAAACATTTTAGGAAATGAATATTTTCTTTAATTGAAAAGTCATTACATTTATTGGAAATATAAAGAATTGATCAAAGTCATTAATATTTATGCACAGCATGTATAATAAGGTCATATGAAACTTTATAAAGAAATTAAAAAACATTAATATATTTGAGGTGTTCATTTCCAAAACCAGGTAAGTACGTTTGTAAGTTTTGCAGGACTGCTCTGAAAATAAATTTATATTGTGTTTTGAAATTATACATAGACATAAATGATCGTATTACTCGTTACGGGTACATGAGATGAGCTATTGAAAAACAAAGCAATTTTTTTTTTATTTTAGAAGCTTAAAATAATTTTAATCTAGATGTGGTTTAGAGAAAAATAATTAGTGATTTCTTTAGAGGCTATTTTATTTGATTAAATATATATTAAGAGAGAGATAAACTTTAATTAATTTTTTTTTAAATATTAGTACATTTGAACCATTATTCTACAATATTAGAGTGCAATCAATGTAGCAGGAAACACAATCTTAACTGCTTATATGCTTATCTCATTAAACGTTATTTTAAAAAGCCAAAATACTAACTAGGTAATGAGTAAATAGTTTGTAATTGTCAGAATAGGATTTTTTTATCCAATCTGACGATTTTATTCAAATAATGGCAATTATTTTCTATTAAGTATAAAAGTAAATACATGCATAATATCTAGATAAGATAGATAATACATGTTATGTGGAAACATTTATTATGAAGGAGTAAATACTGAATATTATGAAAGTAAAGAAGAAGTACCCTACTCTAAGTATAGAATTTTATGTTTGATTATATACATATAAGCTTTAAATGGAGGATATTGCTAAAAAAATTGTGACATACAGCTGAGATCCAAACAATTTGAAGACCCATGAAATAAATTTAATAAAGGTGTGGAAGAAACCGAAGCAAAGATCTTTAAAAATAACAGACTCCATTGAATAAGAAACAAATGTTATTATTGTCGAGGAAAGAAGAATATCATAGAATTTGAGTCGTAATAAAAATAAAAATTCTCACCAGTCTTAGAAGCAATAGCCCTAATCTCATTGGCTATTTCTGCTATTGCTGCTGAATCAATGGGGATGTTATTGCTACTCAACGATTTAGTCAGCGATCCCAACTTTTCTGTATAATGCTTGTGCTTAGTCAAATATTCTTCCAATCCAGAGAGACCTGCATCTTCATACTGCCAGAAATGTAAGTATTAATTTAAATATATATATAAATATATTACTTACACAAATTATTAACCATTAAATAATCATTTTAAAAATATTATTGAGATCTCACTTAATTTACATAAAAGGGCTGAGTATACAACATTAATTTTTTTAAAATAAGCGTTTTGTCATTGTTAATATTCTATATTATATTTGTAACTGAACCGAACAGCTTTATATAGGAATTTAAGGTTTTATAGTTTTGAGTTCAATATGATATAGATTGATTTTGTACTTACATAGATGTTCTCAATAGATTTATTGGTAATTTAAAATTAACATAGGAGTAAAACTTATTATGAAGATACTTTTAATACAAATTTATTGGAGTTTTGAAAATTTCAAAAATGCATTTAATAAAAGAAAAATGAATAACTGGTATTGGCAATAATTTTAAGCATGATTGTAAAATTTCACTAGACCCAGCACAAAACAAAATTGAAAAATAAATTTTACAAAATGAAAATACCTTAATCATAGATTTTAAGAGAGTTTTAATATCAGCAATTATCCGATGATGTTTGGCTAGAACGCTTCTTATTATTGTAGCCCTGTTCTTCACACAATCTTCAGATCCAGTCAGCCGCAATTGCATTGGCTCCAGTTCACTTTTTAATGACACAATGGACTCTACAATAAAAAGCAAAGAGTAAGTAAAATCGAATTAACAGAGAAACATAGGGACTTTTTTATACACTTATAAATCTTTAGGGCTAAAGATGAACTTGAAATTTTTAACAACTAATCAAAGGCGACAAATTCAACAAAGTTCTGCCATTAGTTCTGTTACAAAAAAAAAAGATTGAATTTTGACAGTGACATAAAACGGCACAAATATAAATAGAAAATAATTTATTCTATTCGGCCACCTCTGGCTTGTACACAAGCTTGTCATTGCGGAACCAGCTGACCCACAGGAAGTACAGTTCAAAACCCCCTAAATACTAATCGTTATTCATATCTTGAGTTAAATGCTTGCCGAAGGGAATAGATTACTTTGGCAAGTCTGAATACTGCCTCGGTGAAAGAAGTTGACAATACTTCAGAAGAGATAATGCGTACTGCAACAGACAATTTAACTCACATACTAGAAGCCTCAGTAGAGACGAGAGATTATCATTCTATCTTTATATATAATCCATTTTTTTTTTAATTAACGTATTATATCCTTTTCCAGTTCTCAGGAGTGGTGGATTTTGATGAATCAGGTATCAAACAAAAGTGTATTAGTGTGGAGCAGTGACGAATTATAGTAACGTTCCCCCAAAATTTCAAGAAAAAACCGTTATTTGCGCATAACTTAAAAAGTATACATTTTTTTTTCTAGATTAGACCCATGATTATTTGAAAGTTTACTGAATTCCCTTAAAAAATAAAAATAAATAAATTTAAAAAAATAAAAAATAAATAAAAATTGATGACGTAACATTATTAGCCAAGATACAATTCATAGTTTAGATTATTATGATTGAACGACAGTGATTTAATTTAGAAAAAGAAAATTATTTCCTCTATCACATAGTACATTGAATTAACTTATTTCTATATTATATTTACAATTGTTTACTGTCCAATATAACGAATTATTCACACAGTCCAACAAGTAAATAAATTAATTTTCATTTAATCATTTATATGTAAGGCATGTTATATTCATAAATTTCTTTCTCAAAATTCAATTTCAGTTCTTTTTTTTCTCTTTTCCTTGTGATAGCAGAACTTATGACAGGACTAGGTGTATGTATACATATGTAAATAAAACAATAATTTCTACAAAATCAATTAATTTTACTAAACCTAATTTGAACCAAATATCAAAGCTATTATTATAATAATTAACTATAAAAGTTTCTGTAATATTTCTACAAAATATTAAAGTTTTGAATATATTGAATAAGTATCAACAGAATTGTTTCCTATAATATAATGAAGATTGTGTGTATTTTTTAGCAAATAGAAAGTTAAAACACAAGATTAAAATACAAAGAAAAGAAATTACCAGAAATCTTCTCTTCAGCTTTGGCGATCCAGTCAGAATCAATCCTCTTCTTTGGCGGAAGTAAGGATACTAGCCCTTCTTCAGGCGAAGTCAATACAACTGTAGTATTCTGAATCAGCATATACGCCTTTTCACAATCCTCAACTAACTGTAAACATTCAATGAAAAAAACAACACATATATTAGTAATAAGCAAATTTAATTTAATAAGGAAATAAATAAGAATTCACTCTAATTAGCAATATTTGGGTAAATAAAAATAAACAAAAAAAAACTAAATACTAAAAACATATTTCAAAAAGCAAAAAAAAAAAAAAAAAAATGTGGAATATAAGACAACTTACCCTCATCATAGTATTATCACCAAGGATAGCCTCCTGTGTGGGTATACGCAAAGCTTCGTTAAACAGGACGGTGTTTGCCATCGATATTATCTGCTGAGCCAAGTTCCTCTCCTTGTCCACTCGATCACGCTGCAATCTGACACAGCTCTCAAAGGCGCTCATGACCTATCACATATCTTACTTTAATACATGACTAATGTAAAATAATTATAACTACACATCTTAAAAAAGGCTGTATATTATTATACAATAGTTAATTATTTCCAAATTTATACATAAAAAAATTTTGGAGTGTATTACTGCATTCCTTACCGCTTCTGGATAAATTAAACACAAAGTTTGTTCCTTTAAGATTTTTTTTTATTAAAATAATTTTAAAAAAATTAAATTATTCTTCAAATAACAATCGCAACTGCTTCAGAGGAAATAAAAATTTCAAATTATAAAATAAAATAAATTAATTGTACTTTAGAACTAATGGATGAAGTTCAAGACGCCACATCTCTGCACCAAGTAATCCATCCAATTTTGATTTTTTTTTCTTAAGTTTAAAAATCATCTTGCAAATAAGCATATATATATGATCAACCAAAAAAGTGCATACATTTTAAGTAATTTGCATGTCATTTGGGAGGATCATCGCTTGGGTGATCTCTGGCTTTATTTGATACCAAAATTGACATTAATCTCAAAATAATCAGTCCAATAGTCTTAGAGAAAAGCAGCAGACGAAAAAAAAAAATTGTATTGGATTTTTGGGTTCTACATATAGTGAAACAGAACACTTTGAATTTTGAGGGGGGGGGTTAACTTATTTTTTCTTAGTCGAAAACAATGGTTTATTATTGAAAATAATAAAAATAATTGACCATCTGATATGGTTATACTTCTTTTAAAAAATAAAAAGGAAGAGTATTTTAGAATTTAAATGGGTACTTTAAATTTTTTCAGAACTTCTTTAAGCTAATAGTGGATCACCTTGTGTTTGATTGCATATAAATAGACAGATCAAATAATTTAAGGAGTAGGATCAAATCCAGAAACAACAGGTAACTGTTTTAAATGATACTTCAAAAGTTAATACCTTATAAAAAGTAGGTAACTGTTTTAAATGATACTTCAAAAGGTAATACCTCATAAAGAGCAGGTAACTGTTGTAAATGATACTTCAAAAGGTAATACCTCATAAAGAGCAGGTAACTGTTTTAAATGATACTTCAAAAGGTAATACCTCATAAAAAGCAGGTAACTGTTTTAAATGATACTTCAAAAGGTAATACCTCATAAAGAGCAGGTAACTGTTTTAAATGATACTTCAAAAGATAATACCTCAAAAAGAGCAGGTAACTGTTGTAAATGATACTTCAAAAGGTAACTGATATCTCATAAAGAGCAGGTAACTGTTTTAAATGATACTTCAAAAGGTAACTGATATCTCATAAAGAGCAGGTAACTGTTGTAAATGATACTTCAAAAGGTAACTGATATCTCATAAAGAGCAGGTAACTGTTTTAAATGATACTTCAAAAGGTAACTGATATCTCATAAAGAGCAGGTAACTGTTGTAAATGATACTTCAAAAGGTAACTGATATCTCATAAAGAGCAGGTAACTGTTTTAAATGATACTTCAAAAGGTAACTGATACTTCATAAAGAGCAGGTAACTGTTGTAAATGATACTTCAAAAGGTAATACCTCAGAAAGAGCAGGATTGGCCCCGGCTGCCCACTTCAGCCTCTGCTCGGCGCTGGCTATTAGAGTATTTTGCTGGTCAAAGGCTTCCTTCAGCTTCGGCTGCAGCACCTGCAGTCCTCCTGCAACCTTACGAAGCTCATGCATGAATGCACTCCTGTCTGTAAAAGTTACAAAGGAACCATCTGTCATTTCTAGATCACCATTACCAATAATTTTTATTTCACAATAGACCCATCTGCTTACTGATTGGAGGTTGAGGAGAGCTGACTAGTATGTGCTCATGTAGCCAGTGGTGAGCAGTAAGCCTCCACTGGGCACGGTACAGGGCTCCTTCAGCGGAGACCAGCTCGCGCTCCAAGCGAGACTTCAGGTGGCCCTGTCTCCAAGCGGCTTCCCGTTGGCTCACCAAGCCACTCGCCTCTCGCACTGAGCTCCGGCTCAACTGCTCTACCATCTATAACACCAAAACATAACTTATTCAATTTTTCAAGATAAGTAGAAAATAATTAACAGAAAGCAATCCTGCAGCCTGCAGGTTTATATTATTTTATATAGAACAATTAATAGTACAAGATATTAAAGATAAGAATCAACTATCAATTTAAGAATAAGAAATACGATTAATAACCTGTTAAAATTATAATGTGACTATATAAGTCCAAAATTTGAATGTACCGTACAATGAGGATCTAACTTATATTTAGTATTGCCTCAAATTTGGAATTGATCTAGGAAAATTTGAGTCAGACAAATCTTAACAACACATCATAGTTGTTAGATTCTAGTTTTATGATGGGAGACTTACATATTCATATTAATAATAAGTCATAGGTCTTTTAGTTTAGTTGTCTATGATCTAATTACAAAGTTCTGTCATAACATTTTAAAGATGCTGTGATGCTATTGATTTAAGCAGAAAGTAATAAAGTATATTTGTTTCTTTTTGATATATACAAATTCCAATTGGAAATTGATTTCAAAAACAGGAGATTGGCTTATATTTAGGATCAACCTATATTTAAGAAAATACAATATTTAAAAAATTCAAATCTGAGACAACAAAATTCTAATTGTGAAAAATCAGAAACTGGCAACACTTATTTGAAATTATTAAGTGTAATCAAGTATAAACTCAGTTTTAAACTAAATGACAAAGTTCCATTCTATTTTTAGTTAGAAAGAATTGACAAATATAAACAAAATAATGAAAAAAAAAAATTTAATTACCTTCTTGCATAAGTCTTCCAAAGGAACTCTGCTTTGAGCTCCGATGTCTTTCTGTTCAACAGCACCTGTTTAGAATTAATTTTAAAAAATTAAAGAAATCATATTGATAGGATCAGTTTTTACTGACAAATTTTATAATAAAAGTATTGAAAATTTAAATTTAATATAATCACAATACCTGTAACATCCAATCCGTTTGCCTGAAGCAGAAGACAAATGGTTGTGGCCATCGACAGTGAGAATATTCCAAGGAGTTGATAACTGATATAATCAGCGATGTACCTGCGCACAGGCTTCGAAAGAGATTCGGGATCATGTGGCACTGGAGGCGCACCCGGTTCAGCTCGGAATCCACGTGCGTCCGATGCGACCATCCTAAGTACTTCAGTTATTGTATCAAGGCGCTTCACAAAGAACATGGCCTCCAGTACATCTTTTGTTTTGTCGATGCATATTGGTGCCTACAAAAAAAAAAAAAACCATCTTAGAAGCAGAAATTGCAAAATATAAATATAAAAGCAGGCATTTGAAAGATTCTTAGTAGGATGAATTATTTCTGAGGTACTTAAATCAATGCATGGTAGAATAACAGTTCGTTGAAAATGTTTTGAATATCAATACTCACTGTGTAATATGTTTTGGCTTCCCTAATCTGATCAATGATCCTCCAAGCAGAGGGACTCTGGAGAGAAGCCAAGCTCTGGAGGAGTGTATCCCTGCCGCGGTTGACATTTGTGAACAGTCCATCAAATCCCATCAGCAGCATCTCACCTTGAGTCAACTGCGACTGATCTGCAGGCTCCAGCAGCTTGATGAACTGGGACTGAAGAGTCATCACTGTTGCCAGGCACGTTTCATGCGGCGACTGTAAGAACATAAAGAAATGAGAATATATCAATGCTCAATTCAGATGGTCAACAACTGTCTAAATAGAATATAAACAACTAAAAAATATCACCAAAATAATTTAAATTTTTATTTATTTTATTGCTTGAAAGTAACATATGTAAATATTAAATTATAGAAACAGAAAACAGTTTTGTAGAATTGGAAATTTAATAAAATTAAAAATAAATTAAGAATTACCTCCATTCCCATAATGATGAATCGAAGATGGCGGTGCAACTGGTTGGAGAGTTCCGAGAGAGGTTGGGCAACGCTGGTCACAACTGACTCCAGTCGCTCAACCATGTTCAGCACCGAAGGCTCCTCACACTGCAGACCTTGCATTGCCTCCACCAAAATGATATTGGTGAAATTAGTGTCAACTTCCTAAAACAAAAATGACAATGTGTAACAAATAAACATCATTAAATAAGAGAGATTCAATCTGGATTCTCAGAAATAATGCTTGGATAGGCAATATATAAAAGTGTGGTTAATAAGAGGCAATGATTGCTTTGACAAATGAGTGGTACCATATCAGAGGCTGATGGTGGTTCATTTTTCAGTAAGTTGAGAATTTTTTTTTTAAGTACACTAAATTTTTGATATTTAGCTCCAATTTTAATTAATTCACATGATTTTTTGTTCATTTTTTTAATTTAAAATTTAAATAAAACCATCAGAATCTGTTTAAATTGAAGCTATACAACGAAAAAAAAAAATTCTACCCACAAATATTTCAACTTGGTGCAGTATGTAGTATAGTCAGACAGTATGTAGTACACATTGGTGTTACTTCATACTGTGTTACAACCACATTTGTGTTACTTCTTTGTGAAAATTACTACTTCATCCCATGCATTGGTGCATGTGAAGATCCGAAGGAGTCTTGAGATTTCTTCAGGCATCGAGGGTTATTTGGTTTAATAGGATTATTTCCTTAGTCAAGGTTAATATCTACCAGATATTAAACACCTGCTTTAAATACGTAACTTCAGTTTCATACAACTTTTTGTTTTTGAGGAAGGCTGTTTATCAGCACATAGACCATGTTGCTAGACTTGATTATTTTGGTTTTGGCCCATTGACCTCAAAACGTGGATTTTCTTTTGAAAATTCAGATTAAGAAATTTTCCATGATTGCTATACTGTCCTTCCCTTACAACATAAATTTCATACATGGGCAGATGAAGATTACAGTGCTAGAGAGGGCTACAACCTAATTTAATGTTTCCTAAGACGTTATCCAACCCCTTGGTTGAAAAATCTGTATTCATTTATTTACTTTAGAAATTACAAATATTTATTTTAATACAAATAAGTTTTAATTTAAAATAAACATCTACAAATACAAAAATAAATCAAATAATTCTTATTTGTTTTTACACAGAATATCGTTGTTAATACAGGAAGAGAAACTTATATCAATTCATTCAACTATGTGATGCAATGAAGCAAAGTACATACATATGTGGCACGACCTCCCGTTACCGAGACTGGGCCTCCTCCAAGAGCTTCCACCAGTTTTCTCTGTCTTCTACTGCAGTTCTCCAGTTCCGTACGCCAAGCAGGGTTCTCGCGTCATAGGCCACGTTGTCCAACCACCTCGTCCTCGGCCTTCCTACCTGTCTTGCGAGGTGCAGCTCCTCCATCATTATTTTTTTGGGTATTTCAACGGTGCTCATTCTGGCCACATGCCTGCCCACCTTAATCTGGCAAGTTTAATATATGTGACTACGTTGATGTCTGTATAAATAGAACTGAAATCCCTATTTTTTCTTTTCCTCCAGACATCGCCCTCCTTTAATGGACCATAAATCCTTCTGAGGACTCCTCGCTCGAACACACTCAGCTTCATCTCATCACTTTTCCTCATCGTCCAAGCCTCTGAGCCATATGTCAAAACAGGCCTTACAAGGGTCTTGTATAGAATCAGCTTGGTCTTCTTTGCGAGATACCTACTTCTTAAGTGTCGGCCAAGTCCATAGACACATCTATTGGCAGCCGTGATCCTTCTCTGTATTTCTTGAGCCATGTCATTTTTGCTATTTATTTCAGACCGAAGGTATATAAAACTTTTTACTCTCTCAAACTTAAAAGAGCCTACCTCAAATGGAGAGTTCCGATCCACCCCACCACTCACCACCAACTCTCATATACTTAGTTGAAGCAAAGTAAAAGAGCATAAAGTTGGCATAGCAAACACTGAACTGAGTTTATCAGTTTTTGAAAAGTGGTGCAATCAAAAGGGTAGTTCATTTATAAAATGTTTAAACTCCAGTCGAACTTCGGGCTTAAAACCACTAAGATAGATATAGATATCTGATAAATCTTACTTAATGATTATTAGTAGTAAAGAAAGTGAATGAATAAAAAATTCAATAACCTGTAGCGTGCTGTATTGGGCAAAAGATGCCTGCAGACACTTGATGGCAGTCGAGATGTTGGAATCTAAACCTTCCTGAGAGAGACTCGGGATGAGGGGCACCAGGTTGAGAGCCGTGCTGGCTATCAGAACCATGTCCTCCAGGAACCAGTCCCCTTCTCGGGATGTTAAGTTAAGCAGACAATCCCCAGCACCTGAAAATTATTTATATAGTATTTATTTATATACCTAAGAGTAAAAGACTCTAAGTAATGGTTATCTCTATGTTATTTATATTTAAAATTATAACATAAAATAACCTTATGCAGGAACAATATTAAGGTAAAAGGTTTGTCCTCTCCTACAATATATAGATTTATATTCTAATTTCAAATAACATATAAAGTGAGAAATTCACATAACGGTAAAAAAAGGCACAAGCTTGGCAAAATAACTCATATACGACATGATTAACAGCAAAATATGAAGTTTTTAGGAAGTTATATTTTTCATTAATATTTGGACTTACTGTTCACACAATAAGTTTTCTTTCATGTCACACACTTGTGTTTTTCCAATTTTGTATGAGGACGTTAAATTACAAATACTTGGCAGTTTTTGAGATTTTTTAAATTCTATCATAGCCAAACGAAACCAGTGTGGATTTCGGAAGGGGAGAGGAACAACTGATCAGGTCTTTGTGATGAGACAGATAATGCAAAAAGCCTGGGAATATAAGATTGACCTACATATGCTGTTCATAGATTACCGGCAAGCTTTCGATAGAGTAATAAGAAGCAAATTAATAAATGCCTTACATGAGTCCCAAATTCCAAAAAAATTAATAAGGTTATTGCAAATGACTATGAATAATAGCAATGCAAAAGTAGTTATTAAAGGCAATGTAAGCAATAGCTTTCCAATGACGGATGGGGTTAGGCAAGGGGATGCTTTGTCTGCCACATTATTTAATATTGCACTTAATTATGATTTGAAAAAATTGGATTCACCTGGTTGCATACTTAACGCAATGGTGCAAATATGTGCTTACGCAGACCATATATGCCTAATTACCAGAAATTTAAGATTAATTAAAGAAATCTTTGCAATATTGAAAGCCGTAGGTGAAAATGTTGGGCTGGAAATCAATCAAGATAAGACAAAATACATGTATGTCGGAGCCGACAATGAGGCTGGTCCACAGAGCATTGAAATATGTGGTCTTACCTTCGAATGTATCAAAAAATTCACATATCGGGGGGTGGAAGTGAATTCTGAAAATAAAATTGCTGTTGAGGTGTACAAGAGGATCAAGGCTGAAAACCGGGTGTACTATGCCAACCAAAAATTTTTTTCGATCATCACTCCTGTCACGAGAAACAAAGATAAGACTATATAAGACTTTAGTAAGATCTATTGTGACTTATGCAGTGGAGACATGGACCCTTTGTCGAGCACAATTAGTATGATGAATATTTTTTAAAGAAAAATATTGAGAAAAATTTATGGAGCTGTTTGTGAAGAGGGTGTGTGGAGATATAGAAAAATGCGGAGCTATATGAATTATATAACAGCCCCAACATAGTTAATTTCGTTAAAATTAGTCGTATTCTGCCCCTGATCACTTGGTTAAACCTTCGGCAGATTCTGGGCTATTACAGGTTTTTAGAGTTAGGTGGTTGATAAGTAAGTTAATAAGTTATAATTTCTCTAAATTTAGTCTAAAATTCATATTTTTGTTTTTTAATTGGTTTACTATGATAAATATAAGAGTAATTTGACATACTAGTTGCAGCAGACTCCATCATAAGAAACCTCTTGTTAAGAGCGCAGAGGGCTGTGAGGATGACTGCCTCGACAGCCTGAGAATCAAGCCTTGTTGTCTCGAGATCATAGCCAGGGTGTGGAGGAAGTGTTTTTGCTCTGTCAGAGGCTCGCCTCAGAGCTGCCTCTGCCTCGCCATAGTGCCTGTGTAAGCCTGCTGAGAACATTGCAGCCTCCCTCATAGTCTCATCTGTTGTCGCCACTGACTGCCTGATCTGTTCAATCAGCTGTTGACATCTGTAAAATAAAAACTTATTAAATAAAATAATATAAGTACAATAATGCTGTGGGCTTGATTGCTAAATATTAGCAGACTTGAATAGAACAGAACTTGCTTTTATTAACATTAAAGTTATTTATTTATTCATTTATATTAGTATTCTCTTATATTTAAATATATCTAAAAATAACAATAAGAATTGAATGGTTTATTTTGAAAAAGGCACAAGCCTCAAAAAATATATTTTAAATAATCTAGAAAATACATTCTATGATAAAAATTCTAAGTTAACTCTAAAACTTCAAATTTGGATTAGTTGCAGGAAGTAAAACAAAGTAAGAAATAAAAACATATTTAATGGATTTGATTAACATCTACAGTGAAGTATATTGTTTGAGACAATTGTTTACAAGTAATAGTTTAATAAATAATAAGGTCATGATGGCCAAATATGTTAAAGCATAAATCTTAACATTCTCGAGCCTAATAATGCCGGTCCGTTAAAATTTATTTCAAGGCAGACTCACAGAATGAATCTTGACCTTCCCATTTTGGTTAGAATAGGTTTTGTGGTACCTCTAGAACAACCCCCAATGCCATAAATGGTAAGGTAGGTGTATCGACTTAAAAAAAATAATAAGAATTGTACAACACTTTACAATAATATGAAAAGAAATTACCAAATAATGAGTTAAGAGCTTTTGAAAATGGGCAAACAAAAAATTTCAAATCTCAAGCTGATTAAGAATGATAAAAGTGTCTTCATCATGTTTTAACTTAATTTTATAAATTATATCATGTTAAACAGGTCCTTTAGTAAACCCGATGGTGGGCAAATTTAGCTAAGATATGAGATTTTAAAATATCCTTATTGGTGGACAAACTTCTCCACAATTATTTTTAAATATCTTATTTATTTAAATCTAGATCGAAGAATTATTCATACTTGGTTGGAGACATATCCTCCAAGAGCTCCTGACACCATTTCTTATAAAGCGAGGAGCGATGGGATGCCAACGAGGAGGCAGGGTACTGCCTGCAGATCTCCCAGTATTGCCGCAGCATGTCGAGGAGCGCAGATGTCATCTGGGTCTGTTGGCAGCAAAGCTCACCCACTTCCCTCTCGGACTGCACACACTATTAAACAATAATCATAAAACTTTAACTAATCAAATTGAAACATTTCAATATACAATCTTAAAATCAAATACTGCTGAGCTCAATCAAAACCTAAATATAAAAGGCAATATCTACTATTATCTTTTCCCTAAGTGTTGATCAACCTTCAGTGTTTTCCCATTGGTGTAATAATGATTAATGATTTAGTGAAATACTCTTTATTTTATTTATTTATTTTTTATTAATTCAACAACATTCCTCTAACATTGAAAACATTGAATGAAACTCGAAAAAATATTTGTACCAGTGTAGTAAGGTGTGTTTTCAAGATTCAGAAGATCTAATAATATTTGTTAACTCAATGAAAATTTTGATAGAAGCGTGCAAATGGGATGATTATTGTTTGTTTATTTAAGGTTCACTATCTTTTGTTTATACGGATTTTATGTTGTGTTGTTCTCTATACGTTTATTATTTCTTACGTTAACCATTAATTTTTCTAAAATCTTTAGCTTTCCAACAATGAATGATAAACCTATATTATGGCTATTATTCCCAGAAATAGGTATGAAACCTGAGAAAATATTTTTTTTCTTGTTTATTTAATTATCAAATTCTTTGATATTATCAAATATGCCTACTTCAAACACATAATTTCATTTTTAAGCAAGGGTGTTCACATATACAGCCAAACATTTTTTTTTTTTACTTTAGTGAGACTTGATTATTTCAACTCAGGAGACCTTAAAACATGTATTTGTGTTTAAAACTCAATTTTGAAATTCATTATCACAATACTTTTGATTACTGTATATTTCATATCTAGTTAAGTGAAAGAAAACTACATATATATTATTTCAGTGAAAATAAATTAAATATTATTTGTGTAGTTGAGTGAGAAATTAGTTAAGAAAAACAAAATCATTAATAGAATACCTGTTGAACCATTTGATTCTGTCCAGCATTCTGCAGGAACTCCTTGATAAGATCGAACACCTGACAGACATCTTCCTTCGGTCTCAGCCCAACCTCACGGATCCACTTGGCCATATCAGGGCTCTTCAATGCAACCATCACAGCCTGAAAAGAAATTTTTGATCAATCAATCATAGCCATTGTTGTTTATTTTTTATATATAACATGTAACATTGAATTATTTTTTCCCATCTCAAATTTAAATTACCTGAAAATTGCTTATTTGGTCATCACATTCTTGAATACGAGCTTGAAGAGCAGTGGTCACGGCCTGTTTGGCAGTTAGCACTTGGATATGCTTGGAATATCTAAATCCAAGCGTAAACAGGGTGTGGTTAGGTTGACCTTCCGTCTCCTGTGAAAATATAAAAACCTTTTCTATAATAAATTTAGAATACATGTTTCAAAATAATAATGAAAACAACAAGGAATCTTAACTACATACACTAATAAAAGAAGAAATAAAACATCTAAAAATAAAAAGCAATTATTAATATTGGTCACATTGCCGAAAGATCCAATCTAGGAAGCTTTGAAAGTAATATATATATATATCAATTTCTTCTTTTGTTTGATGGGACTAATTAATTCCTAGATTAGCATGTGCATGTGCTCTGGATTATGGTTTCTTTTAGGTTTTGATATGGCATGCCATACAACTGTACATAGTTAATAGAATAAGTGTCTTTTTTCGTTTTTACTATTATCATTATTGTCTTAATTTTTTTTTATATTTTATATAGTTATTATACTTAAATTTTCTCATTTTTCCCTTTGTTTTATTTCTTTTGCTTGTACATATTATTAACTCTGTGAATATTTCTTTCGATAAATAGACCACTAACTAGAAATACCTTTTTTTATGCTACTTTATAAAATCCAGCCTAACCCTTCCACCTGAGCTAGCATGGTAGCTTGAATGTTTTATTATGGCCAGTTTAAATAATGGATAAGTAATTATTTATAGTTTATATATTTGTCTGTTTGGAGATTGAAGGCAAAAATAGCCAGGTGCCCAACAGTTTAAGTTCATCATAGAAAATTATTAAAAAATTATCTTTTTATTATCTTTTTTTTATTTTTTTTATTGCATAATACAATTAAACCTCAACAGATAGAAATTAAATGTTAGTGTATAATCAAAAAAATTCAAACGCACAGCCTAGCGTCTCTATAAAGAAGGTAAAGTCTGTTTTTAGTTCCATAGTTTTGTTTTTTACCTCCACTTTATAGACACAAGGCTGTGGGATTGGATTTTTCCAATCATAATCAATCCAAAAAAAATGTAATACTTCTGATAAGTATAAGACAATATTTGGAACAAAATAGAAGCTACATTCTAATAAGAAATGTTCAAATATTACGAAAATAGATAGAGAGAAGTAGTTTAAAAAAATTACTAGTTATCATGTTTTATTAAAGTTAACAGAGATTATCAATCACTACATCAAAATAATCAATGCAAAAGTATAGATTTGTGCCAATGATGCAGTTTTCAACAGTTAGAAAAACAAATTTTGATGCAGATAACTATTTTGTATATCGTCAATTTAATGAAAAAAGTCACTACGTAACTAAAAGTCATATTCGATCACTAAGCACTTTGATGAATTTTTCATCAGAACATGGTGCAATTATTTCAATTATATTTAATATGTAAAGGGGTCAGTGTCATTTTGATGCACTTACTGAATTTTTTATTGATAAAGAAGTTTAAAATAAATAAAAATATGCTTAAACAACGATCGGCACTATTAAAAATGTACTTAGTTACTTTTAGTGATAAACCGATATTTGATTTCAGTATAATTAGGACTAAATTATTCTGAAAATTTCTTATGGTAGTTTAATTTAAGTACCCAGAAATAGATGAAATTATGAGTTTATCGCTGAAATGTTATATTTTATTAGTTCTAGATTGCATTGTAATAACAGCTTGTTAATGGATTTTTCAATGAGAAAATGTTATCATTTGTTGATATTGACCAAAACAACAGTTATAATAGAGCAATAATGAATATGTATTCATCTGACAGCGGATTTTTATCCATAATACAAATATAAGGATTCAGACATTTTTCAATCAAGAGCATTTCCCTCATAGAACAGAAAGTTTAAAAATATTTAGATACAACTTTAAAAACAGCTTTTTCGATAATAATAAAAAGATGCCAAAAACTGACCTTTAGCAAAGAAAGCTGGCTATGTCTTTCTTGAAGATTCTGTTGGATTGTCTTCTGCTTTATTTTCTCTTTCTGCCACCCTTCTATCATTTTCAACAATTCTTCGAGTTCTTTTAATAAAATTTTTCTGAAAGAAAAAACATAAATGACTAATCAGTAATATAAAGTTTTAACAAGTATCATTCATCATAAAATTAACCAAATGAAGAAACTTTTAGTTTTCTAAAGGCAAAATAGAGACTGATAAGGAAACTTACTTGTTCTCAAGCCATTGCTGTTGGACTTCAACCATCCTAACCTTGAACATGCAACAGGTCACTTCCCTCTCCAAATCTTTTTTGCTTTGTTTTGTTTCCGAGGCAAGCTCCCTGCCTCCGCCATACACCGCACCTTTAAGGCAAATAATATCACAGTTGAATCTTTGATGAGCAACAGTTGACAGAAATAAATAATGATTACGTCAAATAATTTAGGCAGAACTAAAGACGTAATTTACCAAATGAATTGATAAACCTAAATCATTTCCATAATAGCTTTTAAATTAAATTTGATATAACAAAGATAAAGAGAACAACAAAGCGAACTCACCCGTATAACCTCCTTCGTTAAGCGGTGTCCAATCTATCAATGGATCATAGACGAATGCCTCCAACAGGGTTAGGAGGGTCTCCTGTCCTGACTTGAGCACTCTCAGAACATGTTCACAAGTGAGCCTATACACACCCTGGAAAAAAAATAAAATAAAATAAAATAACAATATTATAATAACATTTTCCTTAAAATTAAGAATTTTCGCTTTTTATAATTGTATGATGTGTATGTTAATCGAATGGTAAATAATTGAAAGTAAACTAATATATAATATATATTCTCATATAACTAAATTAATATTATATTCTCATTATTATCTCCTCCCCATAATTAACTAATAAACCTAGACTAATGAATAAGATCTAAATCCAAAAATTGCTTAAAGTATTTTAATAGCTTTTCTCAATATAACTTGAATATTTAAAAAAAAATACAATAATGACAAACTGTTTTATAATCTTGCATTAAAAAATAATAATAATACTCATTAAAAAATACATTTACAAAACTTAGTTATTTAAGTTATTCAGGGTTCGAATCTGGCTGATAGTAGATTATTTATTCTATTTCATCGGCCGTTAATTGACCCTGCAGGGTCATTTGTCGAGGGACCATCCTGAGACACACCCAGCTTCTATGAGCGCACTATTAATTAATTAAGGGGGGAAAACCTGGCAGCTGAGCATAATCTCAGTCAAACCACCTCCTTGCACAACCATTAACTAAGAAACAGTACCTCCCCAACATAGTACGAAACCTAAGACCCTTCATTGGTTGTAGTGGAACAAGTTTTTTTCATTTTTCGTAACTCCTAAAACACCATTTTTGGCTGCTACATATATATGTATTTTTTTCCCACCTAAATTTGGGCACTCCAGTAGCCCTCTATGGATCAAATGAGCTGAAATTTGGGGTATGTAGAATGGTTTTGCTAGGTATAACAATAGAAGTATTAGTAGATTTCAATCAAAATTTAGCAAAAATACAAGCGGTTTTTCGCAACTTCACAAACCATCTAATTGAGTTACATGTTTGAAAATTTGATTCGAGTTGTTAGGTAAGAACTTCTTGAATGCCTAAACTGCCGCTAATTTTAAGCAGTTTCCTTTTAGTTTTTCATTTCTTTAATGGCCCTCTATAGCCTAACCAAATTTAATTAACGATGAAAAGTTAAAAAGTTTTATGTAATTTTTGTTGGTATAAGAAAAGGGTCTTAATGGCTTCAATCTATGTCATTTAGATAAATTAAATTCGAAAATAAAAATTAAAAAAATGTGAAAGAAGTTTAACAGTATAATTTGTTTTAAAACGCTACAAATCTATTAAATTTTCTCAGAAAAGCATTAATAAAACAATGGAGTGGCTACAGTGTCTGGTATTTTAATTTAAGAATGGTCAAGTAGAATCGTGAAACAATCATCATTAGAATTGGTTTAAATTAAAGGAATGTTACAGAAAATAGGCTTTTTCTCAACTTCCTCTTATAGGCTGTATTGTTTTGTTTTTTTCCTGGACCAGGGATTAATGGCAGAATTAACTTCCTCCCCCTCCCTTCGTCACCGGGACGCGAACTTGTAATTATTTTATCAAACAAATTTTACTTCAATAAATCGAGTTGTCCGGCAACACGTGATTTGCACACGCATTAATTGTTTTTTCTTGATGATTAACACACTACCCATTAATTAGATTGTTGTATAAGTAGAATTATACAATCAAACAATTAAAAAATAACTTTCAAGTGTCATAAAAAGCAAACGTTAATTATCATTACAACATCCCGTTATTTTGAAATAATCACTCATGCTAATATTTCCTTTAAAATGATCCCAATTTTGAGTTGATGCCCATTTAAAGAGGAGAGGGCGTTGAACCTTAAAAGGAACATCGTACACTTCTGAGGATCGCCCCAATCAAAATAATTAATGGGTTACAAGGCGATCCGGAAGAGAATGGCATGACTAATATCAACAATGCTTATATCAGGCATGACAGGGCAAACTATCGAGAATAAATTACAATCGATTAACTACTCAACTGATAAGGGAGCATTACCTTATCAGCCAACCCATAATCCACCGGCGATGCATGTTGAGCAATTGCTCCTCTATCGCCACTCACCTACCACCCACCTATTCTCTTCAGGCAATATTTGCACATACATCACCTTGCGATCCATCGCCACTTGATATATATTTGGATACACAAGTCAATTATTAAAAAATCGAGATAAATAAATCAATTCATGAAAGAGAATTGGAGAGAAAAAAACTTAATAAATAGGTAAAATAAATAGGTAAAACTTAATAATAGCGACTTTTCGAACGCGTCACGTTAAACGCCTTGATTCCCGAGCTTACATAAAGCGATCAAGTTGGCCGAGCTCTTCCTCTGATAAATTCCCGACAGCCTAAGCCGCCACAGCAATGCGATGTATTCAGCGGCGCTCAAGCCAGTCACAATCAGCTAAGGTCTCATAGATTTACAGGAGGGATAATTTCACTAGTGAAACACAACTAATAACTATATAATAATAGTCATTATCTGAGAACGATTGATAGAATGAAAAAACATTAAACACTAACGATAGCAGGAACTATCTATCCAGAAAGTATAATACACTGGTATAATACAAACCAAAATGACATTGTATAGGAAGGTCGAGTTTAAACTATTCTAAGAAAGAATATTGTGCAAATACTACATGGCAACAACAAACCGACGTGTTTATAGTGAGGGATCTACAATATGTGATTAGCACCAGAAAGAAAAGCTGACTGAAACAGTTTGTTTGTTTATTTAGGCTTTAAGGCGTAAAACCCTAAGTTCATCAACGCCTGTGAGTCGGTTATTTAGAGGAGAAATAGAAAAAAAGAATGAACAATCAAAAATTAATAATAGATAGAGTAATAAATGAAAAAGACATTTAAAAACATATAAAAAAATGAAATATATTAAAATAAATATAAAAAAAAGGAAGAACAATAAAATAAAAATAAACATAATTTTCATATTTTATTTAATAGTTTATGGATTTTAAGAAATTTTATCACTGTTTCTATGTTTGATTCGTTGTTGCTTAATACTGCTGATATATCCGGTTTTAGAGATAATAGGTTTAGGCTTGAAGTATAATAAGTGCATTCTTGGAAAATGTGATTGACTGTGAGAGGGCTATTGCAGTGTTGAAAATTTGGTGGAGGCTGCTTAGTGATGAGATGTA
Source organism: Nezara viridula (assembly GCA_928085145.1). NCBI lineage: Eukaryota > Metazoa > Arthropoda > Insecta > Hemiptera > Pentatomidae > Nezara > Nezara viridula. Next base: position 25,859,410 of record OV725080.1, read on the forward strand.
CATGAGTTCGTGTGTCTTATTCTCAACCTGGTCACGGCGAACTCCTCTCTACGATTGGAGCGATTTGATGTGGTCCAGGGCTTCACTGATTTTTTAAAAACTTTTAATTTGCCAGGTGGGCTTACGTTCCACATAGTTTGCCAACTATCAAATATTTCCTTTTTGAGAGTAAAACTCATTTCTGGAGGGGTCAGGATAGGAGTACATCTGTCTGGGAGAGCGAGTGCCTGTTTAGCTGCCGTATCTGCAAGCTCATTACCAACTACACCCACCTGACTGGGAACCCATATAAAGCTAACCGATTTTCCTAAATTTTCAAGATTGTGAAGGTATTTGAAATGAAATGAAATGAAAATAATTTTATCATTCTGGGACTAGTGTCCCTTTAGAACAAGTCACAAATACAGAATATATATCAATATTTTGGTGTGTCCATGAAATTTGTGTATTTTAAGAATAATTGGATGCTTTGATTAAATATCATTTAAACCCTTTAATGAACTCAAGGAATCGGTTATCAAGCTACTATTGTAGCTGGAGTTATTGACATACAGAAGTGGAGGGCTGAGGCTATTGCGTGTATATGCTGCTTAGTTTATGTAGTTTTATTTTATGAGTGGAGTTATGGGTAACAAAGGAAGAAGCTGTAGCATCATCGGATTTCGAACCATCAGCGACTGAAACAGTTTGAGACCACTTAGTAGATGATAGATTTAATAAAGTCAAGGCAAAATTTTGGAAGATTTATACGAATCTGTGACGCCTTTAAAAATTTCAAAAAGCGACAAAAATTATGTGATCATCAGCAGGAAAAAAACTTCTATCATTTATTAAATCTGACATCTACTAAGTGGTCTGATACTATTCTAGAAGATTTTTTTCTTGCAGTTGTTCGTGTCATTTTTGAAATTCGACCGTAGCCAAACGCTCCCAGTTAGCCGTCTAACTTGAGGGTTTTTGGCATTAAAATTTCTGTTTTCAAACCTTCTACCGCTGATCACGTGGTTAAATCTTCGGACTATTACGATCTTATAATAGCAGAGAGACAAAAATATATCTAAATAGTCTGGTGACAAAATTAAAAAATAAAAAGTATCCTTTGGGGCCAAGCGAACGAACTTTTTGATAAATGTAGAAAACTTTCCAAGAAGCTCTCAAGGGTAATCATAAAAGAGATAATTAATATTAATTAAGTCAGAAGGTTACTGGAACAAAAGACGGAGAACTCTAACTAATATTTTATAAAGGAAATTTTCAAAGAATGATTTTAGTTCAAGGTTTAATTTTGGGTCTGTCTGTGCCTGTGTCTGTGTAAGACTGAAATACAGACCATAACTAAATCTCAAGGAACAAGGTCTAGCTAACCACATCATCTTGCCAACGAATTCATGCCATTAACAACAGTTAACCTATTCAAAACTATTTTAATAATGCGTTTCATATACAGTCGTTAAAGAAAAACATCTGATTAATATCTTGAATAATTAAGTACGTCGTAAACTTAACAACATAATCGAAATAAATTATGGCAGACCATAGCTTGGATAGGACTAATCTAAATAACTCCCTATCTTAAAATACATTTAGAGTAAAATGTATCGTGGAAGGGCTAGTATGGATCGATAGAAACAAGAGAAAACAAAGACAATGCCAACATGATCTAGTGCAGCCGGTCTAACGAAGTCCATTCAGGGACCGGCGCCTCCCAGGCCGCTGCCTGCTCGATATCTCACAACTCGTTTATCGGCATAGAGTATAGCATATGTCTGATAAAGGAAAAGAATACTTACTAGAACCAGGAAAAACCAACTGGGTCGTTAAAATTGATTTTTTATATTAAAACTAGGATTTTAAGGCCCAAAACTTGGCAATGATCCAAAAAAATAATGACAAATTGGGAAAAAATAGAGATATAATAAAGGAAGAAAAATGTTTGTATTTAAGACAGCTAATGAAGAGAGTAAAATAGTTTTCAGTTACAACAAATTTTGATCGATTTAGAACATAATGGCGGGATATTAAAGTTTTGACATTAAAAAGCAGATCTTTGATAGCTGCACCATATCTATGCAAAATATAATATGGCGGGACTTTTCTGATGGAGAGTTGCTAGAGACAGGGGTGCTTGGAAAAAGAAGTGCTCTGAGCTCATCCGAATAGGACTAGTCATCCAGGGAAGTGATGACTATTGATATCTTAAATGAAGGTATATACAAGGAAAACGATGAATAAACAAATCTATTTCGATTTTTAATCCATACATATTATTATAAAAATTATTTTGTTACATTATTTTATTACAATCATAAAACATAAACTCAATTGTTTCATTGAAAAATTATAGCACCAGGCAATCACGTCAGATGAATAGGGGAGAGTGGTGTTGGTATTATCGAACCTCTCGATAATCATAGAGCTATGTGATAATGAGATAACACGGCCTACCTCAACATGCTATGGGCCAAGGTAGGTAGCGAAAATTATGAGGATAATAGAGGTGAATTAAGTAGTAAGAACAAATAAGATTTGATTTTGATTATTTAAGGTATTTCAATGTCAGCTGTAATAAAAAATAGATAAATATTTACTATAAAACGGGGGAAAGATTGAAGAATTAGTTGAAAACATATTTGGTATGTTGAAAACATCACTAGAAATAAGGATATGAATATATTTGTGCAATACGTCATAATAAAAAAAACTTAGGATTTAAAAAAAATCTAAGATATAGAATTATAGAAGGGTCATTCCATATCAAATCAAACAGGCAGCTAACCGCGAAGGTCTTGGAATTTGATCATTTGCTGCAGGTATTAATGTAAAAATATATATATAAAATTTTAAATTTTTTGGACTTGGAAAAGTTGACACCTTTCCAGCTTTCTAGCATTAATACTTCTTGATAAATAGCTCCAAAAATCACAGGTACAGGAAAAAACCCTGAAGGTTGAATCACCTTCCTATACATCTATTGACCAATAAACAGTACTTCCTTACATAGTACTGAACCGTAGGACCCTCATAGGTTGTAGTGGTACAAAACAATTTTTTTTTTAATGTAATTCAATTCGTTTAATATTTTATTTAATTTTCCAAAAAGAAATTTAAACTAAACTATGCATAAATGCGGTTACATATACCTCCTACACTATACCCTAATGATCTCATTTTTTTTTTGTTGTAAAATTGTAAACTATATTGATAATTGACCATCGCGAAGAAACACTAGTTTTATAAACATTATCTCTTCCAGAGCAACAATACTTACAATTTTTGAGTATAAAATTGTTTAGTAAAATAAATGTTCTTAGTAAACAAGAATACATTCCGCTACCAAGTCATGTCCAGGAGCTAGGGAAGAATTCTAACTAACTTCTACCGTCGCTCAAGCCCAAGGTTTCCAGAATATTTCAAAAGGAATCTTTTTTACAAGTATAAAGTAGTTAACGAACTTTCACGAAAATACTGAATTCCAAATGGCACCATTCCTCACCATCGAAATACTCATAACTACATAACCGTCCTGAAAAAAAAAACTTTGGGCGAGAATATGCATATAAATTGATTCAGGTGAAAGAATAAATAGCGAGGATTCTTACTGTTTCGTTTGAAATTTAAATTATCTTTGGACTTGTCTACAATAGCCTTAAAATACAAGCGTTAGATCAGTAGAAAAAAACTTAATATTAGCAAATCTACCTCACAAGAATAAAATATATAATTCATAACTTTTTTTCAACTTTTTTATTATTAAGGAATTTTCCATTACTGTGGTTTTCTTCCTTGACCTAAATATTTTTCAAGATGTTTTTCCATTCCTCTGTATCGCTGATGCCATATCCCGCCAGACCTTTATTCATCTTATCTTCATTTACTTGCTTCCATTTTTTATCCTTCATTAAACTCCTTATATCTGTGGTAATCTTTCTGAAGACATTGTTTTAACATGGCCAAACCGTAATAGGTTTTCTTCAATAGTAGAATCTTCCTTTTCATCTTCATCAACAGTTGCAGAATTCATTAATTTTAAATTGCAAACAATGATTACAGAGGAAACAAATTATTTCAAATTCAAAATAATCTTACAAAGGGTTAAAATAGTTGCTAACACCGACCATCACTATTACTAATCTATTATTACACTAACCAGAGGTTCGACATCTCTTGCCAAACCATCACTCACTCTCAGTTTTAGTTTTCAATCCAAAATACTTTCACTCCCAAAACTATTATTAGAAGGCTGTGTTTTATTAAAAATAGCCTTATTTAAAACTACTTGAAAAAGTTGTTTTATTAAAATTAAATAGATTTCTTATGAAATAAAGGGAAATGATAATGTGTAGCAATGGAAGCAAATTACTGAAAAACTAACCAGCGAGACCCAACTTCATTGTGGGTCTGTACACCCTATATATTTCAGGCGTTGGCAAGCTGATTTTTCTTGGTTAATTCAGTATGGAAACTTAGAGGTGGGACAACATACGCTTCTATATGACCTTATATTTATATGACCTTATATTTATATGACCTTATATTTATATGACCTTATATTTATATGACCTTATATTTATATGACCTATATATTCTATATATCTAGATTTGGTAAAAATCGGCGTTCGTTAATCGCTGTACATACCTTACCACTTAACCAAATTATTAAGTTAAGATTCGACGAACAAATTAACGTTCTTTAGCTTCTTAAATAAAACGTTTTTGTTTTCATTTCGATACACCGTTCAGGAGTTATAAGTGAAGAAAAAGAAATTAGGCTTTTTTGGCTGCAAAAAGTTTTCCTTAGTGGCTCGCTTTAGCAATTTTGTTTATTTACAAGTTTAAACCCATAATTGTTATAAATGAAATGAGTATTTAGGCAATTATATTTATTAAAATATATCCTATATCACAGAAAATCAAGAAATAAAAGCTTTTGAAACAGTTGATTGTAGTCATTTTTGCAAAAAACCACCGGATAGAAAAATCACATCATTTCTTTACACAACTTGAGGTGAATCTCAAAATTTTTCCTGATAAACCTCAACTTAATTAATAAATAATGAAAGCTTATTAAACGAGAAAGTTTTTTTTAAAAGTGGGGTAGATGTAGTACAGTTAAAGGGTGATTAAAAAAAAAAATCACAAATAATCTGTCTTTTTTTTTTAAACGAAACATAGCTGTTTGCCCGCTCAGTAGTCCTCTTTAAATAGTGTTAACAATGACAAACTCTACTTTCTTGTAAAGTGAATTTTGTCTAGTTTATTATGGAGCAATGTTTAGTTACTTGAATAAAATATTTTCTATTCTATGGCTTCCTATTCAACAAAAAACGTGACTCGCTTAAAAATAAACAAATCTTAAATTTTCCTACTTTTCTGATAAAAATCAGTCAATTGTTTATATGCACTTTTTTGTAGATCTTGATATCTACTATCAACCTTTTAAATATTTCCCTCTACTTACGGGACACCCTGTATACATAAATTACATAAAATATGGTGCATGACATGTTTAAGTTCTTTAAAAATCGCTATGTTCTATACTTTTATACGCATAAAACAAAACGTTTTATGCATAATAAATATACCATGGTGACACTTGTTTCTAACGTAATGCGGGGAAAAAAGGCGTTTTTAACCGTTACATTATAAAATTACTGGAGTGAATTCATCTCCTTAAATATAATGTTCCGTTTCTTATCATTCTAAGCCATCCTAGACCCAACAACTTAATATCTTTGTCTGATTAAACGGCAAAGGATTCCTAAACACGCCTTTTTTCCTCACATTCATGTCGCCCTTTTCTACTGATTTTATCCCGATAGTGTCCAGCCATAACGGGAACCAAGTCTTCGAGGTTCTTTAAAACACTCAAAGAACGAGCTATTGTTAATCTTTGTGTACTTTCCTAAATGATAATTTTCGAACAAATACGTTAAGGTTGAACAAAATTAAAAAAATGTTTTGGAAAAATTTCATTATTAATAGTCAGTCCACAGGCTTTAGCACCAGTGAGGCGGTTGAGAGAGTAGCGCAGGGATTTGGGTTCCCCGCCTGATTGTATATATTGTATATAGGTATGACTGTATTTTCATGTTTTTAATTTACTTATATTTAGGTTATTTTATTTTTTATTGTACATAGTTTTTATTTATTATTATTTAGTTATTATTTTACTTTTGTTAATTTTTTTTGTATATCCAGTGTGAATGAGTTCATCTATCAATATATTGCCCCCGTGACAGAATATTATATCTCTAAATTAAAAAAATTAAAAATAGTCAGTAACATGTTTTTTTATGTAACGATCAAATAAAAAATAATTCAAAACAGATATATTCTGCAATCATTGGAAGTTATAAATAAAAAAAATTGCTTTCATGACAACGGACTTCAAATTTGAAATATACTTGAAATTCAATAATTCATCTCAGATATGATAATAGGTCAGGAAGGAAATACATCATCATTTATGAAAATTTTTACTGAGGAAGAAAGAAAACTATATACCAATAAAAAATTTCGCTCTTGGAAAACTGATAAATTATAAACATAAAAGATTGATGAGGGTCTAGGAGATATTTAAGTTAAACATTCACCCGTCGGGAAAGTTCCCAACTTAAAATAAGTCTGGGAGGAGTAATGAAAAAAAGTTGGACCCGAGAGAGCGGGTCGACTATCAGATATCAGGCAGTCTAGTTTTAAGTTCTGACCTAGATCCTGGCCGAAGTAGAGGTTATCTAGTAGACTGTTACGACCAGCTTGGGGGACTTTCAGCTTTGGCTAAGTCCTACTTTATTAGACCGGGTTAAGGTAGAGATCTTTGTTGTTAGGAGCTGAAGCTAAATTAAGGGCTGATAAACTGAGGCTAAATATAACAGAAAAAGTTTCATTGTTTCAAGATTATTTTTATTCAAGGCATTTATATCTCAAAAATAATTACAAAAACAGATGTATGCCGCTTATATGGACCACTATAACTTGATAAAACCGCACAGTCAAAACTGCTTGTATCATGCCTTCGACGATTTTACACGACTACAATTTGTATTACCAGGACTACTTAAATACACCTTATTAATTAAATTAAATTAATTAATTAATGAAAATAAAAAATGAAAATATTTTTTTTATTATCCTGGGACTGTTGGCTTGGTATCGAATGGTAGTAAAGAAGTACAGACGGCGGTTGGATGGATAGAGCCACTTAAACTTGGTGTAATACTGGGTTGTATGCATATCTCTTGAGATTCCGAAAACAAAACGTATTGCGCAGTTCATTAGGCGTTTAAGTTTGGCCTCGAATTCTCCCGAGTGTCCGCCGTACACCAGACAGCCATAGTCGAAGTGGGGGAACACAAGGGAGGAAACCAGGAGTTGACGGGATTTATATGGAAGGAAATAGCGGAGACGGTTAAACTGTTTCAGGGTTGAGATAGCCCAACGGGAAATTTCGGAGATGTGTGGTTTCCAGGAGAGGGTTTGATCGAATGTAACACCAAGGTTTTTTATGGAAGTATGGAATGAGATAGGTGAGTTGTTCAGGAAAAGATTGGGGAGTATTTGTATGGATTTGAGGAGTGGGGGAGATCCGATTAGGATGGCTTTCGTCTTAAATATAAAAATGTATGCATAAACTCAAAAGGAACGCGTGGTAAGAAAATAACAATCATCTTCTACCCAGAAAATAAATTGTGTTGATCTTTGAACTAAGTTCTGTTTATTTAATTTTTTTTTAAAATTAAACTAATTTTAGAAGGATGAATTGTTTCCCTTGATGAAATAGCGACGAAAACAAAATAAAATGGTTTAAAAAATAAACGTATCTGGGTTAGCAGTGGAAAATACGACCTCATTTTTTACAAGGCCATAAACTGGAACCCTTGTAAATTATGCTGAATAACAAAATATATAACCATTATACACCAAAGGTGGTTTAATTCGTTCTTCCGCGTGGAAGAGCAAACTTATTAAGGGAAATGGTTCTTTCTGGAAAATTAGACGGCAAAGGAAAATTATATTTTAATAACAGGAGGGCCTTTAGAAGTGTATCAAAACGTAGTTAACAGAGGAAAGTATTTCTAAGCCAGATATTTCTAAGCAAACATCTTTCAACAAAGCAGTAATTGAACTAACCGTAATTATCTGATAAGTAGTGTTCATCTCTTGGTCGCAAAACAAAATACAAGGTCCGCTATTGTACGAATTGTTTGAAGCAGTGTATTTCCCTCAAATAACCCACGAAAATACTGAGCGATAGGACGCATGTTCGGGCCGAAACATCGATTTGTAATAATAAAGACTAAACGTTATTTTGGCTGTCTACTGTTTTTTGAGATACAAAATACAGTCGACTGCCCAATATTTTATAGACCGCGGTACAGACTCCTTTTTATTAAATCATTTACAACAGCCTAAAACTTCGTGAAAACTTTATATTATCGTAATCTACAACTTTTTTAATTTATGAAAATTCTCAAAAATGTGACGTTTTCAATCTGTAGATAGATAAATGTTGTCTATATTATGAGGTAATAAAAACTCAAGGTTGTAATTTTTGATTGAAGAAAAGTTGAGACAAAAAAAGGGTGTTTCAGGATTATGTGGCAAAACTGAATATATGAACCAAGGACTTCAAAACAAAATTCCTCTTAAGATATGTCCGCAAACGCTTTGTTTAAAGATATTCCGACCTAAAGATTTTCATTTTTATTAATTATTTACGTTATATTAAGTAAATAAAACATATTTATTTGTTCCAACTACTTTATTAATTAAACGTAAACATTAAATTCATATTAAATTACAAAATAATTCAAATCTTTAGTTGTGAATATCTCCTAAACAAAGCGTTTGCGGACATACCTTCAGAGGAAATTTTTTTCTTGTTTTGAGATCCTTAGTTCATTTTTGCAGTTTGGCCACTTAACCCTGAAACGCCCTGAATAGGCCAAACAGCCCAATATTCTGTAAGCCATAATTTTTCTCGATTTAATTAAAGAGGACAACAAATGGTTACTCATGAGTTTTTAGTGCCTCAACGCCCTTAATTTTTAAAATTTGCGTAAATATTGCAGTTGCAGGTTACGATAAGATGAAACCATTTACGAAGTTTTAGCCGGATGTTAATAATTTGAAAAGGAGTCTATACCGAAGATTATTATTAAGTAATCTAAGAATTTTTTTTTTTTTAATGTCTAATAAATATAACTTAATTTATTATAATAATATAGAAGAGTCGCTGAACCACCGTACGTCAGCCCTCCAACATCCAGGAACTACGTCATTCGCTAATGGAAGCGGAATGAAGGACACACGCTTGCAAGATAATTGGACTATATTCGACACTAAGGACAGAGGTCTCATTACCGTACTGACTGGAAGCCGCTTATCCAAGGCACCTCATAGGATCCAGTCTCTTGCATCATTAAAACTATTTGCGGTAATATGGTACTTTACCATCAAACAAAAGTTCACTACAGGATGAATACCTGACCTTTAACAACAGCGAGGAGTCGTGGGATGGAGAAATGTTTTAAATTACATTTATTTTGGAACCATTCCATCCAATTCTTAAGCTAGAAAATTACATTTATTTTGGAACCATTCCATCCAATTCTTAAGCAAGAAATTCACTATTCTATATTGATTAAGACTGATTTCATTGAAATATTTTATATTTATTAGCCAGTTTAGACTTTTTCGTAAGTTACACTGTTCCATAAATCGAATTCTTTATTCATTCAATTACTACAATGATACTAGTATTTAAATTTTCCTGAAAACAAACATAAAAACGGACCAGAATTCGAAATTTCTACTGTAAAATCCAAAGTTTGTTTTATTGTATCAAGTAACAGAACCTGGCCATCATGGTAAAAACCAAGAATGTTAGTGTTAAAGATTATAGGGACATTTTTGACATGTAGCCATATCCTGATCAGTTTTCATCTTGGTTGTAAAGAAAATTTGAAATGGTGAGGTTCAGACCTTATGTTGAGTTGACATAGAATGACTATGCAATGAGTTTTTAATGGCAAATTTTTACGACAAAAAGCGCTGTTTTTAGTTGTTCTTTTTTTGTTATTCACTCATATTTTTTTTCTAAGTCTTTGAGCAGTATTTAATTGATTACTAATATTGAATGCACTCCTGTATATGTGTATCATTTTTTATTTTCTCCGATCAATCTACAGCCTAGAATATAGATTATATAACAATTTTATAATGTTTACAATACTATCATTGAACACATTAAGGGACAGATGTAAATCATTTATAGTAAATATTTATATGCTCTTTTATTATTATTTTTTTCATTAATTCAATGGTATGACAACACAAGTAATTTATCGTTCATTTCAAATATCATTTAGTGTTGCATAGTTTAGTATTTGTAGCAACTATTTTGCAGTATTATGACCATATTGCTCATATTACTTCTTTAATATATCTGTATAGTTATGTAAATACATCTGTTATTATCTAGTTTTTAGTGATTTTTTTATAGTAATATGTATTTTGGCCAGATGGTATGTTAATTTTTATGTACAAAATTGTTATTCTTAAGGGACTTTGTTTCAGAATAAAGTTGATTCTTTTATTCTAATCTTCTATTTAAATTTATTTAATTTAACTACAGTATTATTGCCCATGTATTGGGCAAATGACCGAATAACATGCTCCTTGTCACCCGCAGCCACAATAATATAAAGCATTGAATTGACGAATTCCTGGAGACAAAAAAGTATATATGCTTCCTCGAAGTGTATTGCCTTGAAACGGAAGGCTCAGCGAGATTCCTAGATATCTTGGCCTTATTAGTCTAATAGTAGGCTCCGATAATTGATCCTAATATTAGATTTGAAACAAACGATGAGGATCAACATCTCAAACGTGACTAACAAATATATACTGACCTCCTCCTCCTTCCAACAGTTGACCAACATATAACGATTATCAATTATTTTACACTAATTTAAACGATATGATAACAGATTAATAAGAGGCATAGCCAAAACTGACATACCTCAGAACATAAGGAGGAGACTAAAAAGGTGTTGGATGAGAGATCTGCTTACTTAAACAACCTAAGTAATTGAAACAAGTTAGGGAAGAGGTGCTGCTGAATAATTTCCTTTTCCCCCCATGCCCGTCATGTCAATATTTCCTGTACCTCTAGCACTTGCTGATTGTTAACAAAAAGTTGACAGGCGCAAATATATGTTTATAGGGAAAAAACACGTATTATTACATGTAATAAGATTTATTACACTCCTTTCAGTCGTTAGGCTGTTCCATTTGGAATGGACGTCAGTTCTCAGGCCTCCTTAAGAGATTAACACAAACATAAATAGATGGTAGGAAAACATCCTGTAAGACCACCCAGCCGAAATACGAGGCCTGAAGAATGTCCTGGAAGAAGCCGCAGGAGTAGGGATTCCCCAAGGACGATAAAAAGTGTTTTCTATCTCTATAATCCTCTATTTCTGATGATATCCGGTCCTGGGCCCTAGAGCAGCCTATTATTCCAATGGGATTTTTTTTTTCTAAATTATTTTCTTGATGATATGCCAGCGGATCTGACGTTCTCCAAGCCTAATAGCTGCACGAGTGCCGGATCTCTATAAGCAATCTTTTTTATATAATGTATTTATCTTTTTGTAAAAAACTAAACCTATTAATTTATAGTAAATAAAATTTATTTATGTAACTTAGGAATTTGTATTTTCAATTACTACAAATATAAATAAATTTAATCATTCTACCTATGAGTTAATAATTTATTTAACACAAAATATAACGATATATTTTTAAACATTTAATAATATTGTTTGTTTTATTTATAATTTAAGCCATCACGAAATCAGGAACTTAGTATTTTTATAATTTTTTCCATTAGCCCCTTCCTCGCCATTTATAGCATACCGGGAGAGAGCTTATTATATAAGAACAGCCAAACCTATTTTAACCTGAGTGGGAAGGCCGAAATTAATGTTGTGCCGAATTTTAACCCGCCTAGGAGGGATTTTGACCTCTAAATAAATGTGAACATATTTAGTAAAATCTCAGTAATTAAAAATCATTAATCTACATTCAATTATTCGCTTTCACTGTTTAAAAAACCCTTTTCAAGTCCTATTATTTTTGGAAATAATAGACTCTTGTAATGTTGTGGAGAGTAAGTAGACGTGCCTTTTATATCGTTTTCAAAAACCCCTAAAACATAATTATGGGAGATCTAGAAACCTCTGATATGTATGTAAATATTAATATTATTTGTTGTAGTATGCAATTTCAAAGAGTAATCCACTAACTTGTGGTGGGTAAATAGTCGAATGATCAATTACGAGGATGATATTTAATGGATTAGCCGACGTTTCGACACAAAAATGTGGGTCATCAACAGGACTATCGATCGGATGTCGATATAAGACCCTCCAAAACCAAGAGAAGTTGGATTCTTATTTATAAATATCCCTGATGATGACTCGCATGGTTGGGTCGAAACGTCGGCTAACTTAATAAATGTTATCGTGATTGAAATTCCTGACAATTTACTAAAATGATAACATGCAATAAATGTTAAGTTTTTTAAATTTATGGGTACGTAAATTTGTTTCTAGTATAAATTCAACCCTTCGATAATTTGAAATTTAAAAAACTATTGATTGTTAGTAAACATTTTAGGAAAATCTATTCAAGTTTCCTGAATTTCTGGTCCTTATGTCCATAAGTCTGTAGACATAGATTTTGAATTTAAAAGTAACCCTGCAACGTGCGTACTCTATGATCACACTTCAATCCACTGAAAAGAAAAAAATATTTCATGAACATGGAAAAAATACATCATAATTAGCAACCGATTTATAAAGAATTAACAACAATAACTATTTCAACAAAGATGTACTACGCGACAAACTAAACTCTTCGCCGTCCAGTGAACTATACAAAGAATATGAAAGCCAAGAATATAAGGACAATATCCTTAATGGAGAATATTGTGTTTCGTGCCTTAGCAGTAATGGGCCGATCCCTATTTAGCCAACATTACTTACCCTAAGGTCGATGGAATGAGATGAGTCTCATTACCTTAGTCCGCGGTCAGGGGATGGATGGGTTCGACAACAGAAGGGAGGGTAAATCGTTCCATTCAGGCAAATACTGATTAATAACATCAGAATGTGTAATAAAAAAAAATATCTTCCAATCTATAATCAACATGGATTCCTATCAATAAAGTATGCTTTCTACCTAAGAAACATAAGTAAGTATGTTACTTGCCTTCATTTGCATATTAACGTATCTACATGAGGTATAGACGAAATTTAATTATCTTATAAATAAGTTTTAATGAATATATTTGAGAGATGTATATATTATGAGCAAGGCCCGGATTTTTATGCAGTAAAAAACATATAATATGCAGTAAAAAATCTTGAAATATGCAGTTAAAAAAACATGAAAAATGCAGTACCTGGTCTCTAAATATAATAACCTTACTTGATTACTAATAAGGCAATAACGTATTTAAATATAATGACGTTCATCCAAAAAGTTTTGAAACGAAAAGAAATTATGGGGAAGGAGGTTAAAAATGACAATTATTTCGGTTGTTTTTTTTTTTAAATACCTAAACTAAAGACAGAATATAACTAAACATATACGGCTAATAAGGTTATAATATAAATTATAATGGTAACGGAAGCGTAACATGAATCACATTTAAAAAAAAATGTCTAGACACATAATTAAATAACCACAGTTATAAAATATAACAAATATTGAACGATAAGTATTTAAACGCTTTAAAATTTTGTATAAATGGATAAAAGCTAACATGGGTCTTTGTTGAAACAATAAAATAATTAACAAATTGTAGAATAAATAACGTAAAATAGATAAAACATTTGAATTAGTTTACATAGTAGGCATGTTTAGTATTAAAATTAATTACCGGGACGATTGCTAAACTAAATTTTCTTCTATGAAACCTAACCTTCCATAAAATATTTTTATAATTATAAAATAATCATTCTACATCAATAGGCGTGATAGGGACAAATTTATATCAACTTAGAATTCACTTTCCATCAGTTGTAAAAACTATTTCATGTCTGTTGTTTTAAAGTTCGATTCGCTAAGTTAGAATACACATCTTATCATATTAAATACAGACTAATATAAAGATATCCTTATCAGATATATAAAGATATACGTAGAGAAATATATTTATTTGATAGCAATTGATTAGCCTGATAGTGAATGGAGTAGAGAGAAGAGGTCCGTTTATTTTATCTCCTTTTCGTTGCCACTTAATGAAATGCTCTTGGCGATCTTCCAGGACGAGAATCAGCTAAGGGTCATTTGTCTTGTGGCGATATATATGTACTTTTCATTGTTGTTATTCTTTCCAGATCATTGTTTTATTATAAACTAGGACGCCATGCTTATTATTATATTGTAAATGATGGTGGTTTATAATATATTATGATTTTTATAATTTTTCTGATTTAAAAAAAAAAAGGTGTCATCGGTATGTTTAAGATGGTATGTTTCACTAGTCAATTATATGTTGAAGTAAATTTTGTATACCTGACATACTTTCTTAATCAAGATTGTTTTTTGAAATGATAAATATAAAGAAGAAAAGTTTTATTTCATTTTGTAACGTTTAGTTCTATAAGAATAACAAAATGTACATTAAAATCAGTATTTGCCAGGATGTATTAATAAAAAATATATTAAATTATAAACTAAAAAAAAAATTAATGCATGATATAAAAGAAAAGAATCGTTACCGTGATGGAAATGTAGCGAGTGAAACATGTTAAAAAAGAAAAAAATATTTATAGCGAATATAGAATGAGATTTAAATAAACACAATTATATATATATATATGTTAAGGAGACAGAGAAATAAATGGTGTTTCAATGGAGGCTGAGAGGGAGCTTTACGAATAGAGTAGTGTTGCCCAAATGCGAGACCTAGACGAGTCTTGGTCTTGCAAACTCAGTCTTGGTCATGGTCTTGGTCTTGTGCAAGACTCTCGCAACAGTCTTGCAGTTACTTATTAGCTTATTACTATAGAGATATTACTTAATTTTTTACATAGGAGAAACCTAACTAAGCCCGAATGAAAAATTAGAGGAGTTAAATGCAAAAGAATATTGGTTATACCAATTATTAACATATAGTAGCTAAAATTGTCAAATATTGGTAATTATTTTGCCTTAATTTTTATTTAAAAAATCGATTTTTTTTACCAGTCCTGGTCTTGGTATTGCAGCAGTATTGCGGCCTTGGTCTTAGTCTTGCAAAGTGCAAGACCAAGACCGATTTTGGGGAACACTAGAATAGAGGAAGGTAGCACAATTCCAAAACGAAGTAGTTCGAACCACAAAAAAGTTTTCAAAAGAAACTGTTCTGTGAAAGCGTCAATACATATCAAAAGGTTGAGATCTTGCGTCGAAAGAACGCAGGATAGGGATGCCAAGAATATAAGATGGCTTGTTGGTTTTCAGGGATTGGAACAGGAAGGCAACAAGAAGGTATTGCCTTCGAAAAGCCTTGCTCAGAAGACCTGTGAGGGATTGAAAGATAGTTGCTGTTTTTTGCAAGTGCACCATTGCTTCCAAGTAGGGATGACGCGATAATATCGATTTCGACATTTTCCTTCCGAAATCGCTTAATATCGTATCGAAACAAATGACTCCATCATACTATAAATATAAATCTCATGTTTGAAAAACAATAACATTAACGTGTTAACATATACCTGATAATATTTTTTAAACTATTTAAATAGAAACCCTTGAATATATAGTAAAACGGGATTGCAATAGTTGCAATGTAAACAGCTCACATCGTCGGGTTATTGCAAAAAAATCAACAGATACATTTTTGATTGAACTAAAATGACAAACTCTTTTATATACTAAATAGGTACCTAGTCTAATAATCACTTATTAGGATGAAACAAAATTGCCAGGATTTACAGTCAAGAATTTTTGTTAGGTCAGCCGACATTTCGACCTAAACATATGGGTCGTCAAGGGTACTCTCATTACACTTACACTTTTGTATTTATTTTATACTTTGTAATTTTAAGCCCTGAGGATGATCCACATGTTTGGGTCGAAACGTCGGCTAACCTAATTCATGACAATAAATCCTGCCAACGTTGTATCATCCTAAATAAGTACCGGGGTTCATTTGGGACTAAGAGGTTACTATGTACTACAGTTCATTTTGAATTTAAAATCACCTGGCGGGGTGGAAAATTGTTATGTCAAGAATAAACGAAAATTGTGTCAATATAAAAAAGCTAATTTCGTACTCAAAATAAACTCTTGTACATAGTTACCCCCTAGTTGCAAAGTAACTCCGGTTTACGGTATATAAATATAATAAGAAATAATTAAACAAATAAACTGATAAATTTTCTCATTCACAGAGGAAAATTCATCAAAGTTCTCGGCGATTTAAAAGTTATGAAAAATGACTAAATGACTTTTTGTCATAAATCAAAGATATATTTGTTAGAAATCTCAAAAATTTCATTTTGGTATTGATATCATTCGATATTGAAAGAATCAATAATTTTAATTAATAACTAAAATGATACCGAAACCAAAGACCTATATCAATATCTATGAGGGATATCGGAACTTACCCAATATGGCAACAACCCTACTTCCAAGTGACCTTTTTAACAAGGCTTAGACACCACCTGACATGCTACGACGCGCGATATATCACGCTACCGCAACCCGCATTCTTTGACTTTAAGGACTTAAGGCGAAAATATTCTCAAGGAAGCTTCTCATTCTACACATTTTCAACTGCTTCCTAAAGTTTCCAAATTACAGCCGGATTCAGGCATACTAATGTGACTAAAGGACAAAATGGTTTATCTTTTTAGATAATGTAATGACATTAGATCCATGTTTATGGAAAGAACCCAAACAGTTGTGAACACTCCTCTGCTTAGGTGATTGTCTTGGTTCTGTTAGCTATTGATTGAAAAGTCTCCATTTTATTTATATTGATCCTCTTAGTTGCCCTACAAGTTGAAAGTCCAGCCTCTATTTGTTGTAATATAATTTCTTATTACTTCACTGATTCAAACGAATACTTTCAAATGCAGATCAATCTAGTTTTCAAGAAACAGAAAAAAAATGCATATTTTTATTAAGGTAACTAAATTAGTTCACGCTCATTTTTTATACAGATGAGAAACGTTTAGTTAATACGGCTTCGGCAGGTGACAGCGAAGTTATTGAAAACATGTAAAATATTATATACATCGAAAAATCAGAACAACAAAGGATTTTAAACAATAATAACGATTTTTTTTTTTTTTTAAATTGGGTATAACACGAGGATCGATATACACGTCATTATTTTAAAAAATAATAAAGATTTAAAATGATTTATTATTCTATTCCAGCAATCTCTTGGAACAGGTTAGTTTTTTCTATCTTATTTCAGTCTTCTCTTTCTTTTTTTTCGCCTTCCTTTCATTCCTTTTCTCTGTTTTAATTCTTTATCATATGATACGTTGTCAATACATTTCGATAGACTTTACAATATCTCAATTTTCTATCTAACTATTCTATTTGCAGTATCTTAATTTTACTATTTATTTTCATTCCTTGTATAACTTTATATTCCTTTTTTCTGTTTTATATTTTATTCTAAGATTACCATTTTAATAATTACGTCACCTTTTTTGATTATGTTTACTAAATTATTCCACACTTTGCAACGGTATTTATTCTACCTACCCACTTCATTTTACTTTAATCTTTTTACCTACATTATTTATGTTCCTCATACTTTGTTATCTGGTTCCTTTCTCAACCCTGATGAAGGCCTGAACTTCTGGTCGAAACGTCGGCAAATGTTAAAATAAATATTATTAATTATTTTTTGCCTTTTTATTTCTGACTGATCACCCCAGCCATCCTTTTCGTTATTCACGACAGTCAACCATTAACCCACAATTATGAAATGATTTTAAGTCGAGATAGGAGCCATATCTCCAAAATTGTCAGCAAATATTTTTTAATTCCATTTTTTTTTTTGTCCTCTCCTCTTCCTCGCCTTTTAGGTTATACGGAGTTCTTAACCCGGGCCAGGGGGAAGGGATGTGGGATTAATGCCTGATTCATAACTCCTTAGATTTTATTAATGATGAACCATAATTTTCGTAGTATCTAGTTAAAAGTTGGTAAGTATTACTTCAATGCCTGCGATAACTATTGACAAAACAATTAATTTTAACCATAGATAGACTTAATATAATAACAATTTCATTGGTAGGAAATAGTGATGAGTACCACTATTTGTTATTTTATAGAACTTATTTTTTCAATACTTTAACAGAAAATACGAAAACAGAAAAATAATTAACAGAAAAAACGAAAATCTTGTCCTACTATTTGCTATATTAAAAAACTATTTATAAGCGTAAGCATACATAGAAATGCGTAAATTTTTTCCCATTCTCCATTAACATAAAATAACAGTCCTCATGAACGAAGAGGGAGGAGTAGTGGGGCCGAATAAACTGGGAGTGGAGGGAGGAAGAGCGAAGCAGTCAGTGTGAAGCAGCGGAGAGCTGCGGTCTGCACCTATCTCTGAGTGTATATATAGAACTGTGTGTATGTTTATATATATTTAGCAGCTGGATAAGTGTATACGACCCATAGCATCATCGGGCCTCAACTCTCGAGTACAACGGTATGCAGTACATATATGTTGTCCATCTTTTTTTTCATTATCAATTTTTAATGCACAATTCTAATTATGATTAAAAATAATTTAATAGTTTATACATCTATATATAAAATTATATTTATGATAATGATGGATTAATGCTATAGTATATTTTAAGTTATTATATTCTGTATCCATAGATACAAAATCCTCAGAAGCACTTATTTTGGGTGTACACTGAATATTAACATTTAAAAAACAATATTTCGTAGTAACCCGGACATTTTAAAATATACATTAGGTTAATCAATTAATTTTTTTGTCTACAACACAAAAATTAAATTCTCAAGTTATAATAAGGGAAAAGAAATTAATTCTAGTTTGTTATTTGTTATTGTAAATATGTTTCCTCGTTTGTTTGTTTTGTAACTGTCATACGAATTTTAAAAAATCATTACAAATTTTATAAAAATATTTCCTCCAACAAATTTGAATAATACAATTCCATTCCATTTCACAGTCTACCAGAAAGCTTCAATCAATTAAAATGCGAAAGTATAATTTAAAAAAAAAAACATAGTCAACAATAACTGACGGAGACTAATGATACTTTAATACTAGGAGAGAGAATTACCTTGAAAAGTAGTAAAGAATTTTAATTGACCATTCATCTTTGAAAACTTTCATTCATAAAATATTCAAAGAGATTACAAAACCAAATAATGATAGAAATGATTATTATAATTAATTACCTTAGATTAAGATATCGAAATCAAATATAAATATATATACTCTTTTATTTATTTATCGCGACATAGGCTAGCTAAGGGAGCATGTGAATATAATTTCTTGGCTTTCCTTTTTCTCCCACACTTCATCTTTTCCCCATCTCCGCTCTTAAACTGGTTATATATATATATATATATATATATATATATATATATATATATATATATATATATATAAACAATTAATGACTGAATCTTCAAATAAAAAACGTTTAAAATCATAAATAAACAGAAGATTATCGTAGAACATTACTTAAATAATTAAAATACCGCAAAATGTTAATCATAATTGAACTACAGCTGATGACCCCGTCACAGGTAATCACTGCTGACGATATGCAAATGACTACGACCTGCTTCAGCCTTCTTGTAATAGCCTCTCATCAATTCGCAACTCCCTGTCCTCTATCAACTCCTCCGAAGCACCAATACTGTTTACTGATACCGTAAACAGTATAATATTATATATTATATAATCGAGAGCAGATAAAACGGTATAAAGGGTGAAATAATGACTAGCCATTAAGTAAACAAACATATACAAATAACGTAACCACGACCATAAAAGATCAGCTTCAATCGCAATATTTATATAAAAGACTCACATAAATATCAAACAGATGATCAATTTAAAATTATACAAAAACGCAATTTAAAAGCAATTATAAAACGCCTAATGAATAAACGAAGAATTTTTTAGTAAATGGAAGATTTATTTTCACTTGTACATGTATCATTTTTACAAATTCCTGGACTATGATTACGACAAAATCCACTGAGAACTGTTTATTAGTTCCGGGCAATTATTTATATCAAAAAGCAGGATCAACAACGACTGAAAGGAAGACCTCAAATGTATAATATTTTTTTACATATCAGAGAAGTATCAATATTAAAAGTATGCTGAAAATAAAGGCAAGAAAGGCCTTCCAGAATTTAAAAGAATAAAGATATAGAAAAAATGTTTTAAACAATTTTATTGAAAAAAAAAAGCACCAGTTTTGCATTAGCAGTATTTATTTAAGGTATAAGTTTTGTTCAAAACAATTTAGATGGCAAAAGATTGAGAAAACATGAGTAAGTTTTATATAAATAAACATTTAATATACAAATGATCAAGAAATAACATTGATATGGGTCCCTTCGCACAGAGACATAAGTGGCAATGACTTAGCTGATGGAGGAAGAAAAGAAGCATTGAGAAGCTCAGATTAACCACCCACATAACGAATGGACGCAAATAATTACAAACAAAGTGAATAAACTTTGGAAAGAAACAGTTGTAACGAATACCATTCAATTACCTCAGCCTCTACAAAGAGAATAAAGTTGCTTGGATACCTCCGAAGAACTTCACATCCTAGCAAAGCTCCATAATTAGCAGACTCAAAATTGGACATACCAAACTAACCCACCTTCATCTGCTCCTAGGATTGCACAGACCAACTTGTCAAATATGTGACAATGAACATCTCATAATGCGACACCTTTTCCGATGCAAAAAATATCGAAATGAACAAATTAAATTCAAAATTGACGCAAAAGACGCAGCCCCGTTTAAAGAAAGAAGTGGCAATGAAAAAATCTTCAAGTACTTAAGAGCAATAAAATTGGTTCATCATATTTAAGAACAGTCGTCGCTAATGGCCTCAGAAGCAGAAGCGACTTTAAATAAAAGGAAAAAAAGGGGGGGGGAAACACTGAATAAACAAAACTTGTTTTTTAAATTGATAAATTAAATATTGCATGTAGTTATGACAAATAGGAATTAACAACCGTTTTTGATCATTAAAAAACTCCAATAAAATCCATTTAAGTGGTTTTATATATATATATATATATATATATATAAGACGGAATAATATTTTAAATCAAATCATTACCATCACTTTAATATGACTTTTTTTTTAATACAGTAAAAGATACATTATATACGAAATCTAATGGGACAAGACTAAACAAACGTTTTAGAATCATGTAATAAATATTATTAATAAATAAATATACAGAAAGTCATAAAAGACGAAATAAAACATGGAATATTATGAGTTTTATTCCTTACATCGGCACTATAAAAACCTTTAACGACACGAAGTGATATTTAGGACTTACCGTAACGTCATGGTCCTCTTCTCGAATTTAGAGAATAAGAATGGAAAAAATATTTTTTAAGCAGAAATTATTCAAAAATATACAATATATATACGACGTTTGTTAATAAAAGTAAATAAACCATCACAATTGTCTTTAATAAATCAACAGAAAACAGCATGAAACAAAATCTGTCGAGTCTGGATTGTAAGGTAAAATTATTTGAGCTGATGAAAATGTTTCAGAATAAATCTCTCAAAGCTTTGGTTGGAATAGTAATACTTGAAATATAGAATTGTAAAAAAATAATTACGAACAAATAAAAAATAATGACAACAGATTAGTCGAGATACTAACAAATGGTCGCACTAACTAAATACTTTTATGTAAAAAGATCTCGAGACCACCTTCTCTTGCAGACGCCAAGATAGATTATCAGAAATCAAGGAGGGAGTAAGGCTGGAAACAAGTGTGTCGAATGGGTCTGGAGTTTATCATGAAAATAAAGGAATTTGGATCAGGCAAAATCAGCTATATTCTTAAAAAAATAAAACTCATCGTACATTCTTACTTTGTATAAAATACCAGAACTGTAGAGAAACAGTAATGATGCTTCATGGATATAGCAAAAAAAAAACTGTTCATAACGTCTTTTACAGTTTCCAGCAATAAACACACAAATCATATTAATATCTAAAATAAATCTGCTTGTCCACATGTAGGGTTGAAGACGCTGAAGAAAACCAGAGAAAGTGAACAGAAATCTTTTCAACAATGACATTTATCCTTCTTACAACACTATACAACTGATATCGAGTACATCTTTTTTTTCCAGTTGCTATCTTTTCTACCACAAAAAGAAAAAGAAAAAAAAAAAAATAGAAACTTGAAAAACCAAATGCATCCTTTAAACAATAAAATAAATCCAACGCGAATGTACCAAAATTACTATTCTTCCACCAGCCTCAATCTGGGATTGATAAATAATTACTTAATGGTCTATCTGATGAATCGTTAAAACCCGCCATCGTTAAACTTCTACAAAACTGGGTTTATTGATAGCAATAAAATACATAGTATAGATAGTATGGCAATAATTTAAAACTTCTGCAAGTATACTAAGAAAAACAGCTGATGAAAAACAATGACTGGGAATATCAACAAATCTGGTAGGACAACACCAATTAGGTTATTATCGGCAAAGACAACAGTTTTATCTGTCGGTGAAGTGTGCCAGCTACCAGAAAATCTGTTGATACCATTTAGGACCTCGTGATCGAGTGTTTACGCCCATCTCCAAGCTTTCATTGGTTAATAGATCGCTTACGCTCGGATTATGGCATCAACATATCCTCTATTAAAGCAGATCATAAATATATATATATAACAGTATAAATATATATATAAATACAGTATATATATATATATATATATATATATATATAACAGTATAAATACATATATAAATACAGTATATATATATATATAAAGTATAAAATATACTTTCATACGACGATTAATTTAATTCCGTATGAAAGTATATTTTAAAATCAAAAGCTTGATTTTACAGCTTTAGGTCAATTTGAAATTTTAAACAAGTGGATTTTGAGTTAAGTTCTTTATCTTTTATGAAAATCCGTAGTCCCTCGAGTAAACCAGCGGATTTTTGTCAAAGCGGAAATAACACGTTTGTTTACAAATATTTTCATATTTGATTGTTTGAAAACTGAAAAATAAATATAAACATGCTTTGGAACAGAGAATAACAGAAACATGAGGATAAGGGATTTGTAAGTGGCTATACACACTTGCATTCAATTAAGTTATTGAATATGTGAACTCCCAGTTAACATTAGCACTATTATTTAAACAGTAAAATCTGTGAGCTTGGATAGTAATTTTGTTACCTATAGCAAACAAGAATCAGTCTAAAATATCTTTACATCCCAGAAAGATAACTTAAAAACCTTATTTTGGATAAAACAAAATGTCAACAAACTAAGTCCGTCTTTATGCCTTCCATGTGTTGGACACCTCTTTTCTCAATTGCAAATGTAACATAATAAATAATGAAAGTAAATAAATATTTACATAAATACCTATCTGCATGTAATAAAAGAATTTTGGTTCAATTATTTCACTTTATGTAATCAAAATTGAAATTTAATTCTTAAATTGTAAAATATATAATATCATGCAACAAAAATCAAAAATGTATAATTTAGCCCGAAAAGGGCAATAAAACAATTTTGTGCAAAATTAAATTTCAATATGTCATTCTATAGGTCGTGAAACGGATAGATTGTTGGGTTTCAAGTTTTTTCAGCAAAGCGAACAAAATGTGCAATGACACGATAATCCGGTCTCTGAATTTAATTTAATGATAAGAATTTAAATAGAGGAACGAAACGTATACAAATTACGCCTATTCAAATCACAAAAATATTTGTCAACACATTTGAATATACGCGGTGTTTACACTTCGCGTTGGACTAATGCATTCTCGGAAAAATATCCCAAGGAGCTCTTACACTCTTATGATAAAGGTATTATATGTTATGGTGATGTTTGCCCTCGTCCGCTATCTAGGGTTACGCTTTTCAAGAGAGTTGTCGAAAATCATAACAAGACTGAGGTAGAAGGAGGTCACCCACTGACCGGAATGTTAGGTTTTCCCATATCCGATATTAATACCGACGTCACTGGGATTCCGGAAAGTGCTCCAAAAACAAAGACACCTGGTCCAACAGGTACGTCATCCAGGTAGAAACAACAGAAAAACCTGTTACTGCCCCTTGCAATGACATAGCAACAGAGGTATACGAGTTCCGATAAAAGCCGAGTGGGAAAATCCAATGCGAAAATAAAAACAATTCAGTTTTAAAATGATAAGTCTTAAAACACTACATTTTTATGTTAATGTACACAATATATACTTTGATATAATGATAAATAAATAAACCAAAGTATATACCGGGGGAAATACCTAAAATAAACAAGTGATATAGTTCATATTAGAATACTTATTATAAGTCGGAATATAAGTCTGCGAGATGATATTGGGGCATGGAAATTAGTATAACGTTTTTTGAGCAATTTATCTATTGATACGACTTATAGTTCTTGATGGATGCAAATGACTTTTTTTTTATAAATTAAGGAACATTTAATGCGATTCTTAGCATATTGATAGTTAGAATGTAATTTTTTTTTCACGCTTCACAACCGCACAGCAGTATGACTCTATACTATTTTCAAGATAGGTATAGCTTGCTTTACACAACACATCTTCACAGACAATTCGTACTGAATCACCTGTGACTTGATCGAGGATTAGGAGGATCGAAATTGAATAAAACAATAATTAAAATAAGAATTTTTCGTTGATTTCTTTTGTTTCTTTTTATTTATTAGTATTTTATTTATTTATTTTTTGCTTTGTGCATTGCCATATTAGCCAATTCTTTTGTTTCTAACATTACATAGACGTACATCAATATGTCAAAGTCAACTACTAGAGACAGTAGTATACAATTTGATTTGGTTAAATTTGAATGCATAATACGTTCAATTTAATATAAAAATATGTTAAGTTAGTTTAATGTTGAATACTGTTTGTAAAAAATATCTGAAATATTTGAATTTAATAAAATAATTGAAGAAATATTTCCATCATGTCAAAAGATAATTTGTAAGCATTTTATAGATGAATATTTATCAGGCAATACCTATTATTAGTTCAATAACAACATTGCAATCATTAATTATTGATTCCTACATCAATTATTAAATCCCGTTCTTTTTCCGTGAATTTTTTATAGAGAAATATAATTGTTAGTAAAGTATGATTTCAATGAAAATAAGACCAGGTAACATTTCTACATAACCACACACAATATAATTCCAAAATATGGAGAGAAAAAACGTATCTTAGCACATTTCCAAATACCAAATATATATATTTTTTAATACACTTGACTATTGACACCATTATGCCTTAATATTCCTTTAAACGTACGGCTGTATTATATTATAGACTTATTTTAAATTTCACTGTTATGTTACAATTGGAAAATTACAACCGCACAGCAGCCTTGTCTATAAATGCAGGAAAAGAACAGAAAAACCCTACGTATCGCTAATTCAGGTTTCAACACACCTAAGGAAGGTTATAATCAAACAGCTGATCAAGAAAAAAAGACTGATAAAAAACATCCAATCAGAATCCATAAATATAATACAAAAAAAAAAATGCGAAGTAAAAATCTATAATTATAATAATAAGAAGGAAAACAAAAATATATATATATATGAAAATGCACATCAAGGGAAATTTATCATCAAAAACAGCTGATCACGCAAATGAAGACAAAAAAAAAACAAATTAGCTAGATTTATAAGACTTATCCAAGATGGTCAAAGTTCCCGAATAAAAGTTATTCAAATTTCTTGTCAGTCCTATAATTAACATCTGTTAATATTGAATTTTTGACTCTTGGTGAGATTTTACGGATTTATATGTAAATTACAGGTTTAAAAAGTGATAATTAATATGATTAACTTTGGGAATATGAAGTATAAGATGTTTAAGAATTGATAAAAATCGAAAAAACTCTATGCTATGATAATCAACTTTTTTTACACCTAATATTGTTTTAGGAGATCAAAGTCAAAATTCACCTAATTCTTTTTCCACAAAAATTTATTTTTTATTAACAATTGTAAATTACTTTCGGCTAGAAATGACGATAAGAATGTCAAGTTATGTGTCGAATATTTTTCGGATTTAGACGTTTTTTTCTAATGCTAAATACAAATGAACAAAATAAAATGCAGTTTGAATTGGCTTTGTTTTGAATAGCAATTTACCTTTACTTGGATAAAGTAATAATGACAATTGGAATATTATCGAAATAAACTACAGAAGAGTCGAAGTAAACCGCATTGATCAACAACGACAGAGACTCAAAGATAAAGCAGCAAAAATAACAAGCAGAAGCAGATGAATACTTATCGCTGACCACCGCTGCACTGACAGCGATAACAAACGGTTTGACATCAGATCAGACCACCGATTTTGTATTCCTCCATATTAAAAAAATTGTGTCAATTCTCCATAGTATCAATACAGATAGAAAACATAAGTTTTCTATTTTTTATCATGATAGTGATGATTGAAAATAATTGTAATTATTTTTTTAACAGATGTGGAAAACTAAGAAGTTAAGTCAAGATACATACCTAATAGGTTTCTTCAACAGAAATTGAAATTGCAGATGATACATTTTTTTACTGATTCTATAAATATCTAATAAATAATAGTTCTAATGTGTATACAATAAATTCGCGAGGATTATATAAATACTTTGTACGAGCTTCACTGATGAAGGTGAAATACAGTTCGAAACGTCGGGACAAAATAAAAAGTTTTTATTATTATTTGTCTTTCTAACCGTGACTAACTCCACAACCACACGCATATAACCAAAATGTAATAGTTTTAACAAGTTAAAATTATAAAAGTCTTCATAACTTATCTGTAAAAATTTAGAAATATACGAACATCCCACAGGATTACTACGCAAAGGAAAAAAATAACGAAATAACTTCCTCCTCTTTATTCTTTTACTTTTATCTATCCTGACCAATTATAAGAATGAAATTTTAGATATATACGAATGACAGAACATACAACAAGTTGAATGAAATAATAGTTTTTAATGACATTTAGCATAATAATACGCCTAAAAAATTTCTATGAAGGAAACTGTAATCATAAGGAAACGAAAAAGACATACGATGAATAGAAAAAGTAGAGTAAGTCAACTTTGCTTTTTGAACAAAAAGTGAATATTTAATAAATGCACTTTAATAAATAATATTTGTACTTTTTTTTTTATTATATACTCCATTGTGATGTCACGATATCTTTCAACTAGCTCATGGTAATATCATTAAATTAATTTTATATAATTTTCTTTGCCTAGTTATTTATGACGATTAAGAGAACGTTATCATAAAAGTAATTCAGAATGCATTGTAGAATTTTATTTTGATCCTTACTTACATAGAATTGCGAAATAAATAATTGAAAACGTACATGGGTTTGACATGAAAAATGAGTACCATCGACGAAAATAGCAACTGTTTTATAAACTAATTTTGGTGGATGAGAGATTGGCTTAGAGAGAACTTAACGATAAGTCGAAAGACGACGACTTTCCGACGGCAATAAGCGGGGTTCTACTGACAGCGACAATTTGTCAATGCCAACCCTTAGCAGGCCATATTCCAATGTTTGTTGCAATACACTATTTAAAGTCAGCTGGAAGCGATTTTTCATACAAGTTTTGTTTGTTAATATGTATGTTTTTAATATATTTACATTAGAATGTATGCTTACATGTTATATTCAACAAAAACGTACTGAAGTTTTAAAAATAAATGAATAAGTGATATTCAACTGCGTTCCGAAAATGTAAATTCGACGAGGAGATAACGTAGATAAATCGCACAAAGAAGGACAAACTAACATAAGCCACGGCCTTGCCAATGACCCTGGCAACCGCCGCAATATCCAAAAATGTCAGGAAAAAGGTCGTAGAGAGCTAGGCGATGGTCTGACGTGTGCAGAATACTTAATCTATTATACAAGCTGAGATCCAATAAGCACCTAAATAATAAAATGAGAATGCATATGGTGAATTATGAAATGCTCCCCGCTCCAAAAAAAAAAAATTAAAAAAACAGAAATAAAATAACTCTCTATTATATTAAACAGTTTTTAGTGATCGTGTCATATTTCAATTTAAGTATAAAAAGCGGGACGGACCGTAACGAAGACACAACACTCCGAATAACTAATAAGATTGCAGAAGTGATGCAGTGAGTTATAATATTGTTAGAATACGTCCGAAAATGACCGCACCACCAACCAACTCCTTCTCAAAGTGTCTATTAATCGTTTGTATTTTAACGATTTCATGAAAAATCAAAGATTAATGTTGTTTATTCCTACTTCTCGGCTTCTTAAAACTTTTAATCCCGGTATCTTTTTGGAAAATGATCTTTCACCAAATTTGATTACATCAATGAAAGGAACTAGGTATTTGTTAACAGTTACGCACCCACATGAATTGTCCAGTAATGTATGAAAATTAAATGTTCATTTTCGTAAAATACGCATGTTTGGAGATCTTAGCTCAAGCTGTGTACCAAAACATTTATGGAATCTCCAAACTTCTCAAGTTTTGCAGGTGATTTTTGGAAAAATTCAAGGTCATTAAAACAACTGTTTAAAAAAAAATTGAACCAAACCTTTTCCTAATAAATATGGATATATAAGTATATAATTAAAAGCTATAAAACAGTTATTCAGGGAAAAAAATAGGTTTGACTCCTCAAACGTATGCAAGTGTTTACGTCATGAAAACTTTTAGAGGTCGCGTACCCTCGTTTATATAATTATCTGATTTTCCAGGTTAAAATAAGCATTCCAGATCCTAGCGTACATTAGCATCAAACAGAGAAACTACATTAACTAACTAATAAAAAAAATCAATTGACGCAATTGAAGACGGTGGGTAGTTTCACAGAAAGATGAATTAAAACAATTGACAACGGTAATTAAAGCAATTGGTTCCTAACCTACCCCTTAGTCAAAGGCGGTTAATTTCATCGACGCCTATTCTCAGTAGAGAAAAAATTAATTGTGAAGCTAATCCAGCTCGAAATAACCTCCCTCTTCAGAACCACGACGAGTACAATTGTCAATCTGGCGACGCCGATGACGTCAGCAGGTAAAGTGTCATGTTTCACGTCGTGACGCGTCAATCAATGCGAGGGAGTTTCAGCACTATTCATATCCCGCCAGGAAGAACGAAAATAATGTATAAATACTATATTTAGCCAGCAGCAGTCGAATCCTGCCAGGATGCAATGACCCACGCTGGCAGATGATATAACTATTATGATTTTTTTTTTACCCCTTCCTCTTCTTTTAGGTTAGACGGGGGTTTTCTGCGGGCCAGAGGAGAGGGTGGGGAATTAATGTCAGCATTAAAAGACCGCTAGCAAAGAGATGCGAACTTGTAATTCTTTTGTGACGTAAAACTTCGTTTATCAGGTTTCTCAACAATATTTTACACACACGTTATCCCGCCCGCCACTTCTTATTAGTGTTGCCCAAATGCGAGACCGAGACGAGTCTTGGTCTTGGTCTTGGACAAGAGTCTCGCTACAGTCTTGCAGTTACTTATTAGCTTATTACTATAGAGATTTCACTGTAATTGTTTAGATAGGAGAAACCTAACTAAGCCCGAATGAAAAAATTAGAGGAGTTAAATGCAAAAGTATATTGGATATAGCAATTATTAACATATAGTAACTAAAATTATCGAGTATTAATAACTATTTTGCCTCAATTTTTATTTAAAAAATCGATTTTTTTACCAGTCCTGGTCTTGGTCTTGCAACAATTAGGCGGACTTTTTCGACAACACTACTTCTTATTAAGACATAATGAATTATAATAATTAACACCTAGACATTATTTAATCATAATCTCATGATTAATGTATATCATGATTTGAAATGCATCCAAACCACATGTACCCGACTCAAACCAAAATAGGGATTGCGTGACTGGTACGCGCTTTTTAAACTTAATATTATGTAAACATAAATATCGATCAGATCAAAAAAAAAAAATAATAATAATATCAATCTTTAACCATTAATTGTAGATAATAATTCACAATACTAAGTTTGTTCCAATAGAATTGAACCCTTTTATAATACAATTTTTGAAAAAGTATTAGCTTCACACACATTATTTTTAAATATATATATATTTTTTTTTTTAACATTAGTCTGAACAAAAATCTCTGCTTAATAATATTATAGTTCCGTTAAGTACATACAACTAAAATATCTTATTATGACTTTGTGATGGCGTATAAAATAATCGTCAAGGAAGACACTAGTTTCTACAAAAGAGTTGAATTTTTAAGCTACCGTTTAAGATATCCTAAAACACCGCTAAGCTGCTAACATGCCTTGTGATAGGCAAGGACTGGAAGTATATATACCCACCCACCAGAGGATCGCAAGAGATCTGACGATAAAAACATCTGTGAAAGATAATGGCTATCGTTTATTCTTAGGTTCAAGGCCAGCTAGAGTAGAAATCGAAAAAGATCCCACCGAAAGAATGATTACGGAAATGCAATATGTAAATATTAGCGTTATCAGTTATAATGCAACCAGATTAAGATAAGCTGAAATAAAAATAAAACAAACTACACAATCCAAACATTACTCCGCATTTCATAATATCAAGAGCACGGAGTACAATATGCAGCATTATTTTATGACTGAAAAACAACAGAACTAAATAAATAATCCTGAAAACAGTAATAGAAATGAATTATCACTACACAGCTAACGAAATATTTTGTAAGCTTTACTAGAAAAAGTGATACTTGATATCCCGAAGTAATATGATGAACGCCCGTCTATTTAACAAGTAAAACGTTTTTCTCTCATCCTACTAAAAATTAGTTAGCACTAACTATACATAGCTGAGTAAAGGAAGAACCCGTCAAATTAAATTCGACTAACAGCTGAACATCTAAATTCTACATTTAACAGCAACTGGATGTTAAGAATTTAGTACCTTGAAATTAAAAAAAAAATTAAATGATCCTTGAAATATCAAATAAAAGAAATATACTTTCATAGCTATCAATGAGTTAATGTATATGTCTTTAAAATAATACAAGCAAAAGATTGTCTGGCTTTTGTTCAGTCCTCCAATTAATTAAAATTTGTCACGTCAAGGCTGCTCAATAATTTCAAGGTAATCAAGAAGGAAAATTTGATCATTAATAATAAAAAAAAAATTAAGAAAAGAAGAAAAGAGAAAACAAAAACAAATAACGTGGGACAAAGCAATATGATTAATCGACTGGATTTAAGATAAAGATTTGGTGATACAATTTGAAAATATAGGATGATTTTCAATCTTTACCACATAAACATAAGCTTAATTATGTACTGACTGACTGTGTACAATAATGAGTTGTAAAGGTCATAAAATTTGTCATATAATTGTATAAAGTTCTTTCATAGATCCACTATCTTATTTACGCCAAAAGAAAACAGAAAAAAAAACAATCTCATACTATTAAAAAAAAACAAAAAAAAAAAACACTGTCACTCATGAGAGATCAATAATATACTTATTTTTTTATTGTTTTAAAAAAGCGTCATTCGACCATTAAAATTAGAAGTCCAGCAGGATCAAGAGAAAAACACTTGACCTGTGAGGTTAAGGTTAAAGGTGAGGTTAAAATAGTTTCTGAAATTTAATCACATACGACGCTTATGAGGTTATCAGTACCTATGTATTGATGGAAAATCTAGAAAAATCTTGAAAAACTAGAACCTCATAAACGGAAACTGTTCTTATATTGTAAATAGAGAGTCCGGCAAAATATTTGACATTATTTTAATAAATATCAAGTAAACTTTTTCAGAGACAAGGGTGTTTTAAATATCTGTATTCAATAATGGACTGTGGCCTTTGTGATATTTACTTTTCTTTAGAATTACACAAATATGAGTGTTATGAATCTCGTACACAGCAGGACACCAAGCGTATGCTTTTTTTTTTAAACCGACCAAGACCCATACATGATCTTGGTTTCATTATAAAATAGGGAACTCAGGCACCAAAAATGGTTTACTAAGAGAGACAATCTTCTTCGTGCTGAAATAATGAACAACCGAAGACAATGTTAAGATCCGGGTTCTCAACGAGTTACAAAAGGAAGAAATGCAAACGTGAGAGCAACACTACCATTAAATATGGCGACCTCGGATGAAGGGGCTATCGCTGCCAGTAAACAGAAGCCCCGGAAGTCGATATGCAATCTGGACTATATCATCAGGTGTACCACCAAACCTTTCGCGATTCGCTCTCCGCCATCCGGTCTGCGTAAATATAACGATGAAGAACCAGGAATAAAATTGTTTTTAATATAAAATAATCAACCTGGAGGAAAAATAATAAACAACGCATTATATAAACTGTTCGATAGGGAAAAAAAGTAGTTTCTTAAAACCTTTAAAATATACTTATATAAATAGATATAAAATTAGAAAGGCCACGATAAAAAAAACAACAGAGAGGAGTGACCTTCAACTAAGTGGGTATCCAAACAAATGGAACTGGTTATACTTCAGTCTCCTAAAAAATACACATATATATATATCTGTACAGGAATTTAAATGTAGTTAGAATAAACCTGATCTAGAGAGATATTACAATATAGTAATCTCAAAGCCACAATAAAATAATACATCGCGGCACTTGATAATAATAGTTGACCCGTACGAATAAATTGCAGAAAATTTTGTTTAGTTAAGGAATAGCAAAACAATATGGAAACAAGTAAATCCTATGTATTATGTAAGGGAGGAATCAATTATTTTTCCTTGGTCGAATACAATATTCTATTTAACAGATGCACCATAATATTTGTACAAATGGCTTTGCTAGAGCCTATTACTTAACCCTGACTGCAAAGGTAACATTCAAAATAAAGCATCGATCATGGGATTTTCTAAATTATTAAAAAATATAAAATGTGCAAACGAAAAAATGCCTTTAAGAAATAATAAAGTATATATAGGTCAGGAAAAAAAAGGTAGATTAGTAAAAATTTTTGATTTATTACGTCCGTAAAGAATAAGAACTCCTAACACGTTTTTATTTTATAACTTTAGTTCTAAATAGGGGTGCCTTGATTTTCAATTTTTAAAAAGAAATTTTTATTTTTCGATTCCTGTGAAAATTTATATTTGAGGATCTTTCGAGCTGCGAAATACGAATATTAACACTGTTTCTCCTTAAAAAAATATTTGAATACACTTGACTCCTTCGGTCGGTACAAATTATTTAATTTTAAAAATTTCTAATTGATTTTCATGTTGTTGTTTTTTAAGTAATTTAGTAATCTTTCTAATTATCAAATATAATTATAACTTCATAATATACATAAATATAAATAACCTTCTAAATAAACATAAGTATAATGATAACCTTCATAACTTTTTTTCCTTAAATTTCGAGGATATATGAATATTTCTCCCACCTAGAGGTGAAGAAGACGTTTAAATTGAGGGCTCAATCATTGGATTGATGAATAATTGACGAAGTTATGGCGTTGCGACAAAAAGCACCTTTTAGAAATAATATACAAGATCTTTGGAAGACTGATAAAAATGTATACTTGTAGTAAGTCAACGAAATAAGGATCGGGCCAAACTTCATAAAAGATTCAGTGATAACAGCGTATAAAATATTGTTACATTTAAAATGGGTTTCCATACTATATTCCACTTCGTCAAAGAAAAATAGCAGAGATAACAAGTTAGTTGTGAGTTGGTGTCCACCAAGGCGAAATAGTGACTCACCTCCGTTATAATTACACTGTCAGCGATTAAATTGTTAGCTAGGAATATTCCGTAATGAACGCTTCTCTCTAATTCTGTTGAGTATACAATAGAGTTGCGGTACGTAGTAGTTATTTTTTTTTAATCAATGGAACCAAAAAAATTCAGTTCTTTCATTGAATTGAAATTTTAATTTGTATGCGTTTTTTAGCTATTGCAAATTTTTCAGTTTGTTATCTTTGGTATATTTTGGTGCTTGCCAACGTTTTAGAAATATAACTTTGACAAATCCTATGCTGATTTCCTGGCTTCATGTACGCCGTTTTGGGAGAAATAATATTTCTTAGGTTTAAAAATACTATGTATTAAAATCATTTTCTTTATGGTTCATTTTAGATTTTTTTTTTTTAAATGCTAATTATAGAAGCGTTTCTTTAGCGTAGAAAGGTCCCTTAACTCCACAGCGCAGGAAATACCCGAAGGACAAATAATTTCCGCTATGAAAATAGAAATAGTTGATGTGGGTATTCGTGCTATTTATACAAAAAAAAAAAAAAAATCATTTTGCTAAATCTACGATATAAATCAGTTATTAAAGTAGTTGAATGGATGAAAGAGATACGTAAAATTTGTTTCACACTAGCTATTGTCAAGGACAAAGAACATAAGTGTTGGTCTAATTTTCAGTACTCAAAGAAACCCAAAATGCTTTATTAAGACCTAGATAAAATAGATTAATGAAGGAAGTATATATAAACGGCTAAATATGTTTCTAGCCAAAGGTGAAGGGAACATAATTGATTTACTACTATTAATACTATTACCCACATAAATAATACATAAATACAATTTTTTTTTTTATGTAATAACCCCAATATTTTATGAGTCCAAGGCTTGTCAAATATGTAGGCATGTCAAATACGAACTATCACCAGAAAACAGAAAAGTTATAACCGATGAGATGATACTAGATGTAATGACGTTTTTCACACATGTTGCCCCCTCAAACAAATACCAGGTCACACAAGTAGATAGGAGAGAAATGACAAAGTCGTAAAATATTCTTTTTGTGATAACCTTCTTATTTTTTTTTTTAATCATTATTTTGTCTCGAGAAATGTGAAAGAGTTTAATTAGAAGTGTTGAACTATATTTTAAGGAATGTAAATTAAAAGTATAGTGACATATCAATGGCGATATCCAATTGCCGTCAAATAAAACACATTTCATGTTTTGACGTCATCAATATAAAGGCAATCGGAATTTTTATATTGATGACGTCAAAACATGACATGTGCTCTTTTTTTTTTTTTTTTACAGCCGCTAGACACTATCGCCATTGATACGCCATAACGCTTCTAAATTACATTCCTTAAAATAAAGTTTCTGATATTTGGATAAGGGAAAAAGAGGAGAAAAAAAAAACAGAAAAAAAACTAGGCTTATCAAAAAGGGAATATTTTATACCTTTGTCCTTTATAGGATAGATATCAATAGGCAGTGGAAGGTAACAGAATTTACGTACAAAAGGAATTGTGTATGTCTGCCACCTGTATAAAACTAGAGAGGTGAAGAAAACAGGTTGATAGGTTCCAATAGTGAAATATGGAAGCGAGAGATATAACGTTGAATATTAATCCGTTGCAGATAGCTTTTTATCTAATTATATCATTTGTCTTAATTTCGTGAATAGCTTTATGTTATCGTAACCAACAAATTTTTTACCTACGAAAATTCTCTGAACCGGAGCGTTTTCTCATTATATTAATTCAATGAAGTACTAAAAAATTTCATTAAAACTCATTTGCTTTCCACATGAATCATAAGATAAGTTGAACTCAAAACTGAAAAAAAAAAAAAAGATGGCCTACCAAAATATTGGTAAGTTTGGGCTATATAACATCGTTATTTTGATATCGTTATGTTAGGGGTGGAGGTAACGCCAAACGGCCCAATATTTTCGTAGGCCACCTTTTTTCTCGATTTTGTGATGAAATTATCTTACGATTCAGGCAGAAAGCAGATAGGTGTTCATGAGTTTTTATTACCTAATTAAATAGACAAAGTTTGCCCTACCCCAACTTGAAACCGCCTCGATTCCGAGAATTTTTGTAAATAAAAAAATTATAAGTTAGGATGAGATGAAGCTATCCATAAGTTTTGGGATGTTAATAATTTGATGAAAAGGGGTCTGTACTACGGACTACATTTAATAGGGCAACCCTGTCAGCGAATATTGACAGCGGAACTTGTAACCTGAAACCACGACCAGTAATTAGGTTCCTCTTGTACCTTGCTAGCAAAGTACAATGATATTACTTCTGTTGTTTTGTTGTTTTTTTTTTTCATCTCAAAATATAGGATGCTAAGGTCTTAGGAGTAAATATCGTGGATTAAAAAGACTTATCCGGAGAAGAGGGGTCTCGAAAGCTGACTCAAGGGCCCTAGAGTTTATTCAGCCGAGCTGGGAGAGGCAAGCAAATATACAACCAGCGGCAATATCCAGAGATTCTTGAAAAAACTACTCTGGAATATAGCACTTTTAAGAACAGTAGGAAACATAATGACGAGTTTCAAAGTTTTACACTATTTCATAATTTAAATATTAGGCTAATTTTCATTATAAATTTTTTTTTTTTGTCCACTCTTTCCTCACCTTCTAGGCTATACGGGGTTTTCCGAGGCAAGGGGATGAGAGCGGAGGATTAATGTCAGAGCTAAAAGTCCCCCTCTCCGCCACCGAATATTAACTACGTAATTAGTTACCCAATAGAACACGTAAAATAATATTCATATGAAATGAATTGTCTACTAACTAAAAGAATCCGTCGTGCATATCTCTTTTAATCAAATTATTAACATCCACCTAAAAATTCGTGAATAGTTTCATCTCACCGTAACCAACAACATTTATACTTATTTAATTAGGTACTAAAACCTCATGTATACCCATTTGTGATTAACGATGAGTTGACACCAAAATTCAAAAAGGAATAACGAATCCCGATTCGAGATATATAATTGGAATTCAATAAAAATGGCAGTACTCAGTTGACGCAAAATTTAATGCTCCACAACTTTCATTCTACGAGTTTTTCCTTTTAGGGAACTAATTTCCAAGTCACAGGGCCATTAATAGTAATTTGTCTGTTTTTGACAAATTTGGTAAAAATCAGCGTTGGTTTACCGTGGTTTTATATCTTACCACGTAACCAATCTATAAAGTTTATTTACTAGTTCGAAGCACAATTTAACGTTTTTTAATTTATTAAAAAGATCATTTTTCGTTTTGATGCATCATTTAGGAGTTATAGGTGGAAAAAACAAAACAATATCGAAAAAATCTGACTTCTTTGGTTGTAAAAAGTTTTCTCTTGGTGGCCCGCGTTAGCAAGTTTGTCTAAACCCATTTATATAAGTTAAAAACGTTTCTCAAAATTTTCGCAATGGATTTCCCGTTTCGATCCTCAAATTACTGGTCTCATACTCTTCAAATTAGCCATTCTTGAAAGCAGCGGCTCTGGAACGGCAGACAAGGTTTTTTTTACTCAGAATAAGATACACTTTCGTAATTTACAATCAAACCTTCGCCTCCGATCAGGTTGATTTTTGGTACCCGGCTCCAGGGCTATGGGCTAGTGTAATGGCCTAAATTTTCATCACACTGATTACCGTTTAAGGTTACTGTTTACTTTATTAGGGTTTCAGCGAGATGTTATTTATATAACCTCAATAATGATATAAACTCGTGGATTTTGATCGCATGCACGTAAAGGTTTAGAAAAAGATGAATGGCGCGGTATATCCCCACCAACCAATGGGACGATTTATCAACCGTGCCTAGGCATACGGCGGTACAGAGCTATCAGCTGTCCTCAGAGATCTCGGAACGTTTCAACATTCCAGTTGTACAATTCGCATAGGTTGTAGGTGTTTCCTCCAAACAGGTATTGCATTAAATATAATGTAATTAATATAATATAAATAACATAATGCAAAATAATATTTTAAAACTTCTAGCAATACTTAGAATGATTCATATATATTATTAATATATCAATATTAAGAAATGAAAATAATTTTTATAATGAATTATGTTAACATTTAAGTTAATTATTGAAGGAAGTTAGTCGACTGTCCTACATACCATAGGTGATAAATAATCAGTAAGCAGTCAATTTTAAGGTTTTTATATAAGGCACTGGCAAGTACTTGTAAAACTTCAGTGCTCCAAACAATCCTTGATGATGACCCACATGCTTGGGTTGAAACGTCGGCACCAATAAAAATCTTAAAAATGACTGGTCCCGACTATTTATCACCTATGAAAATTTAAGTAAAGATTATTTTTAAATGAAGAGAAGAATAGTTGGGGTGATCAGTTAAATAAGAAAGCAAAAATAAATGTTTTGGCCTGAAGTTCAGGCCATCATCGGGGCAAAGAAAAGAACCAGATAACAAGGTATGAGAAACATAAGTAGTGTAGGTAAAAAATTAAAGTAAAATGCAGTTGTTAGAATAATGACAATAGTAAGAACTAAGCTATAAATGATAATAACCAGTACAAAGTGTGGAATGATGAAGTAAACATAATCAAAAAGGGTGACATAAGTATTAAAATAGGAATCTTAGAATAAAATGTAAAACAGAAAAATATGAAGTTATGAATTCTGTTTTACATTTTATTCTAAGCTTCCTATTTTAATACTTATGTCACCTTTTCTTAGTTCTTACTATTGTCATTATTCTAACAACTGCATTTTACTTTAATTTTTTTTTTTACCTACACTACTTATGTTTTTCATACCTTGTTATCTGGTTCTTTTCTTAGCCCTGAACTTCAGGTCGAAACGTCGGCAAATATCAAAATAAATATTATCATTTAGTTTTGCCTTCTTATTTGACTGATCACCCCAACTATTCTTCTCTTCATTATTCTCGACAGTCAACCATTTACCCACAATTATTATTTTTAAATGTCATAATCAAATACTTATCATGAATCATGTTTTAAAATATTATAAAAAATTATGAGATATTAATGAAGACATTACGATTTTTTTTTAGTTTATTAAAAAATAATCATACGAATCGTCATCCAGTTCCATTTAGTAGATGTGAAAAAAACATAACAATATTGTTTAGAAAGAGGAAAAAAAAAAAAAACATAAATATGTTTTTCTCTTTTCGTCAGAAACGTAAACAAAACAATACAAAGAATCGAACGCTGAATTTCGCTTTAAACAAATCATTCAAGACTATAAGAAATCTTAAATAAAACTAGTCAGTGGAGAAAAAAAATGAGGAATTCTTTTTAATTTCTAAGGAAGGAGTCATCCGAAACTCGCCAAAAAGTACGGATTTCAAAAAATATCGACACAAACAAAATGTTAAAAATGAGTGATAAATATTCAGGACGCAGTCATTATAAAATTAGTGCCGACGTTTCAACCCAAACATATGGGTCATCATCAAGGCGTGTTCTTTCTATTCAAGAACTGAAGGTATTCAAGTACTCATTTTGATCCACATGTTTGGATTGAAACGTCGGCACTAATAGAAAATTTATAATGACTGCGTCCTGAATATTAATCACCCATGATATGTAAAACAGTCGACTAAATTCCTCTAATAAAATGTTAAACAATTGATTAAAGATCGTATTCACTTTACTCAACGTATGGGTATTAAATGATCTGAAATTAGAATTTGAGGACCAACAGTTCCGCTGAGCAAGATTTTAATATTTTGGAAGTTAAAACTTCTTTAGGCCCGCTTTGCACTTTTTTTTGTGGTTATTGAATGACATTGAGTCGTCAGGCTCGGATATGTAACGCTCATTCGGGTAAAGTCGGCTCAAGGCGACTAATTGAAGTGTTTTTTCATTTGGATTAAAATATCTCTGAAACTAAAAAGCGGATCTATATTCTATAAGCAAGAGAATTGTTTAACATTCCATCTTCTGTGTAATGAGCTATTATACAAAAGTGTATCTTGAAGCGATGCCGCGTTGGAGAGCAAAAACGTAAAGAAGGTAGAGTCAAAAACCGTATGATAACGAGTTTAACACACGGATTAAAATAGCTCAAAAACTAAAATTTGGACCTGCATACTATAAGGAAGAGAAATGTTCAGAATTTTATCTTCTTTGTAATGAGCTATTATTCAAAATTGTATCTCAACTTAACAACACCGTGTTAGAGAGATAAAATGAAAAAAAAAAATAATAACGATTGTATTATACATTTGAACTAAAATATGTGAAAATTTAAACACCCTGGAGAAGTCAGAAACCGTTTAGCAGAAGTAAAATTAGAATCTGTTTTTAATTAGTTGTAAAGATAAGAAATAAAGCGTTTCTATTAGTGTTTCTGTTGCTCTTGATAGTTTTTCGACAATAGTCATCAAAATCATAAACAAAAAATAGTTTATAAACAATTGTGATTGTGATATATATTGTAAATTTTATGACCTTGTGAACATAGAACAAAAAAAAATCATAGTTCATATCATTAATCCTGCCTCGTTGATGTTTTCAATTCTCTCGTGTGGTCTGAAGCACACACTGTAGTTTATTTTATTTTATTTTATTTACTATTCGTGCAATTCTGAACAGGTCTCAGAAACAGAAAACAATTTTTGATTTGGATTTTTTTTTTTTTTTTGTTAATGACTTTTCATGGTAACATGAGTGATATTTAAAAAAAAATATGTATATATTATATGATTGATAACTATCGATTGCCATTATCCCGAAATAAAATACAAATATTGTAACCGTCGAAAAAATTATAATCAAATAATTGTTTTGTTTTTATGTAAAATAATCTAGTAACCAATAAAAATAACCATTCATTAAAAATAAATAAAAAATTATCCATTAATGAGTTCTCTATAACAGGAAAATAACTTCCTCGTTAGAATAAAATGAAACAGGAGTTTAATTTCAGTTTTCACGACAACGAAAAAACCAAGCATAGATCGTAATCTGATAAAAGAAACAACAATTACATTTTTATTAATCAGTATTACTTTTTCCTTTTGTACAATTGAAAACGGGTATATATAAAATGCAGGCAATTAATACCAATAGTGTCGAATTTAAAACAAATTAAATTAAATAAATTTAGTTTATTCACGAATAAATATTATTCCTTCCGAGCTGACCCAGACATGCCAGTAACAAGCACCGGGTCAAAATCAGCAATTTAAAGTCGCCATTGGCCTATATTCTTTTAAACAAATTCAGTGCTGTTCAAGACAAAAGAAGAAGGTAGAAGGAAATAATTTGCATTATATAAATATCTGATATATAATTTATATTTAGACAAGACTATAAGATTACAAAAAATAATTAATAAGTGAGAGTAAGGTACATAAGTGAATTTGAAGTGATAATAAGGTGATCAAAAAGGTTTTGAGAATATCACTAAATTTACAGGTTTAAATACCGACTAGGTCAAAAAGATATGTAGTCTAATCTATTAAAAATATATAGCTTAGCTGTCATACCTTATTTAAAAAAAAAACTAACGTTCATCTAAACCAAAGATGAGAATGATGAGAGGAGTTAAGGAGGATCAGAAGTTAGTTCAAGAGTAAAACCAATAGTTCAAAAGGAAAAAAAAAAAATGGGAAGGTACGAGTATTCAAACTCAATACTTGAAGAACGGTAATTTGAGTAAATGAAAACTTAAATAACTAATAAACTTAAATAACTTTGAAAGTTTTTTCCATTTCTTTTTTTTTTTTGTAGATATTTTGAAGTGTCCCAGGTGATAGTTTTTGTTCTTGAACAAAAGTTGTTTCCAGTAACGCTTACATAAAATTTAACTCGTTGAAAAAAATAATTAGTAGTTTTATTGCGAAAATCCTATTAAAACATGTTTTAAACTTTGTCTCAAAACTACTACACAGAATTATATGGAATATAAAATTCCGTGGAGTAGTTGTCGATAAAAGTTTTTTTAAAAAATGTATGAAAGGAATGACTAATTGAAATAATCCACACAGTTCGTGGCACAGATCTCTTTTTATCAAATTATTAACATCCGTAATTTAGTTTATTTTAGTAAATTAAATATTTGTAGGTCACGATGAGATGA
Source organism: Nezara viridula (assembly GCA_928085145.1). NCBI lineage: Eukaryota > Metazoa > Arthropoda > Insecta > Hemiptera > Pentatomidae > Nezara > Nezara viridula. Next base: position 25,901,571 of record OV725080.1, read on the forward strand.
AGCTATTCACGAATATTCAGGCGGATGGTAATTATTTAATAAAAAGGGGGGTGTGTACCGCGAATCAATTTATTAAATTTAAAAATATTCGTTGGAAATAAGGGTTAAAAATAAAACTAACAACGTTTTACAAACCACGATTGATAGATTTAATAATTCTAAAGAGAAAAAGAAATAACATACTCCTAAAACTGGTGGTCAAATGGCATTTTTAATTAACGTTATTCTTATAAATAAATAAAGCTTTAAATGGCTTACTCAGGCATGAATATGATATTCATGCTTTATCTATCAAATAAAATCCGAATATCTCTGACAGACAGACAGTCACAGTCAGTCTATTAAGGGAGACATGGTGTAATCAAAACCAACCAGCTCATTATCATGAATAGCCCTAACCACCCAAAATAATTCCAACCAATTCCTCCAATTAGTCCATCGACTTCTCCAATGGCGTGGAGGCTTCGAGAGGTCAAGGATCCGAAGAGCCCTCGGGCTACTTAACACGGAATTCCAAAGTGTACTCACCTTCCCCGACGGCCCTTCATTGGACGGACTATAGAGAAAATTAATAGGATAGAGCATAGAATACATCGAGGAAACTAAAGGAAATTCGAAGAGTTTAACGTGAGGTAGTGAGTGGGTTTGGTAGCTTTGTGGTATATCCAGGAAGCTGCTAGTTCGACAACAACTATTTCAAAGGCAGAAAGAAAGAAATAAAATGACGAACAAATGCATCTTCCACAACAGCTGAATGCTTAGTCATTCTCGAGATAATACCAGTTATTTTTTTCTGAATAAAAAAGAAAACAAATTAATTTTTAACAGTTTTTGTTTTTAGAAATATCTAAGAATACATAACCTTTTGTTCGTGTTAAACAATTGTCCTATATTTGAATTCAGTATGATGAGATTCTGAAAAACAAATTTCCATTGAAATCAAATACCAATTTTTTCGAGGGAAAAAATATTTAAGATGCTAAAAGTTGTATTAAATTTAAGAAAGAATGGTACTATATTTTAAGGTATTCGGTGTCTTTTAAAAATATAAGACTAGGCGAAAACAGTTTCTGAAATATAGTATCTTCAAGAAAAAAGTAAGAAGTGGACGGAATTGAAAAAAATCCTTATTGGACATTGGATCATCTAGATATCAGCTCTCATAATTTCTGGAAATTTGATCAAATCGAATTGATAATATATTTACATAACACTGAAGTATTATATAATGTCCCGCAACATGAATTTAACTGAAGAAAAGCTTACAGTTTAAAAACTAATATAATCTCTTTTTCCGTGTGTTCATTTCCTATCACAATTCAAATCCATTTTATGCCAAACAATTGATATATTGATTTTAATTGTGATTTAGAATTTGTTTACATTAATACAGGACTAATTGTAAACAAAATTATTTCCTAAATTTCCTCCAATTTGGGAAAAATCGAACCAGCCGTTTTTTTTTTAAATATAGGCGTGAGTAACCGAAGCTACGGCCGCCTTGCGGATTTTAATACATACCAAATTTCTTGTGTCTAAAACGTGGAAATTTTCGATTCTGAGTAGAAAGATTTTTTTTAATCTTCCGCAGGAATAAGAAGAAATGACTACAAATCGGGTCATCCAATTCTTCATGATAAATACCGCTAACCAATCAGTTAAAATAATTAATGTATGATGTAATTAGTCGTTTATACTTATAAAAGTATTCAATTGTAAGAAACATATCAGTTACGCTATATCAGAAATAAACCATCAAAAACGCCCACCGCTTCCGCAATGATATATCGACAGATAACACGGATCGATAATCTTTTAATAACCACGGAAATAGGAGGGGCCAATGAATGGGAGTTGACTGGTGCTCAGTGGGCAAGATAAGGCAGATTTCATTGGCTTTGGCAGGGTAGTGCTTGGCCCAAGTGTTTGGTCTATGTGTGACGTCTGTTTGGCCAAGATAACGAGGGAGGGTGAGGAGGAAGTACAAAGGGCGGCAGAAGGAGAAACGAAAGCACGAAAGCAAAGTTTTGTCCTCTCCGGGTTGGAGTTGGTGCAGGACTAACGAATGACAACTTCTTGGAAAGAAAGACCAAATATATCGCTACTAAAAAAAGAATCGAATAGATAACGTTTTCATAATTATTTAGAATTAAATCTATCGGTTCTGTCGTTTGCATTGTGATCACAACTAATATCGCTATCTTTCATAACCGTCATTACTATCATACAAGAAAATGCAATTGAAGAAAACTTCCTGTAACATCACAGATGATACAAAGAAATCTTGTTATACAATATGAAATATTTTTTACATAACAGGGGTGAACAAGTTTCATCCGTAAAAAAAAATGTATGCACAAAAGATCTTGATAGACATCATCCGAAAAAGCCTATTAGTTGGACACTCCTACTAAAATGCTAAAAGACATCCACAATTTAAATTGTTTAAAAAAAATTCAAGAATGTAGATTTGAGTTATAAAAAATTATATATTCTATAATGACATAATGATATGTCAATTATCAGGGATGTCCAACCTTTCTATGAAGTGTGCACGTATCCTCTCTTTACCTACACCCTTCCACCGTCACTACAATTATTTCTAATAAATATAAATAATCTATCCTTTTATAAATTTTGAGAAAACTACTATACAATGAACAGTAAATCAGGATTAGATCTCTGTATTATATAAAAACGTTTTCAGTGACTGTGTCCTATTTTATTTTACACATTAAAAAATTGGAACGGACCATAACGAAGATATCACACTTTCTCAGAATTATTGTTCCCTTATTATGGTTACCAATTGTCAATAAGATTGTTATAACTACGCGATGTATAATAGAGCTTTATAAACAAATTAAAAATTTGTCCGAACTGCGATTTCGTTCAGTTGATTTTATGATGATAAATTAAAGTTATACAATTAGAGCGACGAGTAGTACAATTAAATAAAAATTGGTATAATTTGTAAAAAGGGGGGTTGGTATACCGTTAGGCGGACAGAGAGAATTCACCTAGTATACAATAAATTAACATTCTACTATTAGTAGTAAGTAACTATAACAATTATGCCATGAATGAAAAACTAATCGTGGCCAGTTTTACATTCATATTCCTCTAATTATTGTATTGTAATTTATAAGTAAATCGTTATATTATATTTTCAGGCGTCAATAGAAAGGTTATTCCTCAAAACAATAATAGACCAGGCGTCTTCTCTTGTTTATTTTGGATTTTTTTACGTGTTCAGAGGCGAGACCAGGCCGTGTCTGAAAAAATTCCATAACTCTGTCATTTTCTGAATGGTCGCCAATTCTTTCTCCCTTAGGTTTTCAGAATAGATTTGTATTTTTCTTTGCTGCAGTTTGGAATAACGAAAAATTGCAATGATATAATTTGAATTTTATTCAATAATTTTTGTACGAAAATTTAGTTTACTGGGAAACTATTTGCAAAAGTATATATTGTTAATTGAAATTAACGTTGACTGTTAAAATTAAAAATTTTTTTTTTCAATATTATTACTCAACTCTATCTTAGACTCCAAGGAATTTATATTATTTTTTGTTCATTTAATTATTACTTGGTGCAAAAAACTGGTGGATTATCATTCACTTCTTATCTGCTAAAAATATGTGAATTGATTTTGCTGGTAAATGCAGTAACAATTAACAATATATCATTTCGGGAAGAGAACTTTTCTTATTAAAATGAAAAACAAAGTAAAAAATTAACAGAATATTGCGTGATATTTCCAACGTCTAGCATACTTTAGATTAGTCATTCCATAAATATTCACCTTTCCAAAGTCAGGTTTTGAGGCAACGATTGTATTAAAACGTAGGTATCTGGATTTTGCACAAAAAAAAAGACATCTTTTTTGCACAAAAAGACGTCTTAGAATATAAAAATACAGCACGAAGTTTTGCCTAAATGTGATAAACTTTTCATCAATTAGTACTTATAGTCATAAAATCTCTCTTCTTGGCATAATGTTTTATAAAGAATTTGGTAATGATCCAAAACATCGGGACTGCTTACGGTGGCCATTAGTAGGTTCTAAAGGAGTCGTAAACATAAACTCTTTATGATGCGACAAGTTGTATATTTACAAATGAATTATGTTTGCACGACATTTACAAATGATAATTTATTGTGTAGCCATCTTTGTAACGCTCTTGTGTCCAAATTTTCTCATCTAGGTTATAAAAAAAAAGCAGAAAGTGCAACTCTGACACGTGCAGGACGAGAACGCTAGCCAAAACTAAAAATATCACATCAACATTAAATTTATCAAAATATTCCGTCAAAAGAGAGAAAAATTCTTAAAAACTAACTTAACGATGAGGAGAAACTTATTGATAACTTCAAAGAAACAAAAGAAATTGAACATTTATTTTATATTCTACAAAATGCTGAAATCTAGAACGTTCGGTTGGAAAATACTAAGATTGTAAAATACTATAGAAAACCTCCCTGCGTTACCATAAAGTAGAAAGTAGTGCAACTACAATTGGATTGATTTAATCCCCTTTAAATAGCATAATACAACATAATCAATAATAGTTCAAGTAATAAATTAAAAGATATTACGAAATAAACACAGAGAAAACAAAAAAATAAATCGAAATGGTTTACACAAAACTACCACATAAAATTAATTGATACACGATTATTCAACAGACCAAGAGCTACTAATAAATCGAGATGCTATCATATTTTGTAATACTTACTACATTCCTTCCGGATAACCATCGCATTACCTCACATCACCTACCCATGTATAATCCGTTGATATGAAAAGTAAGCAATCAGCTGATACAGTAATGAAAACTGAATAAATTTGCAAACAGTTTACAGTTTGCAAACAGTATTTTTTTTAATTTAGGTTTTATACACGTTCATAATTTACCAAGTTGTAAACATAGATAGTCGAAATAATAATTGTAAGCTGATAAAAGAACGATATTATTACTTTTTTTGTTTAAGGTGATGGCGGACAACACATACATTAATTTTGTTCTATGAATAAAACATTTTCGATGGGCGTTTCTTGAGTTTCTTCTCTAATTTAAGATCATAACAATTCTTAATTGAATGTACGTTAAACTCCCCTTTTAACTGTATTAATAATAATTTAATTAACATACCCATCAGAAGAGTAATTCATTCCTTCCAAACAAGTCTCAATTTTCATAATCAATATAAGACGAAATTAACATGGTTATATTACGAGAGGAGCATTATGTACACAAAAATTTTAAGAAATCTGGCGGAATGAAAATGGGGAAGAAACCCCTTAAACGTCAAAAATATTAATTATATATATTATGTTATTAATTGGGGAAGGCAGAAGACATTGAAATTGAAAGACCTAAATATTTTCAGAAGAATCGATAGATGACCTAAAATCTATTAGAGGCAGGCGGGTTCAAGATACAGAAAGAGGAAGTTGAGCTCTTTTTTGCTTTGCTGTACCAGCGATTCTCTTATTGATTATTTTACACTAGTTACACCGCTGTTCTAAGCAAAATATAATATAAAAGGGAATTAACACTAGAGTATGATTGACTCTTAGATTGCAATGCTTCATCATTATTAATATTCTCAATAAATCTGTAGGATTTATTATAATATGAAAAGAATAAGTAAGATTAGAAAATTTAAAAAAAAAAAATCTCAAACAGCAGTAAAGGTTTTGTAGATTCAGATATCAATAGGGAAGAAAAATAAGGGACCACATGAATAAAGAACATAGAAAATTACAATTTAAAACATAGGATAAATTAACAATAAACATATTAACTTTACCGACGGCCCTACGAACACAAAAAGCTTTTCACCCTTAAATGGATTCGCGTGTCATCTATCACACGCGTGTCATGGGTTAATTGTCACTCGTGTATGACATAATGTCTGAATTGACAATATGTTCACTGCTGAATCTAACTCACTGCTATGTGAGAGACTTAATGTTTTTATATATCATTGACTTCCAACTATAATTTTGTCTATTTTTTCATTTTTGATCTTTTTCTATTTTTCTACCGGATTATATTAATCCACGTCCCTTCCTAGATCTTCTAAAAGAAAATACAGCAAAATTGATAAAGATGAAAATTTATGGAATGATCAATTTAAAGTATGCCAGACTTTGGAAATATCACACAATAGGCTGTTAATTTTTTACTTGTTTTTTCATTTTAATATAAAAAGTTCTCTTTCTGGTATGAAATATTGTTAATTGTTAATGCATTTATTAGCAAAATCAATTCATGTTTTTATCAGATAAAAAGTGAATAATAATCCACCAGTTTTCTAGACCTCGTCAATAATTAAATGAACAAAAAATAATATAAATTCCTTTGAAGTTGTCTAAGATAGAGCTGAGTAATAATATTTAAAAAAAAAAAACATTTAAATTTTAACAGTCAACGTTAATTTCAATAACAATATCTACTTTTACAAATATTTTCCCAGTAAACTAAATTTTCGTACAAAAATTATTGAATAAAATTCAACCTATATCATTGTAATTTTTCGTTATTCCAAACTGCAGCAAAGACAAATACAAATCTATTCTGAAAACGTAAGGAAGGAAGAATTGGCGACCATTCAGAAAGTGACAGAGTTATGGAATCTTTTCAGAAACGGCCTGTCTCGCCTCTGAACACGTAAAATAAACAAGAGAAGACGCCTATTCTATTATTGTTTTGAGGAAATACCTTTGAAAATATAATATAACAATTTCCTTAATTAGAAGAACATGAATGTAAAACTGGCCACGATTGGTTTTTCATTTAAAAGATTACAGAATTAGATTGAGAAACTTATTATAATTTATATCCCGTATTATATAGGTTTATAGAAAGTATCGACAACATAATATTCCCAAGATTACAATACAAAATGGCGGCGGAAGACGTACCCCTTAGAAGAAGGCCTACCATAACGAAATGTCAATACTGCGAAAGTAAACACTATTTCCTTCAATAGAAATCATTTACTCCAACTTCCATCGCAGTGGCTATACAGAATTGTCGTACATCAATGAATGGCATAATTCTGAACTATACATCAATATAAGTGTAAAGCACTCACAAATATTTACTGAAAGAAATGTGTTCAGTTCGTGAGAATCTTAAGTGACCAGCATTTTGTTGACGGTGAGAAATGATTACTTCAAAAGAATCATTATTAATGGCAAACTAACGGCCCATACTTGATAACGGAATAGTTGTTAAATTAAAAGACAAATAATTTTAGAATTAAAGTAATACATAAGATAGGAAAGAACGAGGATTTAAAGACGCTATTGTACATCATATAAACATTAAAAAAATAACGTAGGTATATTATCTTCTTGTCGTTTTAGTAAAACAAAATCCTACTGAACAAATCCGAAACATAATAAGTATAAGTATCATTTATGTCGTTTTATTAGGGCTTATTTCAACATAATAACCTTTTTATAGCATTATAAATATTAATACAACCAATATAAACCTTTGTTAGGTCGTACATACACTCCATTACTACACAAATAATAGAATTTAAATCATTAATTTAATTTATTTTTCTCGATTAACCTCTACCTCGCCTATTCCGGCATAGTAGTAAGAGGAGATGGTTGCTCTAGAAGTACAACCAAAACTATTCTAAGCAGAGTGGAAATGTAGGAATTCATTCTGTGGGCCTACCACGAAATAAATTTCAACCGCCGAGGACGGGCATTAAATTCATTCGTAGCATTTAGACAAATATAAACGATTATTATAATTTAAAGTTTTTTCTTCTGATTTGGTTCTCCCCGAGAACGTCAGAGGATTAGTAAACGGATTTTTCGACCGATACCAGCGGAACGTGGGGAAGACCAAATAGTTCCATGGCCTGCGAAGAACAAAAGAAACCGCTCTCGATGTAAGGTCGAAGAACGAAGACATAAAGATTCAATAACGGATCCTTCATTAGAGCCATTCGTATGAGATGGGCAGCTAGCCAAGGTTCACACCCTGGTCGGAAACTATTACTCCACAGCTAGAGGTACCGGTTTTCTTCCGCTCCAATGGACTCGACGCGTTTTTTTTTTTTAAGATATAAACAGATTTAAAAAAAATGAAGATTAACGATGTTTAAAATAGATACATGCATATATTATTTTAAAACATGATATCTTCCTTAATGATATATGTGTTTTTGGAACTTTTCTTTTCATATTTCACCATACCTTGCCATTTCTGGCATATGAACTGGATATTCCAGAGGTACAACCAAACCTATTCTAACCAGTGTGAGGAGGACGAGATTCATTCCGCAACGATATATTTCCAACCAGCCCGGATTCACATTCGTATTAGCTAGAATCGAGAATGTTATAACCGACAACCTGATAACCGACTTTAGATGGAAAAATATTAAGAGTTCAAATCCAAGTACTCGGTGGGAATTTTTACTCGGCATATTTCCCCTGCTCTCTCCCCCGGACCGGGAAAAACCCGAGTAGCCTAAAAGGCAAGGCAAAGCGCAAGGAAGAGGAGAGGAAGAAAAAAAAGAAAAAGAAAAAACTTTGCCAGTGTCACTGGGTTTTTTAACTCTGACATTAATCCTCCGCCCTCACTCCATGGCCCATGAAAATCCCGTGTAGCCTAAAAGGCATATTCAATTTCTGGGACAAAACAAAAACTGATCACAATCATTCTAACCCTCTCATATCTGTGCCCCGGAGGTAAAGGACACAATGTCCATTTATTTATTAAATAGTTTAGTAACGAACAATCAAAGTTTAGTAGCTCAAAGTTATGGAAAATAGGCCCTCCTAAACAAATACAAAAATGGACAAATAATCATTCCTACACGTAATTGAGAATATATAGCCAACATAAATCACATAAACATAAAAAATCACTTCGTGCATCGTCCGAGGTAAATTATTACCTTAAAAATAAGATCTAGAATTCTTCTAAGGAAGTCAATATATACATAAACAAAAACAAAAAAAAAATACTATCTTCCCGCTTCGGATGTTATTGCTTTTTTTTCTTTCTTTATATTGTTTTTAACTTTTCATTACCTCGGTACACTTTCTTTCCTTTCCTTTCTTGTTATTTTCTTTGTCTTTGTTTTTCTTGTAATCTTGTGAATTGAAGAGGAAGATCAGCATCACTCGTATGTCGGTCGAACTTTCTCTTATTAAATGGAATTGGATAAATAGATAAAAGATTCAAGTTTTGTTGACTGTTGATATTGGCGTTCTTAATGTGATTATTCATTTATTTCTTTTTTCTAAATTATCAAAGGAACTCTGGAACTCTTTATATTATTATAGAGATAGATAAGTATTTCTATTTGAATAAAAAAAAAAAAAAATATATATATATATATATATATATATATATATATATATATATATATACCTATTCTAAATCGATTGATAAAAAAAAAACACGATGGACAAAATCAGATAAATCGCCTGCCCACGCGGATTGCAGTCAGACGGCGCCACGGTTAGACCTGACCTGCAATACTTCTCAGCTGGCTATATTTATATATAGCGCACTTATCCAAATGGAATAATTAAATCAGGTTTAAATAGAACGAAGGAATTAATTACACTTTATAGGCACGTGTAAAAATAAATAAATATAGAAATACATTTATATATATTACTTTCCAGATAATATATTATATTTTGTCGGAGATCACACAAAAATAAATGAACAAGCTCAAAACGTATAGTTAAAGTGAAACGTGGATATTTCTAATTTCATAGTATGATAACATTTATTAAATTTAAATTAAAAAACAAGATCACGATTGTTGTATATTCGAATAATTTCAAGCCGATTACAAAGCAAATAATTTTAAATCTAGTAATAAACTTTCCCAGTCCAATCTATATTACAATCACACATAAAAAGTTCGCTTATAAGGGGAAGGGGGTAATTCTTACTACGAAATGCTTCGTTCACTGTCAGAAGGATAGTATTTAAAATTTTAAAGTTACTGTAAAACAGAGTTCGACCTCTGTATACTGAATTTTCACACATAGAAAATACATATAAATCGAACATGGTTAAGAAAACTATAATTTTTAAATCGAATAAAATGCGAATAGTCGAATAATATATATAATTAACTTTTGACAAAATAGATGAAACGTTATAGAATTGTTATACAGATAATAATAACTTGACAAAACTGTCTCTGGCAAATTCATTAACCAATAACTGTATTAAACAATAACAACAATAAACAATAACTTTAATTTTATTTGTAATTCTATTTAACCAGTTAACTGGGTATGACGAAATATCTCTTTCTTTCATCTATAGTATGTTATAAAATATTTTGTCGAATTAAATAAAATCAATAAGTTAAAAATTAAAATTATAATAAAATTATGAAGAAAAAGTCCCCAATCTGAAACCAGTTAAACAAAATTTTATTTTCCGGTTGATATAGATTAATATAGTTAATATAGATTGGATGAAAAATAGTAATAAGTCTAATATCAGAGCTTCTTCTTGAACTTTCTTCAAGGTTCAATATAGTTTTAACAATCAATATATCGGCGTCGCCAGTCAGTGTGTTAAGTGCAAATATCATATTAACGGGAAAACGTAACTGTAAGTTTGGAATTTTCACAGATGTAAATTCAATTTTCGTGTTTCAACTCATGATTCGAAAAGGGATCTTTATCTCTGTAATAGTAGCTTAACTTAGCCCATACACAAAAAAATATAGAAAAATTTGCTTTTTGCGATATCCACAAAAATTTTTTAAATTCACTTGTCGAACTTTACACAGCACCTACATATATTATAAATGTTCAATTGTAATATAAAGGCCACCATATTTGTCTAAAAAATTTCCTAGTATTAGACGATGAAAAATAATTTACACTAAGGAACAATGATTAATTAATTTTTAACTAACCATTACATAAACATAAATTCTCAATGAAAATTGTATGACAATAAATCAGAAGAATAGATACTTTAGGCATTTTTATTTAAACAGACATGAGTAAATAATGCGAAATAAATCAATAAAACCGAAAGACTAAAGGAGAAAGTAATTATAATAGAAAAAAAATTCTATAATACTCTTTAAAAAAAAAATACAATTTTTTACTGCATGTTAAACATCATAAAAAAAGTTTTCTTTAATAGACAAATTACAAAAAATTTAATCAAAACATGGAGGCAATGAGACCATTAGCCAAAGTCAGCTGTAGGTATTGACATTGGTTGATTTCTATATCCTCACATCTACGATTAAATCAAATACATACGATTCATATTCATAAAATATAATTCGTCCTTAAACGTATCTTCGTCAATTATTATTATACTATCAACTATTATAATTTGAGTACGTTACTGATTTATCTCCATGATTCTAGGACAATTGAATATATTTTATCAAAACAGAAGTCTTTTTACCATTTAACTGTTAAATTAATTCTTCAATAGTTCAATTTCCAGAATTCAGACAGCTATGAACTGAAAATTATTTTCTACCTTATTTAGTTGAGATCTTGTAGGCAGTTTATTTAGACTCGTACTTAATTATATATTTTATGACTTGGGTTTATAAATCACATCTTATTTTAACGATTGTTTTTCGTAAATTTAGAGGTAAATCGCGATCAAGAAGAAATTTTCTCAGTATGCCACCAGATCACTGAGCTATCCCGCAATCCTGCCAACTATACAAGTGACGGCTATGGCAAGTAGAGATATAAAGAAGTAGCAGCCGTCGCAACCTTGGAACATCGCAGATCGATCCTAGAGGTCAAGGACGGTTAGAGTCAAGAGGTGTCGGTGCCTATCAGTCAGGGGGAGGGGAGGGAGGGAATAGAATGTGCCTTCTCGATAAGTTGCGACATTTCATTCAATCATTCAGTCATCTTAGAGCAGGGAGTGTGAATGAAGTACCTACTCAAGAGTCAAAACTGAAATGAGAACAACTAATCGATTCGTACACGTAACGTAATCGCACACATGCTTTGTATATTTTGATTGTTAATCAACAAATTGTTGAACCAAGATAATTTTAATAATAATAATGCTGGGACGAGTCCCTTTAGAATAATACAGAAAGACAAAAATGTGGCCTAAGGAGCCTCAGAGATAAATAAACAAAAATATAGAGCAAGTGAATAGTCAAATGAAAAAAATAAAAGAAATTATAAGTTACTTTCTAATTTAAATCAGTTAATAATAAAAAAAAATGAAAAATTGAAAATAAACATGAAGTAAAAATAATGAGGAACGATCTGATAATTTATATACTTATTTACAGTAGTAACTATTTACAATTTCATAGGGACTGGATGAATAAGAAATTATTGAACAGCCGGGTTTTAAAGGTAGGAAGGGTTTTAGATTCACGGATGTCGGGAGGGATCGAGTTCCATAGAGACGAGGATCGGATAATAAACGATCTGTCGAAAGCAGCGGTTCGGTGGGCTCTTATGTGTAAATCAGAAGACCGGGAACGAGTATTGATGGAACGAACAGAAAATTTGAATTGAAGGAGCTCGGAGATGTATGAAGGGCGGTTGGATTGGATGGCTTGAAAGAGGAAGGATGCGAGGAAATACTTACGCCGATAGCAAGGATAAAGCCACTTCAGCTCTGCATAAAAACAGGAAACAGAGGGGTCTCCTTGGGATCACGAAGATGAATCTTACAAAGCAATTTATCAAACGTTTTAATTTTTCCTCGAGATCCCCAGAGACACCCCATATACCGTACAGCAATAGTCAAAGTGAAGAAAAATTAAGGAAGTTACTAGGAGCCTGCGGGTTTCAAGGGGAAATAGGTGACGGGAAAATTTTAGACGTTTTAAGGTGGAAATGGTATGACAAAATGATTTTCGTATTTATTTATACTTGTATAAACACCAACGAGAACTCTCACTTTAAATAGCAAATCTTATCCTTGATGATTTCGATGGATAAGAGACATCAGCGTTTTAAATACAACTTATCCCGTCTCGATTGTATCGAGTATATCGATTAAATTGTAGTTGCAGAAAGGCATAGCTTCTGACATTGATTTTCATCACATCTTCATGAAATTCTCTTTCATCTTCTTCAAAATACCAATGACACAACATTCTTCAAAATACATCGCCTCGAAGAGCCAGAAAAGGAAACTTTACTACCACATTATATAGATAGATAGATAGATAGATTCTGATAATTTACAGAAGATAAAAGATTTAAAAAATCGAATAAATTTCAGCACGAATACTCAATAATTACAAATATAAATCTTCGGGGAAAAAACTCTACCATTGCTAACATCGACTCAGACAGAGCAAAAGAAGTAGAGGCAAGGCAAAACGTTACAACCAAAACAACTCTCGAAATAAACCGTCCTTCATAAACATGCAGTTTACAACCCTCAATACCTCTTATTCCGCTAAATTCTTATCATCACTAAGAGTTTGATGCTTCTAGCTCCTTCAAAATAAACAGCTATTAACTTTGAGAGTGCACGTGTAACTGTATAAAGCCATTGGTCAATTAGAGGAGCTTCCAATTGGCCGTCCCAAGGGGAGGGGGTGTCTTTATCGCCTCAATAAAAGCAGGCAATCGTGATAAAGAACTAGCAATGATAGCAGTACCTCACTCACAAGAGGCAAAAATTTAAATCGTGGCAGAAAATACTTGACGGTAATAGAATATATTTAAAACGGGACGAATTAAATGCTATATTAGAAATAAAAAGAAAATAACCTTGATGATAATAATGGAAAAATAATAAAACTACGCGGGACGTTTCGATCCAAAAATTTGATTCATCATCAAGGACAAGAATTCTGGAGTAACATCAAGTAGAACTCTCAATCCTAGGAAGGCTATTTCAAATTTATATTTAGTTTTCATCATGTTATTTTCGGTATTTATTAAGTCAATGTAACTTGAATACTGTCTTAAAAAATAAAATTTCTATATTGAATGATTCGATATATGTATAACATGTACATGTGTATCATCAATAAACATAAATCTTCAATTAAGCAGTAATACCTCGTAAGTTCTATAAAAAATAATACCTAAATATTGTTTACAGAAAAATTAAGCCAAAATAAAAGGCAAGGATAGGAGATGTCTCGAAAATAGGGTGCTGATATATATATATTTAAATTTTTTTCTAAATGAATAAGCGATTAAGTCACTCATCATACTTAATTAAACAGTCGGTTTTAAAAAAGAAAAAAGAATAAATAAGAAATAATTATTTATTTAATTAGAAGACCAACGAATTAGTTAACAGTATTCAGTTCATTGACGTACGTAGGGTCAGTCCCATTCGTATTTCCTAACCTTAACTTCGGTTTTAAGGTCAATTATTTATTAATAATTAATAATGTATATACATATAAAGAGAGAGGGAGAGAGATTTCCATTACACACAAAATTTAAATGATTGAAAGGAAAATGAAAATATGATTCCACTTAAATAAATAATCATATTTATTCCTCCCCCCAACCTCCGATCCTTAATTTCATTAACTTAAGAAAGTATTAAATAAGGAAGAAAATTTTGCAGTCTGATGGTGGGATTAGGTACTGACACATGTTAGAATTTTCATGTAATGTTGTTTAATTCAATAAATCAATCAATGAAAATTCAATAGCAGCAACAGTGAATTTGTGTCACCTTAACAATATTGGAACTTGTTCACCGAGAAGTAAAAAGTATTTATCTAAAATAAAAAATGAAATATTGGAAATTATAAATTTATTTCGCGGATCCATAGCATAATTTTTAGGTTATTAAGTTATCAGGCCGTGTAAATTAGGTTATAAATAACAACTAACTCATTACATTATAAAATGTTTACTGAATTTCGAATTAAAGTAGAAATACACCTGGTTTAGTTGAGAGAGTAGTGAACACGTGGATGGAAACCTTAAAATAGAGAAAACAAACAATCGCTTCCTTGAGATAATACAAACTACTAAAAATCGATAAAAGAAAATAAGCTATTGATAAAGTATAGTAATAATGGATACAGAGAGAGAAACAACCATTAGAGGCAAAGATGGAAGAACCGAATGAGTTAGGCCCGGCAGTATTTGCAAACACCTTTTGTAAACTTCTTCTACACACATCCGGTGTCGGTTCAGCAAACTGCCGGGGTCACACTGCCTTCCATAGGCCTTTCCGGTCCAGCGAAAAGCTTGTTGAGGTCTTCCAGTATACGCGAATCACTGACCAGTACCAGCGCGGTGGGGGTAGGGGAAGCGGAAGGTAAGAGAAGCCTTACATTTGCTACAAGCATTTAAAAATATAACCAGGTATCTTTTTTTTTCCTTTGCCTAGACTGATATATAAAGCTAAGGTTTGTTTAGAGTTAAAGTTATTGAAGGAACTATCAGCCCGATTTGAAAAATGCTTTTGGGATAGGTAGATTGTTTACTGAGGGAGGCTTTAGTGCATTCTACAGGAAGGAAGAACAGCTCGGGAACAAACTTTTACACATATTGGAGTAGACTTAATAGAAGACTTTTGTTTTTACCGAGAAGACAATATTGGCTTTTCTAGATAGAATGTGGATAAAAGATAAAAGGAAAGAAAGAACTGAAAAAAGAAAAGTATAAAGCAGAGGGAAACCACAATAAAGAGTACCCAATATCAAGGTGTACCTCAACTTTGCCTCACTCTCTTCTATAAACTATTTTATCTTGACCACAATCATTTCTATATAATATGACCTCTTATATTTTAAAAATATATTCCAATTTTTTATATTATAAGATTATATCTAGTCTATTTAAGGTCTTTAAGGAATAATGTAGCAATTCATGATTATATACAAATCAATCAGTACCGTTTTCCAATGGGAAAATTATTTAAGGGTGATAAATATTGAGGAAGCAGTCATTATAAAATTTTTATTAGTGCCAACGTTTCAACCCAAAAATGTGGGTCATCATCAGGGCGTGATTCGAGCACTGAAGATATTTAAATAGGTTAGTATTTGAATATCTTCAGTGCTCGAACCCCGCCCTGATAATGACCCACGTGTTTGGGTTGAAACGTCGGCACTAATAAAAACCTTTTAATGACTGCGTACTGAATATTTATCACCCATGATACATAGAACAGTCGACCAATAATGAAAATATTGTAGTTACTATCAAAAGGTACCGCCTCCGATGGTTAGGCTGTGTAGATAGGATGGATGAAGATAGGTTTCCAGGGAAACTTCACTATAACCGCCCAAGGGAAGACACCAGCTGCGGTTTATCGACGAGGTAGGGGAAGACCTCAGCCGTACTATATAAGAAGATGAAGAAGAAAACCTATCGATAGTGAAGTCTGGCTGAAGCTCGTTTCTGGGATCGAGGTCCGTAACAACTTTTGAATAAATTAACAATATCAATAGTATACCTGCATTATGATAACAGAGAATAAATATTGACCATTTCATCCCAAAAGGAGAACTCCGATTGTTTTTTTTTTCTGATTTATCATATTTCCTTTTAATTAATCAGATACATTTTATCAAGCGCAAAGAATAGGCATTTAAGGCTGATAAAAACGAGGGGCACAGATATTTTTAAATAATGATGCGAAAGAAAATAAAGTTACTAATGAGAAAAATAACTTTTCCATTAACGGATAAAATTACGTTTCCAATATTTATTTTTAAAACACTTAATGGACTTAAATGCGTTCCAGACATAAATTTAACATCCGTTCGCCTCGTGAAAGAAGAGTTATTTCTTTTATTGGGTGTTTTATTGACTGTCCTTGGGTGGACGCTGATGGGAGAAATACAGGCACGTTTCCTAGTAGGATACGGCGAGGATGATGTAAGCACAATTTGCCAAAGTCAACAGGAGCTATCCTTGTTCATCTTCAGGAGTTCCGAGCCAAACTATAATCAGCTTGCTCAACAACAATAGCGTAGAGAAAAGAAAGAAAAAGAAATAACTAATGAAAATAAGAAAATAAAAAAAAAAAAAAAACTGCCAGAACCAAATTCTATATAGTATAGTATCAAAACAAAACTTCAGAAAATATTACAGTTTTAAAGTTGTACATGTTTTTCTTATTTTTTTTTCCTACTAATATGTTATATTTAACTATAACTATTCAACAAACTTTAGATACTAATTTTACATTAGCAGTAAGATAAAAAAAACGTAAGACATACATAATGTACCTATCTAATTTTCCATCCTTTCAACAAGCGAAAATCATAAATATTTTGAAGAGTTGAGGTTTTTTTTTTCAAATTTGAGACAAAATTATATTTTATTTATATATATTGCACAAGCTATGGATAATGATTCTATTATAATATTCTTTTAGCGAAAAGCGTGCTACGATTTTTTTTTTCTACAAGCGTGAAGGAAACATTTTTTAGTGCGACAAGGGCGCCGAGGAAAAAAAAAATCGAAACCGTTACACTAGACATATAATTTTCATCTGATTAAACTATAATAGCATGACTACATTTTTCATTTTATCAATTTTTAACTAATACATAAGATATATTATGTTGTACATAAAGTACAACACATTAATATATGAATTAATTAATGTATTTGATTATTTTTTTATCCCCCCTCCCAAAAAAAACAGGGCCCTAAAAATTATCCAGTTACAATGAAAATTGTAAAGCCAAATAACAGCAAGTTGTTGAAATTCTAACTTTACATAAGAATTCGCCATTAAGATAACAGCCCCCATAATAAGGTCTTTGCCCTCCGCCACATGACGAGCAACTGACTGTTGATTCCTATTAAGCCACGGTAAAATATGTATCTTATTCCACGTACCGCACTCTTCCAGCGTTAATACTAATATTACGCCGCAAATAAATTATTATGGCTGAAATGACTTCTATAATCAAAAAATAAAATAAAATTAGCAAGTCAATAATAGTCGAATCCACTCAAACCTAGTTTTATACACTTTAATCTTGAATTCAACACGTCAGTATCATGTACATGATGAGTACACGGCCAAGTGTATAAGTGTATAAGGCCAAGTATATAATTAACAAAATAATACTCGGGAAACATAAAATAAAACTGACTTGACAATACCCCTGTCTAGTTTGACGGCTTTACACTAACAAAGGTTTTAATTTAAACTATTAAAAGAAAACTTGGAAGTATTTCAACGTAGAGTACATTTTTAGTTTTTTCTCCTTGTGGAATAAATAAATACGACAAGTATATACGTGGAATAACTATTAGTGTTAAGTATCCTTAACTTTTTTTTTTCTTCCTTTCCTTGCCTTTAAGGCTATACGGGATTTTTCCCGGACCGAAGGAGATGATGGGAAATAATGCCGAGTTAAAAGTACCACAGTGCACCTGGATTTGAACTCATAATTATTTGTCTACCTCAAACTTCAGTTACCATGTTGCCGGGCAGCGCATGGTCTTGTACACATGCGTTAACCCGCTCGCTCCCTCATGTATCCTTAACATGATCTAGAAAAGGCAAAATATAGTTTTTAAGAAAGAGACTTTCCTAAATAAACTCGGCTCCAAAATACATAAATGTTTGTCCCTGCGCTTTATTTAAGTAGTCCTAGGTTGTTTGCATTGTATGATAAACAAACAAACTTTTTAGTTTAATTAACCGACTACGGCGAAGCCACGCGGAAGGTTATGTGTTAGAGTTGTTCACTAAAATGTATGCAACGATTTTTTGAGATAACGGTTAGAAAAATTTTTAAGTTTGGAAACTAATTCTCTTGAGTATTTTGAAATAATATTTAATCTCACTACAAATACAATGGTTTATATATATATATATATATATATATATACAATGTTTTAAATATATCCATTAAAAGTTACACAATCATTTTTGTGAAGACAATTCACCGAATTTTAGGTTAAATAGTTCAAATTAATCGAGAATGTTTTGAAATAATTTAAGCTTGAAATACCGAAGAAATATTTTAAGTATTCAGATTTCATATCATGCCGTATACATTCAATGATCAAATGTGGTGAATATAAATTACCAATACTAAAAAAAAAATGTTAAAAAAAAAGCCAATTTAAATATATACATAAGGGAATGTACTTCCATATCTACTTAAACACATTGGTAGATTTTTAGAGAAATTTACGTCTACATATTCTTAAATTTTAGTGTTCCTGGCAAGTAGATATCGTCCCTTGAACCACTACAAGCCAGCGTCCGAAAGGGTCTTGAGTTTCGTACGTGGTTGAAGGCACCCAAGTTTAAATATTCCTAGATATCAATTTTCACAACAATCTATCAAAGTGTTTCAATAGATATGAAAGTACATTACCTTATGATGATGAATTATATCTGTAGTCGGATTTAAAAAAAAAAAAATTATTATTATTTTTTTATATATTGGTATAGATAGACAAATGATGAATATGTCTCGGAAATCGTGAAAAAATATTACGTGTATTGTTGATCACTTCTCGAATAGAAAAGAAAATTTATTAAAATGTTCTCTTAACATCTTAAAAACAAAATCAGCGGTGCTCTGGTAATTTGATCCAGCTAGATCGACATAAACACACAGCAGCTATAACAACAAACTGTTCTTTAAGGTAAAAAGACTTGCGGTTTCTACAACCAGAAGGACGTTTATAAATAAACATTTCCCAACGCAGCCTGTAGCGATAGATAAAGAAAGTCTTATCACCGTCTAGTCCTTCAGATCAGTGTTTGGTAAATAGTAGCAACAATTTATAGAAGACGGTAGAGGCACAGCTCTACGTTCTTTCCTCCATTTTTAAATAAGAAATTTTATCATTAAAAAAATATATTAATAAATAAATTAATTTTTATCTTGTTCAAGTCTTAGCTCGTCTTAACTTTTCCACTGATTCGGCTAATTACTTGAAAGAAATATGAATAACTTTTTTTTTTCATACTCACCGTATACTTTAACTTTTCTCGTTTCAAAAACAAGTATCAAATATAGATAATGTATGGAACTATTTTTTAAAAAAAATAATAATTTTTAGAAATGTATTTTTAGTGAACATTACCGACTGAAAAAATTCATACTTTATTTTTTGTTGTTCCACTCACTTCATCATTTATGGCATGGCATAGTGTGGTTTGTTGTAGATGTAAAAACAAACCTATTCTAACCAGAGAAGTTCGAGATTGTGTGGGATAAATTTTGACCCGCTCAGGCCGGATTCGAACCGGCGCACACTGAGGCGAGCGTGAGATTCTTTGGACATCGGCTCCAACTTAAACGGAAATTGCAGTATACTGCCCAAATTTGGTCTGTTAGTGTTTTAAAGGGTATTAAATTTGAATTCACGCTACTTGGTCGACAAAATTCATGCATAATAATGAAATATTATTTTTTATTTTATATTGAATTTAACATATTAATAATTAAATAATACATTATTTATTATTTCTATTTACTAGTGGTTACAAACAAATCATGGTTCCACTAAATAAAATATATTAAAAATTGAAAAACGGTCATTATATGTTATATATATTATACCAATATGACACAAATCCTCTAGATATTTTTCTAAAAATGCAGATGAACCTTTCTTAGAGTCACGGGCGGATCTACCGGGAAGGGGGGGGGGGGTTTGAGCTGAAGCCTCTCTCCCCAAAATGGTAAAATATAACCCTGTTTTATCGAAAAAAAATATTTAAAAAGTATCTCTTAAAGTGTTATTGTTCGTGTAATTACATTTAAAAAGGGCTTTAGGAATCACTTAAACGCCTATTTCATACAGGTAGTTAGTTCCTTTCTTTTTTTTTCAAAGTAATTATCGTTATTTTCATGAAAAAAAAACTTTCGGGCTGAAGCCCTCCAAAAATTAAATCCTGGATCCGCTATTGCTTAGAGTTATTATTATTTTTTAAAACTTGTTCAACGCTTTCATTATTGAATAATTTTCCAATATTATCGACACGTAAATTGACATATTTGAGTTATCACACATTTTCTCAAAACTATTCTTAGTGATTGATCACACTAAGATGGATTCCAAATGAAAAACAATAGATTAGTCAAAGACCTATACAGTTCGCTGACGCTCGTTCTAAATTGGAGCTAGTTCGGTATGCGCATGTGTACCTCTCACCTGTCACACAAGCAACTTAATGAAAATCTAAGATAAATTGCCTCCTCAATCAATAGGCTTCTGGTATTAGTGAAGATGTGCGCAGTATAAATTGCAAAAAAATAAGTTGTACAGCATAGGTTATAAATGGAACAAAAACATATCAGAAAGAAAACAATTTAAAAAATAAATATCATTATATTATCATTCTTACTTTACATATGTTTTTCATTTTTATTTCGAAAGAACGAGAAAAAAAAATTAGGACACCGTTTGAATAAAGCGGGAGAGTGCGAGTTGGAATCCAAAGAGAACGTCAAAACAGTTCCATATTTTCCAATCAGATATTCTCCGATTCAATACCTCTAACGAACCCACTTTTCAATCAAAACTCAATCAAGAGCGTATGTTTTAGCTGTCAAAACATTGTCCCAGTCTAGCGGCCACTTTTCGACGCCACGGGAAGATTGTCAGCACAGGTGTATAACGAGAATTATAACCGATGAATAAAAAATATTTAATTGATCTATCACAAACAATTGCGAAAGTAATTAAGCACAATACTGAAACTTTTTTTCAATATTCATTCCTTTTAAAACCACAGCTGTAACAAAAAGCGGATGAGATACTTATCTATAGGATTGGCATGTCAGGGAGGTTGGTATCCATCGGCACCTACTCCTAACTTGAAATAAAAAAAAGAAAATTTAATTCAGGAGATCTCTTAACCAGCCCCTTTTCGGCCTTCATCGTCGTGTGTTTTCTTCCTAATGTGTTGTGGCCATGTTTTTTATAAGTTTGTTGGTATGTCCTTGAATTTTTACAATTTTTTTATATGATGTAAGAACGTGATCTTTTTCTACTGGCATGTGTAAGTCTGAAACTTGAAACTATTTTATTGTTTTTTCCAAAAGATCCCTATGGGTCGTGTTGAATATCTTTCAGCGTAGCGATACAGTACAAGAGCGATGAATGATGAAATAATGAAAGATACTTGTTGATACAGAGAATTTCATAAAATATAGATAATTAATTAATACAATAACATAACATTCTCCCATTTTTTAATAGCATCATCCTAAAAAATAGGCATTTCACTTGATACACCGTGACAGCTTAGTAAGAGGATAATCAATTTTTTTTTAACAGAAGAAAAATATATACATCAACGGTGTAAAGACAAAAAAGGCATGACGAAGAATCATACTATCCCATCGTTTTTTTTTTTTTTTTCAACTTACGCTAAGTTTATACAAAATCGATTATTAAATTACTCGATTTTCTTTTTCCTTTCAAAACTAGAATAAGATAAAAGAACTATCGTTCACGATAGAATACAAAGCATGGTTAACAATGTATTACACATTTCATAATTCTTATTAATGGACTGAATGTGTAATATACATCTTAAGAACTTAATAGTGTAAAATATATATAGATAAATTTGATTAATATTGTACCGGAAAAGTATATGCCAACAACTTATGCATGAAGACACGAAAAAATACTTAGACTAAGTATATGAAAGTTGGTAGGCAAACGATAACGATGGTATCAAGCCCCGTAAAAATGACAAACGGCCGAACAAAATAATTTAATTAGACATACCATCTTTACTATCTATCTAAACGGTTGGCAGGCACATTTCATTTATCTATAATTGGAATAATAATTTAAAAATTTAAATTAAAAAATAAAGTCGTGTTTCAAACGATGAAAATTTCAAAGCATGAAATAATAATAAAACCACCTCCGTTGCCACGTTTTTCACAAGGTCGTAACTAGAACGATTCAAAACAGAGCAGTTCAACAACGATCCGTTCCAGAAATAGAGTCAAAGATAGTTAGATAGACGCTAAGTTGGCACCGAGATATGATTTTTATCGATTCATGGGCTTAGGGCGAGCACTGCCAAACGTAACAGTTCAGCTGCAATCCCGTCATTAATAATGATGTCCAAGGAAAACAATATTCTGGGTGAAGGACAAAGGCATAAATAAACTTGACTAGTTAAAAAAGGAAATTTACTGTTATTTAATAATTAACAATTTAATAGAAGTTAATAGTACTTTTTAAATATCTATTTTATCAATACTGTGGAATAGTAGAAATCAACGCAGAACACAAGTCAAACCAGAAAAAGGGGGCATATTATGGGTTATCACACAAATTAACAAAAAGTTCTTTAAAATTTTTGGAGAGGAGGCAAAAAGTGATATTTTAGGATTGTCCAAGGGATGAGGGAGATATTTTGAAGAAGAAATAAAAAATAATAATAAAAGGCTAAGCGAACCCGAAGGTTCGATGCCGACACCACCAATCGCTTATTACAAACCTCCCTCCACCGGTCTTCGCCCAAACCCAGTTCCTTCAGATCGGATCCCTTCGGAACACGGGCGGATCTACGGGGAGGGGAGGGAGCTTTAGGGCTGAAGCCTCCCCCCCAAATGGCAAAATATAACCATGTATTATGGAAAAGAATATTAAAAAATTATCTCTTAAAGTATTATTGTTCGTGTAATTACATCTAAAAGAACTTAAGGAATCACTTAAACACCATTTCGCATAGGTAGTTTCTTTCTTTTTTTCTAAAGTAAATATCGTCATTTTTATGAAAAAAAAAGCATTCGGGCTGAAGCTCCACCCAAAATTAAATCCTAGATCCGCTAGTGCTTCGGACGTTTACCATTCGGCACCGCAAATATTAACCTTTTAGGAATTCTTTCGTTACTAAGTCCAACAATTCTACAAGCCTATGTAATTCGTCGCGATATAGTCCCCTTAAATAATATTAAACGGATATAGTTCACGCAATGTGGCGTTGTGTAACCCTCTAAACTCTCTGGTTAACTCATTCTTTTTCGGTCAGAATAATCTACGCAATACTTTATTTTCAAAAATCTTAAGACGTTGCTCATCCCTTAATGTATGTGGCAATGAAAAATAATATATTGCGATGATGTAAGATTAATAATATAAATAGCTTGTTGCCTGTATTCTGATAAAATTAGATGAAATAAGTCTGTGTAATAAGTAGCATAAGTTTAGAGGGAGGGAGATTGAGGAGGGGGAGTGAATGCTTGAATAAAAGGAACCATATTGCTGATACGAATTCTAACTATCGAATCTAAAAATTATCACTCTTTCATTATCAATTCACACCAAACAACGAGAATGTTTTAATTTGCACACTAATATAGGTAATATAGGCTTTTATGAATGATTGAAGATTTTGGATTCGCTCTTTAAAAATATTAAATTACAATTACAATCGCTAGCGCACAGGACTGAAAATTTTGGATATTGGATAGTTTGCATTTGTATCGAAGATATCTATTAAGCCATATCTAATATAAAATTGGCGTGTTTCCAGAGTTTATTATAGAAAACAAATAGATTAAGGTGTTTGACTATGTTTTAATTTTTTTTAAATACCACTCCCAAAGGTGATATTGCTATGTAGATGACAAATTTCGAATTATGAACAAATGGAACATTAAAATAGATGCTGAAAATGAATGCTTATCATACTGAAAGATGAAAAAAAAAAAAAAAAAAAAGCACTCCTACAATAAATAACTTTAATATATGCTACCCACTAAGTCTAAAATTACTCTACATTTATTGATATTAAAATTTGGAACTAAACAAATTTCTTTTCATAGCGTTCCATTGACCTTATAAAGGTTATTTGGGTAAAAAAAAAAAACTAACAGTAGATTGATAAACACAAAAACAAAAACTAACAATCAAGACAAAAAATATCTGTAACTTAAAGAGAAAAATTGGCCTTAAGAGCTCCAAGAAACTAAGAAAGAGGATCTAGTAAGGAATTCATTATTTTAATAGCATTATAAAATCAAAGCAACATTATTGTTTCCCTCACACCAATAAAATCATTTTATTGTAAATATATATGATTAAAATAAAGTATTTATAAATATATAAACTTGTATGTTTATAATTTAGAAATCAATGAAAAATTATTACAAGTAAATTTCAACCAGATATCATACTTTTTCATTTGAATTCAATTAAACTGTGTCAATCAACAATTCAAATACAGTTGACCAGCAAAACTGACCCTTAGTGATTCATGTCAAGTCTGAACCACTTCTAATTTTGGTACACGGCAGAAATTTAATAACAAGACAATTGTACAATGTTACCCCTCTAATAAAAACAGACTGAGGTTCACGAGATCATGTGGTCAATTCGTGGAGAGGATAATTATGTATTCAAGGTCTGCGTGAAAATGTATATATCTAGGTCCATATTAGATGCAAATCAGCTTATTGTCTTTTCAGATGGCCCTAAGAAATAGACTAAACAATCAGAGTACAACATATGCAAGTTGTGTGTCACGAAAGACAGCTAGAATTTATTCAACAATGGTTGTGATAGGAATAAGTCAAAATGCTGTAGCGTTTAGTGAAAGTGTTTTCATAAAAATATAGCAAATCAGGTGGGTATATATTAAACATAATGCCAAGTCATAGGGACAAGATTAAGAAAAAGTATTAAAAAAAAATTTGACACATGTCAACTACATGACATTCATTTACATAACGTAATATAACAGTATATTAATACAGCAATAATACTGGTATAAAATATTGTTTAAACTTAAATTTAAATCAATGATAATTGAAAAATGTTATGTTTATGCTATGAAATTCTTAGTAGGAAGACTAAATCAAAATTGGACATTATTTGGATATTTTTAGTAAAGCATAAATTTCTATTATAGGAAGCCTGATCATTTTCAGAAAATATAGTAATGCAGACTTTACTTTCAACAAAAAACATGACTTCATTTCAAAGAAATTTACCACAACTGAGCAGGTTAGTTATATATAAAAACCTATTATTAATAACAATAATTATATAAGTTTTACATTAGATTGGAGTTAAAATTAACTTTAATAAAAAAAAACAAATTAAGAATGAAAATTGCAAATAATTATGGACTATTCATTGCTATACATCAAGTAACGATTAGATACAAACCGTTAAACTTTCAGATTTAATGATATAACTAAGTACTTTATGTATCAATTGTTCACAACAAATAGTAATAACATAATTTATCATTGTTTCTGAAATTACATATTTTCTTTCAGTAATGGAGTTGCGGAAATCCAAGAAACAATCAATGGACATTAAACTAATCATGTCTTTTAGACAAAATTCATTGACCACTGGCATGTGTTTTCGAGAAACACAATCAACAACACAAGTAAAATCTAACATTTAGAAGAATGTGTAATAAGAACGACACGTATTGCCTTTCGGGGCACCACACCATCGAGCAATGGGCTTGGATTGCAGTTGATTCAGTCCTCTTTGTGATGATACTGTGTGGCAACTTGTTCA
The DNA here is from genome assembly GCA_928085145.1 of Nezara viridula. Classification (NCBI taxonomy): domain Eukaryota; kingdom Metazoa; phylum Arthropoda; class Insecta; order Hemiptera; family Pentatomidae; genus Nezara; species Nezara viridula. The sequence goes on from OV725080.1 coordinate 25,928,035, forward strand.
CAGTCTATATTCTGCGCAGTTCACGGCTGATATCCAATCGGTTCGTTCTCAGCCTTGCTTGTACAGATATGCTGGTTGGCCTCACATTACCGTATCACATGGCCTTCACAATATTTCCACAGCTCTCAGTCACAAAGGCTACGTGTATTTTAAAGTAATTTTTGTAATATTATACAATGACTATTTGAATGATTATATAAACATATAAAACCAGAGGAATAATGAATTTCTAACATTTTTTTTAGATTCGTATTTGTTATGATGGCCTGTTGCTGCTCAATTCTGAATGTGACAGCAATAGCTTTCGATCGGTACCTTGCAATCATTCACCCATTTAAATATGAGACCTTAATGACGAGGAGGTGGGTAATGATTAATTGATAAGTTTAATCCTATATATGATCTCTTCATCACTACTTGATAGAATAATTTTTAAAAAATTCAAATTTTCAGAGTTGTACGAAGAGTACTCTTTGTGGCAGGAGTCTTTGCATTGGGAATGAGTACCATTCCTATTTACTGGAACACCTGGGAGGAAGCAACAGTATGTGAGCTTGGACAGGTATATCAGATTATTTATTGCATAAATAATGAAAGTATTTCCATAATCAATACTCAGATTTATCTATTGTAATCAATAAATAAATTCTCATAATTCCCAGATTAAAATTCAAATGTGACTGGCAGGATAATTCATTTATTCTTTTAAACGAGCCATGAATAAACAAAGGGATCAAATCTCTGGCGAGCAAATTGGGTTGGGAGAAAAATTTGGCAGTGACTATGTCACCTCTTGGTATAACCATTGGTCAAGAAACAGTACTCCCTTACAAAATTTGAAGTCTAACATCCTTTATGGGTTGTAGTAGCAAAGTTTAATAAATTTGAAGTTAATTGTTTGGCAGAAAATAAATAAAAGTTTAGAAATAGATCTAACACCTAGCCTGATACAAAAAAAATATTGGAATTTTTTCATGATCAGATTTTTAATTTACACTTTACAAGCCTCATTGAAAAACTTATTATATTTAGGTGCTACCGAGATATTACATGATTGCCATCCTTTTTCCTGCATTCTTAGTCATCTGGGCAATCATGATCGCAATCTATGCAAGGATATGGCATGAAGCTGTCATGCAAGCGGAAAAACTACGTAAAACAAATGTGAGCCAACAATGCAGACCATCTTTTCAGGTAATAAAAAATTACTTCCAGCTGAGATCTTTTCGAATAACCAACAAAGATAACAAGGAATCTATATATATCTTGCAGGTGGTGTTCCTGGTAATGGGCTGCTTTACAATCTGCTGGATGCCGTTTCTCATCGTCACTTGTGCCCAAGCGGTAGGTTACAGGGACAGAATCTCATCTACAGTCTACAAAGTGCTCCTTTGCCTCGCTCTGAGCAGCTCTGCTTTTAATCCTATCATCTACGCATGGAAGAATGCAGAATTCAAGGAAGCGGTGCAAGCGGTCCTAAGGTGCAAAGTGAAACAGAACACTACGAATGTTGTGACAGCTTCAGGGGCTAAGGGATCAGCGCACCCTCAAACCAGTGTGTAGTCGAGTAATACTGTATTTATTCATTATTAAGTCAGTATTAAAAGATAAAAATCTCCCTCAATTTTTTGAAAAGATAATAAAAGTTTGACATGAACATAAAAAAATTATGTTTTTTGAAAAACTGTGACAGTAGATGAAAATCTAGTTATTGATAACAGAAGTTGGACAAATTGAACTGATGTTTTATATTTAACTGATAAAGTAATACTGTAAAACCTTGTTTATCTGGCTCTTGTTGATACAGATCAGCATCAGATTTTTTAAAAATTTAATGTTCACATTAAATAATCATTATATAAATAGGCAAAGACAAAACAGTTCAGTACCTTTTTCACAAAGTAATTTTGTTACAAAACATAGTTCTTTATAATAATAAATAATAACTCTGCTTATTAAGGATTTTATTTTGCTCACTACTATTCGGATTTTCAATTGTCCAAAATTGCCTTTATTTCACTCAGTATGATAAACGAGGCTGTACTTTATTACAAATAATTCCTTAAAATAGTTGGCATTACTAGAATTATTTTAGTTGAACAAATTTATATTTATAATTGAAGGAGAAAATAAAAAAGGAAGTTATCTCCACATATCCTAGTGAAATCATATCTTGTTTTCAACTCAGAACAGACATTAAATCAAAACAATAGAAAAAAAAAAAAAAAATCAAAATAAATTAATAACATTGATTTGATGGCGATGATTAAGCACAATTTTCTTCAGGACAAATATTATACCACAACAGTTTATTGTGTAAAATTAATATTTCATTATGCTTCAACCCCCTACCAATACTTCATAAATGTATATGTAGAAATTTTTTAATCAAAACACTTTAATGGTAAAAAGTATAATACCTAAATTATAAATTTCTCTTCTATTTCTCATTAGCATTACTAAATGAATATTTACATAACTCTCTACTCTAAAGATTATTATCTCATCAATTAAAAAGCTCGAGTAAAATAATTAATTGAAAAACAGTTTTAGAGATGCCATTGTATCAAATTACTTTAACTAGCCTTAAAGTTATTAACTCTTGATGATACTACATGACAAAATTACAAAAACTAAATATAAGGTGAATTTAGTAATTGATTACAATATATTCAATAAGCAATACACAAATATCAATAAATATTACCCCAATATATAGATGCTTTTTACTGTTTCATTCTTATAGTAAAATAATTGGTAATTGGTTGACTGTCGTGGATAATGAAGAGAAGAATAGTTGGGGTGCTCAGTCAAAAGGAAGGCAAAAATCTGATTCTCACTTTGACACTTTAGGAGAAAGCCCTGATGATGGCCTGAACTTCAGGTCGAAACGTCGGCAGATGTAAAAAATAAATATTATAATTTATTTTTGCCTTCCTTTTGACTGAGCACCCCAACTATTCTTCTCTTCATTATAGTAAAATAAAAATCCAAATTAAATAAAATTACAGTAAAACCTCAATAAAATAGAACAAAAAAGCTGAAGCATAAGCCATTTGTAAATGAAAAAAAAAAATGGTAAATAGAAGATGTATTTGTTCTTTGGTTCTCCCCTTCCTTGCCTTTTAGATTATATGGGATAGAGATGTATTTTATAAGCAAATATATTTGTTATGGAACTTTACAAATAAATTAGTTGTGGGAGAAATCTCCGTTACCACATAAATTCTTTTCCAAATATTTTTTAATAGATTTGGCTCTTTTTATTGCTTAAAATATCAAAAGTTTAAAACACAAATTTTTTTCATGAACATAAGACATTTTATTTGATAATAAATTTTTTTTAATAATATAAACTCAAAGCTTTAGAAAAACACCTATAAAAAGATTTTATATGTATAAAAGTTCAATTCATAGAGAATCGTAGTTATTTTTTCCTCTTTCCTTCCATTTTTAACAGTCCACTTCAATAGAAACGTGGTTAATTGAAATCAAATAAATAAGATTTTACTGTAATCGAATTAACTTTATAATTTGCATATCATTTTATAAACAAAATAATTCTAATATCAATATAATACTTTAGAAAATATGTCAAAGAGATAATAACTTCATAGTAATATTTAAATTACATTTTTAAAGACAATTTAGGAAGCTAAGACATCAGTTAAAATTCTCTCAATGCAATTTCAAATAGTTAATATCTTAGTGGTGTCATAAGAGAAAAAAATAATCTTTATCATAAATTATATTCATGTAATGTTAAAATTAATATAAATGTATTAATTTACATATGAAATCTTATAATATTATACACAGGATCTTGTAAAATATATAAATAATATGGAACTGAAATGGTTGTGATATAATTTCTGGTTATCTGTGATTTTATTTTTTCCTTAATAAATGTATAATAATTTGTAAAAATTAGTACAATTTTTTTTAATGATTGTTATATATAGTTGAGTATATATTTTTAGTAATAACTGTGATTCCCATTACATTGTATTTTGTATTATTTAGCTAGTTAGTAAAATTTCTTTAATTTGTTTTTTTTTTTTAATCATGAACGTTATTTATGTTAACTTATTTTATATTCTTTAAAATAAATGTTTTGTTAGATTATCGATGAAAGAAAAAAAAAAACTGGTATGTACTATTTCAAATGAATACACTATTATTATTGTAAAAACATAGAATACAATTTTGTTTTATAAATTATGTGGATAATAGGAAAACAGAATAAATTTCACCACCTATGATTATAGATCAAATAAATAAATCAAACTTATAAGAAATATTACGAATATACCATTTATTAAAATGTTAATAATATGAGCAGTTGTAAGATAAAATTTACAGAATTATTAATGATAAGCATCTATAATGTAAGAATGAAATTGTATATAGAAAAAAGAAAAAAAATTCCCTTCATACCCTCTCCTATTTCCATTCAATATAACAAAAGTATCTTAATTATTAGGTTAAGAAAATTTAGGTAAACCAATTCAAATTTAGGAGCAATAGATGACAATTTCAAAAGGTTCTACCTACTTAGAGGGCACTCCTTGAAGAAGTACTTCTCCCATCCAGTAACGTTAAGAAGCGAAGTCGATTCTGAAGGAAGAAAGCTACATATCTTGAAGAGGTTTATTACTAACATTAACGTGTATGAATAACCAATGTACTATGTTAATGTTGTCAAAATGCAAAGAGTCAACAATGATTTCATATAATAAAGGAATCAAGTTCAAATTTAGTATCATTATTTTTAACTGTTATTTAATCGGAAAAAGTAGTATTATTAGATGTTCTATCGTTTGTTCAATTTTAATATTCCACCTTATATTCTATCTTTTATCCCCACATATATTATTACAGTAAGGCTCGAAATCGGTTTTGTACCAAATATAAGCTACCGTCATGCTCAAATACCATGAAATGGGTTACCGTTGGATTTAGAATTTCACGGGGAGTTTAGTGAATTATATTCTCTGCTTTTGTTTTTCTTTCTAAAATAAATTAAGTTGATACAAACATTTTGATAGGCTTTAATACTGGAACAGTGATAAGTCTGTAGATCAATATGGGACAAATCGGGCTTTGAGGATTTTGATGCGTACAGCAAGACCCACCCGGATAGTTCCCTCAGAACTATCGGATCCTGTGTTCTCCCCAAAACATACTATTTTCGAGCTAATGCAAGGCAAAGGGTTCACATCCACATAACCTTACGTTAATTTTACTACTGTTAGAGAATAAATGTCTCATTTCATGAACTTGAGGCCCCTATGTCCGACGGAGGAGGAGTTTATATTATTTATCAAAGGTTTTGTCGGTAAGCCACATCATCGTTAATTCTTCACCAAATTCTAAGATTGAGCCACCGATTTTGAAGGTTTCCTTCTCCTTCAGGCGGGCAAAATAGTCCAATCACCCCGAAAATTCAGACAAAAAAGTTATGAAGGAAAAGAAACTTTATTTGCGAATAACACAAAATTAATTTTTTAATTAGTTTTCAATATTACCAGCCATATCTAGAAAGTCTTGCAATATCATAGTGCCCAAGACACCTAAAGTTCTAGATCTACCATTTTCTATATATTTTCATTACTTTAGGTCAAGTGAGTGAAACTGAAATTTTGTTTTAATTTATTCAGAAGTTTTATATTAAGATTAAACCATCCCCATATATCTAATAGCAAAAACAACAACTGGAGCACTAAATCTCTGACAAAACATTTATTTAAATATAAAAAATATACTTTTTCTTGGAAAAATAAAAATGAGGAAAATAGAATTACAAATGAGGAGATACTATCAATGACAATAAAAATTAAATAGAGATCATTAAAATTAAAGATGGATATAAATCAGGTTATCCTCAATATAATATTATGTGAATTTCATCTAGTTTGCTAGCCAAGAATTAGGGGGTGTTTCATATCATTGGATCTAAGAACTAATTTCAGGAGAAGTTGGTTGGAACAACTTTCAGGAAAGAAAATATGAAAATAATCAAATAATCCCCACATATATTAATACAGTAAGGCTCAAAATCAGTTTTATACCAAATATAAGCCCCTGTCATGCACAAATACCATGAATGGGGTACCGTTGGATTCAAAATTTAATGGGGGTTAACGAATCCTACTCTCCACTTTTGTTTTTCTTTCTAAAATAAATAAAGTCGATATAAACATTTGGCTAGGCTTCTATACCGAAATGGTAGTAGGTCTGTAAATCTATACAGGATGAATTGGGCTTCGGAGATTTTGATATGTACACCAAGACCCGGACAGTTCTTTCGGAACAATCGGGTTCTGCATTTTGAAGCCCAAAAACATACCACTTTCAAGGTAATGCAAGGCAAGGCAAAGGATTCACATCAACACAACCTCACGTTAATTGTAGTGCTGCAGAATAAATGCCTCATTTCGTAGACTTGATGTCCCTATGGTCGAGAGAGGAGTTTATATTATTTATCAAAGGTATTTTCTTGTCAGCAAGCCATATCTTCGTTAATTCTTCATAAAATTCCAAGATTGAGCCACCCTTTTCAAGATTTCCTTCTCCTATAATTTTTGGCTTTCATAAAGACAGTTTTAGGCAACATGTGCAAAGATCTGCAACACTCGTAGGATAAACTTGGGCCAAAATGTTGGTACACATTAAAAAAGTTTATTTATCTCAGTGTTTTTCCTTTACTGACCTCACCTCCGAACAAAAGACTATTGTATTTAAATACCAAAGACACAAAAAATATACGATAAAGCGTCCCATGACAAATAGTTCAGGCAAGTGTCCCTAATATCCATAAAATAAAGTATAACCGGAATCAACTGGTGTCACACCTTGTTGCTGTTGCGTGTTTTATGCATCAAGTGGACATGATGTATTAGTGAGAGACATTATGCTGAAAAAATTGAAAAGCAGGGCTTGAATCTTTTTTAAAAAAAAATTCTACTTTTATAACAGTTTAGATGGGGGAAAAAAAAGTATAAAAATTCCTAATTTATAGTAAAAATCTGACTGTTATTAATTAAGTATTTGAAAAAAAAAGTTATATTAAATGAGAAACAAATAGTTATTAGACTCAGATTATAGATATAATTATCTTGAATAAATTGTCTGATTCTCATATTAAGAATATACTGCACAATTACCATTTTAATAATATACTTTTTGGCAAGTAGAATTGTTTCAATACTTTTATTAAGTTTTAAAAAATTTCTGTAACATCTTTAATTAAACACTACAAAAAGAAAAAAAAGTTCTAGTACCAAAATAACAGAAAAACCTCCCAAAATCAAAGTTTTAATCATATCGGACATGATTAAAAAAAAGTTAACTTTTCATTCCAAGACCTGTTGAAAATAGCTAAAACTAATGACAACAATATTTTAGTCTTTCCTCTCTCATTTAACATGAAAGCCATTAGTTTGTGGGACAGACTGCTTTTTATCAAATTATTAACACTTGCACAGAACTTTGTGAAAAGCTTCATCTTTTTGTAACTTATAACTTCTTAGTTTACAAAAAAAATCCAAGTAAACCTTGTCAATTTAATGAGGTACTAAACATTCATGAATATCCATTTACCTTCCACTTGAATCGTAAGATAATTTGATTATAAAATCAAGAAAAAAGATGACCTAAAAAAATATAGGGCAGATTTGTGTGATCTCCACCCCCTCTCTCTCATGTCAAAATAATGAGGTTATATAGGATAAACAGCCCAATATATCTGTAGGGCATATTTCTTCTCGATTTTGTGATCAAATTATCTTACAATTCAAAAGGAAAGCAAATGGGTACTCATCAGTTTTTAGTACCACTTTAAATTAATTAAGTTTATCAGAAAACATCCCATTGCTGACAATTTTCAGAGATAAAAAAGTTGTCGATTAGGATAAAATGAAGCCACTCATGAAGTTTTAGTTGAATATTAATAATTTGATAAAAAAGGATCTATACCCCATGGTATAGACCTCTTTTTATCAAATTATTTTATACTATTTGGTCCATTCAAGATAATATAAAACCATTTAGGTTGATAAAACTTCTAATAATCATCAGATAAAAATAAAATTATAATGAACAGAAGTAAACCAGTGACGAGCATTCCGATTTCCGGGCATATATGAAATTAATTTCTTTTGTAATTACTAATTCAGTGTTATTATTAATCAACCATTAACTTTTTCTAATGTCTCAAAGGCATAGATGTGAGATTATGCTTAATTTTCTAGTTTTGGCATTGCTTAAGGTCTCAGGTTCGAATCACAGCTAACGTCAGATTAACTGTTTATTGTTTCATCAGCTGTGGATCGACCCTGGAGTCAGGAAATTCTCCTGGAGCACATCCAGCCTCTATAAAGTGGATACTCTTACTTTAAGAATTATTTAAGGAAGAAAACCAGGCGGTTGAGCGTGATCTCAGTCAAATCACTTCCATACGCAACCGTTGACCTAGATACAATACTTCCTAACATAGTATCGAACCCAAGAGCCTTCATGGGTTGTAGTGGTACAGGTTTTTATTTTATTTTTAACATTACTCGAGGAAAAATCACAATATTTACTTTGATGTATACAAACTTTCATAATCTTTAACTGAAATACTCATTTGCGCAAAATTAGTTTCAAGCTTAGGAGGAACAAAATAAAAAACAAAACCCTTTTTTAATAAAAAAAATTAATTAAACACTTCCTAATGATTAGTAATTTCATCATATTAAAATCAGTTTTCATAATTCTAACAATCAGAAATGAACAGTAGATTAGATGTATTTCAGAAATTCAATGATCTCATACCATGAAACATAAAATTTCACAACTTAAGAATATGATGAATTCTTTTGTTTTTTTTTTTTTTTAATATTACTTCCTAAATGAAGATTTAATCATGAAAATTATCTTTAAAAACATGAAATAAAAAATAGACTTACCTCAACGCCAGTAACACCAAGTGCTGCTCTCAAGTTCGGAGTCAACCGGAATGGCACTTTTTCAGGAACTCGAAGAGTTTTTCCTTTTTCAAAGCAGACGTTGTAGTCAATATGAACTACCTAAATACGAATAAAATGAAATGACCCACAAAAACTTTGATTTGTTATAGTTAACCTATCATTATTGGCCTGGTTAATACACTCCTGGCGATATGAAATTTTATTGTTATTTATCATTATTTGTTTACCTCTCCAGTCTTCAGGTTAACTAATACATTATCCAGATGCCTGTCTCCAAGACCAATTATGTAGCCAATCATGGACATTACGGCCAATGATGAGGAGTAAAGTTTAGTAATTTGCCACCAGTCAGATGAATTGACGCTGTGACACCAAAGCTCTCTGAGAAACAGAAGGGATATAGATTTAAATAATAGCCCAAAATAGATTTAAACAATATCACACTTTATATAAACTAAATTAAATAAAAAACAAAATATATTTAACACATTGAATTTCTGCTGAGTTTATTTACGACCAGGCAGTAGTTGGTACAAGATTAATGTCTATGACTAAGATTTTTTTTAGAGAAAAATCTTGGTTTCCTGGCAATTTAATAATATGTGATTAGATAACAACATTTCTAGACTATAACCTGTATTACAGGATAACATGGAGGATTAATGAAGTTGAACTATGATTAATTGATTTATAATTTATGTAAATTTGAAATATCAAAAATAACTTATAATTATGAGAATATGGATCCCACAGGTTGATACTATTATTAAGGAATATCGGAACTAATAAAAAATTGGAATAATACTACTAGGAGGATCAAATTAGACAACATTTAAATAAGCCTTTCAGAAAATGTAAAATCATACCAGCTGTGGCCCTCAAACACAATGTTTCTTATCAGTAAACTCAATATCATTACTTTAAGAAATCATATCTAATGAACCCAATAATCATAATAAACTCTGGCTTTCATTTAAGTGTATGATGAGTGTAGAATAATAAAATTAAGATCATGCATATATCCCACTAAATATATTGTTCATATAAACTAATAGAAAGTAAAAATCAATAATACTCAGTCATTAAATAATTCTTTATTTAATTGTTATACTATATTTTAATTTGATTTGATTTGTATAGTCCGTGGTAGAGACCACTTTTAAAAAGATTATCATCAAAAACTTTGGGAGTGGCTTCATTATAACCTAACCTACAATTTTTTTATCTACGAAAATTCTCAGAAATGGTGTTTTTTATGATTACATTAATTCATTATTATGTGGTACTAAAAACTCATGTATACAGGGTGTTTCAGAGTTAAGTGGCCAAACTGAAAATATGAATTAAAGACCACAAAACAACAAGAAAAAAAATTTCCTCTGAATATATGTCCGGAAACACTTTCTTTTGAAGATATTCACATTTAAGATTTTTAATGTTATGAATTATTTATGTTATATTAAGTAAATAAAACTTATTTATTTGTTCCAACTACTATATTAATTAAACTTAAACATTAAATTCATATTTAACATATTAAATGTTGTTCAAAGTGATTTGACACTGGATATGGGTTATTGTTTCACAAGATTCAATTATACTTCTTCATAAGGAATTAAGGTTATTGACCGGATTTGCATAGACTTTATTTTAACATTGCAAAAACCGTATACGAACACCATATCGGCATATTCACCATTAGTATAAATGGAACGCATAATGATGAGTATTCTGCGAAAGTCTCTTACAAACTGATAAATGTTATTGAGAGTTTCCAATGCTAATTCCAAATAGTATTAATCCTTATGTTGCTAATAGTTTTTATACAGTTAAGGATAAAAGGCCATATTAGTATTCTATCTAATCCATCTCCTAAACAAAGCGTTTGCGGACATACCTTCACTTTGAACAACATTTAACTTGAATGTTAATGTTTACATTTAATTAATAAAGTAGTTAGAACAAGTAAATAGGTTTTATTTACTTCATATAACATAAATAATTCAAAATAACGAAAATCTTTAGGTGTGAATATCTCCTAAACAAAGCGTTTGCGGACATACCTTCAAAGGAAATTTTTTTCTTGTTTTGAGATCCTTAATTCATTTTTGCAGTTTGGTCACTAAACCCTAATTTGCTACACTAAACACCCTAATTTGCTTACATTTAAATCGTAACATAATTTGATCATAAAATTGAGAAAAAAGGTGATCTACAAAAATGTTTAGCCATTTGGCTTATACAAACTAGTTATTTTGACATGTTAGGAATGGAGGTCACGCCAAACGGCACAATATTTATATAGGCCACCTTTTTTCTTCACCTTTAATCAATAGTGAGATACAATTATCTTACAATTCAAGTGGAAAATAAATGGGTGTTCATGAGTTTTTAGTGCCTCATGAACTAAACAAAGTATACCGATCTCTAAATACATACCGATATATAAATAAAAAGTTGTAGGTTATAATAAAATGAAGCCAAACACGATGTTAATAATTTAATAATAAGAGGTCTCTACCACAGACTATAAATCTTATAGATCTTTTAATAAACCTTAACTAACTGAAGTTAAATGGAATACATAGTATAACATTGTATACACATAATGAAAATTAAAGTTAAATATTTAAAATTAACTACAGCTCACTTGGAAAGCAGGTAGTTGGGTGTTGATTGCATCAATTCCAAAAGGCATTTTTTGAGAGCAGACAGCGGCCACTTATTCCTCTGCAGGGGGTCAATACTTTGTATCCCAACTTCCTTCAGGATAGGTCCCAGTTTGGAGTAGAACAGTTCAGATGGTCTCATAATACTCACGATGCCTGCTTCATAAATAATATAAATTAAAAAAAAAAATGTATTTATCTTAAACCTTATTTAAAGATAAGACAGATATCTTTAGATTACAATTAATTATTCAACAGTTATCAATTAAAGCATAGAAAACAAGCCAAGACTATTTTTCGATTTTCTTTTTCTTTTTTTTTAATAAACAATTTTGGTACAAGAAAATCATGAGGTTTGAGAATATCTTCCAATATCAGCTAAATAATATTTAGGAAAGGGTCACCCACCTTGGTCATTAGAAATAGCTTCTCTGTGCTGCCACTTCTTGTAAAGGGTGAAGATAGGAGTGACGTTTTCGACCCAACTGATAAGGCCAGAGCGAGGACCAAGGGGTATTACAGAATAATGCCTGGCCTTGAGGCGCTCTTCTCTCAGCATTGAGTTAGCGATAGACAGTAGTTGCATAATCCTCTCATCCAAATGTAGATCTTCTAGTCCTTTGAATAGGTATGTAAACCTGAGAATCAACAAAACTCAGGTCAGGAATTTGTCAGACAATATAGCATTATAGTTGTAAATCCACTTGAGAAAAATTATTAATTAAAAAATTAAATAAAATGAAAATATATAATGATACTAAATAGTTTTGATGATTATTATTCATAAATATACAATAATCAGATAGATTAATCTATTTAAAAGAATTATAATCAATCCAAATAAGCATTAAGCATTGAGAAATAAAAATCATTGATAAATGACACAACTAGATGCAGGGAGAGATAATTTAAAAATTGAAAACTGAGTTCTTGCCTTCAAACGATAAATGAAAATCAAATTCACTTGGTGAAAAAGAGATGCAAGCAATTATTTGATTGGTGCTGCTTGCAATGGAATGCTTCAAAAATTACTGAAAAAAACACCTTTTAGAAAACCTTACTTAATAACAGTGATATGTTTCCTGAAGATAATTGAAAAGATTTTATTAAGAATTCAACAGTCCAAGAATTTAAGTTATTAGGATTATCTAAAAAAATTATCATTTTATTTTATAAATATCATGACATTTTAGATAATTTAATGGGTATGGTTTATTTAACACTACTATAAGAATCTTTCTTATTGACAATTATTAGATTATGAGAGTAAAAAGACATAATCGTATATAAGAACTAATCAAATTACTTACTGTTTTCCATCTGAACCATTAAAAACCAACTTCTTGGGTTTGGTCTTTGTTGGTAGAACAGCAACATTATTTTCTATCGTTTGTATAGTCACAGGGTTTTTAAGGCCTGGCATTGCTATTACTGAGTTCTTGAGGGCAGCCAAAGGTGGCGAAATGTCGGTCATTGATAATGGTGGTGCCGATCTGGATGACACCACAAGGCTACTTTGTTGAAGCTTTGTTTGAAGGGATTTGAGAGCATTCCAAGACTCTGATGGTACTCGTGGATTTGAAGGCTCACGTAATCTTTTCAAAACCTCTTCTATCTCCTTACCTACAATAATCAAATATTTGATCAGATATATCACAATAACAGATAAGGAAATAAAGATATCATAAAATCTGTGTAATAAAACTAGTCAACTTATAAATACAAACCAAATTTTTCTTGGAACTTTCGCTCATGAGGTGTCTCCGGTGTAACAGATGTTATTGCATGGAGTTGCTCCAGAACAAAGAGTAACTAGAAACAAAATTCAAACTATTTCAATGGACTTCAATAATAATTCAATATAGTAAACAGTTCAACTAACATAGGAAAATCAATTATTAAAAGAAATCTATAAATTCAGCAAAAAAATTTCTTTCAGAATTAAGATGTAGAACTTCAAAAGATTTCCTTCATGCTTATTTGTAACAAAAATAAAGGAGTTTAAACTTGAAAATTAAACTTGTTTCCGGATGTTAACTTATAAAAATTAAAAACTCTCTGTCGGATAATAACAAATAAGACACTGTTTCATTTCTTGCTCACAATAATAGTACTTTACAATATTTATTTCCATTTCACTGTGCATAAAAACTGCGATTATGTTATAAAAAGTTAAAAAGTTTTGGAGAATTTTAATGCTTCTTTAACCCTAAAAAATATTGTGTTTTCAATACAAACAGGACGAAAAGTTCTAATATTTATACATGTTAAAATATCTATATATTAATTTTTTTTTTTTAAGGAACCTTTATGTTCAATATATAGAGAGTTGACTGTATAATTAGTACTCATGAAAACATAAAAATTAAATTAAATCAGCAACATAAAAGAAGAAAATAAAAGAATTTTTCATTAAATTTGTACAAATACTGATTATTTGTTGATTATTACTCAATTGTTGCTACTTGATTATTACGTTAAATAATTAGTAACAGTTTTATCCATCCAATATCAGTAAAATATGATTTATTAAATCAACTCACAGGTTTCAGTATGAGCCGATGCTTCTCAGCAACAAGGTGATCCCTAACCCCTTGCGGCAGGTGACTGTTGGAGTCCGTCAGCTTCACCTCAGCTTGAAGCTGCATAAATCTCCTCGAGATATCTGCCTGATGTTGGTTAAGAGCGCCCAACCACAGTTCGTCCCACAGAAGGGTGATCCTCCTAAGCTCGCTCACCAGCATCTTCACTTGAGCAATTTGTTCTCCATACTAAGAAATTATTTATAAAAGATTTTAGAAATATCACTCCTTTATAAAAAAAAAAAAAAAACAAAGCAACTTTTACATGATAATTATTAATTTAACGAAACCTTATCACACAATTCTATATCAAAAAATGAACTCTGAAATAATGAAAAAATGGAAGAATATAAATAAACAATGAAATTACGTATAATAGATTGGAAAAAGATAAGAGAACTGGTTGAGGACTGTGGAGCTTGGTCCAGGCTGTACAGAAACATACCTCACACTGTGTGCAGCTCAAATTTTCTGTATTTTTCTCCCATTTAAGTACCCGAATACAACTTTTAAGAAATAAGTATGTAAGATTAAATCTGGCATATGACGTCCATTATCATTCACACATTGTTAAAGCCCATAAGAATCTGTTTTGTCCGGGAAGTCAAGCACTACAGAGTGCCATATATTAAAATTCATATTTATATAAAAATAACCCGTGCTCAAGTATCCACAGCTCCTTAATAACCCCTAAAAGAGATAACTGTCTCCTCTCGAGTTCTCTGCTTGGTCATTGTGAAATCATAAAGGAGGTAACAATAGCCAACAGCCTCTTACTAAAGCAAATTTGTAATGACTTTGATATCTACAAAGTTAGCTTATTTAAAACTAATTAATAAATATTAAATTATAAAAAATTCAAGCAAAAGTCAAGAGTCACTAAAAGTAAATTAAACTATATTAACTCAAATAAATAACTTATCTTCAGCTGAACTATATTGAATATTTTGTAATGATTATTTAAGAACAAAGAAAAGTACCTTCTTTGAAAGGGTGTCTAGTATCCCAAGGAAACTGTTTTCCAAGCATGCAGCCCTCTCATTTGAATTTTTCAAATCATCATCATTTGTTTCATCATCTTCATCATTTTCATCTTCTTCCTCTTCTTCATCATCTCCATCTTCGCATTCATGATCAAATTTCTTACTGACCCGGAATAATTCTGCAAAATGAAATAATGACATGAAACTAAAATCAACCATTTTGACCGTCAAAATTGTTCTCAATAAAATAACTAAAACATAAAATAATTGATCGATTCCTTTAAATTAAAATAAACAAATTATTAAAATAATAGGCATGAACAATTCTTTGAAATAGCTTTTCCACAACACATAGATTAAATAAGCTCAAACCCTCAGAAAGCTAATAGAACAGGTGTTTCCAAAATGCAGCCAATGAAAATTTTTACTTTAACTTGTGGCCACAATTTTTTTTTTTTTTGTTAATGAAAATTAGACAACTCTAAGTTTGTCTTACAATTTCGCCAATATTTCCGATTTAGTTAGCAACAGTCAATTTGTAAACTCTTGTTAATATTAAGATGCTCACTGTTTGTTAAAAGAAAGGATGGCATTTTTAAGGAATTAATTTTGAGAAGCATTAACATAAAAAATCTAGAACAAACAAATATGTGTTAAAAATATGTAAACGCTTACTTGTAGTGGGCATGTCCTTGATGGTTGAGGCTCCGGTGTGAGAACCAACCACGGCTGGGAAAATGATGAGATGAGGAGAATCCAAACCAATCCTGGAAAGCAGCTCAGAGACTCTTTTACGGACATATGGCTCTGGATGATTGAGCCTTGAGAAAAGCTGAGGAACGATAGCAGTCCACGGTGAATTGGGAGAGCCACTGAGTCCCGCCTCAACGACACCCTGTACCTCAGCAGCATGCTTCACTATAAGCCTCAGCAGTCGTAGGGTAGCTGTCACTATCTTATTATTTTCCTGAAAGTAACAAACAATATATTTCCTTTCTTCATTTTTTTAGCATTTTTTTGGAGGGATATATTAAGAGAAAAAGTGTTAAAATTGTCCTTTCATTATCGATAAAGAACAAAGCATTAGACTTAAGTTTTACAATAATATGTAATTGAAAACATTTTGTTAAATCAAGTGTGATTACATAGATTGATTACGTACCTCATGATATTCTGAAATTTCTATATACTTAAAGTATGCATATGCCGACAATCGGAAATGATTATATACTTGTAAATGCACCTTCCTCCAGACTGCCAATAATTTTTCAATTTGTTCTTCATTTAAAGCACCAAGCTCTTTCAATTGCTTTTCAACAACTTCGCCAGACATAGCATCACCCTAGAAACATATAGTTGAAAATTAAATCGCCAAAAAATATTAACCCTTATCAGTCGCTAGCTTTTTATACGTGATTCTCACTAGGTTGTAGCTGGTACAGGTAAATATGCAAAACAATTTTAATACTGTAAGAATAAAATTTTTGTGTTGTCACATGAAAGGTGACTAACAACCAATAAGGGTTAATAATAATTTGTTACAATATAATAAATTGAATTAAAATAATCATTTAAATTATTCTGATCAACTTCATTAATTACCTCAATATCTTCAGAATCTTTCCTTACATTGCTTGTGGTCAAAATAGAAAAAACTTTGGCATGATCAATTCCAGAAGGCAGGTTTGCCTATAATAAAAACAGAATAAAGAAAATCCATGAAAATAAGCAAAATTTATCCTCAAGTAACAACTAATAAATTTACTTCTTCATTAGATGAAAAAAGTAATTTCTAAAAATATATTATTAAATATTATCAGTATATAATGATAAGAGTAGGGTAGGGGTTATATGGCGATAAATTGCAGGATTATTACGCCCGAGTAAATATTGAATACTGAATGAAATAAAATGGTAATAGTGATCAAGTATTCAAAAAAAAGATTAACCTTAACGGCGGTGATTTCCTCGGGTGGAAGCCCTTCATGTACTCTACTGAGACAGTTTAGAGCACAGGTATATGACCAGCTCGCCAATCGCTCCCATGACTTGCACATTGAAGGGTATGTGAGAATTGACAATCTCAACAGCCGTCCAACTAAGGAGTCCTCAACTGATATGGCCCCATTTGGAGTGATAGGGCAGCCTAAACACAAATAAATACTGTTAATTTATAATAATTAATTGAATGGTAACTTATACTCTAAAACGGTTTTTATTATTATTATTAAAACAACTATAATGTGAAGACCCACTGTTCCCCACAAATATTTTTTTATCTGAGTTAAAATAAAGCAATAAAACAGACTATTAAGTATGATCAAACAAAATATCTAAAGCTTTAAATTATAGAAAAATATTGATATTTTTCATTCATAAACAGTCAGAAGGAATAAAACAATTAAATAATGATCTTAGTTCATACATTAAAAATTAATGATTTGCTTAAATTTATGATGAAACAAGAACAAATAAAAGAAAAATTGGCAAGATGGAAGAACATACTCAAACAATAGGCAACACATTATAGATTATAAATCATAAGTATAAAAATAATTTTTTTAGATAAAAAACCGAAAAAACATTCGTTAAAACAATATAACCATACATCACATACATAATAAATTTTAATTAATTATTAGAAAAATAAAAATTATTACAAGAAAGATCAGCGATGAATGACGGTATTTCCCGAGCAGCCTCCAATTCCAATAATTCTTGAAGGTAAGAATTAATGTAGGTCGATGATGGCACCTCGCAAATCCAAGAAGACAATTTTCTGAGCATACTAGCACTGATGTAGCGATAGTCTACAGAATTTTTTCCGGACAGTCCAAGAGCCGTGAACGAGCCAAGTTCTATGCCTTTCTCCTTTGTTCCAGTACTGAATTATAAAAATAATTAAATAAACCATGCAAGTAATTAATGAGGTAATATGATGTTATATTCCATGCAAAGACAATCCGTTAGAAATATTATTCAACAATTAACATGTTCACATTGTTCAAAATTAAAAGGTAGAATTAAAATACAAGCATTATCACAAAGCAAATACCTTATCAAAAGATTCGTCAGTTCTCTCAAAGCATTTGTATTTTCTATGGTCCATTGCTTCTCACCGTTTCCCCATGTTTCCATATAATTATTTGTAAGGTCGACGAGAGACTTATCGCACTTCTTATCTCTGAGCCCAAGAAGATGGAGGTGTTCCTTTAGGGTCTTATCTGCAAATTTATAATTACTTTCCTTGCGAGCAACCTTGGCCACCTGTACAAATATTGACATCATTTTAAAAATTTAAACATCTTAATCTACAGCAATGCAAATTAAACAGCTAGGAACTAACAAACATTAATATAGAAACCAAATATATCCCACTGTAAAATACAGGAGCTATAACACAAAAAAAAATTTGTTGTTAGATGAAACATTAGACACAGTTTAAGTTTTACACAGAAGCCCCCAAGATCTTTCCTCAGTGTTGTCAGCTATAGTGTCTATTGGTTTTGTTTGATAAATGATGGCTGGATGCTCTTAAGGATAGTATGGCCAATTAAAATTTTTAAACTTGTATAATTTTGAGTTACACCCCCTTTATTCTCATAGTGCAACATAAATTAATATCATACCACCAGAAAATTAATTAATAAATAATTATTTTTCATAGAAATCAATTATACTAACATAAATAATAACACAACAATAAGACCATAATTAGATTGTTTTAGAGTTAAACTTGGAAGACCAAAAGGTGTTATAACTTTCAAGCAAAGTTAAATTATAGTACAGTAATCTCATACAAGATTCCGTATCCGTATATATCCCGTATCTTTAAAACTAATGATTATTCGTGTATTAGTATATCATCAAATGTAGTGCATATTTTCTTACCCATTAAAATGGCAACAAATAAATCGCACAATTGTGTGAAGAAGTATATTTAAATTTATGTATCACTGTTTCTTATAAAATTTGTATTTTTTTTTTCTGTTTAAATTAAGTTTATTTTGTTAGTGAATCTACAGTGAAATTTAGTTTATATTGATCTGAACAATTTGTTTTATATTAATGCATTTATCTTTTTTATATTGTCCTCATGTATTATATAATGTTTTATATTCTACCTGTTATTTACAAATTAACTACAACTAACATTGATTGGGTCAGACTACATGGCTACGCTGTTTATAAGCCAATAAAATAAATAAATCGCATACATAAGCAACGGTTACACTGCCAAAAAATCAGGCGAATGTTGAGTCTATCTTACAGAGTAAAAAATTAGAATGTTACATTTTAAAATGGCCAAGAAACACAAACATTCAGGATTGTCACCTCCTTGATTTTGTTTTTAAACTGCAGATTTCGAATAAGAGATCATTTTAGGAGCTTTTTGAACAAGTTATTTATTAAAAGATTAGAAAAAGGCATTACTAAATCATGAGTACCTAAGCTCATTATTTCATCTAATCAGATGAAGCCTTATCTTGGAATAATGTTTCTACTTTTGTAAAATATACCTCACTCACATTTTTATATTTCTCATTAAATTAGTTTTTCTCTGAAAAGTCAAATATACAATTCGAGGATATGGAATTCTTTCCCATTAATGGGTATCAAACACGCAAATATTGAGGGATGTTATATCTTAACACTATTTATTTGTAATGTCAATCTTGATTAGATTAAATCCTAAATAAGAATGACTATCTATACAAAATTTAATAAATAAGAAGTTTAGGATTTTTCCCATTTCCCTGACCAATAATAGACTCTCGTGACATAAAAAAAGTTTACTTTTTTAGTTCATTATATCATATTTTAATAATTAGTAATAATTATATGTAATTGAAATTGGTTAGACAAATATAAGAAGAAAAACAAATATTAGAATAATAATAAAAGCTAAGAATTAACCTCAAGAGTAAATAGCTGCATACTCTGACTTTTTCTTATTTTATTCTGAATTGTGTCTAGTGTAAGACACCACCAGAGAGCCTGCTCCATGACTGGTGACTTGATATTACTTTTCCATATCTTGTATTCACACCCATAAATCTGAAAAACATATATCAAAATAAAGTCAAGATCAGGTCATTTAATGATATAAATTATATAGAAAATAAATCATTCTACTTACAGGTGAATCAATTAAATTCTGCTTCTGTTCTAATGAGCAGGCGATATACTTCATGAGAGTGGCTTTGTGCAACACCTCTGAAGGAGCGTCCCTAACACAATCTTCCATTATTGTTTCAGCCACAGCTTTGTACTTCTTAACAGTATCCAAACAGCAAGAACTAAAATCATCAAAAAGATTTTTAATCGATATCCTTCCTTAATGATTACTTAATGCTTTGCAATTTCAATAACTTTTTTTTTTATCTTCGATAATGTTAAATTATATTTTAGTCTTAATTTTTTCACTTTTTAATAAGGCTCTCACTTCCAATAAATGGTGCTCTGGGCAGAAAACGTTTAGTCACCCTCTCCTTTTTAAGCTGGACTTACCTAATCATTTTTTTCATCAATTTGAAACAACAGTTCAATAAGTTATTCTAAGCCGAAGGAAAAATAGATAATGTCAGTGTGGAAACCATTGATTTTTGAGGAAAAAATAAAACTCCGATTGGAACGACATTTGGAATTGCTCAGAAATTCCCACATTGTTTTGACATCAGTTTCCTCAGAGTTTTAATGATAATTGTACTTACATGATTTATTTATATAATTTTGATAAACACCTCGTAAGATCGCTTAACAACATTAAAAAGCTTGAATTAGTTCATTTTAAAAATAGGCTTAATGAAATTTTACAATAAGTAACGGTCTTATGAAACAATTGACCGTTATTAGTTTTCACACTTTAGTTTTCAAAACATTTTTTCTCTTGACAATTAATTTTGTTTAAAAAAAAAACGGTACTAGTTCACAAGAGTTTCGCACGGATTGGTTCACAATCACTTTGGTCACACTTGTTCCTGGAATCCCGAATGCGTTCGGGTTTATCCGAAAGAAAACGAAGGCGACCGATCTCTTGGGCAAGTTACTATTAACTTTCCCGCCATTTAACCTTAACCATGTTTAGTTATACAGCAGGAGTTGACTTATATTAGAAATTTAGGCTACATTATATAACCTTAATCGAACTTGTACATGTATTATATGGGAAGATGGCAGGATGGGAAGGGAAAGGTACTAAGACTTTGAAGTATTTGAACTTTGGAAAATACTTTGTGATAAATTGTATCCTTCAAGTTAAAATACAAACTAACGTGGATGGTAAGTGATTTTAACTGAAAAAGTTAAAGTATTAAGATTAAGATACTAAAAAATTTAATTTTAAAACAAATTTTTAGGAAAAATTTATCTAATCAAGGAAAGAACCATAGAATAAAATAATTTATTGAATTTGAATTTTTAAAAAATTAATAAAGATAATACAATTTTATAATGTACTTGACAAGATAGGATAACAGAAATATGTATAAAACCATAGAACATTTGATTATTATTAATAAAACAACATAAATTACAAAAAGAAGCATGCTACATACTTACTCTAATGCATTGGGCTCTGTATCAGTCATTTTAATGGCAACGTTCATTAAAGAGAAGTTCATTTCGTTCAATATATTACAATAGTCCCAACTCGGTCGGCTCTCAACCGAACCTTTGCTGGGACACTTCCAATTGAGGAGTTCCTTGGCAGCAATAAAATCACCTTCATCAAAAAGGTGAATAGATTTCACATCGGGGGGCTGAATAAACTTCTGCAAAAAAAAAAAAAAAAAAAAGAATGAACAAATAAAATTTTGAATACTGAAATTATGAACTATTGAAGGAAGTTAGTCTACTGTTCTACACATCATAGGTGATAAATAGTCAGACGCAGTCAGCTTAAGATTTTTATTGTTGCCGACGTTTCAATCCAAACATGTGTTATACAGTAAGTACTTGAACACCTTCAGTGCTGGCAATATGCCCACATGATGACCCACATGCATGAGTTTGAAAGGTCGGCAACAATAAAAATCTTAAGCTGACTGCGTCCTCACTATTTATAACATATGAAATTATAAACATATGAACCTCTCTATATCAAACTCTTTACAGTAAAACTAATCATAATCAATTATTACAAACCATTTATTTTTATTCTTTCTGTGACTTGGGATATATTATTATAAATTACAACTAAAATACACTTTTTATCTATTTGTAAAAAGTAATGAAAGTGTAATTTGTAAATTATTTGGTTGTTTCCAATTCAATCAATCAATCCCCTGCATACCGAAAATGGTGGGTAAGAGGTTATCCAATTAAAAAAAAAAATGTTTCCAATTCAACAAAAAACTTGAATTTACTTTGTTTTTTTATGTGGAATCGGACCATGGTTCTTTTTATTTTTCTTACAAAAGTGGAACCATTTTTAATAAAGAACAGCAAAATCACTATTACATAGAGGTTCAACTACATTTTTCAACTCAACGGCTCAAGACCCAAAAATCTTTCATGCTAAAGGCGAAGGCTTTACTTGAAGAAAGAGAGCTGGACTGTGAAGAAAGGGAGCCATTTATACAGACACAGTTCCCAATCCACAACCACGCGAGCAGGGCAGAGCTGCAAATACTCCATAAGGTGGATAAAAAAGAAACACCAGAATATGAGCTGAAAGCGATAGCACTAGAAACTATAGCTCAAAAGTACCGCCTCAGGATTGGCTTTACATTTATACCGATGGATCAGCTGAATCAGCCGTCAAAAATGCTGGGGAGTTTACTCGAGAGAGTTTCAGTTCAGTGCTGCGGTGGGTGAGGATGGTACGAATTTTGACGGTGAGATAGCAGCGATCCTCATAGCCCTAAGAACACTATCAGGAAGGCAAGTTCAGAACGCTGTTCTCTTTGTCGACTCGCAAGCAGCAATCCTCGCCATTACTGGCGCGAATAAATGTATGTCGAGTGCTATCTTGGAGTGCAAATCCCTTCTCTACAATCTAACACTCCGAGGCACCAATGTGGTCCTTCAGTGGATTCCGAGCCATTGCGGTATTCCAGGAAATGAGGAAGCGGATAGTCTCGCCAGGAGGGGAGCAGAATTGCCACAAACAGTCCATCCAAAATCCTACAATTCAATTCGGCGAATGGTGAGGATGATAGTGAAGGAGGAAACAAAAAATATGCAGAAAGACAAGGTGGAAGAGAAACGTTATGGATGTTTGATGGAAAACCCAATCACAGCAGACCTACCAAGAAGAGATGCAGTAGCCTGCTTCCGCCTGGCCACTGGTCACGACTATCTACCAAATCATCTCCACAAGATAGGCGTGGCTGAGGATCCTAGATGTAAATTATGTGAACAAGCGGAAATGGACGCAGACCACCTAAACGAATGTCCTGCTTTGACGGATATAAAGAATCAAACATATGTAAATGATTACATACAAAAATCAAAATTATATTGGGCAGCAAGATGTCGGATGGTCGAATGACCAATGACTATAGCATAGGAAAAAAAAAAAACTCAAATTTAATTATTCAATTATAACATTTTTAAAACCTTATATTAACTTCACTTTCATTGGGACTGTAAATGTAATTAACAAAGATTTTTTCCACTACACATCTAGTCCAACCTCATTTAACGGTTCCAATGCTAAGAATCAATAAACATGAATAAAAAAATTGATAAACAAAATATAAAAAAGTATTCCGAAATTAACTTTTTCAGTTGATTTATATTTGAGAATTTCAATATTGTGCAAATTAAAGAGAAAAAAAATTGAAACAGCTACCAACATATCTTTGAGAAGAACTGCCATTTTCATTTCCTAGGAAGGAAGGTTCTTTTTCTTTCCACTCTGCCAATTCTTCCCAATTATTTAAAGCAAGGTAACATTCAGTTATCTGAAAATTATAAAAATATATATTTTAACAGAAATAAATAATAGAAATTTTTTAAAAACATATTCAACATTTCAGAAGACTATCAAGAAGAAAAATGCTAAAGACAAGAAATAAATTGTTGCTCTCAAATAATAAAAACTTATAAAATAAACTGTACTCTTCCTGATGCATAAATGGATATTTATCGTACCAATAATAAACTATTTAATTCCTAAAAAAAAAAGAATAAACAATTTTTTCTTCAATTTCTTTCAAAAACTATGTTTCTCTTGTAGATTTTTTCAAAATATTTCTATATTTCAAAGTACTAAGAATTAGTAAGAAACATTTTGACCAGAGAATTTGACTAACACAATATAAAACAAATGTTTGCATACCTGATCAGCAACAAAGGCTCTCATACTATGAAGAGTTGTCTTTGGTCTTTTGTCTGTCTCTCCGTTCTGTTTTTCCTCAACCGATACAGTAAGGTTTTCTTTTAATTGATGTTTATATCCAGCAATAGCAGCTTCATACCTGCCAAAATAATTAATTCTTACACAGGATACCACTAGTCATTAGTATAATGAAGAGGAAGAATCAGTTAAGTAATTAAAGTTATAAAATAAAAATTATAGAATTTACACAAGTTAATATACCTTCTTCCAGCTTGATCTATCAAAGGGATAAGAACTTCATTCTTCACGTTTGCTTTTTCCTTTGCCCAGGCATATAGACCTTCAACAGCTTCCTTTTCTCCCATGTTGGCCAATGCCCGACCAACATTTATCAATGTAGATTCAAATTCCACTGTCTGCATAATTTAAATATTTTGTAGAAATAGAATGAATATATACATATATACATATTACAGATATGGAATTATAACAGCTGACATATTATAAAATTAAAATAATTTTCTGTAAAATAACAAACCTGAACTGATCCATTGTCCAATAGTGTCTGTAGGAAAGCATAACCATGCCTCACAGCAGCTGATGCCAAACCACAATGTATACACACGACCATGAGAGCAAATCTAATCCTTGACATCCATTCACAACATGAGTTGCGGTTTGTCGAGAAAAATGTTGATACCGGCTGAGGAAAAGAAATATTATTTAATATAATATAAATTATATAAACCATTAGTATTCATTATAATTAAAAGCAATGACTATTAGTTCTTAACTGTTGTAAGAACAATTAGATGTTTTATTTTTCAAGTAAAACAATTCAGTGCATGTATGTCGTAAATATAAATTATTCCGTTGGTACAAATGGTTAATCAGGGAGTGCGGGACTGTAGTCAAAAATCGAACACCATACTGATGTAATATTTATCTACAGCCTATGTTTTGATCAATGTTGTAGGTCTTCATCAGGACAAAAATAACTTTTAAAAATTTAATTTAATCCCCTTCAGTAAAAAGAAGCAACATTTATCACCCATTCAAAAAACTGTTTGAGCAAATGGAGCCTTCTACCAGATTAGTAACACAATAATTAACAAGAAAGAGATGAATAGAGACATCAAGTTAGTAATCTTTAAAACACTATTCTAACCTCTGCTACTACATGGTGTGGAGCATTGGGTAACCAAAAATAAATATTGCTCAAGAACAATAGTTGCATAGATGATTTTCCTCGGAAGAACCATAGGTGAAACCAAAATAGACTACATCCGAAACAAAGTTATTCAGGATGAACTGGATATAGTCTCAGTTAAGGCAGAAATAGAGGAACTTAGGAGGTTTAGACATTTGTGCAGAATTTCTGGAAGACCAAATTGTACATGGAGGCCAGATCAAAGACTGGATCAAAGACTGATAGGACAATCAAGGATAACATATAGGCTGTACTTGGAAAGACTGAGGAGAAGGAGAGGAAAGACATGGTCCCAGATGCACCAAATGGCCATGGATAATAGTGAGTGGCGAAAGTGGACCAAGAGCACTGCTCTAGCTGAGAGGTTATGGGAGCATGAAAGCGAAGAAAACAGTTATAAAAGTTACAGATTTGCCATTTTTAAAGAAGGCTAGCTAATATTTAATGTCATAAATCTAAAAACATAAAAAACCCAATGTACAGGCACCTACATAGTTATTAGCCAAAATTATTCTTTATGCACTTTTATTAAATGATGTTTAAACTTCACGAACTATAAATTCACTAACCTTTGTACTTGGAGGAAATGCAAGAGCAGTTCCCTCGGCTGCATTATACATAGATTTCTCAAGCTGCTCGATGAACTGCACTAAGAGTCTAGCTCTTGCACCACTAACAGGATGTTTGCTGCATACTGTACGAGAGATTGATTCCTTTCCAAGATCCCTTATCATATCTGTAAAATTTATATAATTTTAATTGTTAAATTATATAAATTAAATAGTTATTATTCATATACTCTACATTAGAAGCATGTAATAGTAGACATAACTAAATGAAACATGAAATATCATTGCATGTAAAACAACATTATGTCTAAATATTCTAAAAGCACATCTTAATACGGGGTCGAAGGTGCGACAACAGACTCATGTCACAAGTCATAACCCTTTAAGCCAATTCAGAAATGTCTAATCAACCAGTATAAAGAACAGACAAATCCACATAATTTCAGAAACATAAGAACCTTAGGTATTTATATATTAGACACAACAGAGAATTTCTGAAGAAGTCTGTTATTTCTCAAAGATTGTCAAAGATTTATTGAATGCCCATCATAAACAATTATTTATAGTGGGTATATTTTCAATTAGAAATAATATTTTTTAATGAATATAAATTCTTAAAATGTTTATTTTAATTTTTTTTTTTTTTTTTTGTTTCATAACGAATGTAAACACAAAATATAACCATTTATTTATCTTCTGTTCATTATTCCTAGAATTGGTGTCTTGAGGTTTTATTTTTTTATTAAATGCCTTTTATGCAAATGTAATAAACAATATTCGCATATAATATAATCATTAATTTAAAAGCATTATGCAAGTCATAAATTAGATAAAATAAAACACCCTTGCAATATAATCAGTCTCTCCAGAAATGAGGCAGAGGAAACTCTTAAATATTAAGACAGTATTAATTTTCTCAGAAAAATCAATATGACAGTGAATAATGGAAATTTAATGGAGGACTCAATAAGGTAACAATCAATTGTATATAATGAGTAAAGTTACGTACATGAGAGGCTTTTAAAAGTATACAAATCTATGTATAGTGAAATTGTATGACATGGTTCGTTAGATTAGATAATTATGTAAAATAACATTTTTTGTAAATGTAAATGTGATGGTCGAAACGCTGTCAAAATAAAACAATTAATAAATAAAATGTTGGTGAATAATGGCCTAATTTGTATAAAAAAATATAACCATTTAACATGCCCATAATTGTTCATAGTTTCTTTTTTTATTTATATTGAAATATTATTTTGTTTTACAATCTATTTGTCCATTTCCAGAGCATGGACTTTATTATTTAAATAATATGAATGAAATGAACTTTAAATAATAATCAAAACTAATTACTTTCAAAAGCTGTGAAAGTCTCAAGAGGCCTGCCGAGACACGTCCTCAGCTTGTTATCAATACACAAGCGAACAGCTTCAAAAGCAGCCCACTCACTGAGAGCTGCTTGGTTGCCAATGATGGCTGATCCATTCTCATAATCAAGTTCCAGAACTGGAGAACACCTCACCACCATTTCAATCATCCACTCAATATTGCTGGAAAAAAAATTATAATACAAATAAAAAATTTAGTCCAAAAACAACAATGCCAAAAATTAGGCACCGATAAAAAAAGAAAATGAACAGTTACAAATCTTATTCTTCTAAAATCTTCAGCTTTCTAATGGTTCATTAAACATCTATAGTACACATAATTATATCAAGAAATTTGTTTTTTCATTCTTTATAACCTGTAAGTCTAATCTGTTAAAAAGTACACATTTCTCATCACTCTTCATTATTTTTTATGAGTTTATTGTAAATATAATTTTTCTTAAATCTTAAGCATTATAACAGTCCAGTTTTATGATATATCAACAGTACTGTTGTAGATGGCCTCTATTTACTCCTTTAAGTGACATTGAGTGAGGGAATGAGAAAGAATCTATAGGGACGTAGGGTTGGACTATGAATTGGACTCAACTGTGCAGTGGACAAGCGGTTCAGTGAAAAGAACCAAATGAATAAACAATTGATGAAAAAGATACAGCAGAACAATATACTTCTTATCAAACTTAAAAACATCTCCTTGTCTTCTAGTGTCCTTAAATGGTTCCAATCCTTCCTTACCGGTCGCTCCCAGTATGTTGTAGTCCCTAATAATCCCCATCAGAGTCCCTATCCTTGTCCAGAGGTGTTCCCCAGGGGTCTTCCTTATCTCCCACCCTTTTTTCCATCTATATCAATGACCTTCCGTCCTCTATCCTGCACCTCTATCCTCCACCTGTATGCCAATGATGTCCAAATATGATGTCAACGCTATCTCCTTCCATACCAAACCCGTCAACTCCTGGTTTCCTCTGTTGTTTTCTCCCACTTCGACTATGGTTGTATCGTATACAGTAGACTCTTGCGAGAACTCCAAGTCAAACTTAAATGTCTAATGAATTGCTTGATACACTTCATCTTCGGGATCTTGAGAGATACGCATATTACGCTGGGACATGAAAACGGAATTATGTGATGGCAGGAGAGAAGCACTCCATTGAAGATTAAGAAGATCGAGCCCACACTTATAAGACTTTAATAGATTCATTCATTGTTGTTGTTAAAACAAATTATCTTATTATACAGGAGTGGGTGGTCCTTTTATTTAGTTGTCCTATATGCCTCACAACTGAACAACAAACCAGGTGAGACAATTCATTTTAAAGTGTATTTGCTCAGTCCCACATTTCATATATATATATTCTTATGATTATTTCTTGCCACTCAGTGTCACAAAAGATTTATTTCACGAATTCTCAACAACAGTAAACACCTTCAAAAAGGTTATGTCCAGAGACGCGGCTCTGTTACAATTTTGTTTCTAAAAATTGAAATTCTCGAGTTTAAATAACCAAGACCCCCGACGAAATGGAAGGTTATTTACAATACCTATTATTTTCAATTATGAGAATTTGTTTTCAAACGGAAAAATTATTTTTCATTTTTTAGTTAATTGTTTTCATCAAAAGAATTTAAGTGTTCAAACAATTCATTTACAGCTTTATTTATATATGCATAATCATTACATTGCTTTATTTTGAATAACTTATTTATTTGTTATCTTTTATCTTCATCATATCCACTGGCGAGATATCATTGAATTACTTTAAAACAAGTTTAGAACAGCTTATTTTAGAAAAAGTTTTACTTTTGACCATTTAACTTTCAACTCAATTAGTTAAAGTAAAAATTCCAACAAACGATATATATATATCATGTTACTTACCTCTCTCCTATACCTCCCAAGAGGTATGAAATAAACTTCTTAAAGTGATAAACAGTCAACTCTCCTGTATCACCTCCACACATTTCTTCATACTGCTTCACCAAAAGAACTCTCAAAGCACAAGTAGGTTCCTAAAAGTAAGTTTAGTAGATTAAAATTAATTTAGAATGGAGGAAAAAAAAATAATGTAAAGGCATTACTTACAGCAGCTGAACCATTGATTGAAAACGTTGTGACAAGACAAGGGAGCAGGTCCATAAACTGATGATATGCTGTTTTTGTTTCAGTATTTATAGAATTTAAGTAATAAACGCTTAGTTCCATGAATATTTTCATAACAGATTGCTAAAAAAAGAATACAAATATGTTATAATATCTATGGTTATGTTCATAATTAGAATTAAGGGATAAATTAAAAGAGGAAACTATTGGATAAGTGACATTCATCTTCTATTAAAAGAAAACTGTAGAAAACAAAATATTTTTTTGATCCATCAATAAATGGAATTTCGACAATGAAAACAGAATCGCTTTTAAAAAAAAAATTAATTATTTAATTGAGTTAGACAAATAAGTAAACCTTAATGCCATTTACAACCAAAAACATAAGCTAATTCACAATCGGGGATACCGATTGTCGCATTTATTCTGCTTTTTAAGTTGGAAATCATTTATCTTGCTTTTTCATGGGTGCACTATAGGTTTGCAATTCATGCTTTGCCTGGCAACCTGATAACCTGAAGATTCAAAGTTAAAATCACAGTGTCAGGGACAATTAACCTGGCCTAGCTTGTGTAGCTGAAAAGGGAAGAAAATAAAATAAAGAAAAACAAATAAAAAGCTTGCTTTATCATGTCCAACTCAATCTAACAATAAAATTAGCTTGTGCAGCCTATAGAAAATTCTCCAACTGCAAAGGATATAAACCTAACATTACTTCAATAGCTGCAGTCAGGGTGGTTTTTATTGCACCTGTTATCATTAGATAGGCTAATTTTGTCGTTTTCCAGTTATATTCGGTTGTGAACAACTCTTGCCTTGCCCTATGCCACCATACATCAGTTGAATATAAGAGTATAGGTCTAACCGCTGTAATATACAACCAGTAATTGTGGTTTAAGCCTCCATGCCTTCCCTACATCATTTTCACAAGCCCATAGGGATTTTACTGATGTTAATGCTATATCTAAAGAAACTTTACGAGTTCGCATCCCGGTGTCAAGGGAGCTTTTAACTCTAGCATTAATCCCCTGCCCTCACTCCATGGCCAGGGGTGAACCACGTATAGCCTAAAAGGCGAGGAAGGAGAGGTCAGAAAAAAAACAAAGAAGTAAAAAATCTGGTGCAGTGCACGTATCACACAACTTTTACTTCCAACCACCCTCTTCTTAACAGAAATAAGTATTTTCCAACAAAAGTGAAGTGAAAGTAAAAAATTATAAACGCTATGATTTATATTTCACTAGCTTTACCCGGCCACACGCTGCTGTGGCTTAGTCTGGCAAAATGGAAAAGAAAGAAAACAGAAAGCACATATGAGTGGATTAATACCAAAGGACATCTGTCATTTTTAAAAAGTTGGGAAACAAATTTATCAGTAAAATGGCTTCAATTTTAACTAATTCTAATGATTTTTTTTTCATGACCCAACTTGAACATTCGTAATCATCTCAGTGAATATGGTGTCATTCTTAATCATCAGAAACAGTCTGAGTTGAACTTATAAAACTAAAATTGACTTTATATCCGCTTTCTGAAAATGACACAGATCCGTCCTTTGATATCAAGCCACTCATATATTTTCATATTTTATTTTTTTTTTGTATATTAAATGTATTGCTTAATGTTCAACTTTGTGTTGATCATTTAAAGGCAAATAAAAATGTAAATGTTTGGTTGTTTAAACTCTTAAATATCAGAAAGTTCTTCACCCGTTGCCTTGAAATTTTGGCTTAACGTTGCATTTAAATACGCGCGTGGTTTAATATATCTACTATTATAAAATGTAAGGTGAAACTATTTAATAATATATTTATTAAAAACGCACCATCAGCTAGACTGTTAACACAGACATACACACACACACAGACCATTTTGCCAGACTTGGTTGGTTATTTGGACTCATGGGACCTCGAAACGTGTATTTCTACTATGTATTTCTGTTTAAAACTCAGATTCGAAAATTTTCAGGATCGCAATACTTTCCCTTAATATATATTTCATATGTAAGTAAGTGAAAATAAAAATATGATATGTAAATTACTGTTATATGACAGCTAGAAGAAGCTACTTGGAATGGTCAAACCCTTACCAGAACTACTAAACTCCACCTTTATAAAACACTAATCAGACCAGTTCTAGTATACGGCTACGAAAGCTGAAATATTCCAAAGACCCAGGAGCAGGCCCTCCTCTGCTTTGAGAGACGAATTATGAGAAGGATCTTTGCAGCAGTATGCATTAACGGTAAATGGAGGGAGCATTTACAGGGAAATCTGAGAGCTTTATGGTGAAGGTAATGTCGTAAAATTCATCAGGGTCGGACAGTTAAGACGGGCTGAACAAATCACCAGAATGGGGCCTGATGAAGTACCCAGTAAGCTTCTAGAAGAGCAGATCTGTGGATCAAGAACAGTAGGCAGATCCAGACTACGGTGGACTGATGGTGTGGCAGCCGACACACGGACCCTCTTAAAGCAGGCGCACAGGACAGGTAAGTTGCAGGTGGCCCTGACTCTTCGAGAGTTGTAGTGCCATTTAGGAAGGGAGGACAGTATGTTGGTGACTACTTCAGCATAGAGAATAGATCTGATAGAGAAGAATTTTGAGCAGTGACTAAATTCATTGCTTCCAGAGAGAAAAATAAAAAATCTGTCCACTAACATGACTTCCCTACCTATTTCAGCAAAGTTTTTATATATTTAAATGTGTTCATTAAGAAACAAACAAAAAAAATTGAATTAGATTTGTTCTTCTTAAAATTGATCAAAGAAAAGATTTGAGTATGATTTCTATGATAAACAAAAACAAAACCACCTTGTGGAAGATCAGCATAAAAAATTCAATACTTTAATATTGCTAATCAAAAACTTTTTCCCATAGCCCAATTTCGTCAGAAAATAATTTCTGTTGAAAAAGAGAAAATAGTGAGCCTTATATGATGCAGGCACCAGATTTCTTTACTTTCATTTATTTTTATTTTTCCTCTCTCCTCCACCCCTTTCTGGCACTAGGATTTGAACTCATAATCTTACATACAATATTGAATAGTGTAACTTTGTTAATATTTGACTTAAATGAACGATTTATATGTAGTTTTGTAGGGAATTTCATCAACTTTTGTACTATTGCACAGTGTAGAAAATAGAATATGTTAGTACTGCTTTGATTCCAATGATTTTTTTTTTTTTTTTTTTTTTGTGATTTATTTAATTTAAAGTAATTTAATTACCTTTCATAAGTTTTTATATAAATTTTACCATAGAAAATATACTGAGCGAGTTAGACCCCAAAACATTTTTTTTTCTTTGTTCTTTTTTCCCTGAATATTCGTACTCGGTTGCCTTAGCTAAGAGTTCGAAAATTCAAACATTTCTTTCTTTCTTTAGGTCATAAATAACATATTTTAAGCATTGAAAACAAAATGATCGAAATGAGATAAATGAGCTACCACTTACTGGCCAAAGTCCATGATATGAAATAACCAATTTTTTTAGACATTCAATTGCACACAAGCTAACATTTTTTCTGTTGTCCATAGCTGCAGTACAGACTGCTTTAACCAATTCAATTACTTCATTAGTTTCTCGCAACATAGTGTGGTATCGCTTGCCGAGAAGAAGCAAATCAACTGCCCACTTTATAATTAGAATTTTGTTCCCTTCATCCATATCCTACAAATCAAATAATACAAATTAAATTACATAAAAAAGTAAATTCTCAAGGAACTTCATGGAAATGAACAGGTGATTTCCTGACAAAGAATATTACAAATTGATGAAAGAATAATTATTAAAAATAGCTTTAGTAGCATTTTATTGATAATTATTCGTTGATTCAACAAATTAAATCAATATAATTATATTATAGAATTTTTACCTCAATAAGATTTTTAATAAGAAGATTGATAACAGTTATCAAATAATTAGTTGTAGGAGAGGTTTCATAACCATTTGTTGTCCTCACACTAAGAATGTCTGCAAGATTTAGACGACCAGATGAACAGTTGACCAAGCCATTGCTTATGATAAAATAATCATTTCTGGAAAAATAATTAAAGTTATTGACATAAACTATGACAAAGGTTGCTATAAGACTAAATTAAATTGTTTAATCAATTTACATTTTAATCTTAATATTTTGTTCAAGACCTGCTCGCTCCTTATATGCAATGTTTCAACCTACAAGTCATCATCAAGGAGTACCCCCTCATTATAATTAAAATTCATTTTAGGCTAAGTTGGTTAAGTCTATCTGGCTTCCAATAGTAAAAGAACCAAAAAAGACTTATTAAAATTAGCCATCAATTAGTAATGAATGTTAATGATGAAGTTTTCTCCTAATAGATAATGGCCCATAGTCTAAAACGTTAGATAAGTGAATAAATAAGTGTTGAGACAGAAGGATTAAAATGAGATTTATTGCTAAAAATGTATTCAACGAGGTTTCAATATTAATATAATTTTGATTTAGATAATATTTTTCTTTCTAGTAACTTTTTACTTATTTTTTCAATGAACTTTCAGTAAATTCATTGATTTTTCACTGTCTGTGATCACCCTAAATATTTTCAAAGAACTTATAATTTAAACAAATTTTCATAAAAGATTCATTAGCTTTTCATGGACTAGTCAATTGATAACAGTCAACAATATCTAGGAGACAAACCTTATGATGTCATAAGAAAAACCATAACTTCTATGTCACCATCCACTCCACTAAATCATCACATAATACATTCCATTAATTATAATAAAAGTTAAGATAAAAAAGTAAGAAATATTAACTTACGCGGCACAATGTGATTTTAAAAGGAAAAGATACGAGTAATGTAACATAGGGTACTTCAATGGAGTTAAAACTTGGGGAATTCCTTCAGCAAAAACATGGAAGATTGTTGGTTTGAAGCTTATCAAAGTTTCAGGATCATCTGAGACAACTAAAACAAACATTACAGGCAATTATTAATCAACACTTCAAACAGTTAAGCTAACATATTGTCACTAAGTTTGGAAACATAAATCCATTTAATTTGTATAAAATTACATACTTCTAAATTAAAATATGTTGATTATTTTTAGAAAAATTTTATAATTCCAAAATTATGAGAAACAAAAATGTATACTTTATGTTTCAATGGTGTTTTTCGAGCAAACTAAAAATATCTTACACAAACCAAAATATTCAGTTCAGTACTATTAAGTAGAATCAACAAATATATAATAATTAAAATACACCAACTGAATTATATAATAATAATATATATATACTTGCAGTCCTTTACCTAATGGAGCTAGAGCTTGAAAAATAAAAAACAAAATATGTTCAGCCTCTTCTTCAGAGTAAGTAGTTGAAGTGTGGATATTATTTTCGGCAGGAATAAAAGGAACTAGATCAGGCTTGATTGAGCGAAGTGCTGCCTCCATATCAGCCATTATATGCCTGAAATATACAACATTTATATTCAATTTAAAATGGAACATCTATGTGGTAAATTTTAAACAGAATGAAAATCTTTTCCTATGGAATAGTTTAATTTCAATTTTTATTAATAAAACAAAACTGAAGAATTTGAAATGTTGATAATTTAAAGAAATTAAAGATTTCCCACAGCGGAAGCCAGGAAAAAACATTTTCTTAAAAGAGATAGACATTAAAAAAATGTATTGGTTCTGTAAATTTAAAAAACAGGCATGATGGCAGTTCATAATGAAAACTTGTTTAAGCTGTTGTCGACCAATGATACCAGATTTAGTTTTAACCATTAAGCATGTTACCAAAAATTAAATTTGACCAAGTAAAAAAATAAAAGAAAAAAGTAAATAAATAAAATAATTCAAATTTAAAATTTTTTTAGAATAGTAATACTAATTGAAATATAAACAATAATCTGAGAAGGAGTTGATCGGGGAGGTGCGGTCAAATAATTACTAAATTATAGAAATAGTATTATTTAATTTTTATGCAGATGTTTCGACCCACTTTGCAGGTCTCCATCAGAGCTACAAAAGATACAGAATATAAAAGGTGCATGGTGAAAATAAAATAAATGGATTTAAGTAGATATAAAATAAGAAGAAGTTGTCTGATAAAGAAATAAAAAGATGATATCAGAGATATAGTGGGTGACAATGTAGTTAAAATATCAAGTATTATATATATAGAAGATACAAACAAAAATAGAAAATAAGTATGAATAAAAATAGAAAACAAAGGAGAATATAGCATGCAAGTTAAAAGTAAACAGATTGCGATAAAAGATAAGGAATGAGTGTATAACAAACTAATAAAGATTACATTTGATAACTGTAGGTTAACAGATAAAGAAACATTGGCATAAAAATTAAATAATACTATTTCTATAATTTAGTATTTATTTGACCACATCCCCCCCCCCTTCCGCCGATCAACTCCTTCTCATATTATATCATGGTCAACCATCTCTACATCATTATAAACAACAATCAATAATCAAAAAAATAATTATATAAACCACATAAAAAATAAAATTTTAAAAAAACCTGTACCACTACAACCCATGAAGGGTCTTGGGTTCAGTACTAATATAGGGAAAGTACTGTTTCTTAGTCAATAGCTGTGAAAGAAGGTGATTTGACAGAGATCACGCTCAACCGCCATGTTTACTCCCTTAATCAATTATTTAATTAAGGGAACCCACTTTATTGGGGCTGGGTATGCTCAGATGTCTCCCAATTCCAAGGTTGTCCCACAGCAGATGAAACAGAATAAATATTTTTTTCTGCCATGAGGTAGATTCGAACCTGGGATCTTAAGCATTTGAAGCTTAGTGCCCTACCACTGAGCTAACAGAGTCCGGTATATAGAATCCACATCACAACATGAAATTACAGCTGATACTCATTTTAAAAAATGAAATTGAAAGATTCCTTACTCATAAGACTGAATCAAACAATTTATCTCCTTCTGTTGTAATAATGTTTGATAAATTAGTAAGACATCATTTTGGAGAACACCATGCCTCATTGACAATATTATCGAGCTGGGTTGAAGAATGGTATCTATAAGTTTGATAGTTGTTGTCTCACTGAGTACGTCCAATACCTAAAACAACATGAGTAACATTATAATATAAAATTATAATCATATAATAATATAAATTGGCAATAAAGTGTGATGTATAATATAGGCTTATAAAGAAAATAAAAATTTGTCCGAACTGTGACTTTGTCCCGCTTATTTTGGGTTGATAAAAAATAATACAATCAGAACTCCAGAATACATGAATACCTCACCTTTTATGCTATATGGGTGTTTTCCCGGGTCAGGGGGGTGAGGACGGGGATTAATGCCAGAGATAAATAACCAGAACGCGAACTTGTAATTTTATTGTCTTCAACTTCGGTTATCAGGTTGCCGGGCAACATGCGGTGCTGTGCACGCGCGTTAGTCCGCTCAGCCACCCTGCTCCGCATTTACACAATTTGAGCAATGAGTAGTATAATTAAATGTACTGTTATATAATTTATAAAATGAGGATTGGATCGCCATTAGACAGACAGGGGCGTACATACCACTCTAGGGTGTGTGTGTATGTATACATATATAACATAATATAAAATTAATGTTAGATTAATCAGAGTTTGGTAAGGATGAGTAAAGTATAAATTTCATCATATTTTCTCTTCTTGGATTTTTTAAATACATTTTTAGGCTAAATAGTTTCATTAAGTATTATTACATAATATTATTTTTTTTAAATCCAAAAAACTGGCCATGCTTTCTTGACAATTATTGGTCACTTTATAGAAAATAAAACAGCAGAAATTCATGACAACTACAGTATTCAAAATGTTTAATATGAATTTTTAGAAAAGTAGCAGGATTAATGCTAATTAAATCTCAATCAATGTTTTGATTCAAGAGAAGAGCAACTGTATTTTACAAAATAATCCTGAAAATTAAAACACCTAAATCTTTATAAAAGAGAGATTCATTTGATGAAATCCTAATTTATAATGTGAAATCCCTTATCTCAACGGTACGGAAATATGAATATACTAATAGTTGATAATTCTAAATTAATATATTTACTGGCAATACATGAAAAACTTAATAAAATGTAATACAAAAATATAAAAAATATATATATATAAAAACCACAAATAATAAAAATTACCTTGACAATTAGATGAATAAGAGAAAGAACTGAACCTCTAGACAAGGAATCGCATCTCTCCATTAAGGAGTAGATGTAAATATGTACAGGATCAGATACAGACAATGCCTCAGTCTTCAGAAAGCTCAAGATCATGGTGGCACATTTATTTCCTGGAACAAGCATAGAAGAAACTCGGATTAACCAGCCAAAATTTGTAAAAAGAATGTTATCAAAATTATTAAAGATAAATTCCAATTTTTAAAAGCCCACAGTAGGTAATGCGACAGAGAAATGAGAAATCATGAATTATGAAAATTATAAATGACAATTTTTAAGCTTTCTGAAAAACAGCAATAAGCTTTTGAGTCCCAAAAGCCATAATCTGATAAAAAAAATTGAGGAAACATGACAGACGACAAAGTCTTACTCCAAGGCAAGTATCACAATTATTGAGTCATTTATAACGGTTATTTCTGATATTCAACTGCAACAAAATTTAAAAGATCTTATTAAAACTTTAGCTACTTTTTAAATAATTAAGAAAAAGTTCTTCAAATTAAAATATACTATTTCAATAAATTTACAATTTTAATCTGTGTTTAATGGGTTTGTACAAAGAGGAACTGAGTAGCTTATTCAACCACAGAAGATGGCACAACTTTTTTTTTTCTAAATACACACATAACATGTTAAATAATTCTCTTAATTTATAGCTACAATCTAAGATAAGTAAATATATATCATATAATAAAAATTTACCAGCAATTATCAATTCATTGTAAAGTTCTGGTTCCAAAGTCTGAAGAACTATCTCCATAACTTTGGCAAGTGATTCAATCAGAAATGCATAAGAAACATTAGGTGTATTCTCTGGGCTCATTTTTGGCCCAACACCTTTAAAAACTGATGTGTAAACTCTGAAAAATGAAGGCAATTTAAGGATAAAAAATGAATTATTTGCTATTAAATAAAATATATACCACAAAATAAAATAATAATAAATTAACTTATATCATGCTGAACATTATTACTAATCAACGTTTTTGGTATAGTACTTGAAAAGTGAGAAAATATGGACCTTTTTGAACAATTGTACTATTAACCAGGAAAATAATGACACAGAATCCAGGATTAATAAACAATATATTAAGGTATTTAATTTATAACACATTTAATAAATATAATACGTACTCTATAAAAGCAGTTATTTTCCGAACCATATCAGTCGTCTTAGCAGGTTCCGTGTCAGGCTGTCTCAGGTACCGAAGAAGATCATCTTTAAAAGTTTCAGCATCTTCTAAAAATTGATGAAGCAGATTTATTGTAAATCCCATGTCGATAATCCAATACGGGGTCATACGCTTCAAACAATTAGTGGCACATTTGAGAACTTCACGAGGTTGGTTAACATCAATATGCCAACCAACAATAATATCAATGATATCCTGCAAAAAAACACAGAAAGGTGGATAAATTAATTCAAAAGTCTTCATAAATACACTATAAAACTATTTAAGATAGAATATTATTAAAATAAGAAGAATAAAATAGCTAAGATAAGAGTAAGATAGAGGCGAAGTATGACTACTAGTAGCAAGGTAAAGGCAGAAGAATAGTCTCAAATAGAAACTCAAAATATTTACATTTCTTTTATTTAAAATTATCTGATTAAAAATTATATGCCACATTTTGTAATTGGGATCACTTTTTCCTTCAGAATAGTGAGAGCATTAATTTATTAAATACATTTTTAAAGGTAGAATCTTATACAAATACTAACACTTTTTCTATAACAATCAATAAAAAAATATGTTATCATAGATGTAGTTCAAAGATAATAGGAATAAAGATGTTCATGTAATTACACAAAAATAACTCTTAAAAGAGAATCCCTATCCTCGATTTGAATAAAATTAACTCAATGTTTCTATGAACTAACTAAATTACAATTACGGCTTGTTGGTATAAATTTTCATAGACCAGTCACCAACCAATTACTGCACAGACTTTGTACTTCTTCCCTCAAGGACAATTAATAATATTCAAATCTATTTCTAAACTAAGAACAGAAATATAGATAATATATTGTAATTTTATTTATAGGACTTTAAACCTGAAGATAAGGAGAAAATTAGAAATGCATAAAATACAAAGAATAATATTTTAATCTCATTATTAATTAGGCTGTTAAAAAACTGGACTGTTTTGAAGTTAAATGAATAACCTATATTTATTCACAGAGTAAGATGGATAATGAAGATATTTATAGGAAATATCAATGGTTGATCAAAACAAATCATAAACTTTTCAATATCTATTAATAGTTAAATATTATATCAATAATTACTTCAGTTAAACTTAAGACTACTATGTGTCCAGGTTTGCAACTGAGATTTCCAATGTATTGATAAAATCGTATTCCACCACATCAACATAAGATAGTCATTTTTCTTCTTAAAATTGAAAAAACTAACTGTTAATTTTATTTTATTTAGTGAGTAGTACACAATAATCACATTAGGCCTACAGTGTGCCAATAAGCTTTTATACTTAGAATCAGAGTAGCCTCAAAGAAAAAAAAAACAACAACAATTAAATCAATTTCAAGTATATTCACTAGTTTCATGTTAACAATTACCGTATTTGCTAGAATATAGGCCTCATGTCAACCATCCATTTTGAAAATAATTTTTAGAGAAAATAAAGAACAGAATAAGTTAAATTATTGTAAAAAGAACTTAATACCTTGGAAGTAACATTCCTCCAAAACTTAAAATTATTATTTTGATGATATAAGAAAAAACCAATGGAACGACAGACTAATAGATATTTAAATTTTAGAATTTTGAAGTATTGTTACTCCCCTTCCTCCTCTCCCCTCTAAGGTATCGTATATTCTATTGCATAGAACTAATAAGAAATAAACTTCCAGAATTAATATAAATATCTCAGTAAGAATTGAAAATTGAATTCGTAAAACTGAGTTTTTTTAATTTAAAACAATATATGGCTGGCTAGTATATGAAGAAAAAAAAGTTTTAGTCACATGTCCATTTCTGTGAAATGGTGTTTTATTTTAATAATTTTTCAAAAAGTGAAATGATTTAAATAATAACAAAAATAAACTAATTAAATGAAAATTAATCAGTTTCAATTGTTTAAGATTAAAAAAATTTAAACACTTTCTGCTGTCCTATTTTATCATTTACTTCTATCAATTTGTTTTTACTTTACTTACTTAATTAGTTCTTATATTATCAAATTTAAACGAGTATCAGTTTTTCTTCTCTTTCAGTTTTATGTAATCTTGCTTATGTTCTGAACTCACAGCTTAAACATACCATATGCCTTTAATATATTCATCCCTGATCACATTTTATCAAATTTCTTATGGTATTTCCACTCCCGAAAATGTGTGATATTAAGTGTACAAGTAATCACTAACGTGATCCACCACAAGAATAAAAACCAATTAAAATATGAAGTAATTTGATAGCTCTGAAAAGAAATATATCAGACCCCAAATTCAAGTCAAACACTCATTTTATCATTTTTTTATCATCATTTTATTTTATCATCATGATCAATATCTGGCTCAACAAACCATTACTGGGTCTGGGCCGTCTCTAAAAGCTACTGCCAGTTGGTATGGTTCTGGGATGCAGCTGTCCAGTTCCGGATTTGTAGGTCTCTTGCATCCACAGACACTCCATCAAACCATCTTGCCCTAGTTTCCTCTTCTTCTTGTCCTGTGCAGTTTCTCCAACATTAGTAGTTTGGGAATCCTAGAACCATTCGAGAAATATGTCCAGCCCAGCGTAACCTTCCAATCTTAGTAAACTTGACCACGTCCATCTCTTTGTAGAGCTCCGGAAGTTGTTGATTTTTCCTTCTGTGCCATAGATTCCTGTCTGTAACTGGTCTAAAGATTTTACGGAGGATCCTCCGTTCGAATGCAAGTTTTCCTTTGTCTGCCTTTGTGGTATCCCAAACTTCTGAGCCATAGATTAAATCCTTATTTTAAGAAAATTTCAGATGAAACC
Source organism: Nezara viridula (assembly GCA_928085145.1). Lineage (NCBI taxonomy): Eukaryota > Metazoa > Arthropoda > Insecta > Hemiptera > Pentatomidae > Nezara > Nezara viridula. The sequence goes on from OV725080.1 coordinate 25,969,978, forward strand.
TCCACTTATGTATAATCAGACAAACACTATAAATTACAGAATTATTCCCATTTTCAAAAAGGAGAATGCAATTTAATAAAATGGAAGTTAAGAAAAATTATACTTTTAAAAAATTATGGTTCCATAATTTATTTTTTAAATTATAGTGTATGATGATTAATATTTTCTGATGTCTTGAAACAATATTAAACATGGGCATTTTTTTAAATAGAGATAAAAAAAGAAAATTAACTTGTTTTGGAGTTCTATTACTCTTTATTATGTTAATTACTGTTTGACTCATATAAAAATTTCTTGACAGTAAAAAGTTACTTGTTAGTTAAGAGCTAATTTATTTGTTTTATTGAAAACCATAATAAAAACAATTTTGAAAGGAAGTTTTAAAACATAATAATTATATTTAATAATTCAAAACTATTTTTTTTATTGCAAAATTTGAGATTAATAGATGTTGAAGAGGAAGATATAAGATTCCTAAAACACAGAATTTGAACATTAATTTGTTTTATTGTGATTAATTCGGGATTATTATTTTAATAAACTTTATTTAAGAAAGGTTAAGCATTGAAACTAATTAAGACATAAATATGTATGATGCAGTGTATGCAAATATATACTACAGATATTATTCAACTTAGTTGAAATGTTATTCCGGAAACAAGATTTCCATTAGAAATAACAAACCAGAATCTACTCAGAAGAAGAAATTAACCATTAAAAGCACTATATCAAGATATCTGTTAAAAGTTCAGCCTAAAAATGAGCTATGAAGAAAAGTAATCATGACGATAATAAATGCTTCCATATCACTAAACAAATTAAAAATTAAAGTAAGTTATTATAATGACGTAGAGATGGTTGACTGTTGATATAATATGAGGAGTTAATCGGGAGGTGCGGTCAAATAAATATTAATTAAAATATAATAATTACTTAATTTTTGCCGACATTTCGACCCACTTAGCAGGTCGTCTTCAGGGCTACTAAAGATACAAAACATGTTGAAAATAAAAAAATGAATATATCTACTTATATTCATTTTTTTATTTTCAACATGTTTTGTATCTTTTGTAGCCCTGAAGACCACCTGCTAAGTGGGTCGAAACGTCGGCAAAAATTAAATAATTACTATATTTTAATTTAGTATTTATTTGACCGCACCCCCAGATTAACTCCTTCTCGTAAGTTATTATAATGTAATGATATATTTTTCAGGAGCTGAAATCAAACAAACCTCATATAGAAGTAGATTTATTTATTATTTAAAAAACAAAATAAAAAACATGATCTATTTTCAAAGTCCATAGCTATAATTGAAAAAACAAGTAACATTCAGAATACATGAAATGAAATTCACATTCATCAGATCGAGCAATCTTTTAAGATAAATAGATTTAATACTTGGAATCCTCATCAAATTTTATACAAATTTGAATACATTAAGACTATAGAAGATGAATACAATATAATATAATTGTATGGAATCATAGCCTTAATTTTCAATATTTTTCATTTCCTTCATAAGTAACTTATATAAAATGCTTGATTTTTCAATGTTACCCAAGTTCATTAGATATATTATACATTAAAAATCAAAAAGGCTATTTGTTAAATTAAAGGTTGAGAACAAATAGTATCAATATATTAAAAAAATCATAACATGAAAAAAATACTCCCATAACCTTGCAAGTAATAAACTGAACATGGACAGCATCAAATGTGAGAAACAAAAAGAGGAAACCTCTCTAGTCTCTGGAAATATCAAGACAAAATGGTCAGATAAAATTTTCTAAACAAAACAATCGTCTAAGAAAAAAATCTTTAAGCAGTCACGTAAGATGTAATGTCAACAAAAAACAAAATTTACATCAAACTATTCATTTTATTACAGGATAATTCTAATAAGGAATAAATTAGTACTTGTACTACCTTACTATTATTAGAAATAATAAACATCCACCATATTCAAATAAATATTATCAACAAGGAACTAATTAAGTTAAAAAAATAAGTTCTCCAGGAAACCAAAAGATCTCCACAGGCAAAATTAGTAGTTCATAATTCTTCAACTGTTAAGACCGATCTTAAATAAAAAAAAAATTTTTACACAATAATACAAATAATGAAGTTTATACAACCTTAAGCCTAGATATAATTGATATAAATTGTTAAAACATAACAAATAAAACTCACAATGTTTGCAAAACAAAAAATCAAATAAAAACTGAAAAAATCTCACACAAAACACACACACATGCAAAGGAAATTCCCAATCTTACGTGAAAAAATTCAGCATTAAAAGTGGATGGATAACGCCCCATGAGAGCTAATGTGAGTTCTGCGGTAACTATAAAAATATCCCCAACATCGGTCCTTTCCATCACACTTCTTATATTGGTTATAAGATGCTATAAGAAAGAAAAAAATAATTAAACAATGCAATTATCTCTATAATAAATTTGAACAAAAAATAATATACAGCATATTAAGTATTTCAATCTATATCTTACCATTTATTGAACATTTCACATCATTTATTTATTTTTATTTTTTTTTATTTTTATAAGAAAAATAATGTTTTGAAGAAGTGAAACACTTTAACAACCTGCAAAAGGAATCCAACTGCCATCAAAATATGTTTTCTTTTCAAAAACCAAAACAATGATGGCCCAGGAACAAATGTAAAACCTAGGTAATATTTAAAACTGAATTGACAGAAATCAGAATATCTGTATCAATTATCCAAATCTAAAGTATTTCCTCCCTCTATTTATCAGCTGTCAATATTAAAATATCTAACTAATAACCATTTACATATAACCTGAAAATAAACCAAAATTTGGATGGTTTCTTCTTAATAATAAAGTGGAACTTCCCTTACTACCGAACATCTGTGTCAACATGATTAAGCATTTTAGAGGCAGCTTCAGGGACCAGGAGAATAAGGCTGTCTTTCGTATTTAAGAAATCTGGGGATGACATTAAAAAAATAACAATGGACTCGGTATTAACTGGTAACAACTTACCTGCTAAAGTTTTACAAAAGAATTAAAAGAAGTTTCAGACCATAATGTATTGCTTTATGCAGATAGCGATTATACTTTACATTTTAAGTGTTTCGTATTTAATTATCCTTTTGGGTTATTTACAACAATGGCGAAAATATTAGTAAAATGGTGCATTTCTAATAATAAAATAAAAATAGCGAAACTGGCCCTCAAGAGATTTTACTTCCTATGTGCAGGAATTATAATAAGTGTTTCGGTGAGAGTTAAAAAGAAACTCATAGCAAAAAAATATTAAGTCATACGAGGAGGATTAATGTCATCATAATAAAAGTCTGGAAATATTAGGAAAAAAACATTAGAAGTATGAAAAGCACCTAACCTTACAATGATCATAGTAACAAAATATATTAGGAGAGACTACAGAACAGCAAAGACTTAATTATATTTAATTACATTTCATTTTTTAAAAATACTCTTTCTACGATAGAATGATCCCTAAACTTTCAAAATAATTCGCAATGTTCACTTCCAAAGAAATTAGATTCCAAATTTTAATAATTTTTTCAATGAATACAAAGAGGTTATAACGTTTAAGCACATGTTTTTTGATCAGTTCTGGTATACTAGATATATTAATTAACTGGCTCAATACATTCCTCAGCCTCATTTCATATTATAATAGAATAATTCTAAGAATAAACAAAGAATGCAATATCGATCGAAACGTTAAATCGATATTTATTTCCTACTCATTTCAATTATACAGGTAAAGGGAACTCAACAATCTTGAAAAAAATACAGCAGTTGGATGAACCAGCAATAAGAAAACAAACTGTAAAGGAGAATGAAACTATGTTCCAGCACATCATAAATCATTTCTCGCTAACTCTTACTGAAACAGATATTTAAAAAATTAAGACATGCACAAGTGACTTAAAAATTGTATTTTCTAAACTTATATACAACTTGATCATTTGTGAAGAAGCATCAAAGAAACCAATGGTTATTTGTGTTACTTTAAAAGAACAAGAAACATTAAGCTGGTTTATTTCAAGCACTATTAAGCACACCATATAAAAAAAAATAAAAATATATCAACCATTTTCACTGAAATTTGAATATTTTTATTACCTGAGCATAATCTTCTAATTTTGGACTTGTACGATCCAAGTAGACAAGCTGCAAAAAAATAAATATTAATAATGAATGCAATCACATTAAGACTAAACAATTTATTGAAACAGAACTAACCTCAAATAAGGACTTCATTAGAAATATTTTATAGGACTCTCTATTTTCAGAAGAATATCTGTTGAAAATCCAATCTAAATACCTAAGACAAATAATAGATACCAAGTTATAAAATGTCATCAATTTTTATTCCATAACTGAAATACAAGTTTTTTACTTTTTAAAATCTCTTTCTAAATTGAAGCCAACGTGGCCTATGCACTTTGATGCCAACAGCTTACAGTTGACAGTCACACCAGTACGAAAGAGATCATATAATGACTCCAAAATCATATCAAGTGACCTGCGAATGTAGGCGGCATTATCTGGCAGGGCCAGAGCATCCTAAAACAAGAGCAAAAATCTATGTACTATATAAATATGCTAAATAGTTACTTGTTTGGAAGTTACTTAATATTTAGCTATTTATAATTAAATATATAACTAGTTAATACATCAACAATTAAGTATCATCAGGACTGAATTCCAGTTATATTATATACTAGGTCATTACAAGATTATATATGCATAAAAGAAGTTTTAATTAAATTCGAGAACAAAATCTAAAATCATTCTTCAAAATATAGACCTTTGTTGTCAATTACTCTAACCTATTTTTCTGACACAAGTTTTCTTTTGATGTGAAACTAATTTAATTGAAAAACTCATATGGTGATTTCAAATTCTCATTTTTAAATTGTATGGAAAAAGCACAGATCATTGAAATGATGCACAATTGAACAGAAAAGAATATACATGCAAGGCTGGATGCTAAGACCCTCCAGCATTATATTACTGAAATATCATTTTATTCTGCTAAGCAGTATTATTTCTCTTTGGTTGTTCACAGAAAAGCTCAGCATAAAAAGCGCTGCCATCTGAACCAGCTCAAAGTTCAAAATGCATAATTCGGCACCATTCACTTCAGACGGATGACCTGATTTAGAGTCATCTTGAACATTGTTGTTTCAAGAAATAAAAATTCTGAACCAAAACACTGCTGTATTACAATGAACCACATATTTAGCTTCCACCCAACAATACTTCCCTACTTGCTGTCTTAGAGGTAGTTCTTTTTTTCATTAGTGCCTCAGAAGATACAAATAACAATTATTTCCTCTGACATTTAAAATATAGATTGGAGGCCAAAGACAGTTTGTAACTGTAAATATATTTCAATAAAGGATTATTAAAAATATTGTTTATTTCTATAACATCTCCGTCAAAACCTAAATACACAACCATGAAAAACTAATTGTTTCTAAATTAATTCAAGCTCATCTTTAACCAAGTCCTTTTTTTTGGGATTTTCCTGGGTCGGGGAATTTAAAATCCCCTCCGGCACCGGGACGCAAACTCGTACTTTTTAATCTCTCATATCTCTAGTTATCTGGTTGCCAGGCAACTCACGGTACTGTGCAGAGGCATCAGCCCATTTAGCCACCCCGCCCCCTTTCAACCAAGTCCTATCAAACATAAAATAGATATACAGTAAATTTCTCTCGTAAACTCACAGATCTTAATTTCAATAAAAATATTACCGTTTTCCTACCCATAGTTTCCTTAGCCTTTATATGGTAAGGTTATTAGAGTTTTTATAAGTATTAACAAAACATTTTATTATTAAGTAGGAAGCAGCAAGAAAGTAGGATGTTTTTGGTACTAATAGTGGTAAATTTGCTTCATGGCACGAGGGATTGGATAACATTAGACAATAGTTAAGATTTTTGATTTAGCGACAACCCTTCTCATTATCTGATGTGATTTTAAAAGATTGAAATATCTCAAAAACTACAAAATTTTCGAAAAAGGATTTACCATTGAAATAGTAGGTTTCCTTAACCTAAATTATCTATACTCTCCTTCCAGATAAATCAATCTACATCCAAATCTTTTTACATCTGTATTCTAACTGCACATTTCCTTAGCCAATCTTTCTTCTTGCATACTTTTAAAAATTCCTAACTAATTTAGGCATTTATACTCTATTTCTTCCAAGATGATTTTCTACTCATTCAATGATGTATATTCTTTAGAACATAATGTTTTTCTTTACTATAACCTTTCTTTCAAGGTTGTAATTATTTACAAATACTTAAGGGCAGTTATTGTATATTATAACTGCTTAAATATATGATTAAATATCACAAATAAATTTCAAACGTTTAGTTCAGGCTAGAAGGGTTCGGCAACCTGGAAGATAACTCAGAGTACCTAAATTAGTTAGAATTAAATAAACAAACAAAAAAATTGAAATAAATATATCGGTAATAAATTAATAGAGCTTTACATAATAAAGAAATAATATAATCTTGTTCCACATATATATAAACACACACACATATACATAATGAAACTATTTTTAGGAAGAATAGATAGAATGAGTAGGACAGGCCATGACAGCAAATCACCATACAATGACCAGTACACTAATACATTCTTAATATAAAATAAAAACCAAAGAAGTAAATAACAAACTGACATTTGCTTAAAAAACATCTAGATAGTTAAGTTAAGTAGGAAATGAAATTTGTTTATTTCTATTTCCAGTTCGGCTATTGCAACAGAATGATATACATTCTGAGTTAAATCTCCTTAATTCTCAAGAAATTGGAAATAATTATACCATTTCCAATGTTGCTGCTTACTATTCATTAAGCTATGTTTCAGTTTGAGACACACCTGCCTGTCTTAGACATCAGTAGAAAGGTCAAATTAAATTTACTCTGCCAACAACCTACATCTAAAATATAATGAAATAATAGGGACTGTAAAAGTTATTGTTTTGTTTTTTGATCTTTAATTGTGTTTTCTTAGAAGAATAAATATTAGAATAATTAATAAACTATGAAAAATATGTAATATAACAAATTTATTTTAAATTTCCTTGACAATCTCGTTCTCCAGAATGTAACATCTCATATACTGTAACATTCACTGATCATCATAACACTTGTAACCTCCTAATATCAACTTGTGTCAACAGCTCAAGCAACTTTTTAAAAAACAACTGTTAATACATAAAATTTTTACCTGCAAATTTTTACCCAGGTTTACAAACTTATTTTCATCATCTTCCCTAGCCAATCGTCGTAAGATTGTTGATATTCGTGAATCTTCTGGTAAAGGAGGGTTAGAACTATGATCTGAAAGGAAAATATTTATTTGAAATAATGTACTGATATGCATACATTTCTAATAAAATTTAAGTACTATAAATATTCGGACGATTAAACAGAAACATTAGCTGGGTCTTTTCCACTAGTTTTAAGTAACACTAACACCAAATCTAGGCAAGACAAATAAAACTTTTTTTTTTGTTCAGTTTCTGATAACCACAACAATCATGATAAACAGCAAGGTAATAGCAGCAATACTCAATAAATTAAATACATTACATTGACAGATGCAATCTAATTAACCACAGTCATTGAGAAGTGCAAGTAACACATTAATTAAACCACTAAATTTAACTTAATATAATAGGTGGTCAAACAAAAGAATACCCTAAACCCTCATCTCATAAATGTAGAAAAAGTGGTTTATGTAAATATCAATAAATCAAAGTTTGCATATATGATGAACTGAAATAAGAATCCTAAACATTTTGTTTTTTTAGATGAAATGTAAAAGACAGATGAAAGGGCTTGTTTAATAGGGAAAAAGTCTATACAAAAAATGTAAACATCACCAAATAAAATTAATTATGTAAAAATAAAATAACTATCCACTTGCCTAAGGAATCATGATATCTGCTGCGGTTGTTATACCCAATATCATCCCTATCTTTCCGAGGTCCTGCACCCCTTCCTCGATATCCTCTCCGATCTTCATATCGACCTCTGCCAACAACATAATCATCTTTAGATCTTGTTCTCGGCTTGATCCTAGGTTCATTCTTTCGACTAATGACAATCCTTGAATAGTGATTCTTTCGCATCAAGTTCTTTCCATCTCCATCCTTGTCACAATCACTTTTGGAAGGCACCTTAGACAAGGATTCTCCCTCATTAGTCTGTTTTGAGCCAGTCTCTTTGATGGCTTTAACAGACTTGAGACTGTCAGACTCGCTGTTAGTCAACATTACCTTTGCCTAACATCTCTAGTTAAAGTAAAAACCAAATATTTTGTCAATTTCACGATAACCACATTGCCAGACGGGAATATGATCCCAACACTTTCAGTTTTTCAATTAACAATCGTTATGTACTGTTGAACAACAAGAAGAAGTCATAAATCCAAGAAAAAACAGACTCACTACCAACACTGATGAGGTACACACACGGTCCACACGATAAACGACGACCATTTTTGAATCTATGCCACCCTAATCACCTGTTACTTGGCTCTTCCCGCCGAAGATATAAATTTTATTTTTTATGATAATAATACGAAATAAAGCATATAAATTAACATTTAGTACAATTGGCCATAATATTTTAATATAATTCAACAATGACTGTCTGCCAAATATTAAATCATCCGGTCATAAATTTATCCATAAATTTTGAATTGAACATTAGGGATCCGATTTAATATATTAAATTACAAAGCAAGCAGTCCGTTTTGTTATATATTATATTCTAAGAGCTGTAAGAGATCTATTAATATAAGCTTACAATAGTTACTTAGAGGTTTATATTACTTTTATAATAAACAAACATATCGACTATGTAAAGTTGTCAACTTTTTTCTATACGATTTGATATAAAGTCATTGAAAAACATCTAGTCCAAAACAACAGTATGTTAAAAAATATAGACCTATTAGTAAGAATAATATGATTAATATTAGCAATAATAGTTATTCATTAATTATTAACACTATAAAAAATGTATCATACAACCGTTAATGTTTGTGAATTACGTTACCTGATGTGATGAATAAGAAAAATGATCAACAATTTGGAAAAGAAAAAGTTGCGATAATGTGAAACTAGCAACTCCTAAAATTAAAGTTCGCCAGTGCAAAGAACTTTATGATTTTAAGGTTAATTTTTTTGTTTCATGCATTTAAAGCAATGTGATTAGTAGGTGTCAATTATCATCTTCTAAACTATTATGCTTCTTTATTTATTTTTTATTATTTAGAGATATTTGATGTTTTTTTTTTCAACATTTTTATTGTTTATTTCATAAAAATATTATCATTGCGTTACAGAAACACAACTGACATTAAATTAAAATTGTTTACTTAGATACTTTCATGTTTCCATTGTAATCAATCTTTAAAAGAATTAATTAATGCTTCTTTTACACCGGTATTGACAACATTATAGCCTACAAACATTGACAATTTTAAGACCAATCCCAGAGCAAGGTTGTAAACCACTATTCCGTGTTGCCAACAATTTTCACAGTCGGTTTGGTAAATGTCAAAGAACGTTGTGAACATTTATTGGCAACTATGTTGAAGGTCTTCTGTAACTGAAGAACCTGATGGCAACAATCCCCACCACCACAACTTCCTATGCTGCTCTGGTACCTCTTCCGCTCTTGGTATCCCACCCGCTTCTGGTGCCTCCTGGGGTTGCTACTGGATCTTTAATATAATATCTACACCACTTAATTTTTAGTAATTGCATTGCTACATGATATCATATGATAAAGAAATATGACCTCATTTTTTGACTGAACACCCCAACTATTCTTCTCTTCATTATCCACGACAGTCAACTAATTACCAATTATGATAAAGAAATATCTATCAAATTATTGAAATATTCATTTTAAAATTACAATATAGTTACTCAGGAAGTCAAAAATCCAAGATTTCATCTCGTATTCTGCATAAAAGATCGACATCTCAATATTTATGCCTCCATACGAAATCGTTTAAAATGAGTCCTCCATTAATGTGTGTCCCACGCTTCTTTCTCTTCTGTCTTTTTACTTAGACCCACATGAATTCCACCATCATTTTGCATTATACACATGTCCCATAACTAACAAAGTTCTTTGAGTGATTGACATTTAATGTCTGTAGTCAGTTACTATCATAGTTTAGGTTCCTTGTCTTGACTCCCACAGGATAGAAATACTAATATTTCCAGCCAGGGGTGCCCATCCCCCTAAAACCGACGGCGCATGGCCGTCACTTATATAATTAATATATATCTAAATGAGATGCACTAGCGGATCCAGGATTTAGTTTTGGGGGGCCTCAGCCCGAAAGCGTTTTTTTTCATAAAAATAACGATAATTACTTTGGAAAATATGAAAGATACTAACTACCTGTATGAAATGATGTTTAAGTGATTCCTAAGGCCCCTTTAAATGTAGTTACACAAACAATGATACTTTAAGAGATACTTTTTAAAAAAAAATTTCGATAAAACATGGCTATATTTTATCATTTTGGGGGGGGGCTTCAGCCCGAAAGCCCTCCCCCCCCCGTAGATCCGCCCGTGATGAGATGTAATATCAATGATAGTTCAAAGGATAATAAGTGGGCGGGGTGGCCGAATGGGCTAACGCGTGTGCACTGCACCGCCGTTGCCCGGCAACCTGATACATAAACCTTGATAAAAAAATAGTCACGAGTTCGCGTCCCGGTGCCCGGAGGAGTTTTTAAATCCCCGACCACACTCCCTGGCCCGGGAAAACCCCCGTATAGCCTTAAAGGCGAGGAAAGGTAGGATAAAAGAAAAGAAAAAAAAAAAAAGTTCAAAGGATAATAGATACAATTGGTTTGTTTCTCGAGAATATTAAAGGCACAATACATTAGAGAATTACAATCAACAAGTAGCATCAGTCATATTTTTAGAGAAGGCAACGACTCCCTCCCTCTACTCTTCTCTGCCTCCAGGTATTCATTATTATTTTGTTTTAAAATATTTGTTCGTTTTAAATAAGTATTTCATTTTAAATAATTGCGAGAGCGTTGTCAAAATGGGATATATAATTTTAAAATGGAGAGAGGCAATAACTTTGAGGATGGATAAATTAGTCTTTATTTCCTAATTAGTTTCTTTTAGAGTGTTGAAACGATCTGTCACTGATGATAATATTTCATAAGTTTTTATTTGTTACTAATTTATTTTAAGTTTGTTTCCGTGCTCTATGGCCAAAGACAAGGCATTAGTTCAATTTATTATATACATACAATAAAGGTACAGCATACCGATATTTCAAACAAGTGACACCTTTTGAGTTAATGCTGAAACTGCAAATACGGAAGACAATGCCCTGCTTGTGTTGAGTATTTAGCTAAAGTCATATCTACCGTTCTTCCAGGTGTGCGACTTCCATAGATATTTTTTTATATACACGCAAGCTTCAGAGTGCCTTTTTTTCCTGGTTTAAATGTTCTCTTAAAATTGAAAACTTAATGTGGCCCCCTCCTAAAAATTCTGATAGCGCAACTTGCGCCATAAATCCCCCCTCTGGGCACCCCTGCTTCCCCTCAAAATTTAGGACTGATCAGAGATGCCCAGAAGGGTGTTTTATGACGCTAGATGCGCCATCAAAAGTTTTGAAGGAAGCATGTTTTGACGGTTTTTGAATTTTAGGGGAGAGAAAATTTCGACGGTGTTATGAATTTTCGGACTAAAGTAGGAGGGGAAAACATGGAACAGGTCTTTGCAGGTGTGATTGCATACGATCTACGATTTTTCTAATTCTATCTTAGTTTGCTCTGTTTTTAAGAAAAGTGAGCAATAAAATAACTTGGGAGGAGGGGGCAGGGTAAGTTCTTGCGCCATGGACATGGGCAACCCTGTGACTGATTGAACTCTAGCAGTGTCTCTGCTCTCTTATAAGGCACTGCTTAAAAGAAGCTTTTTTTTTACAGAAAATTCGATCGAAAACCCACTCACTACCGAAAATAAGTATGTCCAATCTTATATTTTCGACAAGAGAAGCATGTCTCATTAATTTTCAGAGTGAATAATTCTCATCAAATGAGGTTTGGATTCCTAGCAAATTAGCAACACATCCCGTGGATAATTTTTACTAAAGGTACCATTAATTGGGATCATATTTAATTTATTTATATTCATTTAACCATGAACATATAAATATAGTGGCTATATTAATTTCAATTTCATATTGTTGAACCACGTCACAGAGAAAATTCCTAAAAATTCTCAACAATTTCTGTTTAAAAATGTCTATACGTCTACCGTATCATAAAATGTCATTGTGTCTTTTCTTGCAGCATACTTTCCATGCAGAATATGTTTAGATATTAAAAAGGAACGGGCACTTAAGTATTTCATCTTTCGATTTTTCATACAGCTCAAATCACTAGCGGATCCAGGATTGAATTTTGGGGGAGGGCTTCAGCCCGAAGGATTTTTATTTCATATATATATATATAACGATAATTAATTTGAAAAAAAAGAAGAAAGAAACTAATTACCCATGTGACATATGGTGTCTTAGTGATTCTTGAAGTCCTATTAAATGTAATTACACGAACAACAATAGTTTAAGAGATAGTTCTTAATATTTTTCTATAAAACATGGTAATATTTTACAATTTTGGGGGAGGGGGGCTTCAGCCCTAAAGCCATTTCATATTTCAAATTTATGGTTGGAGTATTTATAAACATATGATTATTGAATCTCATGAAGTTGTCAATACTATGTATCAATATAGTTAATTCAAATGTAACTGGTGTACCTATTCTATAAAAGACTTATTCCTTCAGGCCCGAAAGACAAAAGGGCCTATTATATCTGGGTTATTATAGTTTTTGTAGTCAGTATAGTTTTTGAGAAGTCTGCGGCTGCTAGTCCCCAACTGCCATAGAAGTATTTCTATTTCGAGAAATTTGTTTTCAACTTCAGAAATATTTCTAATTTTTTCATTCATAGTTAACGATACAATTAATTTATATAATAAATTTCTAATGACGTCTAACTATGAGGGGTTCATTGTTCAAAAAAACAGAAATGAACATTAGAGGCTGTCATTTTGAAAATTTGGTATTTAAGCTCTGTGGGACTATTTTGTTATAACTGCTGATTTTTTGGAGGAACTTGGTATGGAACGGAGCCATCTGCTGAGTATGGCAGAATCTATTATTTTAGACTCATTTGTTATCCTACACCACCACTATATTACCACTGTATTAATTCTGGGTACTTTGCTGTGGACTCAGCGGAGAGAGAAGAAAATGAGAAGAAAGTTGTAGCAGTGATTGGATAAATTGAAAAATTAGGAACATTGGATGATGGTCCCGTAATAATTTATTCTATGTGTTCTCTTTTATTAAATGGTATCGATTATGACTGATTAATATGCTGAGTGATTTAGCAACTCTAACACAGTGGAGCAGCCATACAATTTTATTGTGCTTTTCTCTTTTAATTAATAACCTAATTTATTACGTCACGAGTAACCTCTACATCGTTGGTTTATTGTAAAAATCTGGTGCGGTGCGCGCATAACATAACTTCCACCATCCTCTGCTTATTCATTGATTTCATTATGGGTATTTTTATTTTTATAAGTACCCTTATATATACAAATTTTAATATTTATATCGCTGTAATCTATACAATTAATTATTAAATAATACGAACTGTAGTATTTATAAAAATCGCATATGTATATTTACATAATATTGTCGGAGTCATTATATTAAGCTCACGTTATGTGTGGAAGTATTCTTTTAGTTTCTCAATTACAAATAATCTCCGTTACGATCTCATATTTTATATTTAACTATCTTTTATATTAGAGATTAATGTGAAATGGTTTCAAATAAAAAAAATTAAAGGTACTTTAGGGGAAGCTAATATTGGAAATTAGCCATTTAAACCCTGTTTGAAAACATCAATCAGTATAAAAACTACATTTTATTTAAAACTGCTTAATTTTACACTGATATGACAAATTTAATCAAAATCGTTAGAGCCGTTTTCGAGAAAATCGCAAAAATGTGTTAAGTCTATTGCTGTAACATCCTTAGCAAATAAAAACCTCAAATATGCAATTTCACTTACCTAAGACTTTTCTTTTTTGGTCTAGACTTAAAACACACACAGACCATTTTGCGGGACTTGTATTTCAACGTGTATTTCCGTTGAAAAATGAGATTCAAAAATTTTCAGGATAGCAATTCTTTCCCTTACTATATATTTCATATATAGTTAAGTTAAAGTAAAAAGTAGCAGTGTACACTTTTGATGGAGCTAGACTTTCAAGTAATAACATATTTGTGAATTTCAATAATATTTATCAATGAAAAAACTCATTAAGATTATCACAATAACACTAACCCTAAGATGTATGTTAAAAATAGTCACACAATGTCTTAATTTCAAGGAAAGAAAATTCACATAATCACTTGTTTTAATTTAATCTATCTTTATCTTATAATACAATAGTTTTTCGGTAATGATCCCTTTACCAGCTCTCAAGAGTGATAGATTTTTATGAATGAGGTATCAAACCAAAGAGTATTAAATGGAATTGGCAAATCATAGTAACATCCACCTGAGATTTCAAGGAAAAAGTTATGAATGAAAAGAAACTTTATTTCTGAATAACCAAAAAAATATACATTTTTTCTTGATTGGATCCATAATTTGAAAATTTACTAAATTCTCTAAAAAAAAAAAAAAAAAAAAAAAATCGTAAAAATTGGACCATTATTAACATAGATATAGTCCATCCAGATTTGATATACATAATAATTTCTCCCTCTTCGAAGAAACCATATTTAATATTTTACTACCATTTTTTTCCTTTCTGATATATATTTTGTTATTTTTTTAAGGCATTTTTTTGTTGGCATATTCTATATTTTTTAAAAATTCATAAAATCTACTGATTGAGGCCTTTTTTAATATGAAAGATAATATTCAGCATATATAAATAGGCCCTAGAAAAAAAATGTTTACAAATATCGGAATAGTACAATTAAATGAACAGTTGTATAATTTGTAAAATGAAGGTTGGTCTGCAATTAGGCGGACAGGGGGTACCTCTTTAGTTTTTTATATTGCTAATTAACGAATTTTTGTAATAAGCCGACGCTATTTCTTAGGTAGATTGTCCCACAAGTTCTTTCCCTTTTCTTTATTTGTTGTTTAAGGTTGATTTAATGTGTTATATATGAACCATTCTGCTCCACTACCTTCTTCCATCTCTCAGGAAGTCTCTTATATCTTTTTCCAAAATTTTTGAGTCTTACTGTTTCGGTATGGACAATACCGCTTGCTGCATTGGCCACAAGACAGAAACAATTACAGTTTGATTTGGACTTTCTACCTCATCCTCCAAACTCCCCAGACCTTGTCTCATCCAATTGACTTATTTTTCTCTTTAAAAAATTTCCTCCATGATAAATGTCGAAAATCTGAAAGCAAAATAAAAACGCATCTCGGTGAATATTTTGCAAAGCCCAACGATTTTGGAAAAAGAGAATAAGAAACTTCCTGAAAGATGGAAGAAGGTAATTGAGCAGAATGGTTCATATATAACGCAGTAAATCAATCTTAAACAACAAATAAAAAAAAGGAAAAAAACTTATGGCCAGAGATACCCATCCTCCCAAAGTCAATTTACCACTCCTCTTCTCCAAGATATTTTATTGCTCACTTTTCTTAAAAACAGAGCAAGCGAAGGTAGAATGAGAAAAATCCTAGATTATAAACAATTACACTTGCTACAGTATGTTCCATGTTTTCCTTTTGTTGCTTAGTCTGAAACTTTTCATTCCGAAAATCATAATCCGTCAAAGGGTGGTCCCTCAAAAATTCATCAAAATCTGCCTCCCTAAGAAATTATGATGGCACTACTTGCTTCATGAAACTCCCTTCTGGGCATCCCTGATAATGATGGCTGCTGGATTGGGATATTTTCTCCTAGATTTAGTTGTTATTTTACTATTTGAAATTTTATTAGTTTTTTTTCCTAAGGGTGAAAAATAATATTTTGAGGTATTTATGTTATTTTTTTTTTTAAATATCTATTGCTAAATACATTTAACAATTTTATTTGATTAGAAAATAAACATTCAAATGAGTAGAAAAAATAATTTTAATTGATTAATTGATTTAATAAAGTGTAGTGGCGGATCAATGGAAAAACAATATTTTTGTTCATTGGTCTGGATTGGGATATTTTTTCCTAGATTTAGTTGTTATTTTACTATTTGAAGTTTTATTAGTTTTTTTTCCTAAGGGTGAAAGATAATATTTTGAGGTATTTTTGTTATTTTTTTTTTTAAATATCTATTGCTAAATACATTTACCAATTTTATTTGATTAGAAAATAAACATTCAAATGAGTAGAAAAAAATAATTTTCATTAATTAATTGATTTAATAAAGTGTAGTGGCGGATCAATGGAAAAACAATATTTTTGTTCATTGTTCAGTAATTGTTTCTGAGGGTGTTGTGGGGTGAATACTGAAAAAATGACATGTTTTCATTAAATTAAATTATAAAGCATATACAGTTAGTTATAAGAGTCACATAGTAGAAAAAAAACTATCCCTAAAAGAATTATTATTTCTGTAATTACCAATTTGTTTTTTTAACAACCATTCAAGGATCACTTAAACATCATTTCAGATAGTTAATTTTTTTTCCTCTTGACTAATTACCCATTATAGGAAAAAAAAATAATGCTGCTTCCAAAATTAAATCCTGAATCCACTACTTGTGCTTGGTAATAACCGAATAAAACAATGCTCCTACTTTCAGTTGTACAAGTACCCTTCATTGTAGCGTCATCTCTTTTTCTTTATGTTTATGTCTGATTCATCTGTTTTAAGTTTGTTTGTTACCATTAATTTGCTCTGATCTTTCAACAAGTATAATTAATTTAATATATTAAATATTATCAATAATATTTAATTTATATAAAGTTTTAAAATAAAATCTAACAATTTTTTTTTTTATTATCCTCATCTTGTTCTATTAATATTTATGATCTTTATATGATGATAATATTTCTGTTGCATACATTACATTTAACATTTGACCAGTGCCCGATAAACTTTGTCCCTGAGGCACTTGTTTTCTTTTCACAGCACTGGGACTATTCGGTTAATTTTGGTTACAATAGAAAAATACTCGAAAAAAAAAATCCTGAAACAAGTACTCATAAAACAATGAGAAGTAGCTCAGGACATCCACACCTTGTTTGTCAATTTAAAGCAGCCTATGATTCTGTAGACAAGAACTGTCTTTGGAGAACCATGACTGAACTGGGAGTTCCCGGTAAGTTAGTAAGATTGACAAATGTGTGTACAAATAACCCTAAATGTCGAGTCCTAATACCAGGAGAAGTATCTGAAGCCTTCAAAGTTTGAACTGGCTTACGAAAGGAAGCATGAACTATCGCCAATGTTTTTCAACTTAGTGCTGGAGAAGGTGAAAAGAGCATAGCACAAAAATGGAGGGGTACAAGTCGGAGTGAATTATAAAATCTTGGATATACAGATGATAGAGCTGTCCTTGGAAGCAATCATTAGAACACTGATAAACTTGCTAAGACTCGAATAAGAGAAGCAGAACAAATTGGCCAAAAAATAAATAAGACAAAACAAAATACATGACAACAAGCCGAAAATTCTATCCCAGTAAAAGGATCAGGAAAATCGTTCTCGAGAGTAAATAAATTTAAATACTTCGGGTCTACAATAACCTCTATCAATGACCAACTGCTGGAAATAGATCAGCATATAACAAGTACGAACAGACTTTTCTTCTCCCTTTCAAAGGTATTGAAATCCCCAAAAAATCGTTGTGCAAATGGTATGATAAAGCAAGTATTAATATATGGCTGTGCGGCGTGGAAACTAAACAGTGCCCTAGAAAAAAGTATTGGAAGATTTGAGAGATAAAAATCCTATGCACGATTACCGAGCGATCTAGGATCAGAGTACTAAAACATGGATATGAAAACCAATAAAGAGCTGCTTACAGAAACTGGTCAATCAATATCTCATGATATAAGGGCATGGACGTTAAGATAGATGGGGCATATAGCACAAACGAATCCATATAGAAGCCTCTACACAACAATGAATGCATCAGTAGTAGGCAAAAGTACATGTAGAAGATCAAAAAGTAGATGGATAGATTGAATCAACTAGATACAATAGAACTGAATGCAGATAACTGGCAAGAAATAGCCCAAGATAGGCAGAGATGGAGTAGGCTTGTTGAGGCAGCAAAAGATCTACAAAGTCTGTAAGGAAACAGAAAAAAAAAGTACACACACATATATATATATATATATATATATAGATATAGAAAGATAAATAGAAAAGTTTTTTTTTTTTTTTTATTATTTCAATGGAATTTACAACTGTATTACATAGAGAATACAATAAGTAAATGAGAAATTTGTAACATGGCATGTACAACATGAAGAGAAACTACCCATTGGTAGAACTCAAAAATAGAAAAGTAAAAATGAAACATTTAGAGGACAATTTAGAATTTTTTAAGGGAAAATTCACAGCTGATCTGGCAACTAGGGATGCCAGTTATTGTTAAATAGCTGGTTGTCAGTTAGCCTCTAGTTAAAATAAGTTGTAATTGAACCAACAATTTGTTGAGTTAAATTTCTGTTCCTTACTTCTGATAAGTTTGAAGTAATATGTAAATTTGAGTTACAGACAAATCGACAATTAATGATTTCAGCAATGCTAGTAGAACCCAATATTTAGAGATTAATTGGAAATTTATTATTTAGCTAAATAAGCATTCTATAATGAATAGAGACAATAGAGACTACTACTTAGAAAAAGAAAAAAAAAAAGATTATAGAATCAAGTATCAAAATGAGAAGAAATGATTTTTAGAATACTTCAAGTTATGTAATATAAGAACAAAGACCAGGATCTGAATTCTTTATTTTGAGTCAAAGATAATTTTCTTCACATTAATTAGAAGCTGATATAGTTTTATATCATTTCAACAACTTAATCATCTTAATAATAACACTGAATCAGTCTATTTTTATAAATCTAGATTATTGAAGAATTATTTATATTATTCTTTTAGAAAATTGTTTGGCTAAACAAAAATTTAGCAGACCTTAAACTTGATTGTATAACTTTGTGATATCAGGAATGAAATAATATAATTTAAAATTTAGGAAAATTTAATTTTTTTCATGTTTACATAGTTCATACAATAAAAATGTACAAATTCTAATTTAAAACCAAATATACTATCTTATTCGTGTTAACTTAAATTTATTGTATAGATATAAAAATTAGCATACGTAAATCAGTCTTTAACATTTCATAAATTCAAGATGATATGACAACAATAAACGAAACTATTGAAACTCCTAGAGTAATAACTAAGAGAATAGAACAAGAGAAAAATGTTGAAATTTATAAACCATAATTTAAATATATTTAATGGTTATTACTATTTACTTGGAATTAACTTGTGTAACCAACTTATCTTTAAATAATAATAATAACAGATACTGAGATTGAACTTCTTGAATAACATATGCTTATAAATAAGACTAGTCATATTAAATATAAAACATTATAAAATGTATTAGTATTACAAATAGGTATACCATACTCATTACTATGTATATGTACATACATACATTTATATCAATAAACAATTAAATTAAAGCCTAATAAAAACATTTGTACTATAAAGGGAATATAAAATTTTACATACATACTATACATCTATTATATACATTTTAAGATAATTGATTATTTACAAAAAGTGTAATAAATAAATGTTAATATCTGCAGCAAAGGGGCTGTAAAATCTTCCAATATGGAATAAAATAAATTTCATTAATTACAGTCAAACAATATTTACATACAATAGTCAACAGAACAATATAAATTTATTTATAAAAATAACTAAATAGAGAGCTACAAGGGAAAGAGATCAATAATCGATAAAAAATAAATAAATGTTATACACTGGTCTCTTTCTTATCCTCATCTGAAGATTTAATATCAACATAGGTCGGTTCTTGCATTTTTAAATGAACAATTTCATTTTTGTAATTCATTGGCACCTGAGGATTATATTTGCGGGAAGGGTAAGGCGAAATATCAGGAGCAACTGTAGCATATAAATGAGAACTACGACTTGAATGGTCTGAAGTCAAATCTCTCGCACAATCGGTAACAGAATGAGCTTCGGATACCAAGCATGAACAACAATCTGACCCGACTGAAGCATACTTGACTGAACTATCACCTCTCTCTGCTCCAATCACCAACCTCTCTAAGGGCCTACCTCCATGGAGAATGTTAACATTCGCTGATTGTGGGGATGGGATCTCAACATGGATATTAGTATTGTTGACTTTTGAGCCTAAAAGAAATAATTCTGCATTATCTTGGGATATTGGTGTAGCACCATCACCACTTCTTCTTGTCCCTAAATTATTTTGTTTCCTTCTTTGCTTTTTGAAAAACTTACGGGCTACTATACTTTGATGGGGATTATAAAAAGTATTTGGTTCATTAATAACATTATTATGATATTGCCTACGATGTAAATCTATTAAATTTGTTTTTTGGGAAGCCTCTCCTTGAGGTTCAGGTCGAGGACTAATAGATTTTCTTCCTACGCTGGAACTAATACTGTTTCTTGGATTCATTATCGGTGGTGTAACATGCTGAAGATCAGTAATATTTCGAGATCTCTTAATATGCTTGAGGGTGAACCAAACAGAGCGGACATCACTTCTTGAGAAGCAGTAAAAGAAAATCACAAATGCGCCTAAGACAATAATAAAGAGAGCATACACGATGCTTAACAACGTTTCTTCATATGGGAAATTGAAAGGCTGAATAACCGATAATGTGGCCAAAGCCCACACCATTGTAAATAAAGCTATTACAATCAAAAATGCTTTTAATTGAACATAAGGGGGGTGTTCTAAATCCTCGATATGGCTACTTGGCGTAGCAATACTGTGTAAGCTCGCATGCTCAGCTGGACTCGCAACAGTTTCTAAAAGTTCCAGATCAGTAGCCTGTGTTCCTTCAGACAGTTGGGCATTAGAATCTTTCTCAACTGCAGCTGATCGCACCTGCAAATAATCTTCAGTTAAATGGAGAAAAAAGAATAAAACTATTAATATTACAACTAACAGATTTGTACTTTATAAATTATCCTAATAAAACAATTTTTATATAACTTTAAAGTTATAAAATTTATAGTTTTTACAATATTGAAGTTAAAAGCCCATCAAATAACCATAGGAAATTCGTTATGAGTAGTAGTTATATTTTTAATATGTAATATAGCTATATATTATTATGGAGACAACAATAAAAAAAGAAGCTCTTAATAAATTTATTCTTTACACTTAGGTAGTCGATTAACTGTATCCTTCTCACCGATTCACTAGGTTTCAAGGGTAGTGAAAAGTACAAGTACACACCACACTCAATGTTGCCTCGCTATTGCAATCTCCTAATCCCACTTGAACATTCAGGCAGTTTCAAACTCCTAGTTAAATGAGTATGGTGTTTCCTACTTTGTGACCCTTATCCCAAAAAAGATTTCTAAACTTTAAGGTACAAATTACTGTTAAGTTTTCCTTGTAGAAATTTTTTTTGTACGTTAAAACTTCTTTAGGCACATTTTGCACTTTTTTTGTGGAGAGTGAATTAGATTGAGCTGTCAGATTTCTGAAGTGTGACACTCGGGTAAAGTCAGCTGGAGTCGACTAATTGAAGTGTTTTTGTATATGGATTAAAATACCTCAGAAAATAAAAATCGGACCTGAATACTGTAAGCAAGGGAAATGTTAAGCATTTCATCCTGTTTGTAATGAGTTATTATTGAAAATTGTATATTAATGTGAGGCCATATTAGAGAGGCAAAAAGGAAAAATATAGTGTCAACAACCAAAACATACTAAATATTGTCATATTAAATATGACGAATCATACTGTAGTAAAGAGAATATACGATCATCATATATTTTAGTTATCATAAATCTATTGTTTCATTTTTAGATTATGAGACTGATTTAGTAAGATCAGTAGGAGCAAAGTTTACTAGAGTAATTTAAACACAATCATAATTGTATATATTTTAAATGTTATAACTTTTTGAATTTTTTTTCTTTTTCTGATGGTATCACAAACCATGTAGATATTTTGACCTCTTAACAAGCCTGCTCTATCTCTGAATGTCTTGGGCTATTTCTTTCCATATATCTGCATGCAGCTCTATTGCGTCTTTGTTGATTCTACCTATCCAACTGCTTTTTGGTCTTCCAAATGGTCCTTATGCCTTATATTGAGGCATTCATTGTTATGTAGAGGTTTCCAAATGGATTACTACAAGCTACATGCCCCACCCATCTTAATCTCCGTGCTTTCATATCATGAGATATTGATTGACTTGTTTCTGTAAGCAGTTCTTTATTGATCTTTATTCTTAATATTCTGATCCCAGATCGCTCCAGTTATCATGCGAAGGATTTTTCTTTCATATCTTTCAACACTTTTTTCTAGGATGCTGGTTAGTGTCCAAGTCCAACAGCCATATATTAGAACTGGCTTTATCATAGCATTGTACACCCTTAATTTGATATCTCTTGAGATTTTTCGGGATTTCAAATTATTTTTTGAATATAAAACAAAAAAAAATTTATACTTCATATTATTAAGCCCGCCTTGATGTTTTCACTTTTACTGTGTGATCTTAAGTATACAAAATAGATTTTTTTAATTGCGACCAAGATGCCTAAAGCATAAATATAAATTTATATCACAAATTATCAATCTAAAATACAAATATATATATATATATATATATATATATATATATATATATATATATATATATATATATATATACATATATATATTCCAATATCATAAATAAATTTACCATCAAAGCTCTTGTAAATATAAAAACTGCAATAGCTCCGACAGGTACAATGACAGGTGTAAACCCAGGACCTGGGCCGAGAGAACAATAATGAGGATTCGCATAACCTGATGGATTAACTGCACCTGAAAGACCAACAAGAAGTCCAGGAATACCCCATCCAACCAAGTATAAACCTAAGGCTGGATGAGGTGTTGGTGGAGCATTTTCTTCTGGAACCACTTCAGGTTTGGAACCAACGCGATGCATACAACTAAAAACAAAAGTAAATAAAAATTGTAATTAAAAAAATTATACTATTAATCCTCTAAGGGTAGATGCATTAATATAAATAAAGAAATAACAAAAATTTCTATTCTATTAGTATTCAACTTTTTAAAAGCTCTTGATTCAGTTAATCATAAGGTCCTCCTTTTCCAACTCCAAAACCTGCCTGTATCAAATATCATAAGTAATGAGGGAGAAGTATTATCAACAGTTATTTATATTAATTTTAATTATAAAATGAAATTGATACTAAGTAATTTATATATTTTTTCTCCAAATTTCCTCCAAGTTCGGGTCAAATCGAATGTGCCGTTTTCAAACAATAGGCATGTCAAATAATACATTTTCTGATCTGAAAATGGATTTTTTTTTTTTTTTTTTTTGGAGTAGTAGAAAGAATTTGATAAAATTGATGCCAATTTAATTATAAGTTTTCAAATCCCTAAATTCTTTCCAAATTGAACTTGCAGTTTCAAAGATATAGACGTATCAAGCAAAACACGTTTGCGCATATATAAGAAAAAGTAATGGACAAAATTCAATAAAATTGACACTACATTATTTGTTCACAAATACCTACCTTTTATTCAACTTTGAGCCAAATCGAACGAGCCATTTCTGAAATATTGGCATATCTAAAAAAATACGCTTGCGCGTTTATAAGTATAAGCGTAGCGGAAGTGCTAGTTGGAATTAGATAAAATTGACCATCACCAACCCAGCACAATCCCTTAAAATTTCATGAAAATCGGATAAACGGTAGTAGGTGATATGCCTGTTACATCGACATAACAAGACAGACAAACAGACACCAAACCAAATTTGAACCTTGATGTCTGAAACCTAAAACGTAAGTGAAAATTTTCGATTCTGAGCAATAATTTTTTTTTTAACCTCTCGCAAGAATACAATGCTTACAAAAAAAAAGAGGATAAAACAAAGTTTAAAATGAAAATGAAATAAATATGCAACAATGACATAAGAAAAGTGTCAACAACAAATGGATAACTGCAAGCTATGAACAAAAAGTATATATAATTAATTTCTTACTTTATAGAGACTGCCATCCAAAATAATGAACATAAGGTTAGGTAATGCAGCATTAATCCTATCGCTTGGCAGAATCTAATACTTTCTGTTTGGTATATTCCAAGGCTAGAAATAAACAAAAACAATATTAATAAATTAATTTCATATTTCATTTCACATTTTGTAGGCTGTGAAAAATATAGGAAGGTCGCTAAGTTCTGAAATATAAAGGTAGCAAGGAAGTACTGACGGAGGTTGGATGGATAGAGCTACTTCAACTCGGAGTAATACTGTGTAATATGCGTACCTCTTGAGATTCCGAAAATAAAACGTACTGAACAATTTATTAGGTGTAATTAATAATAAGAATTTCAGTTTTCAAAACTCATTCAGTCTTAAGAATTTAATAAATTTCTATATATATTTTAAATACAGCCGACTCTCAATAGTTTGAAACTTAAGGGATTACAAGAAAAATTCAAATTATCAAAACTTTGAATTATTAAGAAGTTTGAATTATCAGGAGCAAAAAAAAAAAATCAAATTATTAAGAGTTTTTATTATATTTTTAGAAATATGAATGAGTTTATATAAATTTTATATATATGTAGCCCCATGTAAAAATATTAATGGGAAATTTTTAATTATTAAGAGAGAAGTGGTCTAGTTAGAATAATAGGACGTTCTCTTCCCCTCTAGTTACGAAAAGAATTTCGAAAAAATTTTTTTTGATTTACCAAATTTAAAAAAGCTGAAGTATTTGAATTATTGGAAAAATTCAAATTATCAAGAGTCGACTTTATTGAAATATATACCAAACATATTTTAATCAAAAATATAAGTTAACAAGCCTTTCTCTGGTCAATGAACATCTTTCTATGACACTCCTAATTGTATCCCTCAACCTTGCATGAGATTGATTTAACACACACGTCAGCTGTATTTAGACTTCAAATGTTCCAAGCATCTGTACCGAGATCAATAATTGTCAAGTTCTGCCGTGAATAGCAAAAGCAGTACCCATGCACGATACCTAAGGGAAACTGTACATAATTCTAAACAAAATGAATATAATAAAGTACCTGAAAACAAGAGAGAGAAAAGTTATTGCAAGCCAAGTATTTGCTAAAGCATGCTTCATTCTGCCTGACATCTGAATTGATGAGTAACACACAGCATATGTAAAAGCAGCTACGATCAAACATGTAGATCCGACAAAGGTACCGACAAATATGCCAGGAGGAGAATGCCTCGACTTAGATTGTTCTAATCTGCAATTTAAATAAATAAATATATTAATAAAAATATCCCGTTATTAATAAATACTGTATGTAACCTTATAAATATGTAAACTGAAATCAAAGTAAATTGAATTCCAAAGAGGTATAAGAGTTCTTCAGAATTTATAATGAAAATAAAACATATGAACATGATGCCTTCATGGAGAAAAAAAAAATTAACTTGATTTAAATACTTGGATAAAAAAACAATTAAAATTTCAATATTTATAGTAAATTACCAACATTAATAAGTAAAGAGGCCACTGAAAAAAATAAAATAAAATTTAAAAAGTACAGAAATAAGTATTACGCTAATATCTACTGACTTCCGTAATTAAAAAAAAAATTTAAGGAAATGACGGACTCATAAGGATAAATAAAAGAGTTCCAAAAGCCTCATATTAACATCATCATTTTTCTGTATTTGGATTAGAAATTTATTCAAATTTTTTTTTGCTTGGTTTCAATTTTTAAAGGTATAATAATGTTTATGTTTTAAAATTAATAAAAATAAAAAATAAAAATAGAATTTGATGACGTATCGATGCAAAAAGGAAAGCTACCTGAGATTCTATTATTTCATGAGCTAGTGCAACGATAAATAGCTGTGGAAAACAAACCTATTTAATTGACAAGAGACATTGAAAAAAAAGTGTTCTGAAGTGTTAAAAAAAAAAAAAAATTCAAATAAAAAACCAATGGTACAAGTGCTATTACTCATACTGGTGGGGAGACGTAATCCACCAAGTAGTCCTTTTTGCCAAAACTAGAAAGCTACCAAGAGGTTGCTGACATGTACTTATCAGAATGGGAGTGCCAAGATTCATTTCTCAGGACCGCTGAGAAATAATTATTAACTAACCCAAAAAGGAATCGAAGCCACAATGTAGATGTGGGCACTCCGTGACCTTCACCTCAACATGCTCGGCCATCACATCCTCTGGTACAAGAAGTGACCAGTTACACTTGGTGGATTTTTTTAGTTATATTATTTCTGTTGATTTTATAGATAATGTTAAACTTTAATAATAACGAAAAATTGTTAAGAACTGATTATCAACAACTGCTTAGCACAATTCGCATTGTTCGTCAATTTTTAGAATTCGACCAACATTATTATTTGGACTTAATGATAATAAACAACCATAATAGACAAAATAACAAATAAAAGAGGCATATTTTAATGTGAAAAGTGCAAAAAGACGAGAGCAATTCAGTGAATAAATCCCACGCACACGGGGTTGGCTAGACCTTCAATACCCCGCACACGCTGAACCTGGTCTTGATTCAGGCTCAGTGCAACTAAAGGGATAATAAGGAAAACATTAAATCTTAGGCATCAGCAAATTAACTACATTGATTACTGTCAATGCTGTCACTTTTAATAAGTGTTATAGCATTTGAAAAAAGAACTGTTTCACTGTGTACAAACTGCTGGCATAAAACATTTAAGTCTTAAAAACCGTATTATTATTGAAATCATGTTTTAGACGTCAAATACATCAAATTATTCGCTCTCAAATATATGCCTTTAGAACTAAATTATCAACCTAATTTCAGCTGAATACTATGTCCCCTGATAAACATTTGCACCAGATTATCATTATGTAAAATTAATTACTGTAACAACAAATTTAGACTACTGTTTGGACTTAATGAACCAATTTCTTATTAAGAACTTCCTTTTCTCACCCCTCTCCCCTCACGGTCAATGGTGTCCCGGGTCATCTTATATAGACACCATACACTGATGTCACCAGATAGAAGTTAACATTGAAAGCTAATAATAGCTGTTATTTTTTCGTTACAACTATAGCATCCCATAAGAACATGAAAGAGAAGAAAATAAAATAATTTCACACACTCAATTGACCTAATGAACAGTTGAATTATAAATGACATGTTTGTTTTAATTTCATTACAAAATTTCAAGAGAAGTTGGAAAAATTTAAATGAACGCAAGAATTAATAAAATAAATGGAAATTCAAAAATTTATTTTCGATAACTCGAATCCCACTTTTTTAAGATAGCGATTGGAGGTCATTAGTTCCAATTGAGCACCAAATGAGTTCACCTTCAGTCTGCCATATTCTTGTGGGTCAGCTACAAACAGCCTTAATTAGTTATAATCATTTGAAGGTCACTATTATTTTATATAAACAATAGAATTGTTATTTTAGGCTTGAGGGGATTGATTCAAGATACATTTTAGCCTTAGCACAAACCATGCAATGATTTTTGTTGTTATCTCAGAGAAAATATTATGAAGATTACACTAAAAGTCCTTACATCAACCTAAGTTTTAAGTTGTAAAACAAATATATAAGTAATAAATATATGCAACTAATATCCTATAAAAAAACAAAACAGCAATTTCAAATTAAATATTTTTACAAAGTACTCAAGTATTTTTGGTAAAAGCTTTGCAAACATCAAAAAATCACTATCGAAATGAGTTTTGAATATTTAATAGAAATTTTGAACATCTAGAATAATATATATGATAGAGAAAACACAAAGTGATATTTAATATTGTTTATCTTGCCTTGGATATGATGAAGAATGAATTGATGAAGCAAGGGCAAAGTAACCTAAAGAAGTGCAGTGCAGGACAAGGAGGTCGTGTAATATATCAGCTGGGCGACAAGGTCTAACTGCCCACTGACCTGTTGTTTCACTCCACCAAACCGGTGTCGCTCCTTCTCTTAGTCCTCCGAGCATCACCACAACTGGCTCAGTAAGATCATCCACTTCTAATCCAACTAAAATAGTCAAACAGATTCATATGTAACTAGCAGAAACAAATACAGCCACATTATAACATTTAATAAAACCATAACATCTAGTATATTCTTAGTTAAATAAAAAGTGCAATAATAAAATAAACTCAGTTATCTGTACAATTGTTTAAATTTTAGGTACCTGCAGTTATCAGTCCTGTAGAAAAAGAAGAAATTTGAAAAAATGGCTTCATGAAATTTTTAAAATTTAAAAGAAACATAACCAAAAGAAATGTTGTGAACTAAGAGCAATATTAAAATTATAACTGGTTAGAAGAAATAAAAAAATTACAGATTTTTTATATTTCAACTTCATTAAATTAATTGAAGAAAATAAAAATAAAAATCTAGTGTGTATATCACAGAACTTTCACCTGTACAATTACGATCACAATTTATTACTGCATAAATTTTATATACTGGTGAATGAAATTTAAAGGTATAATGAATGAATGATAATTAGACTGCAATAATACTTGATGAGCCATGTACAAATACAATTTTTAACACATATATAACTAGGCCGTGGAACTCATCTCTTTTTGTCAAATTAACATCCGCATGAAACTTTTTGAATGGCTTCATCTTATCATAACCTGCAAATTTTTTATCTACAAAAATTCTCAGAAATGCGGAATTTCCTCATTAAATTAATGATGTACTAATAAAAGCTCATAAATAATCATTTACTTTTCACTTGAATTGTAAGATAATTTGATCAAAAAATCGAGAAAGAAGATTTGCCTGTCAAACATTGTTATTTTGATACATAGGGAGTGGTCATGTCAAACGTTTCAATGTTTTTGTAGGTCACTTTTTTTCTCGATTTTGTTGTCAAACTATCTTATCAATTAAATGGAAAGTAAATGAGTGTTCACGAGTTTTTAGTACCTAATTAAATAAACAATGTTTGCCAATATCTAGATTGAAAAGCCCCGATTCCGAGAATTTTCATAAATAAAAAATCTGGTCACACAACTTTCACTTACTCTTTGAACTTTGAATAAAAATTATTTTCTGGCCATGTTAGGCTATTATAAAATGTTTGAAATTGCATTTTAAACTGAGCTAAAGCTAAAAAAACACAAATGCTATTAAAATAACAAAAGTCCTATTTATTATATCACCGGTTGATTATGGATTGTACGATTCGTTGATTATGGATTGTTCGATCCATTGATTATGGATTGTACGACTATAAGTTATTAAACTGTTATTTTCCATTGCAGCAAAGTTTATTAAAACGGAATTAAGAGATTTGCAGTGTCTGTCATAGACAGGTCAAAAGTTGTCACACTAATTGTAAGTGGATTCTGTTTGAATATCGCAAAAAGAAGAATTATCAAACTATTCACTAATTTAATTTTCTAAAAGGTTACATGATGATTTTTCGGAATAAACGGACGATAGATATCTAAATATTTAAATATATAATGAGATCTAGAGTTATTAAACTACAGTAAATATATTTAGGATTATAAATGTATCTATGAAATATTTTTGTATTTCACTTCTTTTTTCACACAAGTACAATGAAATGGTAGAGGAATATCACAAAGAGAAGATCTATCGAATTAATCACTAATTTAGTTTTCTAAAAAGTTATATGACAATATTTTGGAATTAACTTTAATACCTAATTATTTATAGAGAAATACTTTATTAAAAGTAATGCTGCCCTACTACACAGGGTTGCTTCTTACACAGCATACTTATCAATCCATACGGACATTAATTTTATATTATATTTTTCTTCTTTTTTTTCTCCCCCTTCATAACAATACTCTTACAAATTATCAACAATAAGTCATATTAAACAATGGACATAGCATAATAAACACTTTCCCAAAATAAAAAAAAATTCTCTCAAAAATAAAAAAAAAATTTTTCTCTTTAAAATCTCAAACGCCAGGAACGCAATATAACATCGCACACATATATAACACAGCAATTCCTTGAATGTAGCCAAAAAGATAAGACGATTATGGACCAATTTAAAATTTAATAAATAAATACTAAACTACAGTAAATGTATTTAATATTCACTGTCTTTGGTTGAAGCTGGATGTGGAGGGTTTCAGAAATGAGTCGTTTGTCATGGTTGAGAACTGTGGCAAGGATGGATGTTTTGTCGAAATCAAATGAATGATTGAGGGAGAGAGAATGTTCGGATAATTTGGAAGCGGTAAAATTACGAGAGGATACAGAATATTTATGTTGGGTTATGCGGTCTTTTAGGAGATTTTTGGTTTCACCAATATAGGATGAAAAATAAATTGGGGGTAGAACATGGAATACGGTAAACGATATGAGAGCGGTGTGAGAGAGGAACCGGATCTTTTAGGGATGTGTATAGTTTTGAGAGAGTGTTGTGAGATTTGAATGCAAGTCGTAAGTTAGGGTTAGTATTTAATATTATTATTAGTATTTAATATTAAATGTATTTAAAATATTATAAACACAAGATTTATACATCCATGAAATGATTTTATATTTTATTTCTTCTTTCACACAAGTACATTGAAATAGTTTTTTTAACAATGCCATCAACTTGCTTAGGTGGATTTTAAATACATTTTAAAAAAATTAGCATTACCTTAACACATTCAAAATTCAAAAACCGAAACAAAGGATATAACCATTGCAGCAAACCGTATTAAAAAAAAACTAGAGACCATACCACAACCACAACCGTTTTGTGTTGTCTTATCTCCTAATTATCCGATTTTAACGATTTTTTTTTTGTTATTTAGGCTATTCCATAAACCTTTAGAAAACCATATACAACATTCCCAAAAAAGTGTATACCTTTTTGAGTTATTCGGAATTTAATTTTACCATCCCTCGTAACTTTTTTTCAGATTCTTTTCGCTGATGAATGTTATATAGATAAATTTGAAGGGTGTCGAGAAAATGACTTTAGCGAAGTTTCAATGAAATCGGTACATTCGTTTAGGCGCTACAGTCTATAGCTACGTTTTTCTGCATTTTTATTTTTTTTCTCCTTTATTAACTTATCAAATTCTTTCAAAAGTTATATTTAGCATTTTTTCGTAACTCTGAATAATGTGAAATAATTATCTTTTTAAAATAAACCATATTAAAGGTACTTTAGAGGAAGACGTATATGAACATTGGGCATTTAAGCCCTGTAAAGTGACATCAATGGGGATAAGACCTAATTTATATTAAAGACCACTTAATTATACAATGATACACTGAGTTTAATCAAAATCGTTAGAGCCGTTTTTGAGAAAACTGTGAAAATGTGTTTCAGCGTTGATATAAAGTGGCACTTCCGGTTAGCCGATTTTAAGGAAAAAGTTGCCGTCACAACTAAGGCATATACCTATCTTAAATACGTGATATCAGTTTCATAGGACTTTTCGTTTTTGAGCTAGACTGCTAACATACAAACACACAGACCATTTGTCGGGACTTGGTCATTTCGACTAAGGGTACCTCAAAACGTATAAATCCGTCGAAAACTCAGATTCAAAAATTTTCTCGATCGCAATACTTACACTTACTATATATTACATATATACATAAGTGAAAGTAAAAAGTTGTAAGTTATCATGAGATAAAGCTAAATTTTAGGCAGATATTAATAATTTGATAAAAAAAGTGTTTATACCGTGGACTATATGAAATAGTTTTCATTGTGTCTACCTATCCACTTTGTTACTTAAGGTATCTTTCTACTTATTACTTTAATTTTTTACTTATTATACTTACTACTATTTTACTCTTTGCCTTTCCAGTACTTACCTAATTTGGCGCCAACAACGGGGGATGAGATAACCCTACTTGAATTATAAGTCATAGGAAATAAATTTGTGTTATCAAACATCCCAACTATTAACTCTTGCACTGTCGCTGGTTTTCCTTGTCTTTCTAATTGATGAAATAATGATGCTGGTATCTGTATGGAAGCCTCTAAAATCTGAGAAACAATTATAACAACTTAGAACACTAAGCCCACTCAGACAAAATATAAAATTTTAATATATAGTTATTTTGAATACCTTATCATGAGTAAGTAGAACACCACTTTTGTTACTTTTTGAACAATGGCAAATTCTATCACCAGGTTTTTTTTCTCGACTGTTCCACCAACTACAAGTCAAACCCAAAAAGCTTTCTCTATAAATTTTAAATTCATCAACAGCCATATTCCACTAAAAAAATAAATAAAAATAAAAATATTATTTTTAGAAGTAATTTCAATTTTTTTAATAGATAAAACGTGGGTAAGGAAAAGCCAAACCAATTATAAATTGAATAACAAAAATACTTAAATCTGAGTTTAAAAAGTACATACCTTACAAGATTGTAGTGATGTATGAGGTATTATAGTTTCTATAGCCTCTAAAAGTTTTGAACAAGATTTATCCTCCAATTGTGCCAACGATAATAATTCTTTATCAAAGTCCATTAAAAAACTAATTAAATCTAACAGAAGAGAACCCAACTAAAATCATTAAAAAAAAAATACATAAACATTAAATAATAACATTTTAAGAAAAAAATCATGAACAGAAACATTAACAAACATGAATAAATAATTACATTTTTTTCTTCATTTAAGAATTCCAAATACTTTCTAACTGTTCGGGTAACAAACACTATATCCATCATATCAGTAAACAAGTGCTTGTTTTCGATGGTATAATTGTTGAGTCTTTTGGCACTTTCATATATAGTGTCTCTTGCCTTGGTTAAATTCATCTGAAAAACAAGAATAGTTATACAAATATTTGCAAGAATTGATAATAATATTGGAAAGGGACAGTTTGAAAAGTGATACTGATACTTATTAGTGAAAATTTCTTCTACTGAAAAGTTTTAAATCAAGCTAACAATATAAATCAGAAAATTAAATGACAGAAAGTATCTTACTTATTTAAATTTCAAAAACTGAGATTGATATATACGAGCCTTGACAGAATGAATAAATCCAATTTCAACATTTTTTATTATTAATTTTAGTGATATTTCAAATGGAAAAATGTATACCTTTATTCACATTTCAACACTGCAATCACCAACTCTGGAATCAACTTACTCACTGTCTCTAAAGATATTAGAAATTTTCAAACTAGAAATATCACTAAAATTACTTTAATAAAAAATGTTAAAATTGGAGTTAGTCATCCTGTCAATTTAAAGGCTCACATATAGCTCGATTAACTTTGTTTTCATAACAACCATAGAAATAAAATCTTGTTTCATTCAGAAATAATAAATGTAGTTGGATTGCAACATTTTTAGTGCTAATTAAATTGTCAAAATATTTCACAAAAATCTTTAGTTTTTCCCTAGAAGAAAGAACCAGAATAAAGGAATAAAGAACCAGCATTTATTCTTAACTAATAATCTCATCACATTTGTTTCTAATAAAATTGAACAAGCAACATTGAAAAAAAAAAAAGGATGATTAAATAAGAAAAGAAAAAATTAACTTACTTGAGCAAATTGTTGCAATATCCGAGTAGTTTCACTTGTGTACGGGCAGACAGAAGTATTGAGGTTCTGCCATTCACCCTCTAGAGTGCAGTTATTTCTCACTATACCTAACCCTATTTCAGCCTGGCAAGGGAGTTCTACAACGTGACCAGCAACAGTTTTGGGCCAAACATAACGACCTTTGTTATCTTGAGTCACTAAAAATCCATTTATAATTAATAATTAATTTAAATAATCTAATTTAATTTAAATGAAGAAAAGATGAAATAAATGTACACTCTATCTCAACGTGGAAATTATGAGAGTTACTATCCTGTTGTTCGAAAGAGTTCAATCGTTCATCTTTCTAGAAACCCAAATGAACTCTCAAAATAATATAGAGAAAAGAATACTAAAGTGCATATTTTTAGCGGACCGCACATATTTCACCCTCCAAAAGCACTTAAGACGTAATACATTATGCAGGGATGCAAAAATAAGAATTTATGACACTTATTTGATCGATTCTTAAGTACGGTTCAGAATGTTGGATAGTGATTAAATCCCAGGAACAGGTCCTTCTCAGATTCGAGACGAAGGAGTTAAGAAGAATATACGATGGAGTTTATGAACAAGGCACATGGGGAAGGATGAATAGTGCCGAATTAAGAGTCGTACATGGAGATCTTGATGTATGCACCTTAATTAACTTAACAAGGCTTCATTGTGCAGGTCATGTTGTCAGGATGGAACCAAATGAAATCACACATAAAATCTTTTCAGAATGTCTAAATGGCACAAGAAACGACGTCCTAAGCTTTGTTAGAAGGATGGCATGGCTACTGGCGCAAGGTTTCTGCTTGTTATCCAGAACTGGAAGGTAGCAGCAAAAAATAGAGAGAAATAGTGATCTATAATAGAGCAGGGATTTGACTCAAAGAGGGTCATAACGCCATCTAATAATAACAATCTAATTAACAACCACCAAATTTGGGCACCCAAAGGCAAATTTTTTTTTTTGTTTTAACTTTTAGCAATAAAACGTATGGTTCAATATAGTTTTAAAAAAAATAATAATAAATAAAAAACATTTAAGGAGTTGTCGGGAGTGCCGTCAAATTAAATGCTATAATTATAATTTTATGACTGCCACCCCGGACCATCTCCTTCCTTTATAATGCAATAGTCAACTATTAAATATTCAATATAATTATAATAGTTGTAATTTATTATCTAATATATTATTTCTAAAAGCGTTTTTTTTTTTTTTATCTCAATGCCACAACTTCATTAATTCCCCATCAAATCCAATGATTGAACACTCATTTTAAAGATCTTCTTTACCTTCAGGTGGGAATAATAGTCACATCTCCCCGAAATTCAAGTTAAAAAAGTTATGAAGGACTTTTTTTTATTAAAGGAAGGAAGGAATAACTTTTTATTAGTTATGAAGAAAACAAACTTTATTTATTTGCAAATAACTAAAAAATTATGCATTTTGTCTTGATTGTAACCATAATTAGAAAGATTACTAAATTACCTATAAAATAAAAAAAAAATCGGACAATTATTAACAAAGATACAGTCCATTAATTTTGGTATACTTAATCATTTCTAGCTTTTCAAAGACTGCATTTACTACTCTACTGTCCTTTTTTTCTAGGCTGATAAGTACTATATTATTTCTTAAAGGCTTTTTTTGTTCGTACATTTTTTATGATTTTATAATTTAGAAGATCCCATGATCGAGGCTCTATTTTGGATATTACCTTTCCAGTCAGTGTTTGAAAATAGGACCTAGCAAAGCTATTTATACAACTATTTTGGTCTATTATGATAAATGGAGTACTGTAATGAACCAAGGAAATTACAATTAATTCCTCCCTCATATAATACATAAGATCTACTTATTTCCTTGTTTTGCTATACCTTCAATAAACAAAATTTTATATGAATTATTAACAAGGAACAACTAGTTATTAAATATTTGTTATTATTGTTAATTTATTATGAATTTTGTGATTATTATTATTGTGATTCTTCCATTTTGTCAGTAATTTCTGGATTTTGTATTTAACAGGAAAGTCTTATTACAAATGACTAGATAACTCAGTCACAATAAATCAATGAATTGTCCCCACTGATGTCGTCTTATAAGTTCTGTTAAGGTATTTTACAGTTAAAACAGTTATCAGAAGGCCTCGACAGAGCGTAGTTCAATTTAGGAGTAAGATGACAAAGTGGATGAAGGAAAATGAGTAGACAGGATGATCTCAAGTGTCAGGCGGATCAGCACCCAAATCATTTTTGATCTGCGTTGTAAGGGATCAACCTTAACACTTCACAGGAACGGAAGCCACAAACGGAGAGATCAACTTCCTGACTTAGTATTTGGGAATACAAGCGGACGGATCAGCATCCAGACCTTGTATGGAGAATGAGAATAAGAAAAATGCTATAGGACATAATAAAAGAAAAGACAGTTAGATATAAAACCAAAAAGTGTATGTAAATCATATAGTGATCTAACTGGTTGCAAGGTTTCTTTCAGAATTCCAAGGCTGAGGGCTAGAATTTAGCCCTTAATAATAATTTATTATTAATTATAAATATATAATATAAATTTATTATAAACTCCTTCTCAAATTACAATAATGGTTAACCATCTCCACACAAAAAACATTTTAATTAACATAATTAATTAAAAAAACATTTAATTAAAAATTGATCTAGTGGACTGAGAATAGGAAAATGTGATTCTTCCATTTTTTCAGCCATATCTTAGCTTTCCAAAATTTTGTAGATAAAAGGAAAGCCTCATGACTAATGGCTTAGTGACTCAGCCACAATATATCAATGAATTGTCCCAATAAAGCAATGAAAATTGACAAGTAAAGGTTTATTCAACTATAATAAGATTCTGTTAAATAGAAAATATTTCAGTAAAGTGATTGTGCCATTTATCTGTGGTTAATCAGATTCATGAATTTATTGATTCTTTAACATATACAATCAGCAATACTACCAAATGCTCTACAGATGATTTATTTAAGACTTACCAATAGGTTTGCAGTATTTGGTTGAATTGGAGATAACTATGACAGAGACGGTACTCGAATGGTTTCCTTCATTAGAGAATAGCTCACAATTCCATTCACCAGTATGATTATTTTCTAATTTATCAATAATCAGCGTGCTGAAAATATCACCAATTAAGACAAATTATAACAAGATGACATTGTAGTATTAAAAGCATGGATACGTTAAGAACAGAAATAACGATTAAATCTTACAATTCTAATAAATAATAATTTATATCTTTGTTATTACTTGATCAAATCCAATGATTGAACTATCATTTTGAGACATATAAAAAATCAATCTTCTTAATCAACTAACTACATATTAAAATACTTAACAGCATCCCTAAAGTAGTAATGCACCGTTGGTTCAAATTTTGCTGCCTCAATTCAACAGTATAACTTCACAAAAAGGGTAATTTTGATAAATGTATGTATCTACAGCAACAAGGGTAAAATATATGCAGTTCAACACTATAATATCTCTAAAATTATAAAAAATGTATTTCAAAATTTTACACAACTGCATACATCTTGTCCTTATTGAGGATTGCCAAATATAGGTATATTTTTTCTTTAACTGAAAGGCTCATATGAAATAATAAAAAATTTTGAAGCCAAGTTTTCAAAAGAATCCGTCTTAAGGTTCCCTGTCATGTCATACATGTCTTAGCCACAGTCCAAATAGCCAAGTCTCGTAAAATGGTCTCTGTGTGAGTGTGCGTCTGTGAACAACTTAACTTAGCTCAAACACGAAAAGATATATGTAACTGAAATTACTTATTCAAGGTATATGTTACAGTAACTTTTTCATCAAAATTTGTGAATCAACAAAAAGTGATACTTTATGTCATTGTTTCCATAATTTTTTTTTAATAGTACCGAGAGCGAACCTGAAAATTAAATTACCTTTCAATAATTCCAGAAGAATCTGTATTAATGATATTGAACTGTTTATTCTCAACATGAACTGAATTGGTGAAAACAGTTTCTGGAAGGAGGCCAGCCCAATACCAAACAACTTTCGATTCATGATTTCCCAATCCAGAACGACAATCCATGCGTAGTGAGTCCCCTTCAAATACAACCTATAAAACATTCAATTATCTGCAGGTTCATACTAATTTTTATAAAAATGAATTTCAGAGAAAATATACATACTATGTTAATTAATTTGTCTGCTCGCCCTCAAATTAATTTTATAATTATGATGTAAACAAATGCAAATACCTGGTCATGATCTGGTGAAAGTTCAATTATAGGTGAGTTTTCTTGGCGCACGCACTGAGCAGAAGTTTGGAACTTTTTTATCGGTTGGTCTCTTAAGCTCAGCGGTTCAGAACATTTGGTATTTAATGATATTTTAACATTTGAGTTTGCTGCCCAAGATCCAATCCACCATAATTCACAATCACAAACTAAAGGGTTAAAAGACAAGTCTCTGGCAACAGAAAAACCAGATATATAATTTAAATAAATAAATTTTCATATTAATAATAATATAAAATAATAAGCTAGCAATAATAAAACATCATTTTTGGTGTTAGATCTTTTCATCTTTAAGGCTAAGAATTCTAAATTGGTTAATATTGAAACATCTGGTTTAGCATTTCCTGAAACTTGTAAAAAAAGTTTTCTGCTATGACTCTGAAATAACAACTATATATCCTAAACATTTAGTTATAAACAGGTTTGTAGTTTAGAACAGTGGTTCTCAACCTTTGTTTGTACTGTTGTAGGGATAAAAAATCTTTGCAACAATTTTAGTACAGACTAAAATATTTCCTGGCAACCTTGTCAAAAGACAAAACAATATATATATTAGCATTTTTGTTTAAAACTGTGATATAATTGAATCTTTACCCATTTTGAATGCAATTAGTATAAACCAAATAAATTTTGGTGTGATATAATATGATCTTCAATTTGACTGATTTTAATTTTGTTATTAATAACTATAATAATATATGAAGTTTTAGTCAGTCTATTCATCAAATAGACAAATTTTATCTAAAATATAATTGCAGCTGGCACTAATATTTAAATTATGTAAGTAAATCTAGTTGAAGAATCCCTACTTTAAAACAGTAAAGGGGCCAAAGAAATATGAGATGAGAATGATCGAACATTTACTAAAAATTGTTCTTCTGGAGAGGATATTTAACTTCTTTAATGGTTGATACAGTACTAGTTCACCACAGTTCCGCACGGATTACGCGTGGTTCACAATCACTTTGGTCACACTTGTTCATGGAGTGCTGAATATGTTCGCGTTTATCCGAAAGAGAACGAAAGCGACAAATCTCTTGAGTCAATTACTATTTACTTTCCCGCCATTTAAGTTCTTCTATATTCTTAACCATGTTCAGTTATACAGCAGGAGTCGACATATTACAATTTACGGCTACATTATGTAACCTTAATCGAACTTGTACATGTATTATATAGCTGTGGAAAATCAATAGTAATAGATAAAAACCTTTAATTATTATATATAAATTCTATTTCATGATATTTATTTGTCTTATTAATGATTTATAATATTCATTATCTCATAATTATCAGATATTTTTCGTCAGTTGTTTCCCCAATACGTTAATTCCTTCATCAAAAATAAACATCCATATAAAGATTTTTTTTTTTCGAATGACTACAATAAGGCCCCATTTTTGGATTAGGAAGCAAAATAACTTCGAATAACAATAATTATGCAGCTAATTCATTCAATAAAAATAACAGCGATTAAAATGAGAGAATAAATTATAAGTTAACAGTATAGTCCATCTAACTGGCAGATCTACGGGCTCTGTTGGGGTTGGGCATTATTTAAATAAATATTTATCTAGATAACGATTAATAGATACATTTTATTCATTATTTAATGGGTTTTTACAGATGATTTCTTGGTTATTCATTAGTTACAGCTGAATGATCTATTATTCTCAAACATCATTTTATATATTTTCTTTATTTTTCTTCCAGAGCAATTATCGTTAAAATAAAAATTAATTATTAACAAATTACTAAATATATAATTCTTACTAAATAATGAAAATAAATTACTAAATAATGAATTGTTAA
Source organism: Nezara viridula (assembly GCA_928085145.1). Lineage (NCBI taxonomy): Eukaryota > Metazoa > Arthropoda > Insecta > Hemiptera > Pentatomidae > Nezara > Nezara viridula. The sequence continues at coordinate 26,010,000 of OV725080.1, forward strand.
TAAGGAAGTTTTATGATGGGAATACGATGGTTTTTCAAAAATGCATGAAAAGGTATTGTATGGTGAGGACAATAGCTGACGTCATAAAAGACAGCAACATTCGGCTGTTTTCGGGATTCCAAGAACAAGTGTGACTGAAGTGATTGTGAAACACTCATAACTCATGTGAACTAGTAACATCGATACTATATGTCCTATGTTACATCATTTAAAAGTTAAAAAACAAGGAATGAGATAAAATAGTATGGATCTAGAATTGAAATATATTCTATATTAACATATTATTTTTGAAAATACTTACAGTTGTTTTAATGAAAGTAAAAAATCAAATGTGCCTTCTTTAATGTGCCTAATATAATTTTGTGCAAGTTTCCTGAAACATAAAATAATAAAAATTGTTAATGAAAATACTATGAATATAATATATCATAAAAAATAACTTTAAAGTTACTAACAATTTTTCCAGATTAATAAGTCCCTCAAAAGTTTCTCTACCTATGTTGCGAATTTGGTTGTTAGAGAGATCACTAGAAAGAAGACAAAATATTAATCATAATGTATTATATAATATTATAAATATAATAAGTAATTATAAAATACTATTACCATAATACAGTATTTATATTAAACATCTGTCTGTTGCCAGATTAAAATTTAGTGGACAAGTAATAATAATCAAATTTAAACGTATCATATCACCAAAATGAGTGAATTACAACATACCGACAATTGATAATCTTACAGAAATAAAGAGAAACATCCATAAGGCAGGAAACTTTGCATTTTATGGCTAGATGTTTTTTAACACTAGGTTTAAGGGTGTGATACATGTTTACATATTTTACACAATAAAATATGTCATTTATATTGAGGTTAAAATATGATTCAGCAAATCTTTATTTTATGAATTTATGAGGGAAGGAGTATCATCTAAGCTTATAAGGTCACTGATTTGGTCAAATAGAAATCTGTATTTAGAATAATCCATGACAATTTTCAATGTTTTCTTCTACCAACAAATGAACAATAATCGGGTTGTGTGCAGTACAGAAGAAAAGGACAGAGAAAATAACTATGAAGGATAGGGAATCATGCAGAATGATTGGGTTCATGAGTGTTAAATTTAATAAGCAATAATGTCATAAGTGTAGATGTGAACAATCTATTTCCAAATCACTATCAGTTACATTATCACCCCTAAAAGTGTTCAAATTCTAAATTATCAATTAGTGTAGAGAGGGTAAGAGAGTGAATATTTTTTAAATTGGGCGTTGGATTTCGGTAATAGGATAAACCCAACTTCATTCCCAGTATAATTAATTGTATTAGTTAAAGAGGGAAACAAATTAAATATCTTTAGATCACTAATAATAATAATAATAATAAAGCACTAGCCACATGGTTATAACAGCTGACTAGTTTACAAGTGTACCAGTACCAGGTCTGGTTGACAATTAGATCAAGACTGAACAGACAGCGGATGAAATTCTGAAAATAGCTGTCTTGACAACTATGTTCATGAGTGAACTCGCTCAAGATATGCATAAACCACCAACCACTCATATTCACCTGATGTCATCAGCTTACCAGAAATTGGCGGCTTCTGTACAGTTTAAACACACTAACCTAATAACAGTTATGGTGCTATTTTTACAAGTGTTGCTACACTTTGATGGGTAGGCACAAGATCTCATAAATAACATTGCAAGAATGACCAAGTATATTAAAGGTGATAACCTCTCTTTATTTAGATGATGATTTGCGACTTCCGTTAACTCCCCTTCCACTAACTGGCCTTTTTTAGTTAAAAATGATGTCTTAATTCATTACAATCAATCGAAAGGGATACACGAACCCCCAACAGGTCCTGTTAAGTTGAGGCAGGGGCCATACCAGAAGGTTCTGTCACCTCTGTCCACTTTAAGATATGCTCAGTCCTAATTCTGAGATTTACGTTTAAATTGTGATCATGAGATCTTGTGCCTGCCTTTCAAAATGGAGCAACGCTTGTAATCTAATGAAACAGGATACTCTGTACAATTCAATTGATAAGAAATTGATCCACCTGTCAGCCAAATGACATTATAATTGAACTTGTAAATATAATCAAATACATAAATTGTATGAATTTCTAATTAGAAAAACCGGTGATACGTACAGCCTTTTGAGCGAAGATAAATTCAAGAATGCACCATCATCAATTCTGGTAATTTGATTTTTATTTAAATGCCTGAAAAAGGAAAATAAATAAATTAATCAATTATTGGTTAATTATAACATCAAAATTTAAAACTTAAAAATTATTACAGCTTTTGGAGATCTTGCATCCACAACATTGTATAAGGTAGCTCAGTGATATTGTTAGATGACAAATCACTAAAACAAAGGAAAATTATTGTTTTTACATGAAAATTGAGAAAAGCCAGCCTTGATATAAAACTTACAGAGTAACTAAATCAGAAAGATTTCCGTTTTGGTTTAACTGGATTTCTTCTATACTAGAAATAATAGTCTCTCCTCCACCACACTTAGCTTTAAATTTCTCATGATCAGTTGGATGATCCTTTGCATGAGATTCTGTGCAAATACATTTTGAGGGGCAAGAAACATCATAACTACTTGTGTATGTAAACAATGACAGAAAAACTATGAACTTCATATGGTAATAAACATTGCACAAGACTTTAGATTCCATCGTTAACGATATTTATTTAATTAAAATCAATCTCATACATTAGAGAAACGTCTCCGATAAGAAAGAGATATGACAAACATAAAAACACAACGTAACTTTAAACAACATAAATATTCATCATGAGCTATCATAATTTTTAAGTAACATGGAATAAGTCCATTCAAAGTAAAACGCCCATCACGATAGTGATATAGTGAATAAAAACCATTTTAATATACAACTCAAATTGTTTAAATCCAACCAATACATTTCAAATAAAACTAGTGTTTATGAAACCATCAGTGTTACCTACTCAAATAAATAAATTTAACCTGTGTTTTAATTGGATACAAACTTAGAAAAGGAAAAAGATAAAAAATATAAATGAATAAGTTGTTATATTTTAAAATCTATATCTACTATATTAAAAAAAATTTAGATCCCAGTTTTTTTATGGAAGCCAAAGAAATCTAAATGATGAAGGAATGGGATGGAGGAAAGCGCCCGGTTCAGTGGTTTATGTGTTCAATTTAATCAGGAGTGATATAAAACTCTTTTATTTTTAATTTATTGGTTGTTTGGAATTCTTGAAATCTTTACCCAAGTCATAAAATGTATTAAAATCTGCATGCATACAACCACGGATTAGCGATATTATGAATCAGTTTTTATCTTGACAGGTAATTAGCCCGGTGTTAGATATCCAGATAGATATCCCTTATATATATATATATATATATATATATATATATATATATATATATATATATATATATATATGCGGCTTGTAAGTCCAGGAGTCATATTTTAGTTAATTCCCCAAAGAGAGATTTCCCATGCGCTCGCAAGCGGTCAGACTTCGCCGCACCCAAATCTAGCCACTCGATTGGAAAAAGCACAGTAATACAAGTCAAGAAAAAAATGATTAATTTCCTAAACGTAAGATTTAATGCTGTGCAAGCTATTTTCCGAATATTTTACTTTCTTGCCAATACTTAATAAGAGAAAAATTGTAATCCAGTCCAATTTTCAAAGATCAGTTTTCAACAGCTTTTTACGTATCAGAACCCCCTTTCCTCCCGAATCCAAAACACAAATTTTTAGTCATTGGTCTATATTTGCAACGAATATCAATTGAACTCGTGGCCGAATCTTTGTTTAAGGACTCCGGCCCCCAATCCTTGTGAACTGAATCGAGCACCTTTGTGGGGAATATACAGATAAAACTAAAGTTATCCTCATTGGCTCCAGACACCTAATTAGTTCTCTTCCTTAACATCCTTTACTTTACCTCAATAACCGCCCTATATATTTCCTCACGAAAGTCAAAAACCTAGGAGTAATCTTTTATTAGAACCACTCCTGGAATAACAATGTATCTGGAATCCCAGATCACACGAAAATTCATAACTATCCTTAAACAATTCCTAATATTCCATGCTTCTATCCCTAGAAAAAACAGAAAGGCCTCTCTTGTTTTCTCCACTACACTTGTTTGGTGTATGGAGAACTGTCTGCTAGGGTGAAAATAAGATTGAATAGACTCATGAATTGCTTCATAAGATTTGTCTTTGGAATTCCCAGGCGTTCCCATGTTCCCGCTTATACACGGAGTGGCTCTATCGTACTTTTTGGGGGTTTTCTTTTTTAAGTCCTCTGAACCAAAAATCCTCCTATGGATGTATAGGTCTCTTCCCATATAACCACTTCCTTTAGCCAATTCTTAAGGGCTTTAGGGGTTTTCTTGCTTAAGCTTATTGTTGTTCTGTAATTACATTTAATAGGACTTCAAGAATCCCTTAAACGCCATTTCGTATTGGTAGTTAGTTATTTTCTTTTTCTTCTAGAGTAATTATCGTAATAAACATAAAAAAGAAAACTTTGGGACTGAAGCATCCCAAAATGAAATCCTGGATCTGCAAGTGATATTAACTAATGTACATATTTCTTGAACATTATTATTATTCTTAGGGGACTTTAGTCCCAGAATAAAATTATTTTTTATACATACATTCAATAATCGAAGAATGAATATTTCTATAGACTATCGATTTTGATAAAAGCTATGCTGGGTTAGTTTTCTCCTGTAAGTTTTTATATATGGAGTGCATCTCTGAGGAAATTCAGGAAAAAGTTATCAGAAAAAACAAATTTCATTTGACCATGACTCATTTTATGATACTAGGTAAGAAATGTATCGTAATGTGGTCAATTTTTTGATAAGCAGTTTCCAACAAACCTTTATGATTCAAACTTCCCTAAATCCAAACAAAAATATCAGTCATTTGTCTGTCTCTGCCAGGATTATATTTTGGGTGGATGGACCGGTTTTATAGCTTGCCTCTCCTTCCCCTCCCTACTAAGAAAATTTATTGTTCTCCTTTTCTTAAAGACGGTGCAAATGAAAATAAAATTATAAAGATTGTAGTATATTTTTTCCTTGATTTGAAACTTTCCCCAATTGATACCCCCTCAAAAAATGATTCCTTCCAAGCATTCATAACATCGTAAACATGTGCCCTATCTCAAAAATTTATATTGTAAAAATTTGCATCCCTCAACAACTTTGAAGCCGTAACTTGCGCCACTCGACTCTATTCTGGGTAATCCTGTGACCAGCAAAATCTGTGACTCCTGATGCAAATGAGTTAATGAGTCGAACATTGAAAATTTCAGTTTTCGCAATTGTATCAAATGCATGATAAAAACAACAAGTCTGCCTATTTTTAAGATTATGGTTCATCTAGGTAATGGGCTGGAATTTGTACAGATGACGGTATGAGGCAGTTTATTTATTTTTTTTCTTCTTTCCATTTACTCCTTACGAAGTAGACAATGTTATGGATCTAAGCAGTGGCTGCATAAAAAAAATAGCTCCCCTTGAACAATCACGTAATATTAGGAATTCCGGTGTCCCAGGGTATGACGTCATCTGTCCACAAAACATTTAATTTATCTCTTAGGCTGTTTTATATTATGTATTATTTGAATTTTGTTTCCATCGATATTTTTCTGACATATTTGTTTTATTAATAGCCTAAAATTAATTATTTTAATACGTCTATATATATATATTTTTTAATTTTTAACAAGTGGTGAGCTCCCTTGACGATCGGCTCCAGGTTTTCCGGCACTGTTTGAGTCTCCTCTTAATTTAGAGGAAAATAAGGCATAAGTGAAAGATATTACATATTATTATATATTTGATTTTTTATTCACGCAATGTGTTTCTAATTTAGTTTAAACAAATCTAATTTGTTAGGCAAAAATTGTCGTTTTTCGACCATATTCCTAGTAAATGCGATAACTTCGATAAGGCTCCACTCATCTACACAAAAATTAGTAAGAATTTAGGGATCTATAATACACACAAAGTGGCACAAACTAGACGGCCCCAAATAAATTAGGCTTGGAGATTATTTATTCCTTATAAAGCCATAAAATCCACAAGTTATTGATATGGTTTTAAAGAGCAATGATTGAGCTTTCCAACGGTTATTGTAGCGTCGACTTAGGAAAAAATACCGAGGAGTTATGAATATTTTAGTGAACGGCATGAAAAAAAATCCTCCCATAAAATTGAATCTAAAAAAGTATATTTTTTTATTACAAAGTAAACACATATTTAAGATTTTTAGTGGATCCTAAAAACGAATCTGAATCGATTTTTCATGACAAAAATTTATTTGACCTACTTTACTGGAAGTGCCTTTGGGTTTTTGTGATTTTTTATAGATTACAATTAGTTTAATACAATTAGCAATATGTTTTTCTTTATATAAAAAAAGAAATCGATTGATACATAATATCTTATATATCAATGCAAAGCAAAATTAGAAAACAGTAACATAAAAAACAATAAAATTTTATAAAACTTTTTTTTTTCACATTGGCAAGAACCCTTGGACATGGATGAAATATTTTTCGACCTAGTATCACCAATATTTTTCATTGAAATTGGTGAACCCACATCCGTAATCTACACTTTTAGTTTTAACATTTTTTCTTCACCATTTATTTTAGACGTTGAAACAGTTTCAGATGAGTTACTAAATGGAATAAATATATTTACAGAATGACACAGATTTAAGAAATCAATTACAAAATCATGATATTCCTATTTTGTATTAAAATTAAAGGATTATAGAAAAAATCCGACTTGTGTGATCATAAGCAAACCAAAAATAATGATACTTTTTGAAAGCTGTTATATTTCCAAACAATTATTTTTTCAAAAAAAACAAATAAACCTTTATATATATATATATATATATATATATATATATATATATAATATATTATATATATAATATATATATATATACATATTATATTTATTGATAATATAATAATATTAATAATATATTATCAATATTTTCATACGTTACATATTAAATATCAGTTTATATGTACATAAACAGCGTTTAGTTTCTCTGATGATGTAGCCTGTCTTTTGGGGGTGTTTCCCTACTTCTTTAAGCTCAAAAAATAGTCAATTTATAAGCTGGGAAACAAATTTTAGCATTAAAGGTAAGACAAGGGACGAAATCTAATTTAAATGACTGCGCGAGAAGGAAAGCACGAAGTTAAGATGAAAGCCGCAAGAGATCGCTGGAAAAATAGACAGTCGGTTCGTCCTAAAGACACTCCTCAGCCAAGTGGCTTTTTCATTAGGATCTGCAGGCGAAAAAGTTTGGAGATCTCTGGTTTAGAGGAAGAAATGATGTAGGGATGATCTATGTAACTTATCATTTGTTTATCTATACTTTGAACAAGAATGGTTTTTAAAATAATGATTCTACTGTATCCAAACAGCTTAAAAGAGACCCTGGCTGGCAGATCTCAGAGATTTATGCTGACATCTTATTAAATAAACGTATCTTGAATTTCTTTTTAAAATTTTGATTTGTTTTCCATTCTTTCAGTCATGAGCAATAATTTGTAAGTTGACTGTTATTTCAATGACAAAAGATTTCAAGCTCACCAAAAGGATGTCACATAAGTTTTTTTTACCAAAAAATAAAATAACCTGTAAAGGTTACTAAGACTCTCCGTTATATACTCCTGATTTCCTGCAAAATTGTCGTTCTGGGAGTTGGTCCACATCTAGTTTTCAATAATTTGAGCCATAATGACTAATACTGAACGACAGAATGGAATTCCGAAATTTAGTACAGATAAATCCATTTGATAATAATAATAATTATTAGGATAATTGTTTAAAATGTTTAGGCAACGCATATTATAAAAAGAAGAAACATTTTAAAGTACCATCCATTAACTAGAATTTAGAATCAGTAGTCCGTAGGATAGTTTTAGATATGAATCATGGTAATATATCTGCTGCTCTTGTTTGCATAAAAGCATGGTAAGCCTAAAAAAAAAATAATCCATTTTGATGAATTTTAAGAATATTAAACAGCAACGCAACAGATTCTTAACTAATGGTCGCAGAGCTGTCTGGAAATTAATGCATTTGGGACTGAATAAATAAATAAGTGCTAGGAGTATAAATAAATTTTATGAAATATTTTTTTATTCTGACTATTATTGAACAAAAAGGGAAGACAGCCCTAAAGATTGTTTTAATCATTGTAAAAAATTGAAAACAAGACATTTATTTATTTTACTTTGTTTCAATAAAAAATATGGGAAACATATTGCAGCAAACAATAGTTGCATAAACATAATTAAATATAATGACAATAAAGATATTAGTAATTCATGCTTTTTAAAAACTTGTTAGGGTTTCTTTTGACTTTATATTACCAAAAGTTAAGGTTGTAAAGTTTATTGATTGGACTTGCAGACTAAAGTATGAAGTTATCAAGAATATGGCTCAACATACTCAAACTGGTTATTACATAGATGAGGGATCCTAGAACATTCATAGACCACATTGACATCTGAAATAAATCCTGAAGGTCATGGTCATACTGACTCCACAAAGTCATAACAGCCAAGATCTTTTAAGTTTATTATACGAAAATAATGTATTATTAATCAGAATAATGTTCAGTTTCACTACATTTTTCAGTTATTTACAGAACATAAAATAAAAACATTAGCAAATTATTTCAATTTTTACAATCAATGAAAATAAACCAAGACAAGTCTGATAAGTCCCGTCGGCCGCAGTTTCAAGGTCCCTGATGAAGATCATAAAACATAAGTTGATACTTGTGACTTAGCCGGTCGCTAGGGAACCTATCTTCTTATCTCGTGTAACCTCTTCTTATCACTCATCTCTACTCAATTACTTGTGCGTTCTTCTCGTTCTTTTATTATTTTGTTAATTTTCTATTTAAAACGGATATAATAACACTCTGGCAATTACCGTCTTCGGAAGAAGACTATATTATATATTATATAGGTCAACTAAAAAAATTGGAAGGTCTGGAAAAATGGTTGAAATATACGGAAGTCTTTTTTCTAAAAGAAAAGAATCATGTATGTAAGGAGAATGCTCCCTGAACAATGGATGTTTGGCATAGTTTGCCAAGAAACAGATGAGTGTTTCATTGTAAAAATAAAAGCAACAACTCTATTAGAAAGTATTAAAAATAATATAGAAGAGAGAAACACTCTATATTCTGACAGTTGGAAAGGATGTAACAACCAACAACTAAATGAAGCAAACTACAACCATTTCCAGGTGAATCACCGGTATAACTTTGTCGATCCTTCAAGTGGGGAGCACACTCAGCTCAGAATGATTATGGGGCTCAGCTAATAGGAAAAATAAAAAACATTGAGGAACTGCAAGGCAACACCTGGAAACATAATTATGTGAATTTTTGTGGAGGCAGGTCCACAGAGAAGAGGACCCGTCCATCGCTATTTTATAAAGCATTAAGCTATTTTGTCTCCCAAAATAAATAAAATGTTGTAACATAAAAGTGTTTTGTTATTATTAAATTTATTTTTGCCTATTTCAATTTCCATTAATATAAATAAGAAGGTGGATATTATCAGTGTTCAGGTTATAAGCAATGGCCGATAGCAGTCTTGACGACCGATTAACTCACAAGTATCCATAAGTCTTTTTTCTCAAAATAAATCAGATTAAAAAAAAATTGATAAAAGGATATAATTTGTACTAAATAAAATAACAAACATGTAACTATTATGTATCTATTTATTTAAAATTTAAAATTGAAACAACTGATTAGATTAGGATAAATGAAATAAAAAAATCTGTACATCATAGCCTGCCACTTTATATGACAAGAACCGAGGTCTAGTATCGATAAATATAGGAGTAGGTATAAAGGAACCGATTAAATACACAATTTGATATTTTACTATCAAAGTTCAATTACAGAATCCAGAAATTGGATGGAAGTCAATACAAAAAGTACCCATTACAACCGCTTTGTACGAGTTTTTTGTATCAGGTACTTTTTGGAACCAGTATACATTAGGAAAAGTCATGACTTAAATTTCCATTTTACTCTATTCCACGAGGTCCATCGATAGGCATTGTATGAAGAACTTCATCCAATAATTGTAGTGCTCTGTGCAAATGAACCTAAAAAAAAAAAAATTATATTTAATATTAACCTAATTGTTAAAACTTCTTTGTTCTAGACCAGAAAAATAATAATTGAGGCTAGAACCAGACAGATAGATTGAGTTGATACAGTAGGAGTCCCACTAATCTAAAATCTATTGTAACAACCAGTCATAGATAGAATTATTTATAAGATTCTGTCATTCATATCTATAGATACTTTCAGTTAATCAAGAATAATCAGTGATAGGTTCAATTACCATTTAATGAGTGAATTTTTATTGCCGATTTTTACCGTCTTCGGAAGAAGACTATATTATATATTATATAGGTCAACTAAAAAAATTGGAAGGTCTGGAAAAATGGTTGAAATATACGGAAGTCTTTTTTCTAAAAGAAAAGAATCATGTATGTAAGGAGAATGCTCCCTGAACAATGGATGTTTGGCATAGTTTGCCAAGAAACAGATGAGTGTTTCATTGTAAAAATAAAAGCAACAACTCTATTAGAAAGTATTAAAAATAATATAGAAGAGAGAAACAATCTATATTAACAAATTCTATTTGTTAATAATTATTTGTTAACAAATTCTATAATTCAGAATTTAATCACTGTATATCAAAATTGTAAGCTAAAAATATTTCATTTATGTTGTTAATTTTACATGTATTGATTGAAATAATAAATTTTTTACCTAAGTGAAAGATAAAGGATCAATTTGTTGTTAATAGAAAAGATATTTTTACTCATCTATTTCTTAAAATAAAGCTAAGCTTATCTGAAAAACAGTTAATAAAACACTGTAAAAGTTTTATAAGTATTCCCTCATTATTTTATTAACCTTTGCATTCTGTTGTCACCAATATAACATTAACAATTAGTGCTTTTACTAATGAAAGATAATTAAAAAAATGCGAAACAAGTAATGTAGAAGGTTAACTTGATTTTGTTTTGCATGGAGGCGATTCAAATGAAAGATTAATTGATGATATTGGTAATGCAGGACAGTCTCGATAATCCAAACCCTTAATAATCTGAAACTCTTGGTAATGTGAAAAAGAAAGAAAGAAAAGCTAAAATTGATGGATGAGAGATGGAATGGAAATGTCTCTGTTCCTCAGTTAATATTACTGGAATTGTTTTGTGTGGTAGTATCAAAATCAAATTGTTGTCTCTAAAAGGAAAAGATAACAACTACAGGATCATCCAGAAATCTCTTTATTATATGTGGTTTTTGCAGTAGACAATCTAAGTGTATCTGATTTCTAAAAATATACTAGCTGAAAAGGCAAAGTTTTTCTTGAATATTTTTTTAAAAGGATGACAAAGCACATTTTATCACCAGTTAAAATTAGCTTGATTATTTAAAAAGCAGCATTTTATTTAATTTTTGCTTCACTGGAAACTTTCTTTATATTAATTTTATATTACATTAAAGATAGGTTATAGAAAGACCAGAAAGATATTTAATATTTGCTTGGGATGGGCGTCGACTACCGAATCCTGTTATTTTAAAGGAATTTGCGAGATCAGGCGTTTTCTTTAACAGCGAAATCAGAGACTCAACTTACTGTAATACACACCTTTATTAGAAGTTGGTAAAAATGGTTTAATAAATTGATGTTGTAAGCGGTTAAGTATTAAGTACAGCTGTCAGATCCATACAAGTTCCCTTTATGCAAATGATACCCCGAATCAGTGGGTCTCGGAAGGAGTTTAATTATATTTCAGCTATTTTTTAAGGGTCCCTTTGAAGTATTCCATTGGTGTTCTTACAAAGAGTGACTGATGGCAAAAATCTGCTTACATTTGCTTTCATTCACTGAAAAACTTTTTTGATTTTGCCCTCATCAAAAGCTTCTTACATTTCTTCAAATCTCAGGTATTCAAATGCCCATTTCTAGCTCAGGCTTGGGGTAAACAGGGCGTTTCATCACCAATTTCTTCATTTATTTAATAATTTTTACTATATTTCGGTCAAACTTAGAGCCATTAACAAGTCTTATTTAGTAATCAATTGGCATTCTTCATGCCAATATTTTCCTTAATTTGTTTTAATAAAGAACAAATACGTCTTATTATTTAAAAAAGTATAAGTAGAGAAAAAACCATCGCCTTTTTAGATTTACATGGAGAGACTTTCAATGAATTACTATTTATGACAACGAGAATAGAATAGATGGATAGAAGTTATTTAAAACATTTCACTTTTATCATAAACATGAAATAAAATTGAACAGAAAATCAAGGTCATAAAATAATAAAGTAAATACTTAATTTTTTTCTTTTTAATCCTTATCAATGTTTTTAGTTTTGACCCTTACAGGTTTTTGTAATATGGCTATTGTTGATAAGGAATTGTGAGTGTACTATGAGAATTACTTGGCCAAACTTATAACAGTTAAAATGACTGAAAAATAATCCATTAAAGAGAACAAATGTAAAATTAGTTTATTAAATAAAATAGAAAACCTTTCATGGCACCTTATACTTTTGGCCAATGCTATAAAATTATAGTACATAGATCAAATCTATTTTTTATGTGAGAAAAACTTCGTGGCTTTCATAAGTTAGATGTTATAGTACCAATGATAATAGCTACGAATTTTTTCAGAATTAAGACTTAAACTGATTTAAAAATAAGAAAAGAATGTCACAGTCAGATTGCTTATTGAAATATTAAAGACAGATATTCATATAAAAAAGCTAAAAATAATTTAGTTACTCACTTCGATCCAACATGGAGTATCTTTTATAGAACTTCGGGGATAATCAGGACCCCATCCTTTAACAAAACTTAAACGTAATATGCACAGTCTCCTTAAGTCATCAACTCCAATACAGGCAGCAGAGCTTAAACCTAAGAAGTAATATTGTTTTAATATGAATAATGAAACCAGAAACATTTAAGATATTTATTTAATTGATTAAATTTAATGTTATTCTAATAATTTCCAATATGTAAAAGACAAATTGCATGTACTTATTAATTTTCTTCCATCCTCTATTATAATTATGATAATTTTTGTAAATAACACAATATTAGGGATGGACAATAGTAGATAGTATAGTGACTATCGGTAGTTTATATCCTCCCCTTAGATACAAATTATTTTAAATATTTTTATACTTAAAGGAATAATTTTAATAACACGTCTTTATACTTTTACCCATTCACGTTCAAGTTAAAAAAGAATAAAATCTTAAACTATTTTCTCAGAAAAAAAATGTTACCTTTACATATCCTTTTTAATTTATTTTCATAAAAATGTATATAAAATCAACAATGATGCCATTATAGTTTTATTATATTTTAAACTAATATTATAAAATTAAATTCAGAAAATTATGATCGTGAATATTAAAAGAAATACACATTTTTTTTACCAAATAATTTAAAAAATCCTACTTATCATCGCATTGGTCTAGAAGTCAACGAGAGGAAAACTAAGTATATGAGAGTTGGCGGTGAGGTGGATCTGAACTCTCCATTTGAGGTAGGTTCTTTTAAGTTTGAGAGAGTGAAAAGTTTTATATACCTTGGGTCTGAAATTAATAGCAAGAATGACATGGCTCAAGAAATACAAAGAAGGATCACGGCTGCCAATAGATGTGTCTTTGGACTTGGCCGACACTTAAGAAGTAGGTACCTCTCAAAGAAGACCAAGCTGATCATATACAAGACCCTTGTTCGGCCTGTTTTGACATATGGCTCAGAGGCTTGGACGGTGACTAAAAGGGATGAGATGAAGCTGAGTGTCTTTGAGCGAGGAGTCCTCAGAAGGATTTATGGTCCAGTAAAGGAGGGTGATGTCTGGAGGAAAAGAAAAAATAAGGAGCTCAGTTCTCTCTATGCAGACATCGACGTAGTCACGTATATTAAACTGGCCAGACTAAGGTGGGCAGGGCATGTGGCCAGAATGAGCACCCTTGAAATACCAAAAAAAAAAAATGATGGAGGAGCTGCACCTCGTAAGACGGGTAGGAAGGCCGAGGACGAGATGGTAAGGCCGAGGACGAGATGGTTGGACAACGTGGCCTATGATGCGAGAACCCTGCTTGGTGTGCGGAACTGGAGAGCTGCAGCAGAAGACAGAGCCAACTGGCGGAGGCTCTTGGAGGAGGCCCAGTCTCGGTAACGGGATGTTGTGCCATACATGAATGAATGAATGAACTTATCATCGCAGATGTTTCTTGTTTGAATTTTACACTCATGAAAGTGAAGGTACATTACATTTTTCTATATAAATGTATTTTCCCACCAACAAACATTTTAATTGTTTATTTAATAATTTTTATTAGTGCCTTAACAAAAATCTTTAAGAATGTATCCAATATAAATATTTATTATTGTTTTGAAGCTTATACAGCATTGAAGTTCATCCACATTCTTGATAGTTAATCAAATTTTCATTAATTTGTGTTGCGTTAATTGAATTCGGTGCGAGTCACAGGATGTTATTTAGTTAATATCATCTATTTTCATATATTTTTTAATAGGAAAGGCTTTTATGTACAGTAGAATTGTTGACCAGTCAAGTCCAATACCCTGGCCAGTTCTATTTTTGCCCTGCTTATCCTATTTGTAGCTATTTAAAATGGAAATATTAACAGAAATATACAATACTGGTTAATTTTTAATTTTATCATTATGGAGACGTTTCGGATAACAGTTCAGAATCGAATATACAAATTCAGTAAAATCCGATGTCGACCCACATTGTAGGTCTGCATATGAGCTGAGTAGGGAGACGTGTAAGCGTACGCTGAAGGCCAACAATTTGGTTTTATATGATTAAAATTTTAGAAAAAATCTTCAATTTAAATTAATGTTTCTCCTCCAATCATTGACTACAGTCTTCTCCACATTCAGTTCTTACAATTTTTTTGCCACAGACTATCCACTACCAAATCTCTTCAGAGACTAGAGTCCATATTCGCATCAGAGCATTTATTTTTTCTAACTAGATTCATTCATCAGTAATTGCAATAGTCTGTTACAAAGATCAATCTAAACTAACGAAAGAGGAAAAAAATAATTCCAGAATACAATGTAACTACATCATGTTTTTTTTTCTCACTTGGCCAATTAATACAAATGATAATTAATGTGAGATCAGTTATTATTACTACTATAATCTATAATATTTATAAATATTTTAAAAAGGACCGATCAACTAACTTATTGCTGGAGCAATTCCACCGACACTGTGTGGTCCTGGAATGTGACCAGCAACTGCCGCTGCCTGAGCTGCTGCAGCTGCTTGTGCAGTAGCCGCTTGGTGTTGCATTTGGGTATGACACTGCCTCAAATCAAAAACCTAGTAAAAAAAATAAAATAATATAAGACTAAAAAAACCTTCCTTGATTAACAGTCAACTTAAGACAAAAAGAATTTCCAGATCGGAAAGATAGTTATTAACATAATCTTTTTTCTACATTTTTTTCTTGTTTTCAATATTTTACCTTTTAGTTGATTATACATTGTAAAGAGCTCTGACATATTAAGTTGACATAATTTTTAACATTATTTCTACTCATTAGCTTTCAGCAGGTTAAAACCTTCACAGTTTGTTACAAAATGCATGTAAATCAAATCGATTTCATAATTAGGGTTTGTTCTGTTATATAATAGTATGATATATAATGATAAAAAATAACAACCAACAATAATAGATAATTATGTCTTCGTAAATTCCAAAAGAACAAAAAAAGAGCCGAGTACAAGAAATTCGTTAGACCAACTTAAATGAAGATTGAGGGGATAAATAATATGACGGCCCATTATGTACTAAAATAGAGGCGATTTATTCAGGAAGCCTTGTCTTGGTAAGTCATTTCTAAAAATCTTTAGTCATACTTTAATTTTGTATTAAACATTAATACTGAATAAATCTGACCGCTAATAAAATTTTAATACTTAACATTCAACTAATAATACAGTACCAGCTCAAATGCATAAGCAATTTGATTAACCATGTAAACCTTGCATATCTTCCATTTACACTTTATTTAAAAATAATAATCTAAGGGGGGAATAATGAGAAGAAAAAAAATACCAATCAACAAATCTGACTTTGATATACGCAGATGGGTAAATTTTGTGAACAGCATCCCCTGGTGATCTTCCTGCTTCCCGATCAAGGTAGTAGGACTGAACAAAGACAGAATGATCAGAGAGACACCTCAGCCACACGTCTCCCTCTCCCCTCAAATCGAGTTGAACACCTTTACCGATGTGCAATCTGTAAATTTTAGAAAACCTTTAATATTTATAGGTCACTTTTTACTAAATATTTTAATAATAGAATAACTACTAAGAGTTAGAAACCAAATAATAAAACAACATTATCAAAATAAAAATATTTAAAAAGTATAAAGGAAACATGAGAAGGAGTTGATCGTGGAGTGGAATACTAAATTAAACAAGTAGAATTATTTAATTTTTGCCGACGTTTCGACTCACTTCATCAGGGCTACAAAAGATACAAAACATGGTGAAAATAAATGAATATAAGTAGATATAAAATAATAATAAGTTGTCTGATACAGAAATAAAAAGATAATATCAGAGATATAGTAGGTGACAATGTAGTTAAAATATTATATAGTTAAGTATTATATGTAGAAGATACAAACAAAAATGGAAAATAAATATGAATAAAAATAGAAAATAAAGGAGAATATAGCATGTAAGTTAACAGATTGCGATAAAAGATAAGGAATGAGTGTATAACAAACTAATGAAGATTACATTTGATAAATGTAGGTTAACAGATAAAGAAAATGAATGTTAACGAATAGATAGATTGTAAATTGAATAAGTATTGATAATTTCAATTTACTTTATATTTTTATTATAATTATACAAATTTATTATTAGATAGTAATTAAAATAAATATTTAACATTTTATTGAAAACTTCTCGAACTACAGCTACCGTAAAACTGTTGCCAGGGCAATCCTCGATAAAGGTTATATTAGACATATGGGGACGGGGAAGGATGATGGGGGAGGGAAGGAGGGCACAAGTTTGCTTGCGGGCTCGGATGACATCACGCGAGCATAACAGTGCCTGTGAGCTCTAGGTTGGAGACTCCTGGTATAGAGCATATATGTATATTTATCTCTACTGAATATGTTTCTTTGATTTTTTAAAATATATGATAATATATATATATATATATATATATATATATATATATATATCGCCAACCTAGAGCTCACGGGCACTGTTATGCTCGCGTGATGTCATCCGAACCCGCAAGCAAACTTGTGCCCTCCTTCCCTCTCCCATCATCCTTATATATATATACAATTATTTAAATATTATTAGATTTTACAGAAGTAGCATCCATTTTTCATTATTATATTTATTTTACTTTTTTTATTGTTAAGAGGTTTCGCCAACCTGTTAGAGGAAACTTATTGTATTTTATTTTACCATTCTGCATTTGTTGTAAATATTTTTGATAATCTAATGTTTATTTATTTTCATGTTATTTATTCATTAAATATCCTATTTCTTAAACTATCCGGAACATCAATTTTTCTGTAAAAGAAGTGATTGGAAGAAAAATGAAGCTATCTCTTACCACAGTTTTTATGATCAATTTTCAAGAAATTAACATTTTATTTTGAATATATATATATATATATATATATCTAAAAACCATAATTTATTACATATATAAATGTTTTTCCATTTAAAAATAATTCTTTTTTGTATTGGGTATGGAACAGATTTAAAATCTCTTAACCTGTTAACTGGATATGATGAAATATCTGTTTCTTTCTTTTATAATATGTTAAAAAATATTTTGTCGTAATAAATAAAATCAATAAGTTATAAATTATTTCCTTTTATTACTTGAGATGTGATGATATTACTTATAATTATGAAGAAAAAGTCCCCATTGTAAAACAAGTTGAACAAAATTTTATTCCTCAGTTAACAGGTTAATTAATATATTATTGAAGGAAGTTAGTCGACTGTTCTACATATCATGGGTGATAAACATTCAGGATGCAGTCATTATAAGTCTTTTATTAGTGCCGACGTTTCAACCCAAACATGTGGGTCATCATCAGGGCGTGGTTCGAGCACTAAAGGTATTCAAGTACTGAAGAATACCAGCACTTGAATATCTTCAGTGCTCGAACCCCGCCCTGATGATGACCCACATGTTTGGGTTGAATCATCGGCACTAATTAAAACATTATAATGACTGTGTCCTGAATATTTATCACCTATGTTAATTAATATAATTATATCTCTTAGTTTTTTAAAGATTTGAAATACGAATCATTCTCAGAAAGTTGATTTCACTTTTACTTATTAATATATACTAGAAAATTTCCTTCAAAATTACTTATTTAAGAAAAATCATAATTAAAGAAAAAAATATTCACTTGCCTAGCTCGTTCACTCTGTTCTGTACGATGTACATTACTGAGCGCTCCAAGGCAAAACCGGTTCGCTCCTGAAGGATCAACATAGCCGTCAACAGTAACACTAGGCGAAGTAGAAGAAACTTTGAAAGTCTCCCCAACCTGTGTGTCAAGTTCAAAGTAAGCAATGGAACACCAATGCTCAGGCGCTGGCTGACTTGAAAGTAAACCGCCCACTCCCATTTCAGTTCCCACTCCATGAGTCCCTGAGAAAAAGTAATAGATAACAAACAAGTCTCTTGATAAGAAAGAATTTTATTAGAAAATTCTTTCTTAAGAACTAGGAGAGGATTTTTCAAAAATTTCTGCATAGCACAAATGTTTCACAAACATGCAATAACAAATCAATAAACACTGGAAATATCTGCTACTTTTTTAGTATACATGTACCTAAATTTGAAACTGTGGCATGGAAAAAAATCGGGTGACTTTCAGCTACAATAGAATTCAAATGATATAGGACTTATATAAAATTGAAATTGTACTTTTTAAATAATAACAAAAGGGCTAACTTTTAGCTAAAAACTTGAAATAACATGCGTGATGCAGATAGGGGGTATGGCCAGAATCCACTTTAGTGTGATGCATAGAGCAGATAAACCATTGTTCTTTAAGTGTCTCTCAGCTCTACTTTATAAATATCTACTTATAAAAGCTAGTCAAATTTGTTTTAAACTAGACACTTTCATTCAGAGAAGACAGGATGAGAGGAAAGATGGAATGATATTTCTTGCATAGAATTTTTAAACTGGAAAAACCAATATAAGCTAATAAGTATAAAGTAATCAATGGATTGAACTAGGCGCCGATAGTTCATGATGTAGCCATGCCTCCACTCTTGAGTATATACACGAATATATACATACGAGTAGACGAAATGTCATTGGACCACTCATTGACATTGAAGCACATTTCGGTCCTTAATTTTTGGTTATTGTTATTGATTTTGATGTTCCTCATGCCAACAGAACATAGCTTTGTAATTTGTTAATACATTCTAATCCTGTTATAAATATAGTTAATTTATACATCAAATGTTATCAATTAAAATCAAAAGAATGGAAAAGATAAAAATCACTTAAGTTGATTGTGGCAGATATCACGAGTGAAATACGCCATTGATTTCGTATGTTTTAACAGCCGCTTAAACTTCTCACATATTAACGTTTCTGCATGAGGTACATAGAAAATTTAATACTCTTTCAAATTAATTATAATGAATTTCTTCAAGAGATGAATAGATTATGAGTTTATAGAAAACAACGATGAAAACAGGTATTTCTTGTGAAATAAGCAAACAGTAAATTTGCTCTAACTCCTCACTCACTAGTCCTTCATTAAAAAGCTAAATACAAAATTGATAGTAGATTTTAACTTCTTTAACTAAGTATATAATAATAATTTCGATAAAATACATAGATTCGGAGCCATGTACAAAAAACTAAAAAAATTTCAGAAATTTTGCTGTTTTTTGCATACATCTTAGAACACAATGGAAAATTTCATTCAGGAACTTCGAATTCAGATTCAGCATCTCAAAAAACATAAAATACCAAAGAGAAACCAATATTTGAACTTTTTCCTCATCCAACTAC
Source organism: Nezara viridula (assembly GCA_928085145.1). Taxonomy (NCBI): domain Eukaryota; kingdom Metazoa; phylum Arthropoda; class Insecta; order Hemiptera; family Pentatomidae; genus Nezara; species Nezara viridula. The sequence goes on from OV725080.1 coordinate 26,030,233, forward strand.
CATTCGACTGGACTAATTTGATGACTTTGACGTCGCCAATTTTCAAAACCCAACCAAGTACATCATCAATCAAGATGAATTCTCTTTTAGGGACGTATTCTTTACACCATATTAAATTTTAGTTGTCTGTTTTTCCGTTAAAGGAATTGTCCAATTCCGACTAACCAAAGTTGTGTGTTCAGATGAGGTTTATCTGGAATTAAAAATGGTTAGTAGCTTTAAGTCCTTCAGTTAAATGAAATGATCAGTAGCTCCCAGTCTATAAATGCCTCATGAGACAAACGTATAGAAGATATTTTATTTACCATATTGAAACAATAAATGATGTTTAACCTCAAACATAATAGATTACAGCAAAAATTTCTTTAACATTATAAGACATAGTAAAAATATCTTTGCAACAAATATTTTTGTACAAATGAAGAAAACTTTCCCTCGACTTTTGCAAAATTTACTGTGAATTCTCGACTTATTCCAAACTTTTCCTGACCATACAAAAATCCCTGATTGGTAGAAACCCTATTTGAATAAATTAGAGCAGTCACAACCCTAATTTGCATCATTGTAAACAATATAATTTTTAAATTCTATTGCTTACAGTATGTATTTTGAAGTGGTTGGTGAGGAGGTGGTTGCATACTTTGAGTATAGGTCAGAGTATAACCACTCCACGTTGCTTGCTGGGTAGGACTCGTGTAACCCTCACTTGAAGTTGGCCCGGGGCTTTGAGAATTTGTTGTTCTAACGCTATCACTCACTGAAATGAACATTAATCAAGTGAATAAAAAAAAAAAAGAATAAAGAAATCTTCAAATATCAATCCCTCAAAGACAATCTTTTCATTTAGGCATTGAAGAAGTGTGACCTAACAAAATAAATGAATGGTTGAATATACAAACATAAATTAACGAAAATAACCCATGAAAAAAAAAATATATAGTACCGCCATTACATTCAAAATAATTGTTAATTAATAAATATAATTCATAATTTTTTGTGAAAAACAAATAGATACTCAAAAACTCAATTTGTTTGCATTCAACTAGAGTTGTTTTTATTATTATTTTTCCTTTCCATCAAGCTATATCTAGCACTAATTTAGCAATAGATACTGCAACTATAAATGCTTAGAATTGATGATACATAAGTTTACTGTCGATAAGAGAGCTAGAGAGAGAGCGATATAAGTTCAATTAATGTTATAAGCAGGAATTCCCTAAATTAGGCTAGAACATCTTACAAAATATTCAAAGGTGATTTCTGGGTTGTATGGTAGGTAAAAGTTTACCTTTCTTTTTAGGCAATGTCGAGAAACAAAAAGAAAAATGTTCAAAACTTTTCAACACACATGTTAAGTAGGACTTAGTGCTTTTTTAAAACAGTCCTGATTCAATTACATTACATGTTAACAAATATTTCTATTGCAAAAGATCTTGTAATTAAAGCATTTTGAATTTAAATGGTATGCTAGCTTTGTACAAGAACTTATTAGAGCTGACATGATTGTAGAAAACAGTTTCAATCCAGTTTTGATAATAAGTGAATATGATGATTACTTCTTTTTTATAACCCGCTAAATAACTATAATCACTATAATAATACAATTATATTTAAATATTTTATTTTCATTAAAACTTTAAACAAACATCTATACAAAAAATAAATTAAATCACATCTATATTTAACAAATAAAAAAATAAAAATATCAATATCTTACCAACTGGACTTTCAGGAGTATCTATCGGAGGTTGTGACATAGGTGAATAAAATGCTGGCTGGGTCGTAGAAGGTTCGGTAGGTGATATGAGAGCAGGCGCAGTACTCGTTACTAAAGTGCTACCACCTCCTGAACTATTGTTTCCTGAAATAATAATTAGTTTTAAACAATCATTTTATACTTTTATAATCTGATTAAATAACGGTCTTAAATAGTCTGTACTCTGAATAAATCAACCATCAATTTGCAAATAAGAATAAACAATTATGAAAATCAACAGGATAAAATAAAGACCAAGTTCCTTGGCTACCTCTTTAAATCCAAGGAATGCTTTCTTCAATGCACTTTTGATTTGATCAGGCAATGAAGTCAAGGACATCTGCATATCCTGAAATATGAACCAATTTGTTAAACACGGTTCTACCTACCTGAATTCTTAATCAATGGCTTTTTCTTCTGCAAAGTTGGACATTGAGTAAGAAAGGCTGTCACCTTGTTTCCATCTCAACTCCTTCAAGAAGTCGGATTCAATTTTTATAGTACAATTAGATAGTATCTTTCTTCCAACACTCTAGTTCGGTCAAAGATTTTACTATTTGTCATAAGTTACCATTCTCATTAAACAATAGTGATCTAGCTGTTTTGGAATATAATATTATGACCTCTTCTGCAGTAGGTCTGTATATATGTATGTATATATATGTAGTATATATATATATATACTCATATATACAGACCTACTGCAGAAGAGGTCATAATATTATATTCCAAAACATATATATATATATATACATATACATATATATATATATATATATATATATATATATATATATATATATATATATATATATATATATATCTAGATATATATATATATATACTAGATGGAGATATGACACCTCAATTTCCTTCTATATACTTCAGTTCATAAGATGGTTTCTTTTCCATTTTTCCTTTATTAACTAGAAAACTGATTGGATTCCTTTAGCTTGCCTATACTAAACAAGTCTCCAGTGTGATTCCAACAATTACCAACAGATGACATCCTGGTTTGAATTTGAGGTTCTTTCTTTAACCTGAGACTTTCTGTGCTAGGATTTTATAAGAAAGTAGGATGTTGGCCACTTTACGCCTGTTTGGCATCCTTTAAAAGCCTCTTAATATATTCTTATATTTGAAAGCAATAAGCTTCCTAATAGTAGGTCAGGAGCAATCACAAAACTTACAATTTTATGTCAATTAACATTATTTTTTTCTTGAAGTTAAATTTCCTACAGTATACTTATATCCTGTCTGACTAAATCATTAAGGAGTATTTTCGGATCTTGTTGAGAACATGATACCAGAGTGGGAAGGTAGATTCATTCCTTCGGATTAACCGGCACTGTTAAACTCGAAAATATTAAAGTGGGCAACGCTTCAACACACTCGGCCATGACAGTCTCTATATTATATGGTATTGTTTGAGTATCATAGAAATTGTACCACATTTTCACAGGACAGAAGCTTAATAGAGTTTAAATCTTCAAAATTTGTCACTCTAGAAGTCCAACCACCAGCATATGTAAACACTGCACCAATACAAAATAAATATTATATCAAACAATTAGCAAGCCTCACCAAATAAATACTGTAAACAAACAGGCAGAAATAAGCACAGCATACAAAGCAGTGATAAAAAAAAAAAATAAATAAATAAATAATAATAATACTAAATAAATTAACAAACACTTACTGAGTCTATTTTGTTGGGGTGAAGCCTGTTGGCTCCATGCAGACCTCGATGGTTCAACCATTCCCCTTGGTGGTTGCCTTCCCTCCAGCTTATTGCTCAGATAACTTCCTCCTTCACCACCAACACTAACTATTCCTACATGATTCCCATCAACCACCACAAAACACAAGTGCAATAAAAGAAAATAATGCAAATTATAAAGTAAACAATAAAAATAAAAAGAGCAAACTAAAATTAAAAAGTGCTTAAAATAAATACTTCTAAACAGCATTAATAATTTTTTAAAAACAAAAGTAACATAGCACTTCCACTCCAAACAGAAAGAAACTACAACTACTAATTCAAATAACATATAGCTATTCTAAATAAATTCAAGATTTGATAGATCTTACGAAGAAATAACTTCATTAAAACCTTTAAATATTTAAATTTAATAATAAAAAAAATTTAAATAAAAAAGATATTTGAAATGAAGATCCTCTCAAAGAATATATGGAGTTCAAACTGCTAGTAGGAATGTAGGAGATACCTCAACTAGGAATGAAATACCATTTCCCGAAATCCAAGGATGTCCAAATTATCAAACTAAGCAGTTTAAAGTGGATATGACACGTATAAAGGATGTGAGAGGAGGAAACATCAAAGAAGCTCTTAATGCAACCACTGAACAGAACAAGAAGAGATAGGCCTGGATTGAAATGATTTGATAGTATTCAGGAAATATGGAACTGGATAGGATTTGCACATGACTCAAAACAGGGTCGAAGATCCGTTGTGATGAAAACATATCATGAACTTACACATAATATGATATGAACCAACAAAAAGTAGAGTTTCATTACAATATAATAAAATAATTGTTTATTATTTTGAGCTCAAACTGTGTCATGTAGGATGATGATAATCCAAATATAATAAATAGTCCATTCAGAACCTTAAACTTGAATTTAGGTTTCCTGGACTGAAAAATTACTGTTTTATTCAAGTACTCCTAAATTTTCTTCTTGAGAATGAGTACATCGCCTAAATTATGATCTTAAATAGTTATCCGTTACATCATGAAAATCAAAACTGTGGCAACATTGCTTACATACCAGAGACAGACTTAATTTTTTAAAGGAATTTGAATAAAAATTGATAATGAAATAAATTTTAAGAAGAAAATCTTCAACACTTTTGGGAATATTATATCAAAAAATAAAACTCATTAAATTGCATTGAATAAAACGAAAAGTTATTGGATTCAATACAAATTAATAAATAAACACAAATCAAGTTTCACCAAATCAAATAGTAAACATTGTGACGATTTTGAGAGTAAGTGTCAACCTCATGTTATGAAATAAGTGTCACTAGTAAATATTCAGCTATTCTTCAAAAGGAAACATATGATCATAACATGTACTGCTGATAACAATGAATATACTAAAATGATGATGAACAATATACTAAACAATAAGTTATTCCACATTAAACGAAGTGCAATCGTCTATAACAAAGAACAAAGTGGTTCAAAGACCTCAGGAGGTATTTCAAGCAGGGTGGAGATTTATGTAAAAAATTGGCAACCATCCTGCAGGAAAGTATCTGATAAAGAGGGAGTGATTGTGCTCATGTCCGATTATGGTAAGCCACGTGCTCCCTGGATATCTTCAAGAAAACTAAATGCTTGAAGGAAACAATTTGGTTCCTGGATCACAGCTGTCCTCCCAAAGTTGCTAGATGACTCATGGCGAAAGTCAAAAAGAAAATTAATTTTAAAAACATTTAATAAACATATAAGAAAATGATTGAACAATCATAACATGTACTCTAGCACTGTACTATTCATCTGTTAAGGATATCATTCACTCAAAGAAATTAAACCGAGCCTCTAAACAAGATACAGCTATATAAGAGACATTACGAAACAGCAATAGCATATTTTCAAGTTTTAATGTTGTTAAAAATGTAATGATTAATAAGTTACAAAAAACTTGAATCAATAGAAATGACTTGGCAAGTTCTACATCGTAAGAGAGATTTAACCAAGAAGAGACATAAATCATAAAATAAAAACAAAATAAGCAGCAATAAATAACAATCTAGAGACCAGAAGACAATAAAATCACATTTTATAGGGCTAATGAAATAAAAATGTTTTTCTTTATTGTTTATTGATATTTGCTATAGCAAAACTGATAAGAAACAAAGGCGATAAACAAAAGATCTTAAAAAGCATACCGTGAATAGGCTGTGGATGGAATTGAATAGGCTGCGGAGCATGATGCTGTACTGTAACTTGATCCTCGACTTCGATAGTTCCTGGCACAACACTATACTCATCCTTCACAGCTCGACTAGGTCCTGACTGGAGGCTCAAACCTGATAAATCTAACAATAAAAAATAAAATTTTACTAACAAACATATTTAAAAGCAGCATACAAATCAAAATTAATTACTCTTAAAAATATGCAATTAAGAAGTTAATGTACTAAAGCAAATAGTACATAACTAGATAAATATACAACACTGTGATCACTATAGTTATGTAATTCTTTATACAGACATAATTTGTTTCATTAATTTTATTTATCCATTTTTTATTTTATGAGGAAGAGTAGCATAATAAAAATGTGTTGTTTTTTTTAACCTCTTACAATTATCATAACATAAAACTAGTCTTGCAAAATAGCAATAAATTAAGTATATATTTAAAAACATGAATGATAAAATTTACCAAATGGAAAAACAAAACATAATATAAAAAAATTGAATACAAAAATTTTGAAAAAGCAGATATTGGAAAAACTTTCAAAAGATTAAAGATCAAAACCACACAACATAAAAAGGAATCGTAGAAATATAAAAACATTAATACTGCTGTATTATCGCAACACAACATAGTAAATAATCGCTATTTTGATGTTGAGAATAATAAAATTTAAATAAAGCCAAACATTAAAAAAATATGAAAATATCGGAAGTAATATACAACTAAAAATATAGAAAACAAGAAAAAATACAAAAACAGACATACATAAAATCGACTAAAAAAAAAAAAAAAAAATGCAGTAGGAAAATAAAACAATATGCTATGTAGAAAACAATAGGATTTAAATAAGTACAAATATACAGATAAAGGGAGAGGGGGATGAAACAACAAAATAAGATTAGAACAAAGTCCAATCCTAGACAAATAAATGCAGTGTTACACTGAAAACTCAATGAGCAATTTCTACAAAAAAAAATATATAACTTGTACACAAATTTTAGAATATGACAAAATAAAATGAATATTTGTAGATAAATAAGTGACTGAGAGTAAATCTTGCAATTTTATTATATCAAAAAGAAAATTTAACTGTAAATTGAACTATTATATAAATATATAATGATTCTATAACAATATTTTTGTTTTTCAGTTGAAAAAATTACAGTTTATACTAATTGAATTATTCACACAAGAGAAAAGTTGTACATCAAAATGTGCCAATGGTCCGAAAGATCAACAATGAAATATAAAAAATCCTATAAAGAATAGGAAAGATTATTTCATATAAAAAAAACTCACAAAAAAAAAAACACAAATCCTTTAATTATAATTAGAATCAAAACAAGAACAATCAAAACCTAAAAGTCCCTTGCAAGTGATAAATACAATTAGGTTAGGTTCTTATGGCAGGCTAACAAAATATTTGAAGCAATCAGGAGATTAATCGAATCACTGAAAGCCTTTTTGCTATGATTTGTTATCAGAAATAGGTATGCTAAATGGTTAGTCAAAATATCATAACTGTATTAAAATAAATACTAAATTTTAGGTAATCGTTAAAAAATAAAATAAAGTAAAAATTAACAGCCAATACATAAAAAAAAATAACTAAAATTTAAAATGAAATTTCAACAACTATGCTTTAGATTTACAAATTTACTCATTGACAGCTATTCAAATAAGAGTAAATATATACTCTAAATACATAGAGATATATTATGGGCACAAGTTCACAAATGAAAATTTTGGTTGACAGTTGGGGCAAGATCACATCAATCATATATGACTGGAGAAGTAGGTATGTGGAGAACTATGATCTACAGTTGGCTCGCAACGCTTGTATAAAGGATGAATGAAAGTCCAATGGGTCCTTTTCATGTGGGGTCAGGTATTTACTAGAGATCGGTCAAGTCCAATTAAATTTGGATACACTCAGCAACTTTTGGTTTTCAATGAGTATTATGATCTTGACCCAACTGTCAACCAGACATGATAAATGTGAACTGACAATAAAATATGTGAATTAATAACATTAGGGGAGTCCCAATGCACTGTCCGTAAACATACCTATGCCAGGAGATACTACTCTTTCATAGTGGTAAGGATTGACACAGACAGAATCACACTTGAGATCAAAAGCGTACTGGCAATATTTAACATGTTTCAATTCATTTTTATGAAGGTCTGGCCATCGCCATATCCTGGCATATATTACATGAGGAAAACCTTTTCTCCCTGCAACCTGTAACAATAACCACTTTTAGAAATTGCATGACAAACAGAGACACATTACTTCTTTGCTTCACTAACCTGAAGTCGACCATCTAACGTTCTCTGGATCGTGACACATTTACTGTGATGTGAACCATTAGTTGTGATGGCTGTTATCAAGCTGTCAAGTTCATCTCTTTTTTCCTGAGTTATTTTTAAAAAAGATAAAAAATCAAATCAAATTGTATTACTAGATTCACTGAATTAAGGCAATAATGAAGAAGAATAAGTTACAAACCTTTAATTTCTTTACTAAGCTTTCTATTGCTCGCTTGGCAAACCCTTCTGATTCACCTCCTTGTCGATGACACATCAGACTGTGGACAATGCTTAAACAAGCATCTGCTGATGTAGGTGTGCTAGTACTCATAGCAGTCATTTCCTTTCAAGTAGAATAATTTTCAACTGACTAAAGTACATCCACAATAAACCTGAAGAATAATAAAAGTGGTTTGTGGAACTAATCTACAGCATGGATGCCAGTCCAGATAGGCATCTTCGGTTTACCAGCATCACTCGATTCCATATTTACCTTTAAAAAGGAGAATAAGGCAAAATTGGTGCTGAGAACCACACAATACAAACATAATGTTAAGGTTAAGACAATAACAAATGTACGAGCGTTCCTGAATCACAAATACAAAAACATTATTGTCAGTGTTGATCTATCTCTACGCATACAAGAATACATTTCATTTCTCGAACCTCTTCTTCTTTCAAATTAAATAGCAAAAAAGTAATCTTAAAATTAATATAAAGTTATAAGCATCAACAAATACAATATCAGATGAATAAATATAGTTCTTCTTTGTTTGTTAAAAAACGTTGGCTTGAAATAAAATAGTTTTTTCACTATTTTAGTCTTTCTATGAACGCCACACCGGACTATCTCTTTAACTCAATTAAAACAGTTTTTTTAGTAACTTGCCAAAAAACAAAAAAAATAAAAAATGACACCATACTTATGAATGTATAATTAAAAATGTTGATGTTCTGCAACCAATAAACTGTGATTTCTAAATTATATGTTCATTATAACAATAGGATTTCTAAATTACACAAATTAACTATTTGAATATGGTGTGAACGTAGTTGATCGATGTAATTTAAGAAATTGGTCGGGGTTGCCAAAAATGAATTTAAAACGCACCAATTAGTGAGATTTTTTGTATACCAACGTTTAGACCTCCTTTTCTTGTCTCTTCATAAATTGTCATTGGAATCAAATCATTCTTATGGAAATTTTGAAGCGCAGTAAAACGTTTTCCATTGTTACTGTTTCTTTTTAGATAAACAAATATATAGACTTCTTTAACAAGTTAGCTGCGGTTACGGTCCCCGGGATCCGATATTCGTCTCGAATACCAAACGACCGGGATTGTTTCGAATTTAGTCTATCTTACGAAGTCTCTAAAATGGTAATTTTTAAAAATATTTGAATGGAAGTTGGATAGATGTAAAGATACGAACGTAAATAATCCGTCCTCCTGCGTCAGATGCCGTTAGGAACTTCATAACTAGTGTAGGTCGCGGGTGTCCGATATCGTCGAGAAAGGCATTTTTAAGGGATATCAGTCCCAGCAGCTAATGCGTTAACCAAAGACGCTGATTGTAGGTATTTATTACTTATTGGGTGTTTTATCCCCAACCCGGTATTCTGATTCGATATTGAATATTAAGTGTTTTAATTTTGTCTTGAGATTTCCCCATGTATCTTAAGTAGCGATCTAAGAGGGAGGATATAAAATAAATAGTATAAGTTTCAAATAGGAATAAATTACGAATTTAATTCAGTCAGGTATTTTTGTAAGAAAGATCTCTTAAGGTATAAATTGTGGTGTAAGGCAAGACGATGCTCTTACCTGTCTACTTTTATATTCGAGCTGTTCGTGAGACAGGTTTCGAACTTCGAGCCACTCAATTTAACAATACAGTCCAGTTACTCGGGGATGCTAGCCATACAAACAATACACATATGTTGTTTAAGGACTCCAAATATACCTAGATCGCGCAGTAGATATACCCTATCATGTTCGTAAACTTGCTGGAATAGGTGGTTCAGCATGGCGTCAAATTCATGCGTCTCTTCCAACAGCTGCCTTTAAGCAAAAGTTCAGTCAGTTGTAAATCTAAATCCGCTTTCTAGTCACCAAGAATTCTTTCCATATGTGCCTTCAGTGTATGCTAGGATTTATGATTCAATCATCCCTCAATTTTCACGAGATATTTTCCCCCATTTTTAAATTTTCCGCCGGAATGTGTAAAATGTATTTTTATTTTATGTTGTACACAAAGGCGGATTTACGGGGGGAGGGGGCTTTCCGGCTGAAGCCCTCCCCCCAAAATGGTAAAATGTAACCATGTTTTATGGTAAAAAATATTAAAAAATTATGTCTTAAAGTATTATTGCTCGTTTAATTATATTTAATAGGACTTCAAGAATCACTTAAACACCATTTCATATAGGTAGTTAGTATATTTCTGTTTTTCCAATGTAATTATCATTATATATATATGAAAAAATAAATCTTCCGGGCTGAAGCCCCCCAAAATTAAATCCTGAATCCGCTAGTGGTTGTACACACTTAGGTATCAAAGATATTTCTATTTTTTTTTTGCATTGTTCATTTTTAGCTGATGTTCTAGAAATGTACAAATGTTATGAAGGTTGTCTCACCCCCCTTTGTTTAATATAACCCAGGGGTCTCCAAACCTTTTTGGACCGCTGGATATGGCTTGTGATGAAAAACAAAAATCTTGTTCTATAAATAACACTGTAGCTGTCAAATGAATTTTCTAGAAGAAAAAAAAGATACAATCAATGTTTTAACAATCTCGTGTATGGGTGGTTTGCAAAATTTCATATTTTTCATAAATAGTTTATAAAATTTTACCATGTAATCAAAGAAATTGGAGAACCCCAATTACGGATCCAGGATTTAATTTTGGGAGGCTTCAGCCGGACAGATTTTTTATATATTTATATATATGTATATAATGATAATTACTTTGAAAGAAACTAGCTACCTATATGAAATGGTGTTAAATTCATTCTTGAGATGAAATTAAAAGTAATCAGAAGAAGCATAATACTTTTTAGAATATTTTTTTCATAAAACATGGTTATATTTTACCATTTGGAAGAGGGAGAGGCTTCAGCCTGAAAGCCCCCTCCCATAGATCAGCCTGTGGAGACCCCTGATCAAAACAAATAAGTTATATATTCAATTGTATTTTTTCAAGACATTTTAAATCATATAATAAGTAAAACAAAACAAATAAAGAAATAAAAATCCTTGCAACTATACAGAAGGAGATGGTCCGGGTGGTGGGCATAAATAGGCTAAATAGTGGTAAAACTATTTTATTGAAAGCTGACGTTTCGACCCGACTTTGCAGGTCTTCTTCAGGGGTAGAACGGACAAGATACAAAACGATAGAGAATTGTTGCAGTTACATAATATTTAGACAAAATTTATAAACAATGTGAATAACGTCGGCTTTCAATAAAATAGTTTTACCACTATTTAGCCTATTTATGACCGCTACCCCAGACCATCTCCTACCTTTATAATGCAACGGTCAACTATTAAATATTCAATAAACAAATTAATTTTAAATATTGAATTTTTACACATAATAAAACCTCCCGCCATTTTTTTTTATTCATCGCTCCTCCCCAATCAAAATTGAAAATCAGCTCCCATGACTGAAGATATATCAATATTAATTTTCATATTGCCGTAATCTATATAATCAAGTATTGATTAATACTAAAGCTAGCATTTATGAAAACCGCACATGTATATGTATACTTAGGGCTCCTCCACAACAGTGCACCAGAAAAAAACAGTTTCCTATAGGATTCGCCATAACTTATTGCCACCCCTCGGAGGTGTGCCCAGAAGAGTTACATCAGGGAAGTTACGCCATCATATTTTTTGATGGTGGAGGGAGAGGCACATATTCACAGGGTAATTAATTTTTGGAGAGAATATTTTTGAGGTGGTTTCAATTGGAAAGAATTTTCCAACTACAATTTTTTAAATTTTACTTAAATGAGGCATACACATTGGCCTTGGGAAGTATTCTTGTTTGATCTCATATCAAATCAAGAAATAGCTTCCTCAAATGCAATCTTTAATGACATTTCAGGGACAGGATGGCCCAGTGGGATAACTCATTTGTAAAACATACGGTGTTTTCTCTTAGAAAGCATATTTCTAATCTGTCTATAAAGTGTCATTTATAGAACAAGACTTTTTTTTTCATTACAAGCCATGGCCAGTAGGACTTAGTGGAGGCCTCAATGTGGCCCATTGGCCAAACAGTTTGGAGACTACTGTTATAGAAAGTAATTGTTGATATTTTTGATCAAAAAATGTTATTCCTATGGAAATTTTGTTGAGGAATACTAACTGCACATTTGGTTTTACTATATCAATTATCTTTAAAAAAAATATATAATACTAAAATTTTAGGGTAAAAATTAAGCAATGTGTTTTCAAGTTCATAATTAAAACCTTTTAAGCTCTGGTAGTTCCAAGACAGTTTACATGAAAAACTCATTAATATGAATATAATTATTTGAAAAAAAGAAAAAGAAAGTAAATACAGCCTTATATCTCAATAAAACATAATAATTTGAAACATTTACGAATCACTTAATTTTATTTTTGATTAATATAAACACTTTAGTAACGAACAGATTTGAATAAAATTTTAATATGTGATCATATGGAGTTAAAATGTATTAAAATTAAATAAAGAAGTTTTTTTTTGTACAGAAGATTCATTTACATCTAAATTGTAAAGCCTTAGCTTTCAAATAGTCCATATAATTCCAAATTGTCTTTTTTTCTTACTTTTATTATAGTTAATTTAATGTTATGTATTGTATATTTTACATATAATATAAGATTTATATTTATCTTCAAAGTATTGAAAATGTTTTCATTAGATTTTAAGGGTATTCACATTTAAACACTAGCAGATCCAGGATTTAATTTTTTGTGGAGGAGGCTTCAGCAGGAAAGTTTTTTTTTACATATATTTAACAATAACTGCTTTGGAAGAAAAAAAAAGAAATTAACTACCTATATGAAATTGTGTTTAAGTGATTCTTGATGTCCTATTAAATGTAATTACACTAACCATAATACTTATGTAGATATTGTATAATAATGATGTAGAGATGGTTGACCGTGATATAATATGAGAAGGAGTTGGTCATTTTAAAATTAATTAAAAATACTATTTTTTTAAAATTTGCTATTTATTTGACCACACCCTCACCCCTCCTAACCAACTCCTCAAATAATACTTTTAGAGATAATTTTTTAATATATATTTTTTTTTTATAAGATATGGGTATATTTTACCATTTTGGGGAAACCTTCAGCCTGAAAGCTCTCCCCCCCCCCTCCTCCTCCCATGGATCCAATTAAAATTATTTATGATAATAATCAAATAAAAGACAATTAGACAATTAGACAATTTAATCTTACACTTTTTTTATTTTATCAAAATAATGTAAAATAATTTATTTATAAATATATATAATTAATTTATAATTTATATATACTAAGCAATCTACAAATAAAATATTTATACAAACTTTATAATTTATATCATGATTAATAAATTAAATTGCAATGAATTAAAACCAATATCAATAAATCACATTGAAACTTAAATAATGAAAAATGAACAGATGATTTAATAAAGTTCCCCCCAGTATGAAATTGGTTTATACATAAACCCACATGTTTTCTATAAAACAAATAAGATTTGCACAAAAGTAATCTTTGAATATGTCTCGAGTATGTTCTGTAGAAAAATACTTTACTTGTAAAGTTTGAGAAGCGGTTAAGGTTGGTATGTCTTTCAGTGCGAGGAGGAATAGGCCATTGGGAATGAGGTCTCTGGGTGCCATCCTAACCTCTTGGCTAAGCTTGAGTACACTCAGATATTATAGTTAGCTTTCAGTTCCATCTTACTTCTCTCTTAACTAAGCCTTTATTTCTCCTTTAGTTAATTATCAAATTCTTTCATAGTTTATCATTAACTATTTTTTTATTACTAGATAAAATGTGGAATGGATAATATAATTTTAAATTAACAAAAGCAAAGGTACCTGCTATAACTAAAGAAATTTTTAAAAATTGGGATTGAAGTCCCTGTCAGATTAGACTGATATTAAAGAAAAGTAATTTTTACATAAATATCATGAATTTAACCAAAATGGTTGCAGCCATTTTTGAAAAAATTGTAGAAATTTGTTAAATCGATAATATAAAGTGCCATTTTTGTCAGTCAATTTCAACAAAAACGTTGCTATAACATCCCAGAGATATAACTACTTTAAACATGATTTCACTAATTTTTTTATTATTCATACATTAAGGGATCAGGGCTGAGTAATATTTGACATGCTTGTTAGCTGGATCACGGGTACTAAGATGAAATAATTACATAGAGCAGCAGGAAAAAGCAAGGTAAGACTGCAAAAGGAATGAAAGGATTAACAAGTTGTACTGGATATCTTGAGGTATGCAACCAACCTTACAATGCACTTGGGGAACCGGGCGACACCCCATTTGACATTATGCTAGCTGCAGGGAGAGGGGGTAGTAGTAGTTCCATTGACCCACATACTCGTGGGAACAAAAATGTCCAAAAATATAAAACAAACAAAAAATACTAAATCGTCGGTATCCGAGGAGGACTTGTCCTCCTCGGAGCTTTTAAACTTATCAGAGGTTACCTCCGATAAGATAGATAAATCTCTGGTAGGGAAATTACTGAAAACCCTAACAGAGGATGTAGGAACACTCCACATCCAAACCAAGTTAAAGGAGAATGAGTTAATGGAGGTGGCTAGTGCTATAGTGCAGGCCCCAATAGAAAATATGGACGTGGACGAATTGAAAAAGCCAGAAATGGTTATGATGGGAAGCAGCTTATCGCATTCTGGACTCGACCAGACGGAGAGCGGGGACCACGAGCCCAAGGACTCAAGGCCTGCCACGTCGAGGACGATAAGGAATGCGAAGAGGCACAATATCTACAAAGCCCCCAATAAGAGAATAGGCCACCTGTAGAGAACTCTGCCGAGGAAGCAAGGGCCCCAAAAGGCCTGGCGGACAATGCAGAGAGTCTTGAAAGGGAGGCCTTAGATCAAGGGCAAACCACCAGCGAATTGGAGCCTATTCAAAGGCAGGTAGTGGAGGATGCAAAGGCCCCAGAAGGCCTGGCTAACGAAGCTACCGCGCCGGAGGGGAAAGCTCCAATACCACAGACAGGGGATGAGAAGGACACACCCAAGAGGCTAGCATCTAAGTTTGCGAGGCCATAGCGGCCAGCAGCTAAGAGTGCGAGGCCTCAAAGGTTGAGGTCCAGATCAAGACTGCCTGTGGAAAAAAGAGCAAGGAAATCCCTAGGAGCCTCAGCTATAGCAGCTAAGAAACCGAGGGAGGCTGAAAGGCCTAGAAACTATGCAAAGGTTGCACAAGAATAGTTGGTCGTGGTAGTTCCTGTCGACTACCTGCAGATCCAGCTCACCTACGACTAATGCGAAGAACTCGAGGAAGCAATCGCCAGTAAAATTGACGAAATAACAATAGGAGAAGACATTCATCCAAAGTTCGACGGTGCGCTCTTCAAACTCGGTGGATGTCTTGTATCCTGCCTAGACGACCATACAGTGGAATGGTTCAAAAATATAACACCGAGCATCACAATCAAGGAAGGCTTAACCCTACGAGCTTGTGAGGCAGGTGATTTAACTAAAATCATCAGGATTGGAGCCTTCTTTCCAGGAAAGGCCCTACCTGCTGATTATTACTTAAACCAGCTCCAGACTTAAAACCAATCTACTATTGGAATCAACACCTGGACTGTATTTAACTTCAAGGCTCTGGAAAGAGGATCCTTTGGAGTATTTAACATACCGGAGACAAGCCTCCAGAGCCTCACTTCACATGGAATGCAGGCCTGCTGTGGGATATACGTCATTACCTTCAGGCACTTGGCGTCAGGAAGTAAGCCTGCTCCGGAGGATATGCAGGAAGAGGCGCTGAGAGCAGGCACATCTAAGGAGAGGGAGAACAGGGAATATTCCTCTTCTAGAAGGAGTGCGTCGAGGACGGGGTTGAGGCCGTCGGCCGTGTCAGGAGGTGGGGCTAAGCCAAAGGAACCAGTGAAAACTGGTTACAGAGGCGAATCCTGGCCACTGCCGCGGTCTGGTGGCCAGACCTCTGTCTCGCGGCACTCCTCTAATACTGGTGGGGGTTCGAAAGCGAGGTCGAGCGGTGGGGAGAAACCAAAAGACAAGGTGAAAACTGAGTCTGATTGAGGAACCCTACCATCGGCCCCGTCTGGAAAACCATCTTCCAGAAAATAATCATTTAATTTAATTATGAAAGTGCTGCAGATCAATATCCACCACTGCATTGCAGCATGTGGTGTATTGCAACAGTATATAAAAGATAAGGATATTGATGTAATCTTAATTCTTGAACCTTACCTATATGAAGGCAGGATCAAAGGACTTAATATGCATGGGTATGGAATAATATCTGCACCCACATATCCTAGAGCCTGCCTTCTTTATAAAAATAAACTAAAACTGCTGCCTCTATGGCAATTCTGTTCTAGAGATCTTGCAGCAGCTAAATATACCCAACAAGGGTACAATAGATCAATGATCATAGCGGCGGTCTATCTACCATATGAACATCCAGAACCTGCAGAAGGAATGGATGAACTACTAAGGTGTAAAGAGGAAATTGTGGCTGCCCTGGATGCTAACGCATAATGAGATCTGGGGAAGCACAAATACCAACTCTAGAGGTGAGAAACTCTTAGAGATTATAATCAAATATGATCTTGATATTCTGAACAGGGGGAACAAGCCTACCTTTTGTAATAGAATTAGGACGGAGATCATAGACATAACACTAGCGACTCGATTGACTAGTTTCCTTATAGATAACTGGCATGTCTCTGATGAAGAAACATGCTTGGATCACAGGTATATCAGATTCGATATATCTGGCAGAATACAATATAATGTGGAATATAGAGATCCCAAACGTACAGATTGGGTGTCCTATAGTTCTAACTTGGAGGCGGCTGTTAAATGCTGCCCCAAAGTTATCCACTATACATGGCAACTAGAATGTTTAAATACTTCAATTACTGATGCTATGACTGGAGCATATCTGGACAGTAATGAAGCCAAAAAAACTACAACCAACAGGAAAGTGTCCTGGTGGAATGATAGTCTAACAAAGCAAAGAACACTCACAAGGAGATTATTCAATGCTGCTAAAACATCTGGCAATTGGGATACTTACAGGAAAGCTCTTACTGAGTATCACAAATCTGTCAGGAAAGCCAAAAGACAAGCCTGGAAAAGGTTTTATCTGGAGGTTGACAACATGCCGGCGGTATGTAAAGTAAACAAAATACTGTCAAAACAAACCAATACAGGTATAATGGGAACACTCAAATATGATGATAAACACACCACGAATGAAATAGAAACATTGAGTGTGGTAGCAAAAGCTCATTTCCCAAGTTGTTTTACGACAGTAAAGGAACCTCTTGACCCCAATACACAGGATCGTGGTACTGGTGCTTGTATGTGGGGTCTGGCAAGAAGAGTGATTACAAACAGCAGACTTGAATGGGTAGTGAATTCGTTCTCTCCTTTCAAATCTGCTGGAACTGACGAGATCTTTCCAGCATTGCTGTAGAAGGGTCTCTCAGAGTTAAGGCCATACCTTCTGGAACTCCTAAGAGATAGCCTAGCACTGGGATATCTACCATGTAAATGGAGGATATCCAAGGTGCAATACATTCCTAAACCAGGAAAAGAATCTTACGAAGACCCCAAGGCATTTAGGCCAGTATGTCTGTGATCTTTCATAATGAAGACATTAGAAAAGATACTGGACAGACATATTCGGGAACATATATTGGAATGTTCAATATTTACTATGTTGTATTACTATGTTATTTACTATGTTAATATATTTACTAGTCCAATAAATTCAAAGCAATATGCCTACCAACCAGGAAAATCCTGTGAGGTGACGCTTCATAACTTGGTAACAAGGATAGAGAAATCCTTAGAACAGAGTGAAATCATGATAGGTTTCTTTGTTGATATCGAGGGTGCCTTTGATAGAACTCCTTACTACATCATAAATGATGCACTAAGGAAAAAAGACATAGATGCTATGTCCTCCAGATGGATTGGGAGAATGCTGGAGGACAGAGTTCTAAAATCAGAAATAGGGAACAAGGAACTGTGAATTAAACCAGTTAAATGGTGCCTGTCCACAGGGAGGTGTGCTCTCTCCGCTACTGTGGTGCTTTGTGGCTGACTCATTGCTGGAAGCCCTAAACACTGCAGGCATTTATGCACAAGGATATGCTGACGATATTGCTATCCTAATAGGAGGAAAGCATCAGAGTGTCCTCTCGGATATCCTCAGTACAGTGTCTAATATTCTTAGGAATTGGTGCAGGATTAATCGACCCTAGGAAAATCAATGTGTGTATCTTCACTAAGAAGAAGAAGAAGGTATTTATCAAAATGCCGGAAATCAATGGTATCAAATTGACACTGAGCAAGGAAGTTAAACACCTTGGAGTCATTTTGGACCATAAACTATCATGGACTAAACATATTCAAAACGTGACAAGTGAAGCCCTCAAATGCCTATGGGCCTGCAAAAGAGCGATAGGAAAGAATTGGGGACTCAAACCAAAAATGGTATACTGGCTGTACACGACAGTCAGACCTATCATACTTTACTCAGCTTTGCTATGGTGGCACAAAGCAAAGACTGTAGCCTACTCATCCTCATTAGGAAAGATTCAAAGGTTTGCATGTATAATGATAACATGTGCGATGAGCACGACACCGACGGCTGCCATGGAGGTAATATTGAACATGCCTCTGCTGCAGCTGGAGGTGGAGGCTAGGGCAACAAACACATTATACAGGATAAGCAAGTCAACTTACTGCTCACCAGTCCCCTGCCAAGGAGGACACACAATACTGCTGAATAGGATTGGACGTGAAGGAGTACTAGCTATGCACTCTGACACTCTAATCCGAGAATATCAGGACTGAAAATATAAGTTTGGGATAGACAGCAGCAGACAACATAAACCAAATAGTGGTATAAATTGCTACACAGATGGCTCTCTAACAGCCTTCGGCTCTGGAGCAGGCATCTATCGCAAAGACATCAAAGAAAAAATGTCTCTACCACTTGGCAGACATGCTTCAGTATTTCAATCTGAGATACTGGCAATATGCCATTGTGCACAAAACCTACTGTGAAGCAATGTGACTGGGAAAAAAATTACCATCTATACCGACAGTCAGGCAGCAATAGGTGCTATTAACAACTATTACGTTTATTCAAAGGTCGTTAAGGAATGCAACACAGCACTTAACAAACTAAATGAGCACAATAGAGTTGCAGTGGAGTGGGTGCCTGGTCACTTGGGCATACCAGGCAACGAGGTGGCTGACGAACTAGCCAGATTGGGCTCAGATACCATTCCTGTAACTCCCGAGCCTGTCTGTGGAATCAGCCTCAGCACTGCCAAGGGTAGGATCAGGGAGATTTATGGGAACAAATTTAGTAATTACTGGACTGACAAGAAACAGCGACATTCGAAGCTGTTCCTTAAAGGTCCATGTGAAAAAAGAAGTAAACTGCTACTGAACATGGACAGAGCAGCCCTTAAAAAGCTTACAGCAATCTATACAGGTCACTGTAAGCTCAACTACTATACTTACTACCATGTAACTACTAACTATGCAGATTCTGTCAGGAGGAGAATGAAACAGCTTTTCACATCATATGCAGATGTGATAGATTTACAAGGCTGAGACTAGTGGTTTTTGGGGAGGAACGAATGGATCTCCCCAGAAGTTATGAGTCGGTCAATCCAATCAGCCTACTTGGATACGCGGAAGCGACAGGATTAACGTTTTTATTAAAACGACCAACTGAAATTGGCGCACAATAGACCCATTAGGGGTCGACGTGCTCATGGCCAACACGAAAAAAAAAAACTCCCACTATTGGAGTTTGCTCACTATTGACAACAACTGGCTCATCAATGGTTTACCACAATTGTAGCCATCCCGCCGATCTGCCTTCAATTGGTGAAAAATGGCATAGAATAGACCTCAACTCACTGAAGGTATCCTCCACAACACCCTCAAGACACCAACCGGCATGATGATGTTCTCTCAATACCATTCTGGGACAGATCTTTTAGGCAGCGCAAATCAACAATAAGTGGAACAGCTTAACACCCACATATGTACAATTATAACATTACCCCAAACAAACACCTCAGTGATATTGGAATTAATATTGGACCTGAAGGTGGGGGACAGCCACATCATTTGGACTTCACCAATGACTCCGTCATCTCGGAAGGGAGTCCTGTGGTGGTTCCTGCCACTTGCTACAAGGGACAATTAGTTCACCTGTCTACTGCAGGCAGCGCCACACAAGCTCGCTCATGCAATGTAACTAAAAATTGTATTTTTGTTTCTTATTGTTATATGTTAAAACTAGCTGATGTGCCCGTTGTTGACGGGTGTATTGTTAAAATGTGAGAATTTTTTTTTGAGATGGATTTTGTATTATGGGGAGGGGAGTGTTCAAATTCAATTTCATAAAATTGGGTCGGTAGGGGAAAAGGTTTTTTTTTAAAATTTGTTTATGGCGGGGCTTATTGAAGTCAAGGTGTCGCAATAGTCATAACAAAAACTTTGTTATTCGGCTATTTGTTTAGAAACCACACAACTAAACCAACCACCACAAATCTCTTAAAATTGTTTAAGTGTTTAATTTTCATTTATGATGAAGCGAGGAGATTGTGGAGTCGATTAATTAATCAAAAAGAGTTGTAGTCTCTCCACTTCTTTAAACTCTGCTGAGTTTATCGCTGGCAAAATAACATTGAACATTAAGTCACCTACATCTGTGTAATGTTAGAACTTGATCTGAATATTGTGGCAGGCGTGGTGAAAATTTGGGGAGTATTTTTTTCCTGATTTCCGGCTAATCCATTTGGTTAATCCTAAAAATGTATACTACAACATTTGCTAGGCTTGGGAAGTTGAATGGAATGACACCTTGAACGGGAATATCGGACAAAGTTGACAAATGAGTATGTTTTACCCGTTTTAAGCGACAACGCATTACAAATGTTCGGTATTCAGGATTTTTCCCGTTGAGTTGTGATATTTTTTTTCATCAATTGAATAGCTCAACTTTTAAATGTTGCTTGCGGTAGAGTAGGTTGGTTGAGAAGTAAGTAACTGCCTGACTGAGATCTAAAAATGTATTTGTCAACTTTGTCCGATATTCCCGTTCAAGGTGTCATTCCATTCAACTTCCCAAGCCTAGCAAATGTTGTAGTATACATTTTTAGTCTATGCAAATTACTCAAGAATTCATAACTTTGGTTCTACTCAATATTTTGCTTTCATTTAAAGCCTATATTTTGAGTCAAGCCAACCTAAATATACTGTAAAAATGTCAAAAGTCTACCATTAGCCATTGCCAATCTTACCCCTGACAAAATTATGTAGGACAATGCTGACATAAAGCCAGACAAATTTTTTTTTAAAAGCGGATTTGGTGTCTGTAATGTATAAAACGAAAATATATCATGAAACGGATTGATTCTATTCAATGTACAGACAAAACCTTTATTTTATTTATATAGATGTTCTTTAACCTATTAACATATGTTTATTATTAACATTTATTATCAACTTTAACTGAGATCTCTAGTCAAATTACTCAAGAATTCATAACTTTGGTTATACTCAATATTTTGTTTTCATTTAAAGCCTGTTTTAAGTCAAACGAACCCTAATATAATGTAAAAATTTCAAAACTCTACAATAAGCGATTGCTGAGCTTACCCTGACAAAATTTCGTTGCAATGTGGACACAGAGACAGACAAAATTTTTTTAAAAAGTAGATTTGGTGTCTGCAATGTATGAAACGGAAAGATATCTTAAAACGGGTTGATTCTATTCAATGTACAGACAAAATCTTTATTTTATTTCTATAGATACTCAAATGTAAATTGAAATATGTATATACATTGTAGGGTGGCAAATGCGTAGGGTAACGGGAGGTCTAGAGAGGGAGATAGGTGTGGGATTGTCACCCATTCTTTAAGGAACGATTGAGCGTCAGTGCCCTACCCACTGCTAGTCAGTTCCCAGACCTCCTTATCCCTACCAATGCCTACTGTCACCTCCATGTGGTGCCACCTGTGGAGTCTGATTGCACTCGCGGACTACAGAGGCGGGGTTCATCGCTTCCATTCATGTATATTTATGTACATATATGTGAGATGGTTGCAATGAACCTGTTAAGCACCCAAGCTAGGTTCTGGGGCTCGAGCTGAGGCTGAATGGCAGCGGGAGAATAAAAGTATACTGTCTTGTATGGACCCACTTGGGAGAGCAGGCGTTCCTCCCACTTTATAGTAGCCAGCTGTGGGGAGAGGGGGCAGTACCTACAGTCTATTTTCCCCCATACTCTAGGGAACAAGATCAGGATTCTCAAAACAAAAAACAAAAACAACAGGACTTACAGACCAGACGGATTTTTTCTTCCGAGAAGATTCTTCTTCCATGGAAATTAAACACCCTGACCTTTCAATTAAGGATGCAAGGGTCATCCCAGATCCTGCAAACATGGCTGGTCTCTGATTCAAGGACACAACAAAAAATCAAGGAGTCTAGTGCTGGGCAAGAAGCCAAGGGATGAAGGGTCAATTATGGACTGGCCTCCAAGGCCAAACTGCTGGCTATAAAGTCTCCAAGAAGATACTTTACCCAAATGGAGCAGCCCTCTGGGCCACCAGCTAAAGACATAGAGGTCTCTCAAGACCCTGCGCCTAAGCTTGTGGAGGCGTCTGGAGTACTCCCCAAAGATGGGCAAAAAACCTCACTGGGCACCACAGCACCAACTGCCAAGAAACTCAGAGAGACAATTACCAAATTACCAAAAGCTATGCCTCAGCCTTGAGAGGTTAGCTGGCTGCGGTGGTTCCTACGAACTATCTGCTAGCCATGCTTGACCGCTAACAGGTAGAGGCACTAAAAGAACTCATTGCCGACAAGGTGGATGAGCTTGACAAACATGGAGAGCACCACCCACTTTTTGATGGCATAAGATATAAAAAGGGGGTAGGTATTGTAGCATGTATAAACAATGAAACATGCACCTGGCTGGCAAAAATTATTCCAAGCATTAACTTAGCAGAGAGAATTACCGGGAGTCCGAAACTGGAGAGCTACTGCAGCTGATCGTAGCGACTGGTGAAAGCTTTTGGAGGATGCCCAGTCTCGGTGGCGGGATTTAGCGCCATATATGTATGTATGTATGTAAAAGAATAGAGCAGAGATGAAACCTCGATACCACAGGAAGAGGAGGAGATTCTGGAAGGAATTGAGGTTAAAGATCCTAACCAGAGCGGCTCAGAGGACCTGCCAGCAATCAGACACCTTGCTAGTTGGAAGGGAGCCGGTCACAGCGCCGGGGAGGGGGGGGGGAGGAGGGAGAGAGGCAGGATGAAACCAAATGGGGGAAGGTAAGCTCTTTCGCCTGGTGAATCCCAGTCATCTTCGTCAACTGTAAAACTAGCCCCTGGAAGAACAAGTAAGGCGAAGGGAGTTAAGTCTGGTGGTGAACCAGGAGGAGGGAAGAAACTGGAGAAGACAGTGAAAACTGTTTCCTATGGTGAAATCCTGCTACTGGAACCATCAGATAACCAATCTCCCACTATTTTTAATATACGAAGCTTTGGGCAATGGGCACTGGAGGAAACCGAAGGCAGGACTGATACCAAAGACTCAAAGAAGTTAAGGCTGGGTCTGAGGGTGAAAGCCTGCCAGTCTCCACCTGAGAGTCCGTCCGACATGTCCACCGATTAACTTACTTAGATGAGGCTGCAGCAAATCAATCAACACCACTGCATTGCTCTAAGTGGAGTACTTCTACAATATATCAAAGGTGTGGACATTGATATTATATTAATCAAAGAACTTTACTCAAGTAATAATAGGATCAGGAGGTTGGGAATCAATGGCTATGGAACTATATCTGTTGCCACCAACCCTAGGGCCTGTATTCTATATAAAAAAATCACTAAAATGACTGCCTCTTTGGCAACTCTGTTCTAGAGATTGGGCAACTCTGTTCTAGAGATTGGGCAGTAGCCAAATTTACTTCACCAAGAGACAAGAGGACACTAACATAGTGCCGGGTTACCTGCCATATGAGTCGGGAGGTCCTGCACAAGACATGGAAAATATTTTAAATTCCAACAATGAAGACACCCTGATGGAACTTGACGCTAATGCCCATAACATCATATGGGGCAGCAAAGTGTGGGTGGGGTAGGCGAATGGGCTAACGCGTGCGCACAGCACCCCCGTTGCCTGGCAACCTCATATATGACAAATGATATCAAAATTTGTTTTAAATCCCTTCCCACACCCCCTGGCCCGGGAAAACCCCGTATAGCCTTAATGGCGAGGAAGGGGAGGAAAAAAAAAAATATATGGGGCAGCAACAATAACAAACCCAGAGGTGAGATATTGCTGGATCGTATTATTAGTAATAACTTACACAATAGGGGCAATAGACCTACCTTCTTTAACAAATTAAGATCATACAATAGGGGCAATAGACCTACCTTCTTTAACAAATTAAGATCATAGGTTGTAGACATAACGTTGGCCTCAAGTCAGGTCATGTCAAAAGTACATCATTGGCATGTATCGGATGAGCAAACATGTTCTGACCATAAATATATCAGATTGGACTGGTATGGCAACACTAAAACTATAGAGAAGCATAGAAATCCAAAGTCTACAGACTGGAAAGAGAACTTCTCATACCTGGATGAGGCCTCCAAATACTGACCAAAAAAAATAAATAACACTTGGCAGCTAGAATGCCTCAATTCATCTTTAACAGAGGCAATTAGAAACTCTTATCTGAGCAGTAATGATATCCAAAAGAAGGGTTTTCTGGTGTGACAAGGACTTATGAAGGCAAAGAACACTCACAAGAAGGTTGTACAGTGTCGCAAAAAGATATGGCAACTGGGAGGTTTACAGGACCGCCCTCACAGAATATCACAAATCTGAGAGGAAAGCCAAAAGACGGTCTTGGGGGAACTTCTGCCAAGAAATTAATAATACTCCTATGGCAAGTAGGATAAAAAAAATACTTACTAAACAGAAAGACCAAGGAATACTGGGTACACTCAGGGTCAACAGCAAACATACTAGTAATGAGCTGGAAACCCTAAGAGAACTGGCAATAGCACATTTTCCTGGATGTAAGACTATGGAAAAGGCTTGAACAGACACTAAACTACCTAGCTATACAGCTAATCGAGGGGTGTGGACTAAGGCTAGAAAAATTGTTACGGCATACAGACTAGAATGGGCAGTATCTCCTTCCAAATCGGCAGGTTTGGATGACATCCTACCAATACTGATTAAAAAAGGACTTTTAATAATTAAACCCTATCTCTTAGAGCTATTAAGGGGCAATATAGCGTTTTGATACCTTCCTACACAATGGAAAGGATCCAAACTATGCTACATTCCAAAACCTGGAAAAGGAGCATATAATGACCCTAAGTCATTCAGGCCAATATGTATGTCATATTTTCTAATGAAGACATTGGAGAAGATTCTGGACAGGAATATAATAGAACAATTAATGAACGCTAATTCTTTATATTCCAATCAATTTGCGTACCAACCTGATGAATCATGCGAAGCTGCAATACATAATCTGGTTTCAAGGATTGAAAAATCCATGAATCAGAAGGAAATAATGATTGGTACCTTCGTAGATATAGAAGGTGCCTTCAATAGGACTCCTTACAAAACTATCATGGATACTTTAAGGACAAGAAAAATAGATCCACTTGTCACCAAATGGATTGGTAACATGTTGGATTCACGAATTCTTAAAACTAAACTAGGAAACACTGTAATATGGATCAAACCTGGAGGAGGTTGTCCACAGGGAGGTGTGCTCTCTCCATTACTGTGGTGGTTGGTGGTGGACTCCTTGCTCTTAAAACTAAAGGCTTTTATGCACAAGGATATGTGGATGACATAGCTATTCTTATAGGTGGAAAATAGAATATTCTATCTGATCTGTTGAGAAATGCGACAGGAGTCTTGGAGGGATGGTGCCGCTCTAGTGGACTAAGTGTCAACCCGGCCAAGATAAATGTTTGCATTTTTACAAAGAAAAAAAAGGTAGAAGTAAGACTACCTAAAATAAATAATATCCAGCTAACAGAAAGTAAGGAGATAAAACACCTAGGTGTTATGCTGGAAAATAAAATGACGTGGAATAAGCATGTAGAGTACACTAATAAAGCTCTAAAATGTCTCTGGACATGCTTTTGAGAAGGCATGGGGAGTTAAACCTCGGATGGTCTACTGGCTGTATGTTACAGCAGTCGGACCTGTGCTTTTATATTCAACTGTTGTATGGTGGCATAGGGCAAGAATAGGCCACAACAGGACACAATTGGAAAAATTACAGAGATTATACCGTTTAATGATAACGAGCGCAATGAAAACTACTCCGACTGCAGCTATAGAAGTAATGTTAGGTATATTACCATTACAACTGGAGATTGAAAAGCAGGCCTTGAAAACTTATTACAGGCTACAAAAATTAAACTTATGTGCAAAGATAAACTCCCTGGAGAGACATTGGGAAATAGTTCAAAAAATTGAGGCAGACATGTTGCTCACAATGCATTCTGACACTCAAACTAGAGAATTTCTCACAAAGATGTATAATGTAAAAATAAACAGCTCAGGAAAACACAAACCCTGGGGTTAATTATCATATTAATGGGATTAATTGTTATACTGATGGGTCACTTATGACATGCGGATCTGGTACTGGTTTTTGGAGAAAGGATAAACCAGAGGCTGGCATGCCAATACCACTTGGAAATTATGCAACAGTTTTCCAATCTGAAATACTGACGATAACTCACTGTGCCTCAAAAATGTTGCTTGACGGGCTAGTTGGAAGGAGAATTTCAATACATACTGACAGCCAAGCGCCTATACGAGCACTGGACAACTATACAACTAGATCTAAGGCTGTTGAGGTAAGTGAAAGTAAACATATATTTTAGTCATAATTAATAACGTTTTGCAATTCACTAACCTGTTTGCTACAACTAGACAAATATAGCTCAAGTCAAAAAGTTTTACAAAAATATTGGAACCTCTTCCAAAATACTTGCTGATAATGTCTAAAGTTTTATATCTGAAAAATGGAAATATTTTCTACAATCCTTGGACATTATCCCAATTCTCACAACCATTCAGAGAGAGTAACCAGCCAATGAGGAAAGAGCATCGAGACCAACAGACAGTGACCGGCAGACAAGTAGTGGGTGTCTAGACGAAGACAGGAAAATAGAAGATTAAAAGAAGACATTTGTAGAAGTTTGATACAGTAAAGCCTGCAGCAATAATATAGAGAAAGATTCACTGAGGAACAGAGTGAGTGCAAAATAAATAGTGACAATTATAAAGCGCCAAGAGTATATCCCGACAAAACTGAATGGAAATTCATAAATATTTCATAGAAAAGTAATGTATACTTTTAGATTATATATTTGAGGAATGTGTGTTTATTTTTTCCAACCCAGCCGGAGAAATAATTTGTAATCTTTATAATAATTTAAAATAATTGAGTAAAATAAATATAATTTGGTTAAGAACCTCTTTGTTTACTTTTCAATGGAAATGCAACTTTACAATATATAAAAATATAAATAAAAGTGTCTTGGGTTCAATACTACGTTAGAAACTATTGTAAGGAAAGTGGCATTATTATTACACTACATGATAACCTAATAACTCTAATACACTTGACTTTCTAATCATTCACAATTTGTTCATCACATTCTTTAACCACTTGTCTCAAAAATTTCATGTGCACGTTCCAGACCTAATTATTTTTGTATTATCTCATTTCTTACTCGGTTCCTTTTGGTTTTGCCCACTATTAGTCAAGGTTACTTTTTTCCATGGCTGAGATTTTGTAAACGTATTAATTTATCTGTTTCAATGCTTAAATAGAGAATACCAGTGTCAAAGCCACATGGTGATATATTTCTTGTCACACCTGATGCCAAACTAAGACTTTTATTTTCTTTCAAATATTGTTGTCTCTAGTTATTTTTAACAATTGATATTAATTAACAATTAATTAAAAATTAAAAATTAATTAACAATTTATATCAAAGCTCTGGATTTGACAAGAGCTTGGGATCATGCAATACATAGGTGTGAAATGAGTTTCACTGATATACAATGAGAGAGGGAGTGTGTTTTTTGTACTGTTTCTTTTGAAGTACCATATGTGACAACCGGTACTATTTCTATTCAAGCTAAGTAACTCTACAGGTTATTTTCTGATATTTGTTTCTTGCAAGGTTGATGACACAGCGAGCTTGACTTATAACCATGCAACTGCCGACTGAACATAATTAGGTTGGTTCCTATCAGTATCTTTCTAAGCTCAATGTTACCATGGAGTACCCAGTATGCTTAAAGATTGAAAATAGCGTCTACGTTTGTCTTTTTTTTATTGCTCCTACTTCATTGAGGAGAAAGAAGTTTCGGAATGTTATGGAGTGAAGATACTTCTCAATAATCTGGTGCTTCTAATGCATAGGAACTCTGAAAAGCAATTAAATATTTTTTAAAAGAACTTTAAAATAAATTACATTGATAGAAAGAATATTATTTTAAAAACACACATTTTCACTCATAAATGTAAGTAGTGCTGCTTCAGTTGCCCTTTGTTTTGTTTGTTTCTTTTTGTTACCACTAAATAAAATACCATCCACCTATAGAGATAGAAACAAAATATTAGTATTCATTATAAAATAAATAGGGAAAAATTGACAAACTATCTATTATATTTTATTCCATTAACTTTCTTACCTCTTAATCATATTAAATTAGGCTTTAAGAAGAAGATCCAATCATGATTATTCTGTGGCTGCTGCCCCTAAAATTATAGTGTGCATAAACATCACAATAAATCATCATAGCTACCATAATTATAGAACAATATAGTAATAAAAATAACCAAGGATATTCTATACTCTAATATAAGCACAGACAAATAGCAAAAGATCAATCTGCCTTGAAATAACATAGAAAGATTTTTAACTTTTAGAATTAGGATTCTTGGGCCTTAGAAATTGATTGATGTAATCCTTTACTCCAGAAAAACTATACTATCCTTCTTTTTTTTTTTTTAAATCAACATAAACTTTTGATTTGACCAATATAGAAATTAAACACATGCCTGATAAAATAATTTTGTTCAGCTTCATATCATTATAAATTACTGGTACTGGTGCTGGTGGGGGGAACTAGTTTGCTTGTTATCTTTTTTGTCAACCAGTTACCTTCAGCTTGTTGTTGCCAACTTACCAGAGAAATGAAAACTAACAGACTCAGGTAGGAATCAAACCCACGTTCATAGCCGGGCACTCTTTGACCGATGCCCCAATGTGCTCGGACATTGTGTCCTCTCATTATTAATTAAGTATGACATCAATAAATGTCTGAGTATTTTAAACATATAAATTAGCTAATAAATACGAATTTATTAGAGCTTACTATTATACTCATATCTCCTCCACATTATATTTTTTGTGAGAGAATAATTAGAAATAATTACAATTTTTTCCTCCAGAAGAAGTTTGTTGCACTGAGCAGAAAATACACATTTTTACGATTTTCTCAAACAGAACAATTTTCTTTCAATTTGATTAAAACTTTTGATAAATATATAATTAGCATTTCTTTAACATCAAGCAGACACCACCTCCATTGAATTATTTACAAAAATAAACAGAACTTAAACATCAAATTTTCAAAATGGGTTCCTCTAAAGTATAGAAGCAAGCATCCCAGGAGGTAAAATTCTAAATAGGAACTGTCAAAAAATAAACATTAACTGACCCAAATGGGAATCAAACTCACAATGTTTAGAATCGGGCACTCTTGAGACTTGCACTCCATTCTCCTGGCCTAACCTAAGAAACTGGAACTGGCATGGTTCCTTGTCGCAGGGCAATCATGAATAATGAGAACCCGACATGCTTCCAACTAGTGGAGCTCGCTATTCTGGGGACAAGACCTGCCTTAGGAATATCAAAGAAACAACTGTGAGAATTCGTTCTAGGATGGGCATAGATAACAGCAGGTAAGGAGTGGAGGAAATGCACTGGACTTAGCAAACCAAAATAGTTAAACCCTTCTCCTATAACCAATTATTGACTGCTAGGCCTAAACATAAATGAAAACTGATTTATTATTGGAGTACTTACAGACCATTGCGAACTCAAAAGACATCTAAAGATTTGCAGGATTGTTGATAATAAACTCTGCCATTTGTGCAGACAAGCAGAAATCGTCCCAGACTAAATAACAGAATATGACCAATTCGGATTGCTTAGAAATAGACTTCTGGACTCAAATAGAATCCTATAACAGAGGGCTTCCACTATTAAATGGGTATTTCTGTAGAACTTCGTCTGGAGAACCTAAGGATTTGAGAAAGAGATGGAAGAAAGATGATATGTTATGATTTTCGAGGTTGGCTAAAATGACCCATAAAACTCATCTGCATAAACAGATGCCTTGTACAGAGTTATGACAGAAAATATAGTCAACACATCAAGTGCTCATCTGTTACAACTACAGTAAGACCCACTCACTGTTCACTATTACATATTGACACAATTATATCAGGGAGCAGGATGTCCAAACGGGCTAACGTATGTGCAAAGCACGGCGCTTTGCCTGGTAACCGATAACCAAAGTTTGGAGACAATAAAATTACGAGTTCGCGTCACGGTGCCTGGGGGTCTTTTAAATTCCCCGACCTCATTCCTCATGCATCAGTTATTACATCAAATTTTAGTGGATTGGTCATTTATGATAAATATATATGGGTAAAAACTGATCAATTATTTTTAAAAATTATCATGGTGAGAAAATATAAAAGAATGAACTTGACAATTGTTCGTCATCTGCCAAGGTCTTTCCCAGTTTTTAAAAATTGATTAGTTATGATTATTTTAAGAAAAAGTGATGTTTACAATGCAATCATTACCAATGTCATTTACGTATTAAAAATCATTATGGAGAAATTGTGATAAAAATTTTCAATTTATTCTATTCCTCGAGGTCCATTGATAGGCATGCTATGAAGAACTTCATCCAACAATTGTAATGCTCTGTGAAAATGAACCTGAAAATTTTTTTACATTTAATTATAATGACTTATTAAATTTACTTTTTAATTTCAACTTGATTTATTTTGATGAACTTATGTTACCACTGTAATAATGTCACTCCACCTTGTCCGGTGGACCAAGATCCCATGTTCACAGTATAAATGGGATCCCAAGAATAACCAAGGATTGATGTGTTCACGGTATAATCTCATTTTATTTAGATCATGATTAAGGACTATGATAAATCCTCTACTGGTCCTTTTCAGTTAAAATCAGAGCATTAATTAGCCCTAATTACATTGCTGTTTTTGAATCCTACTTGCTACACTTGCTCTAACAGTAAACACATACCTCCAACAGGTTCTTTTGACCAGTGAGGTCAGAACCTTACCAGACTGTTCAGTTATTTCCGTCTACTTTCAAACACACTTAGCCATTCTTGGGATTCCATTTCTGGTGCCATTCATGAAGTAGTACCAAACTTAAAAAACAAAATCTTATTACCTTTTAATATTTACATATAGTTTTGGTACTTAATATATTTTCTGATATATATATATATATATATATATATATATATATATATATATATATATATATATATATATATATATATATACCCATTAACGACTGGTACCACACCCTCTACCCAAAACCATACAATTTCTGTACACCCTCAGTTCTTGTCTGGCCTCCAACCATTGGTAATTGTTAAGAAATATCCTTTTGTATTTTTTAAATTTTTAGCTCTGATAATGACTCATGCTTGAGCCGAAACCTGGTAAACTTACATAATTATTGATTGTATATCCTATTTTCCATCCTTACAATTTCAACGGTCAACGATATATATCCAACTCCAAAAACAAAAACCATCACTAACTTACAGTCAAGAAAAGAATAAAAAGTTATAACTCGACTGCAATTAGTAGCCTCAGGATAAACTCATGAATCACTAAACTGAAACTAATAATTTG
The DNA here is from genome assembly GCA_928085145.1 of Nezara viridula. NCBI lineage: Eukaryota > Metazoa > Arthropoda > Insecta > Hemiptera > Pentatomidae > Nezara > Nezara viridula. Next base: position 26,062,595 of record OV725080.1, read on the forward strand.
GTTTTTTCCCTTACCTTCAATATTACAACATATTTACGATATTGTAATAATAATACCTCTTTCAGATAGGCAGTTTTTATCAAGAACAAAAACTAAATTTAACATTTTATTGATTATTTTTATAAATGAATTAAAATTTAAATTATTATTTTAAAATACAATCCTTACCAAAGGAGGCCTTGAATTTAAAAGGAATATTATTACAATCTTAACCTCACAATATAGATGAATAAATTCATAGACACTACGAACACAAAGTTATATAACTTTGACACTGATAACTCTTTACAACTAATTTTCTATTGAAAAACTCACACCCCGCATTAGCTTTGAACAGATTGACTGAATATGAATTAACTACTTTCTTGCTAATAACAACAATAAAACTCTGACGGACTAGAGCTGAACTAATTATCTTATGGACCTTAGAAGAATGACTAACTTCATGTATGGAATTATTTCCTCATGTTATATTACAAAATTATGTAAATGTTACAAATAATCAATTTTCAATAAACACCTGTAAAAATAACTACAATAGATACATGTATTACAACATGATATTGAAATATATAAATATATTTTGAAATATTTAGTCTGAGAAAAAACAAACTGGTAGTTTTAAATTAATATCATGTCCTAGAGTCAGCAACTAAGTGTGGTCAAATTATATTTAAAAATAAATATTACTCTTTGAAATATTTAAATAAATCTTTAGTTTAATAATATACATCGTAGGTTTATTGCAAAAAGTCATTAAGTACATTTTTAATGGTGCTGAAATTTTAAGAACATTTTTGTATATTTCGAACTTATTTATCGATAACAGAACATGGTAAGTCCACCAAAATGTCATAAACCTTTTTGTATATTAAACAAGCGATGAAATATAAAAATAATATTTATTCCTGAGATTTACTTCAGTGTTTCAAATTTTTTCTTCAGAACATTGATTACATCCAAGTTTGAACTGACAATTACTGCATAATTTAATAGATATGAGGATAATAGTAGAATAAATCAGTTTTCCTTTTTGCTAAAAAATCAAATGATTTGTAAATATATAACTTAATGAGATAGGGATGACATAAAAAAAATATATATAATTTTTTGTCATTTACAAAAAATTTACTTCCTGGACAAAAAGCAGAACTGATTTATTCTTACGATCATTCTACTCCCTTCATATGTTGCTAAATACACTTTTGTCTTTTTCTGTACATTATTCTGAACATTCTTAGGAAAAAGAAATCATTGTGGTAAGATGGCAATGGCCAATGTTTTGAAATGTTTACTATGTTACTAACAACGTGGTTCTCTGTGATAAAAAAAACATACTTTTTCATAAATTTTAGAAAATTTATATTTTTAAAAGTATTCAAAATATAAAAAAATAAAATAAAAAAAAATATGAATCTGAAACAATTGGTTTCATTTTAATTTTTGCCTGGATGATTTAAACAGAATGACCAATATCTTTATAGAAGAACATGATAAGTTTTCATCTTAGTTTTATGAAAGAGTATTAACTAACTCAGTTTATAAAAAGGATATTGTTGCAGGGTTGAATAATGACATACTCATCACAAAAAATCATTTACAATACAAAAATATATCATAGTTACCCACTTCAATCCAGCAAGGAGTCTCTTTAATATTACTTCGAGGATAATCAGGGCCCCATCCTTTAATGAAACTTAAGCGTAAAACGCATGGTTTTCTCAATTCGTCCACTCCAATATAAGCAGCAGAGCTTAAACCTAGGGCATAATATTTATTTAAAACAATATATTATTGAGTATAAAACAACAAAATATTAACTCTATAGAATGATTAAGAAGTTTTTACAAACTGAAATGATTTTAAATCCAAAATAGAGATTAAAAAAGTGATCTAATTTAATTTCTTGAAGTTATGAAAAAAATTAAATGTTTCTCCTGTGATAAACTCTTTTATTACTCATGATTTTCTCCAACACATTTTGTTTTCTATTTCCTATTGTTCCTAAGTATTGTCCTATATGTCATCCATAATTTTTTTAATTTTGTCATTTTTCTTATAACTTTTTACTTCTATTCTATTTATCTTTTATTATTCTATATGAGCCAATAAATTTAAAAATCAGTCGAGAAGTTTGCTAAAAAAAACAACTATAGTCTTCTCCTCTATGCTCTTAAAATTTAAGTATATGACATACTTCGCTGAAGAGTATTTTCTTTCTTTTTGATGTAGTGCCTAATTGTTAACACCCAAATCTTTTAAGTTAGAAGCAGTGGTAAAATTAGATTTCCCAATAACTCAAAAAGTATAAACTTTTTAGTATATGTTATATATGGTCATTTAAAAGTTTACAAAATTTCCTAAAAAAAAAAGACAACGGTCTAAATGGGATATATGCTTTTGAAAAAAAGAGTTAAGAAAAAGTACAGTTTATAGAAAAGCATGTTTTTCTCTTGTCACGCAGCCACTATTGGGCAGGGAGCAACCAATTTGAGACACAGGTATCGGTAGTCGAAACACTGCAAAACAAAAAAAGAAGCATCAAAATCAATCCACTAGTTCCTAAGACAATCTTGGCAGAGACAGACAGACATACCAATGGCTGAAAATGTGTTTTTCGGAGTCAGGGGCTCTGAAATGTATGGATCAATTGAAAACCACACATCGAAAATTTGTGGTTTTGACCCAATCGCAATACTTTCCTTATCAAGTAGAGGTAGAAAAGTAATAAATTATAAAATGTGTATAAAATAGAATACGCTGTCTCATCGCTAATATTGGTTCGATTCTGATGAATTTTTTTTAGTTTTGTGGGTAATTTAGTTTTTTTTTTTCAAATGATTCTTATAAATTTTGCCATAGAATGTATCCCCAAAACATTTTTCTTTTCTTTATAACCTTTTTTCCTAAATTTTCTTGGAAATTTACTATATATACGAAAAATGAAAGGACGTTAAGTATAAAATCATGTTATCTCTTATTGTGTAGCTGCTAATGCACAGGGAGTAGCCACTTTCTGTCACAGGTAAAACAAAAAAAGATGCAATGAAATCAGTTCACTAGTCCTGAGATAATCTTTGCACAGAAAGATAGACCAATAGCTGTTTTCGGACTCAGGGGACTCTGAAACATATGGATTAGTTGAAAACCTCATATCAAAAATTTGACCCAATCGCAATACTTTCCTTACCCAGTAGAGGTAGGAAGTAAAAACTGAGGAGGTTTAAAGCTTTGATATTATTAAGTTGACTAACTGGGATGGGACAAATTGTATTTTAATGATATTGGCACAGACATCAATACACAGTAAAATTCCTTTGGAATGTATTAAACCCTGTATTTCAATGTATGATTACACTTAAAATGTATGATTTTTGAGATTAATTATAATTCTTGCAGAAAGCTTCCTAGGTGCCACACTTGCCATGAAATACCAATCAAATGTCATTTAGGTTTATAAAAATTAAAGCCTTCCTATTGGACAAACTAGAAATCTATTGAAATGGTTAACAAAATATATTAGCACTGAGATCCTTTGGACCATTCAGTTAACATAAAAAGACAATTTTTGATATTTACATAAAAAAAAAAAAAAAAAATTAACACATTAAAAATTTACACTTTAAATCTATTATTTCCTTTCCTGAGAAATAGAGAGTTATTAGATTCTTCTGAATATTAGAAAAATAAAAGTTTACAGAAACTCTTTTGTGATAGATCAGGAGATTTGTTAGTTAAAGCAATACATTACAAATCATAATAATTAAACATGCAATATCAGCTTTAAGATAGATAAAACTAAAACAAGATTTTTAATGTTAGAGGTTATTTTAGATAATAATTAAACAACAATTTTAGAGGTTATTTTGAAAGGAGGACCAATCAGCTTACGTGCCCCTGGAGCTATTCCTCCTGCATTATTGGATCCCCGACCCCGAGGGTGGCCTGCAATTGCTGCTGCATGAGCTGCTGCAGCTGCTTGGGCAGTAGCTGCTTGATTTTTCATGTAGATATGACACTGCTTCAAGTCAAAAACCTAAAAAGGAATATATCTAATAATTATAAGAATGGAGTCAGTCAAGCACATACACACCAATATATGACATTCATTAACCCGGCAATGGTAGCGTTCATCAAAATGATAAATTTTCTGGATGATTCAATTAGTTTCCTGGTTTTCCTAAGAAGGGATAGCTTCATCAATTTGGCGAAGTGATACCTTTTATGTATGTTAGGATAGTACGATATGATACTTTTGCCAGGTTAATACAAACAAATTTAATATTCCATCAGAAAGAAACACAATATCAAAACTCTTTAAACTTTAAAAAATTAAAAAAAAACATTTTTTTTTAAAAAGTATGTAACAAAAATAAATAAATTATTTATGAATTGATTTATTGAATAGAACCTGAATAATTATTTTCCAATACAGATGTGCCCAATTATTATCATAGCATAAATAACTGAGTAAAGAAGAATCAGGCTAGCTTAGAATCCAAAATCAAGATTGAGATGAATCACAGTAAGATAAAACAATATAATTAAATTGAACCCTACTTATGACAAAGCGTAAACATGTTATTATGCTAAACAGTAAGCAAGAAACTTTCACGAAAGATTCATCTGTGTTATGATTTCTAATAGCTACATTGCAATAAGCTGGCAGTCAAAGGGCAAATTCATGAGTCACGAAATTGAAACTAACATTTTTTTCTGCCTTACAGTATGATATTACTTACAAAACATTTACAATATATATTGAAAAGAGGACATGAATGATATGATTTGTATATATTTGTAAGTAATATTGAAGGATCAGGAAAATAACAAAATGTTAGTTTCAATTTAGTGCTCGGAGAACTGCCAACTCGATGTGGTCAAGCTACAGTTATATGAAGTAGAAACGTCCACATGTGACAAATGGGAATAACTTTGTTATTTTAATGTTTTATAACATTATTTTATCAAAAAAGTCACAAAGTACATTTTTGAGGGAACTGAACATTTTTGTGAATTTAAAACTTATTTATCAAATACAGCTGAATCGCCATTTTATAATAACAATACAGTTGATACACTATAATGACACAAACCTTTTTATATACCAAATATAGTAACAACAAGCACACTATTTTATGAATTTACAAAAAGAAAATTCATCAAAGTTCTTAGTGATTTAAGATTTTGAAATGTCATCTGATGATTTTTTACAATACACCAATGAATTTTCCTTTATTTGATTATTGCCTGAGGTGTCACAGTCATAAATTTATTAGGAATTTTAAAAAAGTAGGAAAATTATTCACTTCTAATTTCATTGGATATTCCGTAATTATGTATAAAAAGAGATTTTTGTCTTCTTTCATCCAACATTTTCCAAATTCCTTCCATAACCTTTCCTTATATTCTGTTTTAATTAATATTTAAAGAAATGTAGTAAACACAAGTTAAAAAAACCTAAAACCTGAGAGCTCTGGAAAACAGTAGTCAGTAATAGACAAGTTAGGTGAATTGGAATGCTTTTATTATTTTTAATTTTTCAGATTACTTAATTTGTTAAGTTTAAGGGATAAATATGATAGATTATGTGAAGGAGCGGGGTGGCCGAGTGGGCTAATGCATGTGCACAGCACCGCGCGTTGCCCAACAACCAAAGACAGATGACAAAATAATTATGAGTTCGCGTAATGGTGTCTGGGAGGGAGGCTTTTAACTCTGGCATTAATCCCCCACCCTCAACCCCTGATCTGGGAAAACCCTGTATAGCCTAAAAGGCCGAGGAAGGGGAGAACAAAACAAAATAGATACATTATGTGATCTGAAAATTGATGTTTTATTACATCTCCATATTCACCAAACTGGTTTTCAACTAACTACCAATGTTTCAGCCTGCTTGATGATGTTTTTGAAAAAAAAAAAAATAGATAAAAAAAACTTTTATGAATGTATGAATGTATTCAATTATATTGAAGCTAATGGAATTTATTTTGAATAAAAATAATACCAATGATGTTTGTTAGGTGATTTCACTAACATCTCATATTTTCTAATGTTATAAAAATGTAAAAAAAAAAATTATGTCAATCAATAAATCTTACTTTGATATAAGCAGATGAATATATTTTGTGAACTGCATCTCCTGGTGTTCTTCCTGCCTCTGAATCTAAGTAGTAGGACTGAAGAAAGACGGAATGTTCGGAAAGACAATGCAGCCACACATCTCCTTCTCCTCTTAAATCGAATCGAACACCTTTGCCAATGTACAATCTGTGGATAATAGAAATCCTTTGAATATATGTTATTCACTTTCTGTTAAATATTTTTTTAATATGGATGGAAGAAACCCAATACTAATATCAAAGTTTTACTTGTACTAAAAGAAAGAAAGAAGGAGAACTTTCTTCTAGAATTCTAACTTTACATAACTTCAGACAGTGACCTTTTCAAATATACCATCTCTTCTCTACTTTTAATAAGATAAATCAATACATAGATCAATTATGGACAGGATTTATGAGAGATAAATTCACCTTTATACATATTTTCTCAATTAGAATAATACATGGAAAGCTAAATGAGCACATCATCACTTACTAAACTTTGACAAAACCTATCAAATTAAAAAGACATTATATTCAAGCCTGTTTCTTGTAAACCTCCTAAAACTTGTATTGAATATATGAAAGAGTTTTAATAAGTCAAAGATATTTATGCTATGATTTATATCCAAATCTTGAAGTTAAAATAGTTCAATTCTTTAATGTTAATAGAAGTGAATAAAGTTTATTTCTAGTATTTGATAATAATTTTTTTCTGAAAATAAAAATGCTGATGAATTGATCTGAAAAATTTATAATATTTAAGTACCAGGTGTGGTGGTTAATAATTCTGGATTTTTTTCTTAATAAAAAAGAAGTTTAAATTGGAAGAAAGGAAAAAATGGTTTATTCAAAGTCATCGCTAGTTACACATTTTCTTCATCATTAGTGGATACCTCCCAAAATTATTTTAAAATAAATTAAACATTATTATTTATTTTTGCTATTTTTTATTTTGACTGATCACCCCAACCATCCTTCTCTTCAATTATTCTGCTGTGTGTTGATTTGTAAATATAAATAGGAAAGGAAAATAATCACACTTCGATTGGTCAAAAGTAATTAACAAAATTGGCTAAACAAAATAAATAATTTTGGCACTTATATTTATAAAACTAAGGTCAACAACGATTATAAAAGGAACTAAATTTCCTAACAATTTCAAGTCCATTTATGTTGAAGGATTACTGAATTTCCGGTAACGGCTTCTTTCAGAGATTTTATTTTTATTCGAAAAATTTAAGACCTTGTAATATTGATATTTTTTAGCCAATGAAAAAGGTGAGAAAGCTACACTGGCCTTAGTTGGCAGACATTTTTTATTTATGTGACAATTCGTATTTAAGAGCTTTTAAAAAGCCCTAAAAGGAATCTAATTTGCTTTTTCATAACAAAAATTTACTTGGTTTACTTCACTAGAAGCACCTTTTGGTTTTAGTAATTTATGAAACATTATAATTCATTTAATACAATAGTCAATATTTTTTTCTTATTTTACAAAAAAAAAAAATAAAAAAATAAATTGATACATAGTAACCTAAAAATCTGGGCAAAGCAAAGGCAAAAATAAATAACATAAATTTTGTTTGAAATTATATAAAAGATTTTTTTTTTACTCCTAGGGCCCATTGGAAAGAACAAAACAATTTAATTACAATTGGTTACCCCTCTCCTTGTAAGTAGAAAGTTTAACATTCTTTAAAGCGAAATTAAAAATAATTGTTCAAAAAATTGTTTAAATTTATTTTTACCTTTGAACTAAACAAAATCTAGTGCGGTGAGCGTATCACACAACTTTAACTTACCACCCTCTTAGCAGAAATAAGTATTTTCAGACAAAGCGAAGTGAAAGTAAAAATTATAGACTCTATATTTATTTATATTTCATTGTGGGTATTTATTTATTTGTATAAGTACCCTCATCTAAACAAATTTTAATATTTATATCATTGTAATCTAAACAATTAAATATTAAATAATACCAAAAATAGCATTTATGAAAACCATATATGTATATTTATATAATTTTGTCAGACTCCGTATTATATTAATCTTATGACAGGTATGGAAGCGTGGTCTAATCTTTCGGACGAGCTTGAGTTCGCTTGTATTTCTTTGGTTCCTCAATTACAACTATTCTCCGTTACGATATCTTATTTCTCTTTATTTATTTATAAAATTCTTTCATATCTTATATTTAACCATTTTTCATATTAGAAATTAATGTGAAATGGTCAACTGTTTCAAATAAAAAAAGTTTAAGGTACTTTAGAGGAGGCTGATATTGAAAATTAGCCATTTAAGCCCTTTTAGAGAACATCAATCAGAATAATAACCACATTTTATTTAAAACTGCTTAATTTTACACTAATAAGATGAATTTAATCAAAATCATTAGAGCAGTTTTCGAGATAATCGTAAAAATTTGTTTAGTCCATTATATAAAGTGGCACTTCTGGGTAGCCGATTTTGACAAAAAAGTTGCTGTAACATCCCTAACATATAAAAAGCTCAAATATGCAATTTCAGTTCCGTACAACCTTTTGTTTTTGAGCTAGACTGTAACATCCCTAACATATAAAAAGCTCAAATATGCAATTTCAGTTCCGTACAACCTTTTGTTTTTGAGCTAGACTGTTAACACACACATACAAACATGTTCAATTGCTTTGCTCACTTTATTTTTCATTTCTGTTTATGCATATTTCGATTTTTATTTTATTTTTTTTAAAGATAATAATTTAGTTGTTTTTGATCTAATTTATTTTGATAATTATTTTATTTTCGTTTATAAGAACAGACTATGTTTCATACTTTTAGACATTTTAATATACTTAAATATGTTTTATTCCGATGTAGAGGTACATCTTTCGTTTACTGAATTGTATATCTCCAACTTTTCAACATTAATAATACCTGGAAAATTACTATTCTTTATTTTCTGTTTTTGTTTAGCATCATCTATTATTACACTCATGATTCTTCGCAATAGAGGTGTCATCAACAATTATGTACTCTGGGCTCATACTAGCTCCAACCAACATAGAAATATTCCTGCCTCTAGCACATCCAATCTGTTAACCAAGCCACCCCTCCTTCTCCCATGACTAATATCCTTTTAACCTGCCACATCAACGCTCAATCACTCCTGTCCCATTTTGATGAATTTTATGATTTTTTCCTCCACAACTTCTACCATTTAATTGCAGTTTCTGAAACCTGGTTAAAGCCCTCTATTCCGTCTTCCCTAATTACTTTACCCTTTTATATTCTCCTTCGTCATGACAGAGAGGATCGTACAGGGGGTGGAGTGGGCCTCTTTGTCCATGACAGCCGATTCTCCGCACCTGGAATATCTTTTTACTGAAATCCTCACCCCATCATCTCCCCTTCTCTTTGCAGTCATTTATCCTCCTCCAAGAATTCCATTTGATGAATCATTTGAGACTTCCCTTTACAACTTGATCCCTTCCTACTCCAATATTATCCTCACCGGAGACTTCAATACCAATTTAATGATACCATCTTCTGACCATTCCTACCTAACAGGCCTCCTCGAATCACTCAGCCTTTATATAGTACCCTACAACCCTACACATCATACCCAGTTCTCAGAGTCCTGGCTTGATTTGTTTGTCTTGGATTCCATGGATAAACTCTTGTCGGCATCTCAGCACCCGGTTCCATTTCTGTCTTCCCAAGATCTTATCCAAATTTCCTACAACATCCCGGTCCCAGTTTTTTCTCTTCAAACCATATCCTTCCGAAACCTCAACTCCCTCACCTATGAAACCCTGTCGCAGGATCTCGATGCTTCCCAGTGGGACCCCATTTATTCCTGTAAATCCATTGACGCCATGGTAGAAATCCTTACCAACCATCTTCATACCATCCTCGACTGCCATGCTCTCCTAACTAAAACCATCCGACATTCCCCTGCTCCTTGGCTGACACCCGCTTTAAGAGAGTGCATGAGAAGAAGAGATGAGGCAAGACAAAGGTTTCTTCAAGCAACTACGAAACAGCACTCAGTCTGCTATACGCCGAGCCAAATCCCGTTACTTCCATCATTCCTTATCCAACACCCCAAACTCCAAGGCCAAGTGGGCTATCCTAAAAAAACTGACCAATTGCAACACACCTCAAACCCAGCTCATCTCCTTTTCTGCTGATGACCTTAACGCTCACTTTGTCTCCTGTCCCTTCTCATCCTCATCTCCCGCGGCTATGCCGACTCCTGTGTGTTTCCCTATAAATTTTAATCCTGATCAATTCTTTTTTTCCCATATTACACCTGATGACCTCCTCAACTCCATTCAAAAGTCGCAAACCAATGATTATGGACCTGATAATATCCCAGTCAGACTGATCAAAGCCTCACTACCATCCATCCTTCCAATCTTCTACCATATCTACAATTACTCACTACAAAATGCTACCTTTCCTACATCCTGGAAAACCGCACTAGTTCACCTTATGAAAAAGACTTCCAACCCATCAACTCTCAATGATTTCCATCCAATTTCTCTCCTCTCAAATCTTTCTAAACATTTAGAGCGACTAGTTCAAACCCAGGTATCAGATTTTTTAGAACAGAATAACCTCCTAAATCCCAACTAGTCCAGTTTTCGTTCTGGCTACTCCACTCAGTCTGCTCTCATCAAAATTTCCCAAGACCTTCATACAGCCATGGACCAGCAGAAACTCACCATCCTTATTCTCCTTGACTTCTCCAAAGCCTTTGACTCAGTAGATCACAAAATTCTCCTAACCAAGCTTAAAAATATTTCCTTCTCAACTAGTACCTTAATTGGTTCCAATCCTTCCTTTCCGACCGCTCCCAGTATGTCCCCAATAACCCCCCATCAGAACCTTTACCTTTGTCCAGGGATGTCCCACAAGGCTCCTCTTTATCTCCAACCCTTTTGTTCATCTACATCAATGACCTTTCATCCTCTATCCTTCACTGTCAATACCATCTGTACGCCGACGACGTCCAGATTTACCTCTCCTTCAATCCAACCGAATCCTCTGGCGCCATCCAAAAATTGCAGGAGGATATAAATGCAATATGTGCCTGGGCAAATCACAATAGGATTACTCTAAATGCCAATAAGACGAAAGCCATTCTGATCGGATCTCCCTCACTCCTCAAATCCATACAGATACTCCCCAATCTTTTCCTGAACAACTCACCTATCTCATTCCATACTTCCGTAAAAAACCTTGGTGTTACAATCGATCAAACCCTCTCCTGGAAACCACACATCTCCCAAATTTCCCGTCGTACTATCTCTACCCTGAAACAGTTTAACCGTCTCCGCTATCTCCTTCCATATAAATCCCGTCAACTCCTGGTTTCCTCCCTTGTTCCCCCACTTCGACTATGGCTGTCTGGTGTACGGCGGACACTCGGGAGAATTCGCGGCCAAACTTAAACGCCTAATGAACTGCGTAATACGTTTTGTTTTCGCAATCTCAAGAGATACGCATATAACCCAGTATTACACCAAGTTGAAGCGGCTCTATCCATCCAACTGCCGTTTGTACTTCCTTGCCACTTTTCTATACCAAGTCATCAGAACTCAGCGGCCTTCCTATATTTTTCACAACCTACAATTCAAATATTCCATTCAATCCCGTCTCACTAGATCTCGTACCTCCGACCTCTATCCACCTCCCCACCGAACTGCAGCGTTTGACAAATCCTTTATAATTCAAGCCGTCTCCTTCTGGAATACCATCCCTCCTGATATCCGACATGTACAATCAGTTTCCTCATTTAAATCTCTCCTTTTTAACCACCTACTCCTTTTCCAACCCGATTGATCAGGAAATGTAGATAAGAGAACTTTTAAAGTTCCCCCAGAAATGATTTTCTTTACTTATGCTATTTTATTTTATTATATAGTTTGTATTATACATATCAGAATGTTTTTAGTGTGATTGTTATATTTTTTGTTTTATTCTTTTTTCAAAATCTTGATCTTAATAATAAATGTAAATAATGAATTTTATGTATGGCCACACAGGCATTTATTCTGTATCTGTAATTTGTCCTAAAGGGACAACAGTCCCAGGATAATAAAAAAATATTTTCATTTCATTTCATACACACAGACCATTTTGTGGAACTTTAAAAACATGTATTTCTGTTTAAAACTCATATTAAAAAATGTTCACGATCGCAATATTTACCCTTACTATATATTATACACATAGGTAAGTGAAAGTAAAAAGAAAAAACATTTAAATGAAGTAACAATCCACTTACTTAGTCCGTTCACTCTGTTCTTTACGATGCACATTAGTAAGTGCTCCAAGGCAAAACCTATTTGTTCCTTCAGGATCAACGTAGCCATCGACAGTAACACTAGGTATAGTAGAGGAAACTTTGAAAGTATCTCCTACTTGTACATCAAGCTCATAGTAAGCTATAGAACACCAATGTTCAGGGGCTGGTTGGCTAGACAATAAACCTCCGGCTTCTATTTCCGGTGTTACTCCAGGGTTCCCTGAATACAACAACCAAAAAGATTTTATCCTAATCTTAAAAAAATATACAATAAAGTTTTACATACAAGAATCTCACATCTTTATAAAATCAGTTAATATGAACTGCCAGATAATACAAACTAATTTCTTAGCCCTTTCAAAAAGAATGCATTTCTTATTATATTTCTGAAAAAATCCTTAAGTTATTCAGTTAACACGAATCTCAAACAATTTTAGGCAATGATCGAATGAATGCTTTGGCAAACATGAACTGATTCTAAGTACAATTATTTAGTAAATAATTTTGAGTCACTCCTCATTTAACCTCTTCTTAATCCTTTACCTGAAATATCAGTTCCTGTAAAAAATTAAGAAGTTCCATAAAATATTATAACAAGAATAAACTTAATTTTAAATTATAGGTTACCATTGGAAAATTCCAACCACAGCCTATTATAATACCTCTAATATGCAAGAAAATAATAAAACAATTCCTCAACATTTTGCCAATCGCTCCATGACATTCATATATCTTTAAGTGTAGATGAATGGAGCGATGTTATCTTAAGTTTGTTTTATTTTCTGCCCTGATGATGCCTGAATTGGCAAAACATTGACAGGTTATTTTATTCTTTACCTGCGTTTTGGATATACGAGGCTATGTGGTTAGAATTTTCAAACTATGACTAAACGATTTTCTGTCTATTGACAAGTTTTTACTTGTTAAAGTTAATTTTAAATGTATTATTTAGTTTCTTTATTGATAGTAGCTAAGACTAAAAAATAGAAATAGAAAATCATCTTTATTCTAGGACGAGGTCCCTTAAGAATAACAGTATTGATCATATAAATTAACAATAAATATGGCCAAAAGACCTATTACAATAAATAATAACAAAATATTAGTAATAAATTAAGTATAATGGCTCTTAGGATAACTCTATATTCCCATCTTATTGGAGAACTGCTCTAATTCAATCTTTGAATAAAACTTCAAATCCTTCCTCACTGTATGACTTCTGTCTTATTTCTCTCCTCTCCAACCTCATAAAACCACTAGAATGCCTAGTCCAAAGTTGATTTTCCAGCTTCCTAGAGGAATTCCTCATCAATACTCTCCATTCTGGTTTTCGATCTGGCTATTCAATGCAATCCTCTCTCCTAAAAATAACTCTTGACCTATCCTCATCCTTCTAGATTTTTCCAAAGCATTTGATACAGTTGACCACAACATTCTTCTTACTAAACTGCAAAATCTTCCTAAAGATAGACCTAACAATGTCCTCCATTGGTTCAAATCCTTCGTCTCAGATCGGTCCCAGTATATAGTGGTTCCAGGACAACCTCTTTCCAAGTCACTTTCCCTCTCCTGTGGTGTTCATCAGGATTCCTCTCTATCATCAACACTGTTTCCTATTTATATTTATGGCCTTCCCCTATTAAGCTAAAGTTGAATGTGGAGAAGAAGAAGGCTATTCTAATATACTCCAATCACCTCTTTAATACTGTCCCTAATCCTCCTGTACCTAAATGGCAATCCCAACAAATTTGATTGTACCATTAAAAACCTTGGATTAACATTTGATTAAACCCTTTTCTGTAAAAATCATGTATCCAATATCTGCTGTCATTCCTTTTCTGCCTAAATTATGTAAGCCACCTATTTCCTTTAGAAATATGTAGGCTCCTGGTTACTTTCTTGACATTTCCCCACTTTGACTACTATTGTGCAGTATATGGAGACGCCTTTAGGGATCTGAAGGTAAGTAAAACTCAAACGTTGGATAAACGGCATGGATCGTTTTTATGGAGAGTTAAAGTGGCTTTATCCTTTCTACCATCATAAAGATTTTCTGGCATCCTTCCTCTACCAAGTCATCCAACCATGTAAAAACAAATATGACACAATTGGGTTTTACAAAACTGTAAACTAAGTGTCATAATGAAAAAAGTGAGATTTTTGATGAAAAGGGTCCATAAGTGATGGTTCTTTTATCACAGTATGTACAGGGTGTTTCAAGGTTAAGTTGCAAAACTGCAAAATTGAACTAAGGACCTCAAACAAGAAAACAATTTCCTCTGAGGTTAGGTCCGCAAACGCTTTAGAAGATAATCACACCTAAAGATTTTTTTTCTTATGAATTATTTAGGTTATATGAAATAAATAAAACCTATTTATTTGTTCTAACTAGTTTATTAATTAAATGTAAACATTACCATTCATATTAAAAGTTGTATAATTAATTTGAAATATATATATATATATATATATATATATATATATATATTTTTTGTTTAAATTGAGCATTTCAACAATTTTTTTACTTTTCTAATGTTCATAACTTTACATGTTACATTATTAAATGGTGGGCCATCTCTACCGTGCATCTCTCCCCTCCACCCCCTCCCCCACATCCCTCTAAATTGCAATAGCATTATGTTCCTTGTAACTATTTATTCAAAAAAGGCAATGTTCCCACAAAAAAAAGTGAATGAACTGTCCTAAAATGGCGTCCAAACATGGCGGACTGACGACTTAAATATACAAATCAAAATGTTAAATTGTATACGTTAAATAAAAAAATAAAGATATTCAGCAAAGTATTTTTGAATTAAGTTTTATTATCATAATTAGATCATTTTTACAATAGAGATCTTTTTAAACAATCTCTGTATAGAATAAAGGAAATTAAATTAAAAAATAAAATTTTTAATTTTTTTTGACAATTAAATTATTGCATTAATATTTGTTCATTAATACAATCAATATAATGTAACAAAAACGTTATTATAACACTATAACTAAGCCATTTATGAGTACTGAACAGTGTGGTAGAGGCCTGTACGCACCTATCCCAGTACCGCTTTTCTGCCACTTAAGTGCATTTTCTACGCAACTGCTTCAAATATTTTATTTCAGCACGTTTTGTGTTATTGTTGACCATTTAATTACAAACGACACTTAATTTTCAACTTGAAAATTTATTTGTTAAACAAATTTGCTTTACTGGTGTTTTTATTGCCTAAGCCAATTATTTAAAAAAAAAAAAAAAACTTCATGTTTTATTATTCTCTGACTATACAGCTTTAATGAAAGACCAACTATGACAAAATTAAGCCAAATGCTGATTCTCAGTGACTAAAACACTAATTAAAGTCAAAGTCATCAGTCCTCCATGTTTGAACACCTTTTTGAGGCAGTGCTTTCACTTTTCTTTGTTGGAACATTGGCTTTTTTTAAATAAATAGTTACAAGGAACACAACGATATGTAATTTATAGGTATGTGCAGGGAGGGGGAGTGCACGGTAGGAGGGTCTGGCCCACAGACTATATTATTTATATATCCATATACCCAAAACAATACTTTATTATATGTTAAAACTGTTCTTAATTTTTAAAAAGAAAAAAAATATTGAAGAACAAAAAACTAAAATAAAACAAACTAATAGGTACAAATATTTCATAAAGGTGCTGCCAGGAGCATTTATAATCACTATAAACAGTATAATTTAAAAATGATACCACACACAGTATGCATTTTGAGGTGGTTGTGGTTGCATATTCTGGGTGTAAGTCAGAGTGTGACCACTCCATGTAGATTCATGAACAGACCTCGTGTGTACCTGAGTTGGTATGGGGCTGCTGGAATTCCTTGTTGCGGCACTATTATTCCCTGAACATTAACAATAAAATTAATCAAATAAATAAAATTGAATTGATACAAAATATCAAATTGACGCTTGGTTAATAATAAACTGTTAAAAAAAGAAGAGAATAGATCTAATTGTTTCCTGCAAATAAAGAAATGTACTTCTCTACCATAGATTTTTATACTTATTAGCTAATACAGGAGGTGGGTTAATTTCATTGTCAACATTGGGCGTTACAACATATTGCTATGTAACATTCTTATAATATTTTAATAATGATTGTTATACAATTTAAAATTAGTCAGGAAAATAATTCTCTCTCAGGAAAGTAATTGTCTTGTTTACGTGCTTGGCTTAATTTACTGGTTAACTTTAAATATATAATATATTCAGGTAAATCCATCTTTTAGGTTTTTGGCAGAAAAAGATTTTAAGTTATCCATCTCAAGTCAATTATGACAAAATTGATTA
The DNA here is from genome assembly GCA_928085145.1 of Nezara viridula. Classification (NCBI taxonomy): domain Eukaryota; kingdom Metazoa; phylum Arthropoda; class Insecta; order Hemiptera; family Pentatomidae; genus Nezara; species Nezara viridula. Next base: position 26,079,314 of record OV725080.1, read on the forward strand.
TAACTAAAAATAATTTTATAAACTGGTATAAAACTTGATTGGTGTCACTTATTAGTTGATCTGCCTATTATTAGAGAAGAAACAAGAGAACAAGTAGAAACTGTTGTAAATGGTAAAAAAATAATATGTTTTCATCTATACAGACAGAAATACTTCAAGGACATTAAAAAAATACCTACCAAAAGTGTCCTTTCATTTTATTTGATACTATCAATTGCAATAGAATGGCCAAAGAAGGCATACTTATTCACAATTTGGTAAGATAATAATTGCGATATGACAATATAATAATTCCAATGATGATATAAGTGCAAATATGACAAATCAAGATATGAAATATGAACAAGAATTTTTATGATAAATGGGTAAGTAAATAAAGCAGTTGCCATGATGAGAATAATTTAAACATGCCATGTGAAACATTATTTTATAAATAAAAGGACACATTGAAACTGATTTATGGAATAAAGTTTGTAAATTGCTTACCGGCTGGATTTTCAATAGTGCCCATCAGGGCTTGTGCCAGGTGTGCATAAAATTCTGGTTGAGTTGCAGAAGAATGTATAAGAGGAGACGAGGTATTGGTTCCCGAACTGCAAGCAGCTCCTGAATTACTGTTTACTGTAATATTAATTAGTTTTCCTTTTTTTAAAAAAAATTATTATTTTAAGCATTGACTCTAAAGAGCCATATTATGTTTATCTGATCAATAGGGACAGTTTTAATTGAAAGCTTACCAATAGTTCAATTACAATTTGACAAAACAATGGTCAACACTTGACAAATATCATAAATAGTTGTCAAGAAATGAAAGCTTAAATAACATTAGATCAGAAACTTACATTAGAAATATTGATTTTTTTTTTCAATAACAATAAAAAATATGTGTTTATTTAATGATTCTTAAACTTTATAAAACATAATAAAATTTTATTTTCATTCATTATTTAATCTTTAATTTGATTAAAAATATTTTTGACTAACACAATGCTATTCGACAAATGGGGATAGAAATAATGAATAATTAACATTTTGTTCACAAATTGATAAGAACATAAAGCAATGCTATATTCTATATATATGGTAAGAACATAATGCTGGTTTTCACTATTTATGTTAACCAACAATATAACAATTGAAATATGTCATCAGAATGGCTGCTCATATAAAGGTCAAGGAAAACAATTTAATTCATTTATTTATGCTTAGTGCTACGGTCCTTCAAGAATCTGGGCCTCTCTTATGATCTTCCTCCAATCTCCTCTATTCACTATCTTCAGATACCATTTTCAGGATATTCTCCACTTTAGGCATGGTCTTCCTCTACCACATTTTCCACCAGGCTGATCCTCAAGCAAGCATTTGGGAATCCCATCTCTGGACATATGATCCACATGACCCAATCATCTGATTTGATTATCCTTCACAATTGAGACCAAATCTAGCTTAGCATAGATCTTCCGCAGCTCATTATTAGTGTGAATTCTCCATTGTCCATGTTCATGAAACAGGCCATAGATTCTGCGGAGATCCTCTTCGCCCATGCGAAAATCCTTTCTTCTGAAGATTTAGAGATCACACAAGTCTCAGAACCATAGGTGATGACTTAATAGAATTTCTGTATTAAGGTATTTATTAGTTGTGATCAGAAATGTTGTAGATGAATTTCTTTGAGTAAAGTGTATATGGTAGCAGAATCTGATAGAATTATAATTTTTTTATTTTTATACAATTTTATAGTTAGCTAATTTGAAAGCTTCAGTAACAGAGTATAATTCAGTACTGTTGATGCTGAATTTTATGGGAAGGTTTATGAAAAAAAATTTTTTTATCCATACATACAGTCCATATTCACTAGCACATGTAAACACTACTCCATTAAAATTGTAAGCTATGAAAAAATACAACAAATAAATACACAGGAATATGCATATCATAAAATAAACTTGTCATTATCTATTGTCCAGAGGCTGATTGAAACAATGGTTAGGTAGGCAGTCCACAGATACCAGGAGACAGAATAGGGACAGGGTTAGGGTACTAGAGACTCTGATTTCAAGATTAAAAAAGAATTAGAAGCATTTTATTTTTGTTTAAAAAAGTGTTCAGATGCTTTATTTTACATTTACATTTTTTAAATTCAATTTTCATAGTTTTTTCCCTTTATTTGTGGTCTTGTACAAGCATAATATGCCACACTATTTGAGGTAAAAAAATTCTATTTTTGTCGGGAAAGTAACAATGACAAAATTTAACATGAGCCAGTTTTTATGACTACCAGTGTAGATATAGAGATAATACATAGCATAAAAAATTAAATAAATCAACACTTACTTTGTATATTTCTTTTTGGTGAGCCCGGTTGGGTCCATGTGGACTTTGGTTGTTCCACCATTTCCTTAAGTGGTTGTCTCCCTTCCGGCTTATTATTAGCATAACTTACTTCTTTATCGCAAACAACTACTGGTGCTATATTATTCCCATCAATATAAAATAAAAGAATTAGTAATGAGTTTTTAAAAATTAAATTAAAAATAATAAACAATACCGAAGGCCTAAAACAAATATAATCAAACACTTTAGATTTCTAATAAAAAATAAATAATATTACTCAATAACTACTAGTAAAATATAAAAAAAACAAAAAAACAATAGGTTCAACAACTATTGAAAAACCTAGGAAACAAGAGACAAGACTTACTGAATCAGTGAACATTATTCATCCAGGGACAGGTATAATCATTATTAATATTAATATCAATTAATTATACAATTATCCTCATTACAGGCCTCTTTTTAATTTTCAAACAATATTTAATAATTTTTTTTATTACAAAACTATTCTTAAATATTAAACAATTAGGAACTAAGAAAATACCCAATTATTAAGGATCACAAGAATGGGATACAATTGCTAGGGAACAGAGCCATGGAGAGAAACCAATGTCACTAGGGTCAAATATTAAATTCAATACTGTAACCCAACCTCTTCCTATGTAATGTATGAAACAAAAATATTATGAAAACATATTGCATAATTAGTATATAATATATGTAATATTTCCTATAAAAAAAAACCTGCAAATAAAAAATAAATCCTGGTATGCCAGAACAGGTCTTTGAAATCCCAGCCACGGGCAAGGGGCTGCAGCCCCATTTGCCATTCTCCCTGCCAGGGATGCCCATTCCCCCCAAGGTCTATGGCGCAAGAACCTAACCCACTCTCTTCGCAAGATATTTTATTATACACCTTTTCTTAATAACAGAGCAAGCTAAGGTAGAATTAGAAAAATCGTAGATCATGTACAATTACACTAGCTGAGGTATGTTCCATGTTTTTTCCTTGTACCTTAGTCCGAAAATTCATAACCCCATCAAAATTTACTTTCCTCAAAAATCCGACAAAATATGGCCCCCTCAAAAATTTTGATGGCTCAACTTATGCCATGAAACCCCGTACTGGGCACCCCTTGCCTCCTCCTGTAGGCCTGCTTGTTAAGTTCAATGTTGTTAAAAGAAAAAGATGATTTTCTAAATTTAAGTTTTTCATATAGAGGATGTTCTTGTTTTTATATTAGTCTCTTGAAATATTAAAAACTAATTGACACTGTCAATCAATTTTATATAAATTTGTTATTAATATTTATTGTTATTTTTTTTTTTTTTATCCCTCCTCTCTTGCTGAGAACTTGAAGTATATGAATGAGTATTATTTAGTATGTATAAAAAGAGAGTACTTAATAATCTATCATGTTGTATTACTAAATTATATATTGTTTGATAATCTTATATTATTATCAGATTTAAATATATCATTTTTTACTAAACATATAATTTTTTCTGGCATTACAACAAAAATAACATCAGATAAAACTAGAATGTTCACTGTGTTAATGGTTGCAGATGTAATTATTAAGGCCTATAGCATGAAGCACTCCTAGTGGTAATCTCATTGAAACTCAATCACAAAACAGCATTAATTAAATAAATATTTGAAAATATAATCTAGGCAACATTGATCCAGAAAAAATTAAAAATATTGTACTACATAAGCAGTAATAACATCAGGCAGATTATTGATATCAGTTATAAGCAGGTGATAAGATGACAAAGGGCAAGTAAATAGATGTAACTGCTTGTAAGACAATTAAACTAGCTTAACCTTCATTCTCACCATATTACTTTAACTAAATATTTGTTTTTAATACTGATAAAGTACAAAGAATAAAAAAATCTTTAAACAGATACCTTGAACAGGTTGGGGAAGAAACGTAATAGGTGGTAGAACAGGGCGTTTGTGTTGTACATTAATTACATCGATTTCAATTGAATCTGGGTCTTCACAGTCATCTTTTGCTGGTTGACTAGGTCCTGGCTGCAGATTTAAACGTGTAAAATCTAGCAACATATGGGTAATTTGTAATAAAATGTTTGCACTGAACATTAAAATTAGTAATGAATAGTCGAGCAAGTACAACATGTTCACAATGTAAAAAAATTATACTTGAGTTCCTAGATTAGGCTTAAATGTTTTAACCAGAAAACATGTTCCAAAGAAATTTAATTTATTTTAAAATAAGTTTTAACAAGATTAGTCCTGATAATTTACGATTCAGCTAGTTGTTATCAAGATAACAGATTCCCTACAATAAGTAAATAAATAATCATATTGTAATATTTATTTTTCACAATTATTAAAATCTACATTTAGTTTAGATGTAATACAAGCAGCAATAAACTATAATTATATAAATCATTTCAAATATGAAACCTAGAAACTTAAATTAAATTTTTAAAAACAATCAACAAATAGTAACTGCTTACAAATCAGAAGACACAATGTCACATTTTATACAAAAATTCAATTCATTTGCAATTTACATTTAAACAATTTAACCATTTATAAAAGTAATTTATTACAAGAATATATACAAATACACATCCACACAAAAATTCATTTTACAATAAACCAGGCATACTTACCTATTGGGGGCCCAATTACTCTTTCATAGTGATAGGGGTTGACGCAGATAGAATCACATCTGAGATCAAATGCAAAAAGACAAAATTTATTATGTTTCATTTCACTTTTATGAAGGTCTGGCCATCGCCAGATCTTGGCATATATCACATGAGGAAAACCTTTCTTGCCTGATATCTGAAAACATTAACATTTTTTTTTTTTAGATATCATAACATATAAGAAACATAATGTTCAGTAGCCTTACTAACCTGAAGTCTACCATCTAATGTTCTCTGAATTGTAACACATTTAGTAGCTTGAGAACCACTTGTGGTAATAGCTGTAATCAAGTTGTCAAGTTCTTCTCTTTTTTCCTATATATTATTTTGAAAAGTTTTATTGAAAAGAATTTCCAATGCTATGACTTGAAACCTGGTATTCAAATTAGAAGCAAGAGGATTAAGTTACCTTCAGTTTTTTTACTAAACTTTCAATGGCTTTTTTTGCAAATCTTTCTGATTCTCCACCTTGTCTATGACACATAAGACAGTGGATAATGTTTAAACAAGCATCCTCTGATGTAGGTGTTTTGGAATTTGTGGCAGACATTTCGTTTTGTAACATGAAGGGCAGCACCAGACAAGAGACTACATGTTATAACACCACTACAATCTATAGCATCTCACTCCTCCCCACTCTGGAGAAAAAAATAAATATGAAAGCTCATTTGGTCAAAGAGCATTTTCCCAGTATTCTGCATTGTTTTGGCCCACTGTGTTATGGACAAGGGCGGATCTACGGTTGGAAGGGGAGGCTTTGGGGCTGAAGCCCCCCCAAAATGGTAAAATACAACCATGTTTTATGGAAAAAAATATTAAAAAATTATATCTTCAAGTATTATTTTTCGTGTTAATTATTACATTTAAAAGGACTTTAGGAATCACTTAAACACCATTTCATATAGGTAGTTAGTTTGTTTCTTTTTTTTCAAAGTAATTATCGTTATTTTTATGAAAAAAAAAAAAAGCTTTCGGGATGAAGAACCCTCAAAATTAAATCCTGGGCCCGCTAGAGTGTTTATGACCATTCCAGTGTTTATTTAAAATTTAAAAATATATAAATATTTTCTGTCTTATACTTAGATTTAGACTTTTTACTTTCAGTTACCTGTATAAAAAATATAGTAAGAGAAAGCATTGCGATCTTGAACAATTTCTAATCCAAGTTCGCAACGGAAATAGGTGTTTAAGGGTTCTCTGATTGGCAAATACTCTTTTTGGACATGTGATGTAAACAACCTAGCTAAAAAAAGAAAGTTGTTCGAAACTTGAATTACGTATTTGTTATATTTATGCCAACCATCTTCATAGCAAATTTTACGATAAATTCGACTTACCGGAAGTGCCAATTTAAATCATTGATTTTACACTTTTTTTTTTCTAAAACAATGTGATGATTTTAGTTGAACACGTTAAATAAATTTAAAATTAGATTATCATTAATGTCAGGCAGATATCATCCACATTAAATGACTATTGCTCTAGTTTTTGTCTGACCAGGACACCATTGCCCTGATGATGACCCACATGCTTGGTTGGATTATAAACGTTGGCAAGCTTAATAAATACAAATTATTTTTATATCCTGACTTCTAAATATTATCCCTCTAATGAAGAACAGTTGTTGAGAGTTAGTAAAAACGCATAGATAATACATTTAATAGGTTATTATCGTATTTCCGTTCGCAATAATAATTCATTCGGTCATTGACCATTTCTTTTGTTATTTTGCCTTCTATCCCCCCATTTTTTCATTCTCATTAATTCTGAACAATACCTGTTACTGTAACTCATTTTCAATGGCTACTTAAAAGTTATAAAAATTACTTGAGAAATAATATGGGTTCATCTATATAAAGCTATCTGAGTTAGACAACAGAAAGTGTAAGAGTCCGAAAGTTAAATATCATAAAATTGATGGGAAGTTTTTGAATATATAGACTCCAAGAGGATGGATAAATAAGAACTGGCTAACTTCGTACTTCAATATTCAATTGAAGTTAATTAAAACTTTCACCTTTCTTAATATTAAAAAGTGAATCATTATTTTATTTAACTTGTCAACTATTTTTATTTGATTTACGTTACCCTTAAGTTTGTTTTTATTTTCAACATCACAAGGTATTTTTTAAAGAATTGTTTAAGATAAAATAATATCAGATCATTTCAATCTGATTTATAGTTAAATTTTATAACATTTATTTACTGTTTGCAAACAGCTGTTGTATTGAAGAACTATTTATCTTTAATCTCAAACATTATGGATCAGTCATCTAAACAGATAATGAAGGATTATAGTGTAGAATTAAAGAGAAATAAACATCGCCATTGTATCTTTTTTATGTATTGTATAATGTAAATTTCTTCTGAAGTATTCTCTATGTTCGTCTAAGATACATACACATAGATGAAAAATTGATTCATTTTTTATTAAATAAACCATACAATTCTGTAATAAACCAAACAGATAAATTTTTTGCTATAAGCCTATAATAATATTCCAAAGTTGCCAATTGAGTTTGTAAAACAAGGATTTTTTTTTAAAATCTCAAAACCATGAATTATCCAAATATTTTTCAATTTTTATTTTATAATAAATCATAGAAAAGTAAATTACCTACTGTTTTGATGTGAATAATTTATGGTTAGGACAAGTCCAAATTTAAAGATCCCAATTTCACAGGCGCAGACTTTGGAGGGCAATCGTCCCTCCCACACCAATAAAAATACAGAGTGGAGGAGAGCATCATTTCGCACCCTCCTCCCAATATTTCGAAGAATCAAAATCAATAACAATTAACCTACATAAATTAATTCAACTGTAGAAGTACAGCAATAGCAAACAGATCCCTGGCTGTTACCAATTCCAAAAATAAATAAAGTACAATGTAACAAGGCCCTTGCTTCAAAGTTAGGATTAGCAGAGTTCAGGGACTTCCAAATGAAACATTGTGATTGGAAATATCTTTTCACAGATAGGTCAAAAACTCAAGATGGAGTCAGTGCAGCCACTGTTTCTGACAATGTGCAAATATTCTCATTACTCCCTATTGCTCTTCCTACCGTGCAGAACTGTTTGCAATAAACCCTGCCGTTTGTAGTCTCAACTGCAATAAACAGTAAATTTATATTTCTACAGATTCAGAATCTGCTCTTAAAAATCCATTTTCAACTAACTCATTAGTCACAGACACAAGCATATAAAAACATTGGAGGGTGTAGGATGTAAGATTCATTTTTTGTGGTTACTGGGTCACTCAGGTATTAGAGGTAATGAGCTAGCCGATATCATGGCAAAACAAGCAATCAAGGAAGGAACTCCAGTAGGGATGCTTTTCCAAAAGAAATAGTAGCTTTGGTAAAGAGAAAGGCTCTGGAGAAATGGCAGGGTCTCTGGTATGTTTTAAGAGACAATAAGTTGAGAGTGATCGAGCCCTCTGTAGTTTCCAATCGAGCGGACCTATAGTTAAATAGAAGAGAAGAAATAATACTGGCAAGGCTCCAAATCAGCCACTCACAGCTAACTCATGAGCACCTAATGACAAAGGGGACACCTTCTCAGAGTCTCTGCTGCGGGGTCAATTTAATAGGCAGGCACATTTTGACTGAATGTTATGCATATGAAACACAATGGAATGAAGTTGAATTGGAGAATGATATAACTGAAGTTTAAAAAAAAAACACCAAATTGGCAAAAATGTTGTTTACATTTCTTCAAACATTGCACCTATACAACAAAATTTCAATTTTACACTCTTTTTTTTTTTAAATTGGAATGTTTTAAATATTTTGTGCTTTCAATTTATTGTTAAATTTCATCTGATGTAATTTAAATATTATGTAAGGGATAAAAGCCCGAAAGAGGACCCGTAAGAGGTTGAGGAGCCCCCATTGTTATAAATAAATAAATAAACATTATTTTCAAATATATCATACATAAAAAAAAATATAATATGTAAATTTATTAATTGTTCATTTTAACATCATTCTATTGATTATGTTAATTATTATTCATAATTTTTATAAATAATATAAACTCTTGACTTTTTTGGTGATCCATCGTCCTCGCCCTCCTCCATCCAAAACGGAAAGTCTGTGCCTATGCCATATTTAGTATCCATTGAAGTGGACTATGTTTGTCTCATAATTTTGATACATTGTGGTTTTCATGCTTACTTAGTTAATGGCGCTACAGCCCAATCTAATTAGTGGTGATTTGGTGGCATTGAACCTTCGGGTTTCCTAAGCTTTTATTACTTTTTTTTTATTCATGAAATTTACAACTGTATTAAATAAAAATATACTTTGTAAATGAGAAGATGAAAATGTAATGTCATGAATATGGTTTTAGAGAAAGCATCCATTGGTAGTACTCTATTATTTCTACGTCACAAGGCCGCAAGGGGGTTTCATGGCGCAAGTTGCGCCAACACAATTTTTGAGGGAGGCACATTTTGACGGAATTTGGAATTTTTGATAGGGGCACATTTTCATAGTTATGAATTTTCGGTTTGAATAGTTTCAAACAAAGAGACAAGGGGAATACCTGGAACAAACAAATTTATCTGTCATTCCAACCTTCAAACTTGTTCAAGTAGATACAAAAGGTGAAGAATGATATTAAGAGCATTAACATATGGATGTCGAACATTAAATTGTTCCTAACAGAGAAAACAATTTTTTATTTAAGGTAACTCCTTATCTTTTTCAATATTCCTTTCCTCACTTTGATAACCTTCTCAGTCATTTTCATACTCATCAAATGGTGGAATAAGTGTTGAACTAATTAGCCCATGGTGACTTAGTCAACCTTTTGCAATTGATGAAATATACGATATGTAATTCTTTCAACCATTAAAAAAAGGATCACAAGAATACGATATTTAGAAGTGATACATTTTCTTTGAAGGACAAAACTGAATTTCCCCATTAGATTTATTCATCTTAGAATTGGTCAAAACTGCTTTGTAAATAGGTAATTCATTCTTATAGTAGCCAAGCATATCCCCCCCCAGGAAGAGCCTAGCTTGTAAAAGTAAATGAAATAAAAGTCAAAAGAGATTTAACATTGAATTTTTAAAGTATCATAAACTGTGTGCTAGGCTTAAAAAGAAAAGAACTTTGATTGCTCATTGTAAAACTAACAAGCTGCTGCAGACTTATAAAACATTTAAAATAGTGGGAGGGTAAATAACTTTTAAATAGAATCCAGAAATTTAGCCAGTACAAGTATCAGTAGTATATTAATGATACTACACATTGAAATTTTTTTTTTTCTTCTTACGCCTCTTGGCTTCCTCCATGAGTCTTCTAGCAGTTTTGGGGCTATTACAGACAGCTGTGATCGTTTGGTTCTGTAGATGATGTCCAGGGAGCATAGTTATCACATGGTTTTAAGGGATATGATTATTAGCCATAACCTCCAACCTGGAGGACCAGAAGCTATAGAGTATGACACAGGGGTCACTCACCTCCCTCTGAATCACTGGATGGGGATGTTATCGTCACCATACCTGAATTAAACTCGTGAACGGGATTTAAACTCATGAAATAAAATTTTTACAGGGATTAACTCGCTTGACCACTGCAGCCTTTATTAGCATTAAAATGCATGGAAGCATGATTTCTTTTCAAAATTTTTAGAGAAAATTGTGCAGTAAATTATATCAATACATTTAAAAATATCTTATTAAAGATATTGTTAAATAGATGAAATATCAAGATAGTATAGAAGTAAGAATGAAGATAAAGTTAACAGTTCTCAGGAATGGTGAATATCCCATTCCAACCATGATTCAATAATCAGTTTTTTGGTGGTACCACATAATATATCTAAGCATTTCAGACTTTGTTCTATCAGAGAGGCAAACTATAAATTTGGAACAAAACTGCTATGTGGGCAGTGCCAACCAACACTTAAGTTTTTCAGACAAATATCTTGTCTATAGAAAATTATTAAAAACAATATAATAAAATTAAAGGGGTCACACAAGAAATATTTGATTATGTTTAAAGAAGTACTTCATATATATTTTGTTAAAATATTTATTTAATTGAACAAATGTTTCCATTTACAATAGAAAAATGACATCTGAAAAGATGCATTATGGTATTGTATTTTTCAAGAATAATAAAATAGAAAACAAATTAATTTAATTTTTAATTTTTTATTTTATAAAAGAAGTATCAAAGAGAGCAAATCATATGACAGACTAATCATCAAAATATAAGTAAAAGGTTTATTTGTAGTTTAGCTATATTAAAAGAAAATAAAGAATCAATTAAATATAGCTGTTCTTTGAAATTACAACAATGCTTTGTACAATTTACAGATCTTAAACGATGAGATCAAGATTTTACTTACACTACAAAATTATAAACCTTAATATAAACAAGTTTACATGTTTATATACATAATTTTTATATACATGCATCATGAACTTTTATGACAAATAATAATTACTGATACTTAAGAAATTATCAGAAACACAAATAGCTTTTAAAAGCTAAATAAAATCTAAAAGGTTTACAATAACCATAAAATTAATGAACAATTTTCGCTCAATGAGATATATTTCATAAATCAAGTATCCAAATTAAACATACGTCAAGGCAGTAATTCAAATCAAGAAGTTTAATTAACCATGATTCAATTCTATATTCTTATACTTGATAAGAAATTTTAAATTAAATGTTCATGATTTAATGAAAGGAATCTAATAGTTTTTCTTCCTTCAATTTTTTTTTTTTTCAACTATCATATATAGATAAAATCGATACAATTGTTAACTGCTTGACTTATTTACAATAAACTTATCTAATTCTATAGCCTTTTTCATATGGATGCAAGACCTGCCATTAAAAATGCAGCTGACTTGTATTCTTTAGCATCCTAAGAGACAAAATATCATTAGTCAATAAACACTGTAAAAATAAGAAATATTTCGTCATAAATTACTACTAAAATATGTTTATTCCATGGTGATTACACAAGAAATGATTGAAACACTAAAATAAAATAAGCTACATTAGAGTAGCTTCCAAAAAAACACTATCTGGGTATTCCACATAAGTGCCTATTTCAATTAAATAAAAAATACTGACATGTACACACATTTTTAATAACATATAGCATTCAAATTTAAGAAGTACTTCATAATTAGAAGTAGCATTTTTCCTATTAATAAATTTTTTAGAAAATTTTCTGATTAGCCATCTAACCTAGGCATGCATAATTGTAAGAACTATCACTAGGGTATAACTTAAGTCATATATTTTTGGTATTTTGACAAAGTATAAATTAATTCAAATTTCCTGTTCCAGTTGGATTACTCAAATTGTTTTATTTTCATAAGAAATGTTTTGTTTTTTTGAGGTTTTGTTTTGAGTTGTGGTTGATACAAGTTTTGTGATTAAATAAATTTATCAAAATTTGGTGTTAATTATTTAAAAAGATAAAAGTGGCACTGCAGATATATAGAGTGTCCCGTAAGTAGAGGGAAATATTTAAAAGGTAGATAGTAGACATCAAGATATACAAAAAAGTTCATATAAACAATTGTCCAATTCCCAGCAGAAAAGTGGGAAATTTAAGATTTCTGTTTTTTAAGCTAGTCACATTTTGTATTGAATAGGAAGCGATAACTAAAAAAATATTTGATTTAAGTAATTAAAAATTGCTCCATAGTAAACTAGGCAAATTTTAATGCAAAATAAAGTAGATTTTGTTATTGTTAAAACCATTTAAAGAGGATTGTTGAGCAGACAAACTCAGCTAAGTTCCCGTTTAAAAAAAAAGTAATAAATTATCTGTGATTTTATTTTTTTTTATCATCCTTTAACTGCACTACAGTTAACCCAATTTTAGGTAAACTTCCACATTTAATTAGCTTTAAGTACATATTAATGAAGTTGAGGTTTATTTGGAAAAAATTTGTTATTCACCTCAAGTTGTGTAAAGAAATGATAAGATTTTCTATCCAGTTACCTAAAAGTAGCGGTATTTTCAGCAAAAATGACTACAATTAACAGTTACAAAGCTTCTATTTCTTGTTTTTTTTTGTGATATGGAATGCATTGTAATAAACATAATTGCCTAAAAATCGCATTTTATTCATACAAATTAAAAATAACTATTTTTCATGTATATTTTTAAATATTTCCATCTACTTATGGGACAGCCTGTATAACGAAAAATATATATGCCTCAAAAAAGGAATGTAAACATGCTAGACACAGAAGACGAAGCAGAAAACAGAAATTTTTAACAATTTAATTTTTCACTGAAAATGTATTGCAAAAGTTAATTTTCCAGAAGAAAAAAAAAAACTGGGAATATTAGGAAGAACGGCTTAAACTTGAATACGTTTGTACAGTCACATCACTCTAGAGTCAAAGAGATCTCCTGCTGGCCAATGTAGGCCCGAAGTCTTTCAAAATACTGTTCGATCATTTCATGCCAAATGAGGTGAGTGAAATTTTTTTAACATGTTATAGGTGAATAAAGTGAGCCTGTTCAATCCAAATTTAAGTTTAGTGAAACTGTAAGAAAAATAATTTTCACTTGAAAGGTGATTGATAAACATTGCAAGGTATATCATTTAAAACTGGAAGAAACGGATCCCAGAGAGGTTTTGCAATCTCTATACAGAAGTTCCACTGTTAACTCATTTAGATGGATAATAAAATATACGTTATACCTGATATCTAAAGGTAAGATTCCTCCTATTCTTGAATACCTCAATAATGAGGAAGTAGAAATAATCATCAAGTAGAAACCTTGTATGGTCTGTCAAGGTTAAGGAAGGCCTTCAAGAGTATTTCCAATTCTTGAATATAATACTCTAAAACATTCATATATATATAATAAAATATGTAAAATGTATAAGAAAGAAAAGATAAATTTCTTTAGAAGAGTTTTCACAATGTCCTATAATAAGTCTCAAGTCTATAACTTCAACTGTATCCTTCACTTCATTCAATCTAAATTTCAAAACAACCTTATGTGAGTATAGCAAGAAAATTTTTATCATATGCCTAAATAATGCATTGTATTAATAAAATACCAAAAATTAACTTAACTATTTATATTGAATACTTAATAGTTGACCATTGTATTATTAATAATGAAAACTATTTTAATAAAATAGTTTTGCCACTATTTAGTCTATTTATGACTGCCACTGCGGACCATCTCCTTCCTTAACTATTTATAACTTGTAAATACTACAATGTATTAGAACTATTTATTTATTTTTAAAAATTAGAATTATAGCAAAAATAACGTTTTTATCTCTAAAGATTAAAAAATTAATTTTTACAATTTATTATAAAATCATTATTGTCTAAATTTTTATAAAGATGAAAGAGAGCAAATGTTATATAGATTTAGCTAGAAATACTTGCCTTTTCACCTACGAATTATTACATACCAAACAATTTTTAAAAGTAGGTTAAAATTTTGAAATAATTGTTATCAGAAACATATGGAAGCATAATAGTGTACCGATTGAGCTATTTGTTGTTCCAGCTTTGAAAAGGATCCCATTGATAACTTATAAAAAGAAAAATAATGGGATTGAAACGTCAATAAACACAGAGGAAATGAACATTTAGTAGTTTATTATATAATTAATAAATGACCTTATTCCCAATTAAATGGTTATGTTTAAATATAAGTTTATATATATATATATAAAAGTTGATTGTCCATAGTGATTATATAATTGCATATGCTGTGTATTTATATAATTGGGTAACACTCTTTTATATGAAAATGAAAATAAAGTCTTTGCCGTATGATACCAATTATGATTTTAAATTGTAGTAAGAAAAAATAAAGATCATTATTGAATTATGCATAAATATTGTTGTTTATATCTTATCCATTTTCTTAATTTTATTACTTACGGCTAAAAGAATAAAATATGAGATGTTCAGATATACCGATGTTATAAATGTATTTAAAGTCAAATCCAGGAATTATCATTTCAATTTTCTATTTTACTCTATTCCTCGAGGTCCGTCAATGGGCATAGTATGAAGAACTTCATCCAATAATTGTAGTGCTCGGTGCAAATGAACCTATAAAAAAAAAAATGGTTTAAATTTAGTATAGATGGAATTATTAGCATAATTTTACAATTACCAATTTCATTTTGTCCATGAATTAAATGATACTTAAAAGCCAATCGGAAGTTGCTACCAGACAATTAAATTAAAATTAAAGACTTTAACAATAAATATTTCATTTAAAATGATTTAGAGGTGCTATAACAATAGTTAAGTAACATTCTTTCTAAATTAAACTTTACCTAGCTTTAAAATAATGAGATAGTATCATTTCAGGATTGACTATTATATACCAATTAAATAAATTCATCTAAAACAGAAAAAAAATCTGTTCTCACTTCATCATAACGGGTAATTACTCACTTCAATCCAGCATGGAGTAGCTTTTATTGAGCTTCGGGGGTAATCAGGGCCCCATCCTTTAATGAAACTTAAACGTAAAATGCACAGCCTTCTCAAGTCATCAACTCCAATGCAAGCAGCAGAGCTTAAACCTATGACATAAAATTAGTATAATGATGTAGAATTTTATTAAATGAACTAAGCAATACAGTGATTGTTAAATTAAAAGTTTAATTTGATTGTTCATCACTGAAATAGAAGCAAGTTATGTAAAAATTAAAGACTTTTAGTTTTCAATCAGTTTAGCAAAAAATAACAACACTTGTTAATATTATCATATGGAATGCTTATAAATTTTCATGTATTTTAATATCGTAATCACCTCAAATATCGTAACGTAACCTTCCATTAAATTCTTATTATTTCAATGTTTCATTATTTACATAATGATGAATACAAAAAGATACAAGTTTGATTTAGTATAATCACTTTCAGGATGTCGGTAGTCCTCCAGAGGTTCGGTATATGGAAATTTTAATTCCAGGGAAATTAATATAGATCCTCATATACCTTCTGAATCTGAACAGCTATAATCAATGGACCTAGACCAATTTGTCACTGTCTTTGAACCCAACAGAGTAGGTGATAAGGATACTCACAGATTGGTCGTAAAGGGATCCACTATGGAGCTATGGATGTCCTGTTGCTGCACCATGGGGACCATGGTCTGTGGCAACATAAGGTTGAATGACCCCCTCAAAGCTATTTGTGCTCTTATAGCTTGCAAGCAATAAATAAATATATATAAGTAATAGATGTCTATAAGAAAACTACATTGCATGGCCAAATATCTAAATGGTCTATAGTGCCAAATAAAAAAAGTTTATATGTAGTTCACTTCAAACTTAATAGGATATCCACTGATAATGGATAAGAAATTTTAGCCCTCTCCTGCCAAAAAATTTATAGATTTGGTATATACGTGAAATAATTAATTAAAACTGGGGAATTTAGTAATTAATCGATGGTTAAGTTGCTTTCTGAGTCAACAATGGACTGATGCCTAACATAAGATAATGGTTTGAACAAGTCATACATATATAGATATTGATATAGGATATAGGAATTGATTATGACCTTTATTGTTTTAGTTTTTTATTTTATTCTTAAAATAGTGAACTATTGCAAAGCTGATTATCTTAATTACCTAACATCACAACCATTAACTAGTGTTTATTTAAATCATTTTATTTGTTTGAAATATGATATAGATGAGGGATTCAAGAATATAGTTTTAGTGTAACAAACCTATTTCTGTAATTTTATTCGCCCTGATTAAGTTAAACAAAAAAAAAAAAAAACCTGCATACATATTTTTTGTATAGCCTGTATTTACAAGTATTACACCTGTAGGCCTCCCCAATTAAGAGGGTAATGGTCTAACTTCCCGCGAGGAACAGCCGTATTTGGAAGTAGGGCCGGGATTCAATCCTATGATCTTTGCTTTACTAGTATAGGGCGCTAACCACTCTGCTATACCGGCCCCGCATGTATATTAAAACTTATCAAACCTGAAATATTAATTTTGATACAAACACTAAACTAAGATTTTCAAATAAAGGATTGTATCAAAAGAAGAAGAAATGAACTAACTTATTGCAGGAGCAATTCCACCGACACTATGTGGTCCTGGAATGTGGCCAGCAACTGCCGCTGCTTGAGCTGCTGCAGCCGCTTGTGCAGTAGCTGCTTGGTGTTGCATTTGTGTATGACACTGCCTCAAATCAAAAACCTAGTGAAAATAAATATCAAATAATTACAAATTAGAATGAAATAAACCAATGAGATATATAATACATTATAACTATGATATAAATCAGCAATGAGCTGAGAGAAATGCAAAATCTACATATCAATATTCATTTGAAAATAGACTTTATGGCAGAAAGTCTTTTGACGTCATTTCTCAAATCACTTAGGAATTTTTTCTTTTTTTTTTTAATTTAAAATATGATTGTATTTGAGCTTCATGTCGAAAAAAAAAAAAATTAACTTTACAGTAAATTTTCACTATTATAAATGTCCTTGAGAGAGTTTGTAATATTTTTTAATAAATAAGTTAAAAAAAATAATAATAAATTTTAAATAAAACTAATATTCTATCAACTGCTCAAATAAACAAACAATACTAAAATAAAACTGACTTTGATATAAGCAGATGGGTAAATTTTGTGAACAGCATCCCCAGGTGATCTTCCTGCCTCCCGATCAAGGTAGTAGGACTGAACAAAGACAGAATGATCAGAGAGACACCTCAGCCACACGTCTCCTTCTCCCCTCAAATCGAGTTGAACACCTTTACCGATGTGCAACCTGTAAAGTTAAGGTAACTTTAAATTTAACATTTTTAATATACATGTATTCATAGGCCATATGAATGGGGGATTTAGAGTTGTGTCCCAAAGTTAGTTTTTTTGTTTCTAATAGTCCAAGTGATGTGACTATATAAAGGTTATTGCCTCTCCATCAATACATTCACACTAATAAGTAATCCATAACCAAATGAAATAATAATTCAAATTACCTAGTCCGTTCACTCTGCTCTGTACGATGCACATTACTAAGTGCTCCAAGGCAAAACCTATTTGCTCCTTCAGGATCAACATAGCCGTCAACAGTAACACAAGGTGAAGTAGAGGAAACTTTGAAAGTCTCCCCTACCTGTGTATCAAGTTCAAAGTAAGCTATGGAACACCAATGCTCGGGAGCTGGTTGACTTGAAAGTAAACCTCCGATTGCCATTTCAGATCCTACTCCATGATTCCCTAAATATAACAAATAAATATATATCAACTAATGACTGTTAAATAAATTTATTTTATTATATAAACAGAGAGATACTTCATATTAATTAAAACTTATAGAATATCATTTAAGAGATCCTTAACCAAGTTTCTCCAAACATTCTCATTTTGTCTTAGAAAATTGCTTCAATTCAACAATTAACTTAATTCATAATTTTTCACAGTATAACTCTTTTTTTCATAAACCTGATTAAGAGTTCGCAACTAGAAGCAATCTAACTTTCTGATGAAATGTTGCCCCCGGATACTCAAACTTACCTGTTCTTTACTTAGTCAGAAATAAGAAAAAAAATTAATTTATGTTAGAAAAAAAAATACTTCACCTGGAAGAATCGATCTGTTAATATATAATAATCAGTTCTTTGGTCTCTAGTCCGGTTCAATAAGAAAATACTACTCTGAATAAAAACTATTCAAATATTGAATTAAAATACTCGTATATTCTGGCTGAGTACCAAAGTATTCAATCACTACTCCAGCTGATTTTGATTGAAACAACATATATTTTTTTATTGTATTTTTTTAACTATATGGAATAACTGTTAAAGAATGAATATATATAGATATTGTTAATAAGTATTTCTTACTGTCCCAGAGGGTGATACTTGTATCAATGAATAAAATCTGGCAATTAAGACTAATTTAACCTTACTTTCTTATCTTACTATTACTATGTCCTCATTATAAGATCCTTCTAGTGGGCAAAATTCTAATTTATGATTACAGTGAACAGTATAATAGGAATATCTGAGTGCTTACAGTATGTATTTTGAAGAGGTTGATGTGGTGGTGGTTGCATACTTTGAGTATAAGTAAGAGTGTAACCGCTCCACGTTTGTTGCTGAGTAGGATTCGTATAACCTTCACTTTGTGTCGGTGCTGGGCTTTTAGAATTTGTGCTTTGTACATTTGCACTATCATTCACTGAAAAAAAAAAAAAAATGCTTATTGAGAAATAAAGCTAAGCAATCAACCTGTAGTTTCAACAAGATAAGGAAGAATTTCGGGCTGGCCACTAAACATACATAACATATAAGAAGTACAAGAAAAAGACTAATCTAAAGCGCCCACTACAAAAAAGAGAACTCCATTTTAATTTTTTTTTTACTAATATATCCTAAAAAGTCAATTGACACAGCAAAAGACAAAGTTATAAAGAAGCCAGATAAACACAACAGAATTTATTTTATCAATGGAAAATGTTTTACAAGGATTTTTGTAATTTTGTTGATAAATTTCATAATTTGACGTTACCCTTTTTTTTTTTTATTAAATGTACACAAAAGTTTTTTTTTATGCACTTGATAATCCAATCAGATTATACTGCATTTTTTGCAACAATTACATACTAACTAGTGACCAATAATGACCTTCATTGTTCGAAAATATATTTTATGAAAAAAGAAGTACTGTATTAAAGGAAGTAAAATTAAGCCAATATTTATTAAAAGAGGTTATATCCAGTTGGCCATAGAACATATTGGGCTTGATCATATCTTAGCTAAAATTAAATTTTTCAATCCAATATGAAGCAGTTACAGATAAATATACAATTCATTAATTCGGCACTAGACCCCTAATTATTAAATTAAACTAATGAGAGTACAAATTAAAAAAAAAAACTTTTACATTATATTTTTGTGAGATATTTAATTCAACCATTCTAGCAAAGATACATTGTATAACAGTAATTATTATCATTATACTGCTAGGGAAAATAGAACTTAAAATCTTTAAAAAATGTTTATTTAAGAACTTGTATAAAAAAAAATACAATATCTTAATCTAGTTATAAAAATATCACATAACAATACTTACCGATTGGACTTCCAGGAGTATCTATAGAGGATTGCGACATAGGTGAATAAAATGCTGACTGGGCCGTCGGAGGTTCGGTGGGAGATACGAGAGCAGGAGCAGTGCTCGTCACCAAAGTGCTACCACCTCCTGAATTATTGTTTCCTATAATAATAAATAATTCCATACCTTTAAAATATAAATAGGTGCAAAAAACAATCATTAAGAGGACAATAAAAAGTCTTCCAATATTCATAAAAGAATAAAATATATTAATACAAAAAAAAAATCTTGTTCTGGGAGTTAGTTAAATATTTACTGTTTCCTAGAATCTACTAAAAAAGTAAATTGTGATCATGGTAAAAGCATTACGCTATGTCAGAAATTTTCGGAAACCTAATTCTCTCATGAAAGAAAAGGTTGATAACGACATTAAATTCAAAAGTAGTAAACGAAGAGTACAACCAAGAAGTAGTGAGTGGCAAGGAGAATGGCAAATTTATTTTCTATATGCAACTTGCCACAGTCCGTTTCCATTTAGTTGTTGTTTTAAAGCTAAAGTAAATAATATTGTGATAATAAAGTAAACGTAAATATAATGAAGTAATAAAGTAAATATATTGTAACTACTAAGCCAAAAAGAGCTTTCTGATTAATTTCGAAGCAAAGCAGGCGGTTACGGTTATAAAAGTTTATTACTTCATTAAAAAAAGTATGGTGCTTCCACTTACCATTTTACTTTGAATATAAGTAGGTATTTTCGTCTAAAGGGGAAGTGAAAGTAACAGGTAATAGACAATGTAACATATTCTCTTAAAACAATTATCATATGTTTTTCCCACATATCTAATGTATTAAATTTATGCATTTTCCATCACTGTCAATTTCCTTTTATGAGTGTATATTTTAAATATTTACTTAATTATAAAAGTGCAACCGATTTTTTTTTTAACATATTTTTTAGATTTACAAACAAAAATGCTGGAATTTTTATTTAGCTCAGCAAGAGTGATATAGCAAAAAAGTCTAAAATATAGCACATAAGCCGGGAAACTTTCTTTTCATTGTGGATAATTTTATTAACTATATATCAAATAGGTGTATGTATATTTTAGTACTCAAATTGCCGTAATTTATCTAATGTCGGAGTTATCTACATATGATCTTATATAATTAATGAAAACTACACATATACAATCAGAGCCTGTTCATTCTTTGCTTATAACACAGAATTAGACATATTCGAAATATATATTCCATGGAATAAAATTCCGATCATGCTCAAACTCTCTCATAATTTTCCGGATCAGCCAAGTTTATTGGTTCTACTTTACTAACTTCTCCTTTAATTAATTACAAAATACTTTCATAGTTTGTATTTAGCCATTTACTGTTACTAGTATCAATATGAGATTGTTAGTAAATTGTAAATCGTGATAGGTAAAGGTAAAGCCAGACTGCTTCATAATATTTCAATGAGAATAATACCTGCCCCATATTAAATCACTTGATTTTACATTAATATAACAAATTTAATCATAATTGATAGATCAGTTTTTGAAAATTGTAAAAATATGTAAACATAATAATACGAAATACCATATTTGGTTAATAGATTTTTACAAAATTACAATATGATACAATTTTAGTTATGTACACATTTTCATTTTTGAGTTAGGCTGTCTTAAGAGACCAATTTGTGAAACTTGGTCATTAAGATATTAGGAATCGGGAGACCTCAAAACATATATTTGAAATATTTCATGATTGCAATAATTTCTGTTACAATATATATCATAACTAGATAAGTAAAACTAAAAAGAGGCTTTAACAGTCTACAACAATCAACATATCAAAATACTACCTCAAAATTACATCAAGCAACATACATAACTATTATTACAAATTAACAGGCAGTAATAAGCAAAACATAACAAAAAAAAATAAAGAAATAATAAAATAAAAATAAAACACTCACTATGTAAATTTGGTGGTGGTGAAGCCTGTTGGCTCCATGGAGACCTTGATGGCCCTACCATTCCTCTTGGTGGTTGCCTTCCTTCCAGCTTATTGCTCAGATAACTTCCTCCTTCACCACCAACACAAACTGATCCTACATGTTTGCCATAAATCGAAAAAAAAGTGCAATAAAATAAAATTAAAATAAATAAAGGCCAATGTGCTAAAGGTTAATAAATAAAGGTTTGACGTAAGTTAAAAAAACAAAACAAAAAATTGTGGTTGGGATAAAAAAAAGGGCTAATAATACAATGAGAAATGAACACTCTACTACTTTCATTCCAAAAAATAAAGGAACTCCTTGCACTATATAAAAAATATTCTCTATTAAGGACAAATTTCTATATGATAATAACACTGCATTTAAAATATAAAAAACTCACTCAATAAATACTGAAGCAGCAAAGATCAAGAAACTTTGTGTATTTGGATAGTATGATGACAAATGCTTTTTTTAATTAGAAACAAAACGATAAAGCACATAGTAAAGAACTTTTTATTGTTAACATACCATGCATAGGCTGTGGACGGAACTGAATAGGCTGCTGCGGAGCATGATGCTGAACTGTAGCTTGATCATCAACTTCGATGGTTCCAGACACAACACTATACTCGTCTTTCACAGCTCGACTAGGTCCTGACTGTAGGCTCAAACCTGATAAATCTAACAATAAAAGCTCTGCTTACAAACATATGTTTTATGATACAAACATAGTATTAACCAAAACTAAAAAGAACACCTCAAGTTAAAACAGAAAGCAATAATGACAAGATGATTAATTATAAATGTGTAAAGTGTGAAACTCAATATAATTTAGAAGTGTTGATAAAATGTGCAACCAATTCCTAGATGATTAATTTGAGTTGACTTATGAATGAGATATTTGTATTTGTTTTTTTCTCCCAAGATATTCATAGATGATCAATTAATTTTCAAATATTCGAGTTGGTTGATATGTTCTTTTGTTTTACTTCTTATTTTCTAATAAAGCATTCATATTCCAATACTCAAATCTATGTTCCTAATACCACTTGTTCTTATTCTTATTAAAACAATTATTCTTCTTGTTCAAATTTGCTTTATAGCTTATCACCACTAGTGAGTAATGTTTATGAAGATTAAGATTATGAAATTAATTTTGAATAAAATATTTTAGGAGAAATTTATTTATTTGTTCCAAAAGTGTACTAAATTAATGTTACTTGTATAATTGTATCTTTATACATTCTATTCCCAAACACTAACATTTTGTAAGTAAAATTTTTCATTAAATACTAAAAATGCTATTAAGTCGTTAAATTGCATGTAAACTTTGATAAAATAATTATGGTAATAGTTCAGAAATGCTACTCCAAGATAGCGACTAGGTTCAAGATCACAAGGGTTTGGTCGTCTTCATTTACTTACAAGACCATTCAGGTGGGGTACTTTAGATTCCCATCTACAGAATGATAAATGTGATATTAAATCCAGCCACCATCTTAAAATAGCAAGGTTTGTCAAAACAATATTAACATATCAAAATATATATCTAGAATTCTAAAAAGTATGTTTCAGGTCTGTATTCAGCATTACTCCGCTAAAATATGGAGTGCCTGATTTAAATTTTCAATAACTTCTCTAAATATTGAAAAAAAAAATAACATACCTATACCAGGCGATACAACTCTCTCGTAGTGGTAAGGGTTAACACAGACTGAATCACACTTGAGATCAAAAGCGTACTGGCAATATTTAACATGTTTCAATTCATTCTTGTGAAGGTCTGGCCATCGCCATATCCTGGCATATATCACATGAGGGAAACCTTTCCTTCCAGCAACCTGAAACAAACATTCTTAGAAATAGTCTAATACAAAAACATCAAATAATAATTTCCGTAACTAACCTGAAGTCGCCCATCTAATGTTCTCTGAATTGTGACACATTTACTATGATGTGAACCATTTGTGGTGATAGCTGTAATCAAACTGTCAAGTTCATCTCTTTTTTCCTATAAATGAATGTTTAAAAAACGAATTTAAAAAAATGCTAATGGCATTATTCTGTGTAATTACTGATCACTGGATTCTGTTTAGAATTAGTAACTTACCTTCAGTTTTTTAACTAAACTTTCTATAGCTCGTTTAGCAAATCCTTCTGATTCACCTCCTTGTCTATGGCACATAAGACTGTGGACAATGCTTAAACAAGCATCTGCTGAAGTTGGTGTGCTAGTAACAGTCATTTCTTTTGTAGAATTGTAATTATTAGCTGATTAAACTGCATCTGCACTGAACCAGGAAAACCATAAACTTTGTTTGTGAAACTGATTTGCAGAACAAAAGCCAGCTCAGAAAGACATAATCAGTTTATCAGCATTTCTCAATTGAATATGTACCATGCAGAAGATTATTGAGACAAAATAAATACAAATAAGCAATAACAAACAATTAAAAACACACAAGTGACGGAATAAATATAATATCCAATTTTTGACAAAATTTCCTAACACCATTCACCACAACAACAAAGCGAGTAAAAGCTTTGCCAATTGCTTCCCCCAATTCCTTAACCGCATCGACGTCACTTGGGAGAACGTTCCCTAAGGATGTTTTGTTGCCTCTAAAAAGTTTAATGTGAAAACGCTATTTTCATTTTTGTAACTTAAAAACTTCTTGGTACAGACACTCCTTGTGGCAAAGTCTCGAATTCCTAACCATCAAGTTACACAATGAACCATTTCTTATAATTGGTAAATGGTTGACTGTCGTGGATAATGAAGAGAAGAATAGTTGGGGTGGTCAATCAAAAAAAGAAGGCAAAAATAAATGATAATAATGAACCACTTCTTAATAATCAAGAGTTTGAAAGTGCTACAGTACGAGTATGATGGAGCCTTTTCTTGTCATGAAAATGAGAATAAATTAATCATTAATTTATTAGAAATAAACTCTTTTACAAAGCAGATGTCACTTGTACTTATTACCTATCAGGAGTTAGCTATATTCCGCGAAAACTGAGTTCGTGGTATAGGGATACAGTATTAGTTATCATCAAAAAATTTCAAACTAATAAAAATACCACTCATAAAAACGTTAAGGTTCGTATTCAATATTCCATTATAGTTACAGTACATATTTCTATACTAGAAGAGTAGGATTGGGATTATTTTTACTGTGACAGCATTATTAATATGAAAACGGACTTAAAGTTATTTTAAATATATATCGCATTAATAAACTTCAAAATTAACTGCAGACTAAAAAGATTAAAATCTTGTCTCTAAAAGCGTCATTATTCCTGTGATTACCGTTAATAAATCAAAATAAGTTAGTCCCACCAAAATTAAATCCTGGATCCGTTTCTGCTTGTCCAGTGTAAAGTAGATTTTCTCGAGTAGTCATTCTGGATGACAACAAGTAAATTGCCCTCAATAGAATGCTGAGTTGCTTACTTCTCTTCGTAGCTTAAAGGATATATATGGTTCTTTCTACAACTACCAGTCTATGGAGATTCTGTTTAAAGTAGTCATGTCCCGTAAGTATCATGAAGCAAGCAATTGACTGCAACGTCAGAAGAAAAAAATCGCAATTCTTGGTCATTTGAGACATTGCTGGAAAAAAGACTAAGCGCAGCAGAGAACATTTGTCCAATAGAAGGAGTCAGTAATCCATCGAAATACTGTTGCACTTTCATTCAGGCGTTTCATCAAGGAGAATATGAGTCTTGCTGATGAACGCAGAACAGGTCGCGGATGACCTTCTTGAATGTGTGAACTAAGACTTGCCTGAAATTACTTGTGATATATCGGCCGTAGTTAGAGGCTTCTATGCCAAAGTGGCCTGTCATTTTAAAAACCTGAATTTGAGCTCAAGGTCCTCCCACGTGACTTGACAGATGAGCGGTTATGAGCAAAATTCTGCTAAAAAAATCCAAAATGTACCAGATTCCGGAAAAGAATATATGACGAAAATAGGATATTTTTTTAAAACCTAGTAAAAATAAGCAATGTGTACGGGCAGAGAAGCTGCAAAACCGGAGGTTCGCCAAGATCAATTTGAGAAAAAAGTGATGTTTTGCGTTTAGTGGAACTTAGGCGTTTTGCATTTTTAGTTTGTTCCTGATTCTCGGACAGTGAACTCAGAACTTTCCTGTGAACAGCTATACTAATTTCTGGGCCAAGGCCCAAAAATTGACCTCATCGCAGGCAAAGGTTTGATTGTAAATTACGAAAGTGTATGTTATCCTAAGTAAAAAAAACCTTTGTCTGCCCTTCCAGAGCTGCTTTAAAACATTGCGGCTGATTTAAAGAATATTAGGGCAGTAATTTGAGGATCGAAACGGGAAATCCATTGGGAAAAATGTGAGAAAAGTTTATATTTTTTTTAACTTGTGTATATGGATTTAGACATGTAAAAAACCAAATTGCTAACGCGGGTCACCAGAGGAAAACTTTTTACAGCCAAAAAAAGTCAGATTTTTTCGATATTTTTTGTTTTTTCACTCATAACTCCTAAACGATGCATCAAAGCTAAAAATATACTTTTTAATGAATTAAAGGACGTTAAATTTTGCGTCAAACGAGTGCATAAACTTTATAATTCGGTTACGTGGTAAGATATAAAAATACGGTCAACCAACGCTGATTTATACCAAATTTGTCAAAAACTGAGATAAATGACTATAAATGGCTCTGTAACTTGAAAATGAGTTCCGTAAGAAGAAAATTCATAGAATCAAAGTTTTAGTGCATCAAATTTTGCGTGCACTTAGTATTAACATTATTGTTGTAGGCCCATTATATGTCTCGAATCGGGATTCGTTATTCCTTTGTGAAATTCGGTATCTTTCGACACTTCTTTTATCAAAATCCTTCGCTGTTGAGAGGTGGAGAAGAGGCTTATACTGCATGTAACAGATTCTAAACAAACATAACTCAGGCGAATAGACATCCATACTGTTAAAATATTGAAAATCACGTTTCTCTTTATTACCAATTTCTAACCATCGGGAGATTACAGATTTGGTTCGGAGTAAGTGGCGTACATTAAATTAGTTGATACTCATTGGGTTTCCGTTGATGGCCCGCGTTAACAATTTGTTTTTTTACATGTCTAAATCCATATATACAAGTTAAAAAAATATAAACTTTTCTCACATTTTTCGCAATGGATTTCTCGTTCCGGTCCTCAAATTACTTTCCTAATATTCTTTAAATCAGCCGCCATTTTTCAAAGCAGCGGCTCTGAAACGATCTTTTTACAGAATAACACACACTTTCGTAATGCACAATCAAACCTCTGCCTATGATGAGGTTAATTTTTGGGTCCTGGCTCCAGGGCTTTACAGATTTAATGCACCGTTTTGGTAAACAGGTATCAAGCCAATTTGCAACAAGACAATGCTCCTGCACATCCTTCTCATTTGACCAAATCAAAGTTATCTGAACTTAATATTATACTCAACAATAACAGAAATATTATACTATCAGATTATGGTTTGTTTAGATCACTAGCTCATTTTTTAAAAGATCGGATCTTTGATAAAAAGGTACTGGTATGGAATTCCTGGCATAAATATGTAGTTTAAAAAATAGGCTTTGAAGACCAGTATTCAATAATATTTAAAATATGTGATATGAAATAAAGCTGTACTTATGCACTAGAACTTTTTTAACAATCTAGTATATACTGATTACTAGTAGTTATGTGAGCAGTAAACCTAAAAAAAAAAAAAAAATTCAATGTCTGGTCTTTATTGTAGGTTTTAAAAGTTTAGTTAAAGGAATGTCATTCATTTTTGATAATCTATAGAAGCGCAAAATTTGATCAACCATTGATAGGCCTTCTCTGAAATCAGGCTCATATTCTCCAATATATTTTTGAGTTTTGGGTCAGGATTAAGGGAAATAGTTTATAGATGTTTCTAAAAGAGATAGGACCGTGTAATTTTCACATTTTGATCCATTTTCTTTATATGAATGGGATGTATTATGGCTAGACTCAATTCTTGTTTTCATACCATTAATATTAAATTTGACTGTTCTTTACACTAGCCTTTTCCAACTCGATCATTTCAGCTTCCACCTCATCAATCTCGTCATGGTAAAAATATCATGTAACTGATATCTATATCATGACAAGTGACCTATATTTTTCCCAGTGTTTTGTGAAGAATAAAATGTTTAATGACAGGATGGGACTTAGAATGGATTACTGAAACATTTTCAATTTACTAAGTTTGCAGAACAGATTGTTTTAATAGGAATAAAATGTTCCATAGTTGCATTCAAACTGAAATGCAAACTTTTTCCAATAGAAAAATACTCAATATTAAAATTAGCATAAATTAATCAATTTGAAATTAAATCAGCATTATGAATTATTTCAATAAACATACAATTAAGATCTGTAATGTTTTTGTCTTACAAAAGTAAGTCAAGGACTTATAGCTTTTACCTATTTTTTTTTTTCAATTTTGAGTATTCTTGTAAGTTAGCATGAACTTCAAGGTTTTGTATAGGTAGCCATGAGATGGCCAAAAGTGTCCCAAAGGAGCGGGTAACACAACATTTAAGTACAAATAGGAAAATAATATAATAAATTAAAAGGGTTGCAATACAAGAGATAAATAATTATTCGAAGTATTAATTTTCATCAAATATTTATTAAACAGAACAAATATTTTAATCAATAATAGTAATTGGCATTAGCTGTTACTATGCTTTTCAAAAAAATAATAAAAGGAGAAAAAATGTATATTAGTTTTTAAGTTACATAAGTAGTATAAACAGGGATAAATTTTGTAAGTAAACAGTAAAATATAAATAGAATGTTTTTCCGTAGTATTCATAAACAAACAAGTCTTCATAATTAAAATTAATGTTCGCTATTTTAACTACAGTTACAAAAAGGGGAAAAGAAAAAAAAAAACGAAGGGAAAAATTGAGATTATGACTACACAAACTTTTTGTTTCCAAATACTATATAAGATTTGTACAACACACAGACAGACCTTAAATAATGAGATCAAGATTTCACATAACACTACAGAATTAAGTATAAACCTTAACATAAACAAGTATGTATGTCTATATATATAATTTTTATATACATACATTATAAAATTTGTATGACAAATAATAATTAGACACTGAAGAAAACATTAGAAATATTACGTTTATAACGACTACATAAAATTAAATGTCTACAACGACTATAAAATTACAGAAAGATTATTGCTGAATGAGGAGGTATATTTCTTCAGGTATCAACATTAATAATTGGTCAAGGCAGTAATTACATCTATATTAGAAATCACTGAGTAGGATTTAATGATGAAGGAAAAGAATGCAACTACTAGTTTTCTCTTTTCTCTTGTTTTTTCTTTTGTTTAAGTTTTCCTAGTATATATTGTTATACAGGATATATACTGGATAAAATATCTACAATCTTTAAATTGATTCACATATTCACATCAAGAACAAATTGATCTTGTTCAATTGGCTTCTTCATCCAAACGCCCAGACCTGCTTTTAAAAATGCAGCTGACATATGTTCTTTGGCATCCTAAAGACAAAATAATATTTGTTAATATTATATAAAGTCAATTCGTATTATATACAACAAGATTAAGAAATGATTTGTTACAAAGTATTTTGAAAATATACTGACTCCATAATAAGGGAGAATAAAAAATTTAATATAAGAATGTGATTGCACTTTTTAAATAATTCCACAATAGCGTGACATATATGTTGCCGAACACAATACTGTCAAACCTCTCTAAAATCTATTTTGATGAGTTAGCCGAAGTTTTGACCCAAACATTTGGGTCATCAGTAAGGCTTAAAGTTAAAAAATATAAAATAACATCAGAAAAACTATAAGTATAAATGTGTAAGTGTGATAAGAGTAAATAAAGAAGATAAGAGTAAATAGATAAGTAATTTTTTCTAATTTTATTCTTTATTCTAATTATTAGTATCTTGTTACTGTCAATTCTTCACTCTTATTACTCTTAAACTTTTATAATTATCATTTCTTTGATGTTATTTTATATTTTTTAATTTTTACCCCTGATGATGACCCACATGTTAGGGTCAAAATGTCGGCTTACTCATTAAAAGAATTTTTGACTGAAAATCCTGAATATAGTTTCATCCTTATAATTTTCAAAGTCAACTACTCATCTATCTCTAGAATATAAATAATATTTATGTATCTGTACAACAACCACAGGAAGTTTTTCTAGGTCGATGGGTGTGTATAGAGGCGATTTGGCTCAACTCCGAGGTCTCCCCCCACCTAATTTATTGATAAATCAAGGATACCCATTTAATAGTAGCTGGGCATACCCCAGGATTTTCTCCCAACCCAAGGATCGATCTATAATAAAACTGAATAAATAATTATCTGCCTCAGCCGACCTCGAACCTAGGTCTTTGCGAATACGAATTCAGTGCCTTATTTACTTGACCTAACCCTTCCTCGCACACAATATGCATTTATAAAAGATAATTAACACATTTTAAAATAAATATTTTTATTCACAGATGACAGGGTAAGAGAAAAATCCGGAAAGATAATTCATGGATAGAAATTTTGAAGATAGAAACACTATAAGTTATACACTTAGCAAATAAGCATCAGAAAAATTCACGACTTTTTATATATATATATATATATATATATATATATATATATATTGGTTTATATATATAAATTCATCCTCATCGAAGAATAAAAATTGGAAATTTATGCATCCAATTATTTGATGTTTTTTTTTTTTTCTGACAAACTCTAAGAACAATTCCTTCTTGAATTATCATATAAAGTCCACTATCTACATATTTAATATAATGACAATAAAAATAAATTTACTTTATAATCAGTCGCAGCATTTTTCGCATCAATATAAACTTCTGGAACAGTTTGCAAAGTGACATTTGTTCGAGAAGGTAAATTCAAGTTCAATAGTCCGTAAAATTTTCCGAATAAGCGCTGCTTGCATAATCTTGAAATACTACCACTCAGAGTTTTTCCTGTTATAGCATTTACGATTTCAACATTTTCTTCTCCTGAAAATGAATTGGTAAGAATAAGAATGAAAATTGATCGGTAAGAATAAGAATTTTAAAAAACATTTCTTCTATATTTAAAAATTAAATTAAAATATGGTCTTTAATTTTTTAAGTAGAATAAGCATGGAAAGATGTATCCACATTGATATTTTTATTCCTTTTTGATTTATTAATTACAAATAGAGAAAATATGTTCCTGAAAGTTATTTTCAACTAAAAAGAGATAATGAACAGCACCACTCATCAGATGCTGTTATGAAAGATGATTTAATTTTCAATCCAACAAATCCAAATTTGAAGTAGAAATAATAATTTAATCTTATTTGGAACAAGATTAACAAAGATACAACAAACAACTCTTGTATTAGACTTTACACACACCAAATATTTTAATATGATATTGTTCTTTTTAAACAAAAAATAACTTATATTTTGGTTCATATATATTATAGATGTTGTTAATTAATTAATCCTTCCCTCGACCTGTAACTAAACTATATATAAAACAAATATATATAAAAAAAAATTTATTATTAAAATATTTATTGGTAGGTTTAATAAAATAAAAAAAATATATATATATATATTTTTTTTTTTATTTTATTAAACCTACCAATAAATATTTTAATAATAATTTTTTTTTTTTTATCGGGCACAGATGACCTAGATGTTTTGTGCCTATAACAACCAACTAACCAAAACAAAAAAAAGAGAGCGCTCACATGCCAACACTTTGATAAAGTTTAGCTGAAAACAAATTTACTTATATCCATAAAAAATATTTATTCATCATACCTGCTATCCAATTTACAGCATGGTTAGGTGCTTTTCCAGGATGCCTAGATTCTGGAGAAGTGGTGGTGTTCATTAAAACCTTGTTCAGTCTGTAAGGTGGAGGAAGACCTTCGAGAGTATTTTCAATTCGTGAGTATAATGCCCTACAAAATTCAGTTAAATACAATACTTCAAAAATGAACTAGTATTTCTAATTACTTACGAGTGCAGCAATGAGAGCTCAGGGTTGGTGACCCCAGCCCGATCAAGATATTATTTCGTATTATGATGAACTTATCTTAGTATAATAAAAAAGTTGTAAAAGGGTTAAGAAGTTAGATCATGAGACCAAATTGATCCAAAAGTTGGAAATGTTTGACCAAACTACAGCAGCACTACTTGTGTTAAGGAAACATATTATTCTTTAAAACATGATGTATATCCTGCCATTTTTCTATAGTATTGTGGTCAGTATGACTCAACTTTTTGTTATGTTTCTTTTATAGTAAAAATGTCAAGGTGGACCTATGATTAAGTTTCGAATTAACTGTATCGTATTGAATACAAATAACAAACAACACTCAAACTAAAATTACAAAGTAAGATAAATTTTTCAGCACACCTAACAGAAAAATATGTTAACTAAAATCCTGACTTTGTTCAAGAAAATTAACCATCTAAAAGAGTCCTTAAAGTTTGCGGTGTTCGATCCTTGTGGTTGAAAATCAAACTACTGAACACAATTTCTATGACAAAAAGTAGGAGAAAAATGATGGTATAAAACAGCTTAAAGGGTCTGTCAAAATAAATATCTGGTGCGGTGCACGCATCACACAATTTTCACTTACCACCCTCTTCTTAGCAGAATTAAGTATTTTCAGACAAAGGGGAAGTGAAAGCAAAAATTATAAACGCTATATTAATTTATTTTCATTGTGGGTGTTTTAATTGGTATAAGTACCCTTATATATACAAATTTTAATATTTATATCGCTGTAATATATACAATTAATTATTAAATAATACCAACAATAGCATTTATGAAAACCACATATGTATATTTACATAATATTTGTCAGAGTCATTATTATATTAAGCTCACGTTATGTATGGAAGCGTGTTCTAATCTTTCGGGTGTGCTCGTATTCTTTTGGTTTCTCAATTACAACTATTCTCCATTAGTATCTCTTTATTTCTCCTTTAGTTAATTATCAAATTATTTTATATTCAACTATCTTTTATACTAGAGATGAATGTCAAACAGTTATTTCAACTCAAGGGATCTCAAAACATGTATTTCCGTTGAAAACTAAGATTAGAAAATTTTCACGATCGGATACTTTCCCTTACATTAAAACGAATTAAAATTGTTTAATTTCCTTACGAATTAAAATTTTATTTGACTATTGAATTAAACCATGGAAAAAATTCCAGTTGCTTAACATGACAATGCATTAAAATACCAAGTATACAAATGCATATCCAGAATAGATATCAATTAAGAAAATTGAATTTGTATGTATTTTATGTCAGAACTAGGTATTGTAAATGATTATTTAACTTTGAATACAAAATAAAAGTAATATAAAAGTATAAAATTATAGTTAAATAATGTGAATAAATCATACCTGCGTAGGTGAGTGGGATGAAAGAGAGACCCAATAACAACGCTATGAAGATAAATCGGCTCTACAAAATGGGATAAAAGTGATCCCTGGATTCCTACTACATTCCACTTACCCAGCTTATCGGAACAGGACATAGTAAGCAGACGTTCACCCTGTAAATAATATATTTATAATTCTTCTTCTTTTAAATTATCACTCATATTCAAACAAATGGGCATATAATAATATAAAAAGTAATCATAATGGGGCATCATAAAATTGTCAATTTTATGTAGCAAAATTATTACCTTCAGTACCTCTTTGATTAACAGAATAAAATTATAAATGTTGTTGGTTTGTTGCAAAAAGCCATCAAGCAGGGATGCTCATCTTCCCCCAAGCTCGATGGTGTATGAGCCTTCCCCAACTTGTCCCAAGATATTTTATTGATATCCTCTTCTTAATAACAGTGCAAACAAAAGTATAATTTAAAAGTTCGTAGATTCTATACAACTACACATTCTGCAGTCTTTTCAATGGTTCCATCTGTCTTTTGATTTGAAATTTTTCAATTAGAAAATTCATAAATTCATAATCCCCTCAAAAGTTTTGATGGCGCAACTTGCACCCTTCTAGGCACCCCTGTCATCAAGTGACACTTCATAACCTTAAATCACTAAGAACTTTGATTAATTTTCTTTTTATAAAATCAGAAAATTGTGCGCTTGTCGTAACTATATTTGACATATATAAGTTCATTTACTATTTTTTAGTTCATTTACTGTTTTTAAAGTGATAAATAAAGCGGAAATTTACAAAATCTTACTTGAAAGTTCAGCTCCATCAAAATATGTACTTGGCGACTTTTTGCAATAAACCAACTATATATCAAAACATTCATCAGCGAGACATCATTAAGTACTTTTGCCAGTATATCATATGCCAAAAGAAAATTCTGTTTATAATTGAACTCTGTTACTTTTTCACAATTATCTAAAGTAGAAGTAGTGTAATTGGTCAACAAAAATCCAATCACGACTACTATACTATACTATTAAGGGGAAGTGAAGTGATAAGTTTGGTCAAAATTTTAATTTCTCCAAGGAAATTACATTTTCCTATAATCATTAGCATCTTATAATCATCAGACTGAAGACACTTTCTGTGAAATCAACACATAAATTTTGGTTATTTGCCTGTCATTTGTATAATCAACAGACTTATATAATTCAAATTTATTGCGGGCAATACTTAAAACAAAACATTAGTATAAAATTAAAAACATTTTCTTATTTAATTGGTTTCAGTAGATATCATTTTAATTTAATGTTGAAATGAAATAGTTTCAGAAAATCATGCCCCAGAATTTCAAATGATAGGTCTGAGGAGTTCTTATTCATTTACTTTGTTGAGTTGCTCTTGATTATTTCCACTGGAACCTCCACAAGAAAGTTAAGGCTTTAAATATATTTTATAAGCCATATTCAAGAGATGAATTCAAGCAGTTTTTATGGAAACAACAGGAATTAACATTTAGAGCAAATTAAAGAAATAAATCATAAGGAATTAACATTTAGAGTATATTAAAGAAATCTTAATCATTCACCGATAAAATTAGTAATATAGGTAAATTTAATTTTATATAACCTGTATAACACCATCCCATGTTTGTACTGGTTCAAAAGATTTGACTGGAATAGTACCCTCCCCTGATTCAATTTTCGTTCTAAGCTGCCCTCTAGATTGTCTATTTGGATGACGATCAACCGTTTCATCACCAGAACCTTCCATATCATGAGGTGAAAATATCCTAGAATAAGTGAGTATGACA
Source organism: Nezara viridula (assembly GCA_928085145.1). Taxonomy (NCBI): domain Eukaryota; kingdom Metazoa; phylum Arthropoda; class Insecta; order Hemiptera; family Pentatomidae; genus Nezara; species Nezara viridula. The sequence goes on from OV725080.1 coordinate 26,114,706, forward strand.
ATATTTTTTACATACATATGTGAATACAAAAAATAAACAATCTGCCATTAAAAGATCAAGAAATGTAATTTCAGAGAGAAACAGATATCAAGTAAAATTTATTTTGATTATATTTTATTATTAAGGCCTTCCTGCTAAAATTTAAATAATAATTTTATTAGTTTAACAAAATAATATTTACTCAGTTAAATGACCAATGCATAAAAATAATAAATTTATGGCAAAGATTTTCAATTAATTCTGACCTCTAAAAGTTTAATGTCTCACAACATCTGTAACGTTTTGTCCTAGGAAATGCGAATGGTAGGGCTATCTTTCTGTTTGAATGGAAATTTACATTTCATGATGACCAACAAGGAACCAAACACAAACTGGTTTCAAACGTAGGCATTTTATTATTTTTAAAGCAGCCCAAGCTTGAATAATATGTATAAACTTAATAACAATAATAATAATAATAATATGTATTTTCTGTATAGGCATCCAAATTATTCTTGAAATATTTTAATATTTAAACTTTTGTAAACCCTAATCAAATTCTCATAAGTATTTCTCTTTTTTTTTTCTGACTAATGAATAATGTCGGTTTTATACATTTTATGAGTGAAAATATCCATAATAAGTAAAATATGTTTGATCAACATGAATATTTCTTTTAATTTAATTGTTTAAACTTGCAATTTTCTATTGTTTATTTCCTAAAAGCCAAATACGCAATTTGTAAATTAGGAAAACTTCCATTTATAAAATATTAAATTTGGGTGAATATGGAGTTTATAATTATAATGAAAGTTGGTTTCTAATTAGGGTGAATCTATAAATTGAACCTTAAGGTTGTCATAGGTCATATTTTGAGCGCTGAGGATTTTAGATTATATGAATTGAACAAAGGAGGAATTTGATGGTTTTGAGGAACACAAAAACAGACCATTCTCAAATATGAATACCTGAAGCAATTTAAAAAGTGATCTTACCTTGCATCGCCGCACGGTGATGTGCTTATGTATAAATGAAATCTTATATCCGGTTTCAATTTGAATGTTTTTGATTCTGTATCATAAACAAATATTGAATCACTGGCAGTAGCTGAAAAAGAAGTATAATAATTATTTTCTTAAACAGTTGGATTGTTATTAACATATTTTTCCACTAGATTAAGGTGACCAGACGTACTGCTTTTGGCAGGATAGTCCCGATTTTATACAATTTGTACCGGGTTGTTTTCAAAAAGTCCCGATTATCAGAAAAATGTACGACAAGCTAGGGAAGGGGTAAGAGAATATACGATTTTCGGCAGCCCCATAGCTATTTTGCTAGGATATGAGTTGAATATTATTTTTGTTGATTTTATAATGTTAAACTTTGATAATAAGGAATAAATGTTAAGAAACTGATTATCAAAAACTGTGTAGAAAAATTCGCATTGTTGATTAGTTGTTAGAATTCTATCACCACTTTTTGGACTTAATGACAATAACAAGAAAATGATATTTTTAATGAGGTGTCATTATAATATATATATATAAATAGATAAGGACAAGGTTACATCTTGGACATCAGCAAATTAACTTCTTTTACTACTCCAATCACCGAAATAAGTTTTTAGCATTTTGAAAAAGAGTTACTTGATTATTTCCAAACTGCTGGTACAAAAAATTTAAGTCTTAAAAACTATGTTATTATTGAAGTTATTAGACATCAAATTATTCGTTTTCAAGATTAAAAATGAGCCTTCAGAACAAAAGTCTCAACCTTATTTCAGCTGACTGATACAGTAATATTATGTACTATGTATTATGTATCTCCCTCCCCTCTCCCCCTTCTCCCCCATCCTACATTATAAGGATGTATCTGGAAAGTAACCTTATCCTTTTCAAATAAAGAAAACCTGAATTAAGTAGAAAAATACAGTTTTAGTGTTTGTTACTGATAATATTTTATTCACATGTACATGCTAACAAGGCTCAATAAATAAAGAACATATTTGTTTATTTAATTTATTTGCTTCCAAACTATAATGTAGGGCAGCATATTTTATGGTTTTATTTTGCTAATCCAAAATGGAGTTTCAATATAACTGAGAGCAATCCACGATAACTGAAAGAAGAAAAAGACTACCAATTATAATAGTAAAAATATTGATACGAATATACCTAGTAGGATTCCGATCTGATAAGCAGATTCTTAACCATAAATAACAATATTTAAGATATTACAAATCTTTGTAGCGATCATGAAGTTATCTATATTATATTATTTTACTATGGATATTTTTTTAAAAATACTATTTTATTATATAGTATAGGTATTTTCTCTGTCCCACATTTCTTTTTGTCAGTCCCACACGTACAACATTTCTCTATATCTATCAATGGGAAAGGAAACTTAAATTATGTATTTTTAAAAATTTCGGACTGAGGCTAAACAAGGTATATTGAATTATTTTAAAGCTTTGGCCGAGAAACTTGACTGTAAAACAGCCTTTATAAATTCTGTTAACTTCAGAACTTGCTAAGTGTCCAGACATTTTCATGCAGCAAACACAAACAATAACAATGGAAATGGCGGTATATACAGCATAGTTAATTAACATATATTCTATACTTATAATTTGTTTTAAAGGGACACTAGTCCGAGAATAATAAAATTATTTTCATTCATTCATTCATTCATTCATAGTACACTGCTTGTACGTAAGGAGTGCTGATGTAACATGTGTATTTTCAACATACATGGTACAAGTTTAACCACCAAACTGAGTTCATGCAAGAAACTGGTCTAGAAGCTCGACCATGCAAAACAGCCTTTAGGCTTTCAAATGGTCAATTACTAACAATTCTGTTATGATTATAATATAAACTAAAAATGTAATAAGTTATCAAATTTAAAGAAGATTAATAAAAACGTAAAATATAAAGCTTGAATGTTCTATTTGATTAGGTATCCTAATTAATATAAAATAACTTTTCTTGGAATGGCCTTATTTCTCATTGTCATACAACATATTATTTCTGTAAGGTTACCACTTAAATTGATTGTTTCAGATTCAATATCTGTGAATATAGCTAACCTACTTAACTTAATTTGGAACTGATTATAAATTTCAACAAATACAAATCAGATTACTTACAGGAATCTCCATGGAGAGCCAACTGGTTATACAAGTATCTGAGCAGGCCCCGGCGTGATATTATTTCTGCGTGTGAATCATTTAAAACTGCGCCCTTGACAGAGATATATTCTCCAGAAATACATTTAGTACCGGTTGCAACTGAGATCAACTGGCCTTTGGTACAATCCTGTGATGTAGTCATAACTACACCAGCTAAAACCTTTCTTCTTGCATACTCCTCCATTCCCTTCATGACTTTATGGTACTCATTAACTACCAATCTAAAAAAAAAATATATAAAAAAAAAATTGAATTTATCTACATCAACATCGAATTTATCTACGTGGAATGTCTACATCAACATGTAGGAGCTGAAATATAACACAAATAATTAAGATAAAGTATTTCCTGAAATGTAATATATGAAATACATTACATGAAATGTTCTGTGTAACATCATTATCGTCATAATACAATTTAAATTTCATTCCCAATTAATGATATTAAAAAGAAATTCAATTAATTATATACTAAAATAACTTGAAAGTGAAGTGTGTCAATAGCTTGTGGAATCACTACAGAAGTGTTCTGTGGTTTCTTGTTGCCAATTTGAAATGGGCTTTAGCTTACATTATGACAGCACTTCCTCTTTGGTGTCTTTCTTTTCCAAGACTTTAGAATAAAAAAACCTCACTACATCTTTAAACTTCTTACTCTATGTTGTTCTATCTACTTTTTAAGTACTAGATTTCAACCTATTGTTCTCCTCCATAAAACCATTATTGATTCATGATTATTCTTAAAGGATTTTAGTCCAAAAATAAAATTACTTTTTTTCATATATTCACCATGACATCAAAAACCTAGTTATAGATTTTGGCCTCCTTACTAGATTTCTATGTCATACACATTAGAATCAGGCCTGGCAAATACAATACCAGGGGGAGCTTATTTTAAAAAAATCTGTTTATAACTATTAAAATAATGGTTTTAATGAGTTAAGAAAATCCCCATTTAATTTTTGTTTCTACCCATGATTGGTTTACATAATTTTCTTCAGAAAAATTGCTCTGGCTGTGTGGAGGGGGCAGCGAAAACCTTCTGGTCTAGAATCACCCTAAATTTTTATTCAGCCTAGATCAGACTCTGAGGTCCAACATCTCTTACAACACAATATATTTTTGGCTATAGGCCAGTAATCGCTAGTAATAAGTAATCAAATTCTTGGTTTCTTTGTTTCCTCCTTGAATGATAGTTTAAAAAATATTTATCAAATATTACACATATTTCTCAGTGAAAAAACATAGTTTACAGTCATTATACTTCCTCTGTTCCTCAATGTATTTTAACAAGTTATGTTTATATCTAAAACTGAAATACCAGAAATACTACAATGATATTTGATATGATTCAAATATAATTGTTAGTTCTACTGTTTTATACAATTCAATGATTGGTTCAGGTTAAGTAGAGTTGGATCAATTATTTTTAAAGAACTTATTATTCTCTGATCGGATTCCCAAAATATTTGATACCTCGATGAAAATCTTGAAATTGATATATTCAGCTAAAAAAATTTCTTCATTTGTCTTACTAGCATTATCCTTCAATGATAAATATTCATGATTTTTCATTATGTATGCCAACATTTCAACTCAAGCTTGTGTAAGTATAGGTTTTGCAAAGTTAGGACTACAGGTCAGATTAAGAACTAAGATAAGCTTGGGTTGAAATGTTGGCACCCATATTACTAAAATATAACTGAAAATCCTGATTATTAATCATCCAAGATAACCTGCAACATATTAAATTACCATTTATCTATAAGACCAGGTCTGTAAATATGAAACAGGAATTCTTCCATGGATGGCTCTAGTTGATAATGTAGTTACTGTTAAGTCATATTGGTGCTATTTTGTTCCTTTGAGCTGGCAAAGATTTTCAACTCCCAGCAATACCAGCATCGTTTTAATAGTGTTGAACATGTCGAATACTATGAGAAAAAAAATTACTATCTGCAGACAGCATTATTTTTCTCTTACCAATTAAAAAAAAAAAGTGCTGCAGAAGAGCATTGAAGCTTATGGTGATCATGCTCTTGGTAAATCACACTGCTTTGAGTGGTTTAGAAAATTTAAAGTGGCAATTTATAAGTGAGAAATGATGATCTTGGAATGTGGGATGATCTATTATAAGCTGTTTAAACCGGTTTTACAGAGTGATATCGACAACGAATGATCTATCCTAACAGACTTTTGTGTGAAAATAGACCAGAACATCAAAAAAGACAACACAAAGTGATTTTGTTTCATGGATAATGAACCATCAAACTCAGCAAAATTGAGGCGTTCAGTTGGAAAATATTAGCACATGCAGCTTACTCACCAGACTTGACTCTCGACTACTATTCATGTGCATCTGAGGCAGACACTTGCCTAGCAGAGTTTGACTCCTATAAAAATGTATGGAAGTTGCTTGATGACTGTTATTTATTTATTTAGTAATTTTCTATATAAAAATTCTGGTTTGATATTTACACACCTGGTAAATATGAACAAAACTAAAAATAAAAGTAATTTTGTGAAGTAAAAACGGCTTTAAATCAATAATGATAAAACTAACAACACTAATACTAACTCTGCTATATTATTAGCTGCTATCAACTGAATAGGAGAAGTTGTAGGGGGTAAAATGCTAGGAGGACCTCCGGAAGGCGGTGCAAGCAAAACTGAGCTGTGCAGCAGGTTGCCATATTTTTGAAGAAGTACAGCTCTGGCAGCTGCAGCTTTGGCTGATTTCTTGTTACTTCCTATCAACAAATAAACAAAAAAAATCGTAAATATACATTTCAGAAATAACAATAAGTTACTATATAAATAGAAATAAATAGTTGGTAAAATAAAAAAGCTTATTACCTCATAATTATTGCTAAAATATAAGTACACAGGAAACAGTTCAAACTACTATAGCATTTCACAATTAACAAATTTCAATATTTTTCATTTAAATATTCTACAGAACCATAATTTGATGATACCTATTCTACAATTCATCTGGGACTAATATATAAATAAATATAAAATTGAGAAGAAAACTGAAGCTTTAGAAATACTAATAAAAGAACCAGGTTGAAATAAACAGCACAAAACTGAATCAGAACATTTTATAAAATTTCAGGTTGATCATTACAGTGTCAAAAGCATTAGCTGTGTATTAATCAAATGCATTAATAAAAAATAAAAGATAAAATAAAAACAATAATAAAAATGAATTATTTGCTTTTATTTATTTATCGTTTTATTTTTTATCTACTACTAGATAAGAGACAATACTTATTTAATCACTAGTTTTCTCACTATTCTTTGGTTGTTAGTCTATACTGATGTATGAAGGTCAGCCATTTAAATCATAAACTCTACTTTCTTAATTTTGTTAAATATATATTTATTTAAAAGAATATATATACCTATATATACTGTCAAAATAATTTTATCCCTCCATGCAATAAAGGAACAAAAAGAAAATAAAGAAAGAGAAAGAAAATTATTATTTCCTAAGTATTTTAATAGTTTAAACTAATTTGTAATGAAATTTACCTAAAAATACTTCTCAATTAATACAAAGAAGATTGAAAACTAATAATTTTGGGATCTATTCATTTTTGCACAGTTTATATCAATTCCAATAGTACTTTTTAAAATATATTATAAATATACTACATTATTTGATATTAACAAAGTAATATGAAAGCTTAGCAATATTTAGCCTAAGCTAAATAATATATAATGCACGGCTGTTAACATAATGCAGTTTACTTACTGTCATAGTAATGAAAATTTGTTTTTCGTCAGTCAGCATGTGTATAGCACAAAATCTGTCAAAAAAAATCAAATTCAAGATAAAGCAAAGATATCGATAAAAAAAGCTTACAATTTTTTTTTTTTTTATAATGACTTCCGAAACAAATCTCAAATTTATCCAAAGACCAAATTTAAAGCATATTTAAAAATCATTAGTCCATTTGATTAAAAAAAATAAAACTTTATGTATAAAAAATATTTTACCAATACTATACTGACTTTATACAATCGTAGTACCAAAATATGAAAGACACGGTATGTTATAAAATAGTTCCATTTTGTATTGTTTGTTATACTTACGTAATAGAATTTTATTATGGTGTTATGGAACATTGTAAATTATTTCAGAGAAAATCAGTCGCAGAATATGTTCATTTTTCCATTTTATTTAAAAATTTAAAGACGAAGCAGAAAGAATACATAATACAAATGAACAATATGGTGAAATCTAAATACAGATGATAAATATGCATATAATTTTTTTGTACACAAATTGACATTAAAAGTTAGACAGTCTTGGTTAAGTTGTAATCAGTAATCAAGTCTGGCGGTGTGTAATATGTGGTGTGATAAGATGGAAAATAATGGGAAGTTTATTTTATTTTCCAAATTTGTCTTGACTGTCACTCTGGTCATCTTATCTATTATTATAAATAACATTAACTAATCATAAATAAATTACTTAATTTTTAAATACTAAATTACAGCTATATAATGTTACAAACGGTACACAGAATCTTTTTATTAACAGTTCTTTTAAATTAAAGAAACTTCTGTTTTACTATGATACCTCTTAAATATTTTTATCCTCGATTTCCTTCTATAACATATTTGTGCCAATTCACTAAATTTACTATTATTTGAAATCAGATGATGATTACTATTATTTCAAATCAGTAGTCTGATTTTTCAAGAAGCATATTATATGCACGGGTGCCAATACAGGTGTTACAGTGATCGAATGAGTTGAAGCATCTGAAAATATATTCTCTATGTGTAGAGCGGATTGATTTTCATTTAGATTTTGAAATAAATCTAAAAGTTATAAAGAAAAAAGAGTAGGCGCTACCTGAGTATGAAGTCCACTAAGGGTTTGATCCTCTGTACCACAAAAACATCAAATTACAAAATCTAAAACTAGTTTCGGAAAATTAAACTATCTTAACAAGATAACAACCCTAAATTTGTTTCAAGGATTATACATTGGATCATGGAATGCTCAGAGCTTATACACTTCAGGAGCTGCAAAAATGGTAGTCAGTCTACTAAAATGGTGCAATATATCATTAACAGCCATCCATCCATTAGGTAAGATGGCCTTAAATATTAAATGTCAGAAGTCATTGGTTTAATGCCATGATTATTGAAGTATATGCACCAACTGAAGACATGCAGAATGTATAGCTATTCTTGGAATCAATCAAGAGACCATTGAGAAACTTGCTAAGACTGATAAGAGAAGCAGAGCCAATCAACCAAGATCCAACAGATAGAGATAAAACAAAATGCAAGAATGGTAAGCAGAAAATTCCACAACAGGATCTATGTAGAAGTCAAATATATATTGGTAATTGGTATACAACAAGTACAAAAAGAGTTTACTTTTCTCATTCAAAGGTATGGAAATCCCTCAATGGTATGGCAAATAGGCATGAAAAAATCTCTAGAAATATCAAAACAAAAGGTGTATAATGCTATGATAAAGCCAGTTCTGAAATATGGCGCCAAATACATGAATGAATAAATAATTCTCAGATATTATTTAGTCTGCATGTTTGCTCATATAATTGTGGTAACAGGCATCAAAACTTTTAATTAAATCCACATAAAGGACCATCAAATAAAATCTTTATCACTAGCAATAAGCAACATGGACAATGAAGTGTTAAGGCCAAAATAGATAAAAAAAAGAAGTGAAAGAAAGAAAATAATGAAGAACAGAAAACATATTCTTGGAGTTTTGGGCCTTTTTTTTATCTCACCCTAATAAGATTGTTTTTACAAAATCATCAGGTTTAAATAAAATTTTCCCTCCCCTCCTTTATAGTCTCTTCATTTTCATGAGGTCTGAACAATTGTATATGTACTTTTTACTTTTACTGCTGAAATGCGCTTGTATATCCAACCATCATGGGTGGAACAAGTTAAAAAATTCTATAATAGAAAGCCTGTTGTAAATTAATACTAATAATACAATTATGTTGGGTATAGTTCATTTACCTGAGCCTTTGTACACTTCATTGTTAATATGCACGGCATATATAAATGGGCAAAGTGACTTTTGAGAGGATTCCTGAACGCACTCGTACTTTAATCCAGGCATTAGTTCATTTAATGCCATTACAGGATTCATACCTCCGGTCATAGCTTTAGCAACATACATTTCTATCCGTGCTTTCTTCTGCCCCAGTGAAAGATTAGAATCTGTAAACAAGAAATAGAAAAATGAGTAAAATCAATAGTCACTAGTAATGAGCTTTTAATCAGCATAGTTTAAATTTGATAATTCAGCGAAATGTCCAGTGTGCTAAGATACGGATAAGAGCTAGAGAGTTAACACTTATTTTTCTCCTATCCTCACTTTTCGGAAGAGATAGAGGACAATCTAAAGGCTAGCCCACACTAGTAGACATGTTGCGATTGGACGTAACATTTAGTGTAGACGTTTAGAGGTGAGAGACATCCTAGTCTTGCCTCCAGCTAACGAGTGGTTGGTTCGGCTGATTACAGTTCTTTTGTGTGGTCTAACGAGAAAGTTTTAAAACTAATTGACGATTACCATAGCGTCTCTCAGTCTTAATTTATTTAATAACACATTACCGAAACCTAGGTCCTTCTGCGAGCGTTTTTTTAAGCTTGCACTTGTAATTAGCACTAAGCAGGAACTTATTCCGGACAAAACAATGTCCTCCATGGTGGAATGCAAAATAAAACTGAGAAATTCACTTTGTAGTCAAGACGATAGAAGATGCTAGATGAGACAAAGAACTCTAGACAAACCATGCAACATGGCCTACTAATGTGCACCTAGTTCTGCCATAAATACTTTTACAAACGTTAAACTTTGTTATATCGTTGGGTATTATTTAGTTAATTCTTATCTCTATCAGGTTATTTTCTTTACATATCCGAATAATAATCCCAATTAGTTTGTATTTTTCTTTCGCTCAGTTAACATGGAGTAGACTGATAAAGAAAACCGAATAGCTGTGATTGCCTTACACAAAGTTGGAAAATGAAGGTCAGAGATTTTCAACATTTCGAAACCTTTGGTATCAGCCTATGTATGTTCGTGTACTGCACTATAAATAGATATAATGAGACCCTATCAGTATGTGACAGACCCCGACCGGGCTGTCTACATTAAAGAAGGGAAATGGGAATCTCTTTCAGATCAATGTCTCACATAATAAAAAGTGACCTTAGGATGGGTGCATTTCGAAGAATGACATAACAGAGGCTGACAACGTCCCTAAAAAAAATTAGAGTGGATAGATGCAAAGTGCTCTGATGCCTACACAGTATACTATAAACATTTCACATTTACAGACAAAGGTCAAATATAGTACACACCCTAGGGTCACCTCCCCTAACTAGCCGCCCTGGACGAGGGAGTACATCAGGATACTCCAAGGAGCCAGTCACTTTATCTGACTTGGGGCAGAATCTGGGCTGATAAACCCCTCCCATTAAATTTTAAATATTAAGAAACTCATACAAAGATAAGCCGGACTGATTTTAAGAGAAATGACAAAATGCCTGCCTAATGAACTTTCAACTGGGAACATGGAATGTTCTCTCTCTTTACCGACCGGGATCACTAGAACAGCTCCTCATGCAATTAAACCATTACACATTGGACATCACTGCTACCCGAGAGGTAAGATTGATGGGGAATGGGACGTTCTCCAAGAAGCACCATGTTATATATTATAGTTGTAACAAGCGAACTCACACATTTAGGACCGGATTCATTGTTAGTAAAAGTATCTCCCAGCTGATAATTGATTTCAAACCCATCAATCCACGAATATGTTATCTACGAGTAAAAGGAAAATTCTATAATTTTAGCGAGTAAAAGAAAATTCTATGATTTTAGCATTATTTATGTGCATGCCCCCACGGAACCATCACTAGAAGAGGAAAAGGAAATATTTTATCATGATATTAAGAGATGTATGGATGACTGTTCTAGAGCCGACATAAAAATTGTGATCGGGGACTGTAATGCAAAAATCAGAAGAGAGCGTGAATTTCGTCATGTAATTGAAATGCAAAGTATACACCAAGAAACTAATGAAAATGGTCAGAGATTCATCAGCTTTGCAGCATCAAGAGGATTAGTGATAGGAAGCACCATGTTTCCCCATCAGAGAATATACCTCGCTACTTGGCCATCCAATGATGGTGTAACCACTAATCAGATAGACGACATTTTTATAAGTGCTAGGTTCGCCATGAGACTAATAGATGTAAGAGTATTCAAAGGTGCAAATGTGAGACTGATCATTACCTCGTGATTTCAAGAATACATACTAAAATATTGCTACTACGTAACATGAAAAATAAGAAGGCAAAAAGGATCAACGTGCAAAACCTCAGGAAAAACTTCTTTTTACGGAATCAATGGATCGAAAATTCCAAGATCTTGAACCGGATAACGATTTCAGTCAAGAAGAATATTCAAGAAAAGCTCCTTGGTTTAATGGAGAATGTAAGCAACAGATGAGAAGAACTCTGCCTACTGTATGATGGTACAAAGAAGATGCACAAGACATTCCATAGAAAACTATCATATAAAGCGTAGAATGGAAAAAAGACTGCATCAGAGAATGAATGAAGAGAAAATGGGAACGAGATCAATTGGAAGAAATTGAGCACCTTAAAAATCTCAACAAAACAAGGAGGAAGAAGAAGATGCAAAGTGCTCCTTGGCCGTTACACCAATGATCTTCATCGAAAGATTTTGTTTAGCGATAAGAAAATTTTTACAATTGAAGAAAAATTGAATCGTCAAAATGATCGTGTGTACGCACACAGCTCTAAAAGTAGAAAGAGGTCATCACCCCTTCTCGTCTGAGCGGTTGAGCGCTTTCTCAATAAGTTCTGCGTGCTGCTATTGATGACTGACCACAGAGATTAAATGCCCCTGTGTTAAGGCAAAAGGGGGACATTTTGAGCAATTTCTTTTTTGTTTTACTCTCTCTAGATATACATTTTATTTTCTAATACTGTTTTTGAACAAATTAATTTTTATGTTGAAATCTGTATATATTTCTTCCTTGTAACAATATTTATGACAGGACTAGGTACTAGTCTTAACGCCATGAGGGCTACTCCATGATGTAATGTCTAATGAGGTTTCAGGGAGGGTAAGAAACAGGCATAGAGATGTGGTTTTAGTGGGTACAAATTGATGATAGTGGATCCACGAGGATAAGTAAGAGCCAATCTTCTTAAGATTTCTACATACCTCGTAATAGTAAAAAAAAAGTTGATCTTTGAAAGTGAATATGATAAAAATGATAAACAAGAAAACAATTATCCTATAAAAGAAATACTTACCTTTGGACTCAAGTGCAACAGGAGAATCCTCAGCAAAGTCAATGTTTTCATTATTAGACTGGGGAGTAAGAAGATTGGGACATAATGTAAGTAGTGCTGCTTCAGCTGCCCTTTGTTTGGCTTGTTTCTTAGCATTTCCGCTACCACTAAATAAAATACCATCCACCTATAGAAATAGGAAAAAAAAAAAAGAATAGATTAAAAAAATAAAAGAAGGAAAATATCGAATAATGTAAACAATATAATGTCCTATATATAAAACGCAATATGAAAAGGCCTAGAAAAATATGAAATAAATAAGTGTGATCAAAGATTTATCTGCAAAGAAGTTCATATTATTTGAACTGAAAAATGGAATAAATGTTATGAATATGTGTAGGTCAGAAACTAAACCTAAAAAAATAATCAATAATCAAAAGAGTTTTGGAAAACGATGATGGTCTAGTTAGCACAGATATTATGCTGATGATTTCATTCAAGGCTTAGGATGGGATGGTTAACATGTGTTTGAAAATGTATTTAGAGGAATTCTTGTGGTGATTCTATAATTCAACCTTTTACTTATATTATACCTATACTCTTCAGTTTCCAAATCCTCAACTGTCTTATGGCTTAAAATAAAAGTTGAGAGGGATAAACTAAGGGAATAAACTCTGACAAATTATCGTAGTTCTGATATTATACTAGGGGAGAGAGGAAGGTTTGGGCTCTGTGGTAACAACCCGTTCCCATAAAAATCATATGGTTATAAAAATACTCAGAAACCTTATAGATTATTTATAATGTACTGATTATGTGGAGTAATATTAAATTTTATCACATAAATTTAATAGACTAACTTACTTCTACAGTGGCGAGAAAATTTGGGCAATGGGGAGGCCCATCTGATAAAACAATTTTATAATTGAGCCCTGATCTCAACTCATTCAATAAGGCGAGAGGAGTTTGAGAAGCACTTAGACATCCATCTTTTTTGAGCCTTTTCACAATAGGTCCAGTATCTGAAAAAAAAATATATATTTATAGCCAACAGTATTCTGTGATTCTCTTAAGAAAACATATTATATTCAGTATAAATATAACATGGATCAAAAAGGTTGTTATGGTACAGAAATTGCCAGTAATTAATTTAATATTCCTAAATAATTATCTACAATTTCTTTAAGGAAGTTTGTCAACTGTTCTACATATCATAGATGATAAATAATCAGGACGCAGTCATTTTAAGATTTTGATTGCTGTTGCCGACGTTTCAAACCAAGCAAGTGCAAGTGGGTCATGGCCATCACCAGGTCTGAAAAAAAAATTTATAAGACCAGAGATATAGTTTTTTTATAACAGATAACAGATAATAGTTTTTTTTTCTTTTTTTTTCTGTTGGTATTACAGACCTTGTGGCGTAGGGAGGTGGCGGTCCCATCGCCCGGTCATTGTACCGCAACCAGCCACTGGCCCTCCAGGTTGGGGGAACACTTACACGAACACTCACACACCAAGTACACTTTAGACAGCACACTACAACACCTAAACACTACAGACAAAGGTCACCTACAGTACACACCCTAGGGTCACCTTCCCTAGGTAGCCGCCCCGGATGGGGGAGCTAGTCAGGATGCTCGGAGGAGGCAGCCCCTCTACCTGACTCGGGGGCAGTGGGCTGATAACCCACCCCCCCTAAAGTACCTTATTACGAAACCTCAAAGAGAAGAAGCCGGACTGAATTACGGTAACAGACCCAGGAAACGCCTAAATGACCTAAGAATTGGATTTTGGAACATTTTATCATTACATAGACTAGGAGCACTTCGTGCGCTCCTTGCAGAAGTGGACACATACAGAATCGACATAGCAGCTATCCAAGAGGTCCGATGGATAGGACAGGGAATTATGGAGAAGAAGTACCATACACTCTACTATAGCTGCCATGAAAAGCATCACATCTTCGGTACCGGATTTGTTGTGAGAGGCAGAGCTCGACAGTTGGTGATGCGATTTACTCCCATTAACCAAAGGTTATGCTACATTCGGCTTAGAGGAAAATTTTTTAATTTCTCTCTAATCAACTGCCATGCCCCAACAGAGGTGTCACCTGAGGAGGATAAGGAAGCATTTTATGAAGAACTTGGACGCGTGACAGAAAGCTGCCCCAAAAATGATGTTAAAATCATTCTTGGTGACTTTAACGCACAAGTTGGTAAGGAGGTGGCACTCATGCCGACCATAGGAACCCACAGCTTGCATGAGACCAGTAATGATAATGGGCTACGGATGGTGAACTTTGCTACATTGCACGGACTGGTTGTTGGAACAACTCTTTTTCCTCGAAAGAATATCCACAAAGCAACATGGATCTCTCCAAATGGGCAAACAGCATCACAGATAGACCATGTACTCATTAGTGCCCGTCACAAGTCCAACATGATAAATGCAAGATCTTATAGAGGTGCAAATATGGACACGGATCACTATTTGAGCATTGCCGAGGTCAGATCACGAATTTCGCTGATTAAAAACCACTACCAACGACCAAAGAAGAAGATTGATGTGGTTAAACTTAAGGATTCAGACCACCAATATTCGTATCAACAAGCTGTGGAGACGAAACTTAATGAAGAAGTAATTAATGACAGCTCTATGGTCGATGAACAGTGGAAGAGATGCAGCAACGCAATGAAACAGGCAGCAGAAGAAGCTCTTGGCTACGAGACTAAATCTAGAAGGCCCCCATGGTTTGATGCTGAGTGCCTTCAAGCAGTAAAAGTGAAAAATGAAGCCTACAGAAAGAAGGTTCAGCGTCCCACAAGGCTCTCCCAAGAAACATATAGAAGAAAAAGACGCGAAGAGAAGAGATTATTCCGCGGAAAGAGAAGAGCTTGGGAAAATAAGAACATGGAGGACACAGAGGCATTGCGAGGCCAAAATGAAAGTCGCCTGTTCTTTCAGAGAATAAACGAGGGTAGGGCAGCTTTTAGGCCCAGAGTGACGGCATGCAAAGACACAAATGGAACTCTTTTAAGCCACAAAGATGACGTACTAAGGAGATGGGTACAACATTTCAAAGGCGCATTAAACAGAGGAACGGTGCCTGGAGAAGTAGGTGTAATGAAGGAAGACTCCCTGAATTCTATTGAACCCCCGGATGAGGAGGAAATGGAAAACGCCCTGAGGAAATTGAAAAATGGAAAGGCGCCAGGCCCGGACGGAATCCAGTCAGAGCTGTTGAAATGTGGAGGTGAAGAACTCAAGAAAGCTCTGCATGATTTAATGCTGACCATCTGGGAGAAGGAAGCTATGCCTACGGAATGGGCAACAGCCATTATCTGCCCAATACATAAGAAAGGAGATCAAACAGAATGCGCTAACTATCGAGGAATCTCACTCCTTTCGTGTGCTTATAAGCTGCTCTCTAACATTCTTTTTGAGAGGATCCTCCCGTATTCTGAAAAGGAACTGGGGAAATATCAGGCTGGATTTCGAAGAGGACGCTCAACGACTGATCAACTGTTCTCTCTGAGGATGATCCTAGAAAAGACTATGGAGCGTAAGGTAGTCACCCACCATTTATTCCTGGACTTTAAAGCAGCATACGACAGCGTTGATAGAACGCAACTATACTGTGCCTTGGAGGAGCTAAGCATCCCTCAGAAGCTCGTACGCCTAATCAAGATGACCATGGACAGCTCGAGATGCAGAATACGCGTCGGTTCTGACGACTCCGAAGAGTTTAAAGTGAGCAGTGGGGTTAGGCAAGGGGATGCCCTCGCCTGTCTATTGTTCAATTTGGCAGAGGAGAAAGCTGTAAGAGACTCCGGTATTCAGACCAAAGATATAATCTTCAATCGCCTGACACAGCTTCTTGGTTTTGCTGATGATATTGACATAGTAGGTAGGTCTGAACGGGCTCTCAGAGAAGCGTTTATAAGCCTTGAAGCAGCTGCAAGACCACTTGGTCTAGAAGTCAACGAGAGGAAAACTAAGTATATGAGAGTTGGCGGTGAGGTTGATCTGAACTCTCCATTTGAGGTAGGTTCTTTTAAGTTTGAGAGAGTGAAAAGTTTTATATACCTTGGGTCTGAAATCAATAGCAAGAATGACATGGCTCAAGAAATACAAAGAAGGATCACGGCTGCCAATAGATGTGTCTTTGGACTTGGCCGACACTTAAGAAGTAGGTACCTCTCAAAGAAGACCAAGCTGATCATATACAAGACCCTTGTTCGGCCTGTTTTGACATATGGCTCAGAGGCTTGGACGATGACCAAAAGGGATGAGATGAAGCTGAGTGTCTTTGAGCGAGGAGTCCTCAGAAGGATTTATGGTCCAGTAAAGGAGGGTGATGTCTGGAGGAAAAGAAAAAATAGGGAGCTCAGTTCTCTCTATGCAGACATCAACGTAGTCACGTATATTAAACTGGCCAGACTAAGGTGGGCAGGGCATGTGGCCAGAATGAGCACCCATGAAATACCAAAAAAAATAATGATGGAGGAGCTGCACCTCGTAAGACGGGTAGGAAGGCCGAGGACGAGATGGTTGGACAACGTGGCCTATGATGCGAGAACCCTGCTTGGTGTGCGGAACTGGAGAGCTGCAGCAGAAGACAGAGCCAACTGGCGGAGGCTCTTGGAGGAGGCCCAGTCTCGGTGACGGGATGTTGTGCCATACATGAATGAATGAATGAATTACAGACCTTGAAGATCTTTTGCCGCTTTAACAAGCCTGCGCCATCTCTGCCTATATTAGGCTACTTCTTTCCAGTTATCTGCATGCAGTTATCGCATCTTTGTTGACTTTATCTATACATCTGTTTTTTAACTTTCATTTTGCCTTCTATTGAGGCATTCATTGTTACGTAAAGACTGCCAGATGAATTGCTATGAGCTGCATGCGCAACCCATCTTAACCTCCGTCCCTCTATATCATGGGGTATTAATTGACCAATTTCCATAAGCAGTTCTTTATTGGTCTTTCTTTTTTATCATGTGTTAGTACTCTGATTCCGGATCACTCCGGTTACCGTGTGGAGAATTTTTCTCTCAAATCATTCAATACTTTTTTCTAGGGTGCTGGTAAGTGTCCAGGTCTCACAGCCATATATTAGAACTGGCTTTATCATAGAATTATACACCATTAATTTTAGATTTCTTGGGAATTCAATACCATTGAAAGGGAGAAGAAAGCTCTGTTTGCTTTAGTTATACGTTTGTCTATTTCCGACCGTTGGTCATTCATTGAGGTTATTTAATCCTTCATTTTAATTTTAGGGTCAGATAACTATGTAAATTACTTTATTATTAATTGTTTTTTAATGCTACACAAATGTTCCAGAATAAAATTTAATTTTCTTTCCTTCTTACTTCTTTAAATAATTACGTTTACACAAAATTATAAATGTTGCTTGTTGAGATAAAATAAATTTAAAGGTTTTCATTTTTATATATTAAGGCCGTTATTCTACCAACATTTTATTTCGACAATGTTTTGGCCAACACTAGGATCATTTTCAAGTCTTAATCGAGTCCTCCACTGAATCTCCATATTCAATGTCATTTTCATTATTCTGAGGACAAATTAAAAATTTCCTAATATTTTAGGGTTTCTCCGATGTCATTTCTGGAGGAGGAGAAAATAGCCCTAGTGTTGGCCGAAACATTGTCGTGATAAAATGAAAAATAAATAAAATGTTGATGGAATAACGACCTTAATTTATGAAAATGAAAACATTGAGACACCAAATCTAGGTTTCAGATGGATGTTAATAATTGATAAAAAGGGGTCTGTATCACAGATTAAAAACATTAGTCTCTGATATGGGAAAAGACAACTTTTATCATTATTCTCTGAAATTATTTTTGTAATTTTATTGGAATTAATAATTTTTCCCCTTATTTAGACTATCGTGCATACAATTTTATATCGTCTGTTTTATTTTTAGTTCTAGAACAGTTTTAAAATTTAGTTCTGGTTTTAAAAAGTCAGTCATAGTAAAAAAAAGATCGGCACATGCATCCTCTGGACACTTCAGCGAAAGGTGTTCAGGTGTTGACTAGAAATACTAGAAAATATTCGTCTGTATTTATTGTAGGGTGCAACATTGAAGCCTGTAACTCATTTTAGATAAAATTGACCTTGAAAATAAAAAAAAAAATCAGAATATAAATTTAAAGGTTTACATTCTATAAATTATCATTTCTGAAATGAAATCATATAAGGAAATATATTTTATTTTTTAAAACAAATCTAATAATGTAACTGAGTTTTCACAGAGTAGTAACTTCAAAAACAAATAATGATAAAATATGGCAAAGAAAATAACAAAAACCAGAAACAATTTAATATAATAGTGGAGTAAAAAAAACAATCGCTAATATAACATTTTTTTTAAAAATAAATAGGATAAGTTCCTAAACTACCAAAGTAACATTTTAATTTTATGGGAAATGTACACACTTTTGCTCATTTGAATACACAAGTAATACACTAATAATTCTGTATTATTATTTCTATGACCAACAAACTTAAAGGAGCAATGTACCCTCCCATCACTTGTTATAGCCAGCATTTCCAGACTTATTTTTTTAAAATTACCCTACAGGCTGGTCGGATTTGCCTTTTTTTCCCTCAGCTAGAGTCTAAAAATCCCTTTTATTTCTCCCCCTTCCGCAAATATTCAAACAATAGTCTACAAAGTATTACAAAGGAATTAATATTATACAAAAACTCTTTAAGCAATTATTAAGTAATTACAAGTTATAAATTTTATAACTTGTGACCTTCAATGGAATTTAATTATAAATTAAATAATCTACAACTTACAAAACTGATAGTATAAATACGTAAATGTATATAAAACCCCATGACCCTGAGATAAGATGCTGGGCATGATAAAAAGGAAATTTTATCTCACTTGAAGTGTTTCGTTTACATAAATATGTAAAAAAAATAAAATAAATAAGAAAGAAATATCTCCTCTGAAACATAAGTTGATATGGCTTGTTTGGCTTCAATAAAAAATGCCAAAATACGTAATTAAAATTCTCAACCCATACCTCCTCCCACTTATAGACGAACAAACAAATATGTATCGAAAAAATACGCATCATAACATAATATGATTAAGAAAAAATGTTGATGGCTGTGAAAATTCATAATGTATTATTAATATTCGAAGTTCACAATCTGATTATTAAATTGGGGAGAGTGATTATCAGATTAGAATCCTACCCATTAGATTTCTTTCATTATTTTACCAATTATCATCGAAATTATAACTGAGTAAAAAAAAAAAAAAATCCCTGTTAAAATGGCGGGTAATTTACAATCAAGTGTCTGAGAAAGGAAGCCTCCACCTGCTTTTTGACTGACACATTCGGATATTTACGGGAATCAAGGAGTCCGGTATAGATAATCTCCACTCAATAATTACGATATTTGAATCGATTCTTTTAATACAATATGTGGTATCAGTAGTAATGTAGTACTCAGTTTTGACGGAGAGGGATTTTCAGATAACGAATGCGTAAAACGATCCGCATTTCAAGGATTTTCTGTCAGGGTGGAAAACAATCATAAGGCCAACTCATTTCTTCTTGGGAAGAAGAGGAGGAGGAACACCTGGAAGGCTGCCGGGCAGAGGAGCAGACGAAGACCGTGGACAAAACTAATGAAGTTAGATCAAGTTGTGTAGCCAACTCATGAAAATTGTATTATTGTTTTTCTAGCAGTTTGCTTTGCTGGAGTTTAAAATTAAGAGATACCAACAATAATGCTGTCTCCTGGGAGCTGGTTATTGGTCATAAAAGATCTCAGATTCAAGCAAGCCAAGAGCTCAAAAATGCGCAATAGAATCTATCTATTACAATCTCTTGACAGGTTTGAGATTTGTTCAGGGATCAACCCCTGAAACACTAAAAAAGGCACTAGCGGATCCAGGATTTAATTTAGGGGGACTTCAGCCCGAAGGATTTTTTTTAATGTATATAACAATAATTAATTTGAAAAAAAGAAAGAAAGAAACTAACTAACCATATGACATGGTGGTTTTGTGGTTCTTGAAGTCCTATTAAATGTAATTACACGAATAATAATAGTTTAAGAGATAGTTTTTAATATTTTTTCCTATAAAACATGGTTATATTTTACCATTTTTGGGAGGGGAGGGGAGCTTCAGCCCAAAAGCCTCTCCCCGTAAATCCGCCTGTGAAAAAAGGGAAAAATATTTCTATATGATTCTGGACTTCACCATCATTTAATTGGCCTTCAATTGAAGTTTTCCTGCTCAGTTAAACCTACGCTGCATTAAAGACTCATTTATTTTTTTTTATCAGACATTATTAAAATAAACATGATTTTCTATATCTAAGTGAAAAAGCCCGGTGGAGCATGTATGGGAAAGAAGAGGAGGCCAAGAAATCAAGATAATTTTTTAAGCACCAAATATCATACTAGACTGAAACGACAAGAAACCGCTCGACGTTTCCGATTACTTCAGCACTTACTAGACAAATGCTCTAAACTTCCAATTAACTACAAAAGACTCATATACTTGACTATAATAAGGCCTATTTGGCCTTACGGAGTTGAGCTATGGGGCTCCACTAAACCATCGAATTCCTCTCGTATCCAATCCTTACAATCTAAAATCCTTCGTAAAAACCTCAATGCTCCCTACTTTGTTACAAATAAAACCATCCATAATGACCTTAATGTTTCTTTTGTTTCAGATCTGGTCCAATCCAGATACCTATCCTTCCATAATAAACTTCACAATCATCTCAAACCTCTCGTTTCTAACCTTGCTTCCTCTTCCATTCCTGATAACCCTCCGAGGCGGCTGAAAAGAAGATGGCCCCGTGATAATGTAGATCGTAATGTAGACAAATCATTATATCCATTATGTTCAAATTTACTAGATATATCTATTCAATACAGTTGTAAATGTCATTAAAAAAAAAAAAAGTGAGTCCACATTCTGCAAGATACAAAAAGCAAATTCACTTCATTTTAAACCATACAATGCCAAATCACAAAATTATACCAAGTGCACAAATTTTATTTTCTGCTTGTATCTATTATCTTCAATATAATAATTTTTTGTTACACTAATATGTAATTTCAGTGATCCAAATCTCATACAGTCCATACCAATTGATACATGAACCAACCCACAAATATCACACACTTAGATATCAATGGGTAATATTCAGCTCACACCAAATTACAGTGACAATATAAGGTACTAGTCAACGTTACTAACTCGCCAACAGAAGAAGTAAGAAAACCACTTGTGGAGAATTATCATGCATTAATCTCATTCTAAGAAAATGAAGCTGGTCCTAATACATTCAAGACGAAATCAACATTAAAAGTAGTCACTCTTTACCCACAAACACCTGACATATATAAAAAAATTGAATTCAAGCCTACGGAATAAAGGCGCGGACTTTCAAACTTACCAATTCCCACAGGACAGCTGTCCAAGGATTGTTGTTAAATATATTCACAATAGAAGCAGAGAATACCAGCAGAGATAATCAGAGAAGAATTTAAAAAATCTGGTGCGCGTAAACACATAACTTTCACTTAAACATTACTTTGAATATAAATTATTTTCTGGCAATGTTGAGCTATTGTAAAATTTTTGAAATGCATTTTTAACCGAGCTAAAGCTTATAGCTAACAACTAACAAATCATTAATACCATTAAATTAACAAAAATCCTATTTATTATATCAATGGTTGATTATGAATTGT
Source organism: Nezara viridula (assembly GCA_928085145.1). Classification (NCBI taxonomy): domain Eukaryota; kingdom Metazoa; phylum Arthropoda; class Insecta; order Hemiptera; family Pentatomidae; genus Nezara; species Nezara viridula. The sequence goes on from OV725080.1 coordinate 26,136,993, forward strand.
ACGATGCGTTGATTATGAATTGTACGATGCGTTGATTATGGATTGTACGACTACCAGTAATTAAATGGTTATTTTTCATTGCAAAGTTTACAAAAATGGAATTACGAGATTTGCATTGCATGTCATATATAGTTTAAAAGTTGTAACACTAATTGTAAGTGAATACTGTTGGGATATCACAAAGAAAAAATTCATCAAATTATTCACTAATTTAACTTGATAAAGAAAGCAGCCTTGTTGACTATCCCCTGACATTTCTTTCTACATGACCAAGGCATAGTATTCTTGCCATCTTTATCAATGGCATATATTTGCAACAATCTCCATCAACTCCTCGTTTTTCCTGGATCGCCATTATCCCGATTTATTTATTGGCTCATATAACATTCGTAGGAACCTTTTCCATATGTCACCACTGCCCGGGTGATTGTTGGATATGTTATCAACTTGGGTTTGCGGTAGAGATTTTAGAGATTTCGTTTGCTTCCTGGATTTCGTGAACACATATTTACTGTCAGCTTGCCGTTTATTTCTTCTGAAATGTTATTTTATGCCATGACAGCTGACCGTAGATATTTGAAATTGTCCACATTACCGAAATTCTGGCAACATATTTCTACGTGAGGGTGCTTTTGCCTTTCATTTCTGGAGGACCCATTGTATTTGATCTTGCCTGTATCGATACGATGTCCAGGTTCGCGCGTAGCATCCTGGAATTCTTGAAACGCTGAAGGTTCTGCCTGTGATAACCACAACGCTCAGCATAGGCCATGGTGCTGCTTTGATCTGATAACTCTAGATCTGATATTATATTTAAATAATTAGGTGTATATCGTTCGTTAATTCCTAAAAATCATGAAAACTTTTAGAAAGTTAAATTAGTGAATAATTTGACGGCGGGCAACATGGAGTGGACGAACGAAAAAACTACGTATTTTATGGACTATTACCATAATTCTACCGAATTATGGAATAATAAAATTGCCGAATACAAAGATATAAGAATTAAAAACGATAAGTTGAAAAAATTATCGGATACATATAATTATTGCACGGTGATGCAGGTAAAAATAATTGATTTATTTATTAATCAGTAATTTATATTTACTCAATAAGACAATATAATTGTGCGGTGATAGAGGTAAAAATTAATTAAGAAATTGTCAGCATTCCATCTTCAGAAAACTTCAGAAAGAAAAGAATGGCTTACCTCCTAGCACAGGCGGATCTACGGGGATAGGAGGGGCTTTCGGGCTCAAGCCCCCCTCCCAAAAATTGTAAAATATAATCATGTTTTCCAGAAAAAAAATATTAAAAACTATCTCTTAAAGTATTATTGTTCGTTTAATTACATTTAATAGGACTTCAAGAACCACTTAAACACCATTTCATATAGGTAGTTAGTTTCTTTCTTTTTTTTTCAAATTAATTATCGTTATATGTATATGAAAAAAAAAAATCTTTCGAGCTGAAGCCCTCCCCCCCCCCAAAATTAAATCCTGAATCCGCTAGTGCCTCCTAGCAAAAACGGGAATTGGTTTGCTTATACCTACTGAATTTTTTATTGGACGTTGATGTACCCAAATCAATATTGTCAACTCTAGTATTTAGGTGATGAGACGATGATGAAGATCAGTGATGACACGAAATGCACTTGCCAGCAACCCAAATAGTCCGAGAGCCCATAAGAAAAAATCTACATTATTTGATGAAAATTTTAAAAGCATTTTTTGAATATTTATAACATCTTTATTGAAAAAATCTTGGTGCGCGCAACTCACAACTTTCGCTTACCGCTCAACTTTGGATAGAAATTACTTTTCTGGCCATGTTGGGCTATTATAAAATTTTTGACACAGCTAAATGCTTACAGCTAATAAATCATAAATACCATTAATATAAGGGAAGTTCTATTTATTATATCATAGGTTGATTATGGGTTGTACGATCCGTTAGTTACGGATTATGTACGAATATTAGTTATTAAACTGTTATTTTCTATTGCAAAGTTTACTAAAATGGAATTAAGAGATTTGCATTGTCTTTCATAGACAGGTCAAAAGTTGTCACAAGAATTGGAAGTGGATACTGTTGGAATATCACAAAGGGAAAATGCATAAAATTATTCACTAATTTAATTTTCTAAAATAATACATAATGCTTTTTTCGGAAAAAGCGGGCGATAGATACCTAATTATTTAAATATAATATCAGATCTAGAGTTATTAAACTACAGTAAATATTTTTAAGGTTATAAATATATCCATGAGATATTTTTATATTTCACTTCTTCTTTCACACAAGTACGATGAAATAGTGTCTTAAACAGCGTCACTGAATTGCATTCGTGAATTTTAAATACTTTTTTCTAACTAGAAAAAAAAGTTAAAAGTTTACATTTAGTAAGAAAATTTCATTTAATTTCCTAGAAAACACGTAATGTACGTTAAATAATGTTACTTTTTAGAAATTATTATTTATATTTTTTTCTCCACTCCCCGTTACCTTCTACATTTTCTATATTAGGTATTGTTTTTTTTTAATTCTCCGCTTCCCAACGATATATTATACGTATAAATACCTTCTGGCTGGTATTTCCGGAGATTAATTTCCGATCTGGATAAGCATTTCTTTTTCTCTCCTTTATTCAATTATCAAATTCTTTCAACAGTTATGTTTAGCATTTTTTTGTAATTCTGAATAATGTGAGATAATTTTTTTTTTTTTAAATAAGCCATATTAAATGTACTTTAGAGGAAGATGTATATGAACATTGGACATTTAAGCGCTGTAAAGTGACATCAATGGGGATAATACCAAATCGATATTAAAGACCACTTAATTATACAATGATACACCGAGTTTAATCAAAATCGTTAAGAGCCGTTTTTGAGAACATTGTAAAAATGTTTTTCAGCATTGATATAAAGTGGCACTTCCGGTAAGCCGATTTTAAGGAAATAGTTGCTGTCACATCTAAGGCATATAGCTATCTTAAATACGTAATTTCAGTTTCGTACGACTTTTCGTTTTCGAGCTAGAGTGTTCACATACACACAGACCATTTTTCGGGACTTTGTTATATGGACTCAGGTTACCTCAGAACGGGTATTTCCGTTGAAAACTCAGATTCGAAAATTTTCATAATCGCAATACTTTCCCTTACTATATATTATATATATAGGTAAGTGAAAGTAAAATTGAGAGTTTGCCAGTCGGATCTTAATTCCTGTAAACATGGCAGCTGATTTAATGATTATTGGGGCAGTAACTTGATCGAAACGGAAAATTCATTGTGAAAAATGTGAGAACAGTTTTTATTTTTTTAACTTATATATATTTGTTGAGACATGTAAAAAAAAAAAAATACGCAGACCACCAAGGAAAAACGTTTTATAGGAGAAAACGTCTGATTATTTAGATCTTTTTTTTGTTTTTTTTTCCTTTGTATTTTTGTTCCTAAACGGTGCAAGTTTAGTGCAAAGAGAAAAACCTTTTCTTTCATAAATTAAATAAAGTTAAATTGTACGTCGAACGAGTATCTAAACATAATAATTTGGTTAAGTGGTATGTTGGTTAAACGCCGATTTTTACCAAATTCGTGAAAAACAGACAAATTACTATAAATGGCGTCGCAGCTTGAAAATGAGTTCTCCTAAGAGAAGAACTCATAGATTAAAAGTTATAGAGCATCAAATTCCGCGTCCAATTTTGTTTTTACATTTCTGAATCCATATATACAAGTTAAAAAATAAAAACTTTTTCCACATTTTATGCAATGAATTTTCCGTTTCGATCCATAAGTAACTGGTCTAATATTCTTTACATCAGCCGCCATTTTTACAGGTAGCAAGATTCGACTGGCTGACTTATTTTTAAATATAAATATTATGAATATTTAAAAATAATTCTTTCTTTTAATTTTCAATCAAATAATGCAGATTTTTTTTAACAGACTCTCGGACCAAAATGAAGTTTCCAATACTCTTCAAGCGTAAAATATTAAATTATAAAGAATTTCTGGACCATCGATTTAAGTTATAAATGCTTGCAGTTGCTTTGTAACAGCTCTCTTCTCTAATATCGTGGTGTTTTTCTTTTCCTTTTATGATTCAAAGCGATTACAAAATATACAGCTACCGCGACTGTTTGTAATGACATGATGTACCAAACTGAAGTTGCCTGAATCGAATCGCTTTAGTCGCATGCTACACAAGTGTACGACAAAGCGCATGCGATTTGGGGCAACGAATTCGGCATGCGACATTAATTGAATTTTGTGCCACATAGTCGGACGGCTACAATAGGTAACACTAGGAAACAAGTATCAAGCAACATGATGTCGTTCAGTGTTGCCTCAGTGGAATTCCGCCTTAACTCTACAGCCAATCTGAATTAAGTTAGATTCTGTACTTACGTAGACTTGGTGTTTCAAAAGTGCCTCTTGAATGCCTTGATTTTTCTTTCACCTCCACCATTTTGATAAATTAAATTCGAAAACAGATTATGAAATGTTCAAAAACGAAACATGAGAAAGAAATTGGGTAGCTAATGGTTTACGAAATTCTATTAGATTTCTCCAGCAAAACTTTAATAAAATAAATAACTTTTCGTCTGTTTTAAATGCAACAATGACAGGGAAATAAGACCTTAGTGACGGAGATCTGCTGCTCACGCCTTTTTTATGTTTAGCTATGTAAACAGTCTATTGTAGACATTTCAAATGAGCGTATAAAACACGTTTTGGGATTATATTTTTTTCATATTATCAAAAAAACTAAGCAAAATAAATGGGTGATTGTGGAAACATGTAAATAACACGTGTAGAAGTTCAATCCACTATATATTTTTATTCCTATACCAATCCAATTTAAATATATATCTATTTCGAAGGGGATGTAATTACCTCCCATACAATTTATATCGTTTGAGTTCAGAAAAATAAAATTTAAATTTATCTAAGAGGGAGACTTTCAACACGCTTCATAAAAACCATCCGGGCCGAAAACTAAAAATTAAAAAATAAATAAAGCAACGAGATAAGTCCAATCGAGAGATACTTTAGGTACAGACCGAACTAAAAATACAACTATGTTCATTTTAGAAGAAAACACCTGATTTATATATGAAAATTTAAATAAAAGAGTAGCTATTTTACGTTTCATTTAATGAGAAAACTGACGGCTGAAATTCTGATAATCAATAATTTTAATATGATAGCGTTCCATAAAAAAGAATTCATTTTGACTGACGAAGTACCCGGTTGCGTTTTGAAAAATAAATGAGGACATCACACACATCAAATTAGTCCATTCAAATAATAGTTGCATGTGAAAAAAACAAAAAACAGTCGTTTTCTCTGCGACCTGATATATTTCAAGGGATGCTAAATCTGAACTTGAAGTAAGCAAACAAACTTTCTCATAACTTTCCATAAGCGCAAAAATCAGCGATTTTAAACATTTTTTTTTAGGTGTGACTTCAAAACTATGAATTTTATCGAGTAACTGCTCTTTTAATTTTTTTTTTGTGGGTTATAAATATTCAGGACGCAATCTTTTTTATTTTTGTCAACGTTTTAACCCAAACATGTGGGTCATCTTCGGGGCGTGGTTTGAGCACTGAAGATGACCCACATGTTTGGGTTGAAACGTTGGCAAAAATAAAAAAAATTAAAAAAGACTGCGTCCTGAATATTTATCACCCATGATATGTAGAACAGTCCACTAACATCCTTCACGACTTCTTTAATTTTTTTTCTGTTGGCGTTACAGACCATGTAGATCTTTTGCCGCCTTAACAAGGCTTCTTGCTTCATCTCTGCCTGTCTTGGATTATTTATTTAAACAATTCGTTTTTTGGAATAGCGATTCACATTAATACCTTATTATTATTAATTGAAATAATTTGTAAAGTTTGAATGTTTCTGCTTTAGAAATTAAATAGTTTATAGTTTGAAATCAGAAATAGTTTGAATCAGAGGTTCTTAATTAAAAGGATCAATAATCAAACAGTTTTTAAGACTTAAATGTTCTGTGCCAGCAGTTTGTACACAATCAAGTAGCTCTTTTTCAAAATGCTAAAAACTTATTGAAGGTAATCTGAGTAGTAAATGATGTTAATTTGGTATGATGCTCAAGATTTAACTTATCAATTTTTTAAGATTTAGCCTATCAATATTTTAATAGAAAGGATTCAATAGAATCTTCAAGAGGCAATTAGATTCAGCAAATATTGGAAGATGTTAAAAAAATAATAATAATAGGCTTAGCTAGATGGATAGGTATAAAGCCCGATACACATATCAAAAAGTACTCTATAACTTCAATGTTATAGAATATCACAAAGAGAAATGTTGCATATTTTTTAACACAACAGTTCAATCAAGTTAACATTTAATTTACTAAGTAATTAAGTCATTATTTACTGAACAATAATCCTCCCATATAAAACATGAATTTGAAGATATGAGATCAACACAAACATCGATCAATACACAGTGATGTCGACAACCATGTCGGATAAAGCGGCGCCATGTTTATGAAACTTATTACTAATATATGCAAGTGAAATAAAATAAAATTTTGTATTACAAATTAAGCAGTTTATTGTCTGTTTCAGTTATTTATTTATTGTATTGTATGTTGATGAACTTATAAATGATAAATGTGAAAATAAATAGTAAACATACCTGATTGAGTTCTTTTGAGTCCTCCTATTTTAATTTCCTTATTTTCTAGTTTAATTGTTCTATTTGACACATTAGTAGTTTCCTGAAACAATACTTAATAATAAGATTCTTAAATAAAAGAAAGGTTATTTCAAAGGAAGCTCTTAGAATGGATATACAAATTAGTAGGTTGAGACCTCATAATTAAGGGTATATTAAAGAACACAGGGTGAGGTCTAGGATCGTTTTTTAGTTCTCAAGGAGTGGAATAAGGTCTTATTTTTGGAAACCAGGAATAACAAAAATGAATCTTATGAAACAATTAATAATCTTTTTAACATCGTATCGTGCTCAGCCCATAGTCTTCTTATACAGTAGGCATCCATAGTCAAAGTGATGGGGGAATGAGGCAGGATAATATAAGATGATAATATAAGGAAAATAACACTTGGCATAATAAATCGCAGAATATTAGGAGCTGTTGGGAGATTGAGGTGGATTTTCTGGTGATATGGGAAATATGGTGATTCCAATTTAGGTATTAATCGAAGGTACTTTCAGAGTTTTTTTTATGATGTTTCGGAACTGTTGTTGAGATATTGTAATATTGTTGAACAACAGCATTAGATAGTAGATCAGAATCTCAATGGAGGATCTTCAATCAATGTCATACTGAAGCTTACAAGATATCTTAAACATGTTGGAGGGGTAAAAGGATATGTATATTTGATGATGAAAAGGATCCATCTCCATTAAACAGGTCCACTGCTTAGGAAGGCCATAATCTGAACTGAAAAGGATCTGTTTATCTTTTGAGAAAACATAAGTCTGACAGTCATGGTCTAATTAAGAATAATTTTAATAACAATAATAATTCTAATTAATAGGAACCAATCGCCTTCCTCGACTTTCGGATACATATAACTATTTTTAGAATTTCATCAACAGTGGGATCGATGTGATATTGGTCTACTTGCTACGCAGGAGAGGTATTCTGAAACAATTATCTGACTATTTTTATATAGTGCATATGCATTATAGTGCACCATAAAATTATAGTCTGGTTTATCTTAAAGAAAGATAAATTCCTGGATTCAAATTTGGTTTGTGAAACTACAGGAAGCTTAGAAATAAAATCGCATGTATATACTAAACAAAATAAGGTTTTTATATAATGCTTGATGTGACCGAATGAAACTGGGTTGATAACCTAGATATTTTAAGCTAATCTATTAGCAAACTAACTTAAGGTAGAAAATAAACTATTATAAATATTTGTCAGTATTGAGAATTCCAAATCCGAAGTTATGATTTTCTGCAACACTTACTGTTTTATTAGGATAAAATTTAATTAACAATAACTGTTAATGACTTACACAGTAAAACGTCCGAAATCTCAATTTTGATTTTAATTCATGCCTCTGGTTTCTTCCTATCTGCTTCGCTACTTTACTTGTTTTCTTGGACTGTAAATATTGAGCTTTTATTGATTGAAAGATAAAAATAAAAACTTTTTAATAGCAATGAGATGAATTCCGGAAAATCAAAAAGATTTGATGGTAATCCAATGGTAAAGCTAAATGACAATATATTTAAACCACACAAAATTGAAAAAAAAAAAAGTATATATTCAATCTTTCACAGGTTTGAAAAAATTTAAAGAAAACAAATATTGGAGGGATTTGAGATGAATTTTGTAAAATAAATCACCATACAGATTTCCAGTTTCATTTCCAGCTAGAGAATCAAAATAAAATATAATAAATTAATTTACTCATTATACATAATTTTAGTGAATAAGGGAATCACAAATTCAAGTGAAATGAGACAGAACCAACGAATAAAGATGCAAATGATTTGCTGATTGATTTAACAAAACTAACCAAAATTTAAATTTTCATTCATAAAGATTCAAACCAAACAAATGTTTTTGAAAATGGTTTACTTGCATTACTTTCAAGTAGATTTATAACATTTTAATAATTCCAAATATCCATCTCATTAGATATTAAGTATTTAAAAAAAAAAAAAAAACATACCCATCTCAAAAATTTAGATACATCAAAATTCAGCCTCTGTTCTCTTTGAGCATATAAAAGTTTGAGAGGTACAATACCATTTTCGTCTAAAATATTTGTAGATAAAGCTCTCTTATGATAAGTGTTGGGCATAATTAACAAATTTGCACTCAATAACTACAGATGTATTTTAAAAATAACATATGACAGATAATTAGAATTATAATAACAAAACCAATTTCATTTCAATGATAACAGAAGGATTTAACATATACTAATTATTACAGTTTTCTTACAAATATAATATATTTTAAACTATTTAGTAGTTTAATTACAGAACTTAAAGTAACTAATTTAAGGTACTTTATATAATTTATATTATAACTCTTCAGCTTTATAAACAAGTATATAGTAGAAAAACAACTATTTAATGCATAAATTATTATTCAAATAATGAAAAATTGATAGATTTTTAAAAATGCTACATCTTTCAGGAATAATGAAGATGTATGACAATGAGTTAAGATTATTTCAGTAGCTTGGATTTTTATTTTTAACTGCATTTCATGATCAACCGGATTGGACATTTTGTGTCACTTCTTGTTTTCCGGTACTTACATTTGTGCGATGACTAATTCCTACATTGCTTTTTTTTTATGTTGGCATTTTGAACAAGTTGCTATTTCAACAACAATGCAAAATTAGGATTTAACATTATTAGTGTAAAACTTTATAACAGTTGAAAATGTTTTTAACTTTCATACACAACAACAATGTTAGAAGAAAAGTAGTTGAAGAGGCAAAGATTGTGTTTAACTAAGGTAAAACATTAAAAAAGAAACATGGCCATCAGAGATAAGTATGAGAGACTGCATTTTAAGCTGGTGCTGGCTGAATAATGGCTTTATTCTCAAGCATAATTTTCAACAATTATGTTGCTGCGAGATATTGAACTCAGTCTCTACAAATCTTTCATACACCACAAAACCATTAAAAAAGCAGTAATTCTGTTGAAAATACTATTACTTCCAGAATACCCACCAATTCCCACAACGATCATCCCCATGGTCAAGTTCTATTCTGCATATGAGAAAAAAAATCGACATTATTTGATGAAAACTTTAAAAGCAATTTTTAAAAATATTTATAACACTTAAATTTGAAAAATGAGAGTTTGCCAATCGGGTCTTGTTACATGTAAAAATGGCGGCTGATTTAAAGAATAATAGACCAGTAACTTGAAGATCTTAACGGAAAATATTTTGCGAAAAATACGAGGAACGTTTTTATTTTTTTAACTTGTATATATGGGTCCAGAGACATGTAAAAAACAAAATTGCTAACGCGAGCCACGGAGGGAAAACTTTTTACAGGCAAAAAAGCCAGATATATTCGATCTTTTTTTATTTTTGTTTGCTATAATCCCCAAACGGTCCATCGAAATGAAAAACGTACTTGTTAAGTAATTAAATAACGTTAAATTGTACGTCGAATGAGAGTACCTAAACTTAATAATCTGTAATTATGTTCCATGTAATAATGATTATTTTTTTATAAAAATTCTTTTTAATCTCACAATATTTTACCATATAACCTAACGAAGGTTGTTTAACATTGCTCTAGATTGATATTGTATCTCACTTGAAAATAGCCTCATTCCATTTTTACTTCCACTTACGTATATATGTAATATATAGTAAGGGTAAGTATTGCGATCGTGAAAATTGTCGAATATCAGTTTTCCACGAAAATACATATTTTGAGGTCTCCTGAGTCCAAATAAACAAGTGTCGCAAAATGGTCTGTGTGTGTGTGAGTGTGTGTGTTAACAGTCTAGCTCATAAACGAAAAGTAGTACGAAACTGATATTAGGTATTTAAGGTTTGTATATGGGCCGGACGTGACAGTAACTTTTTCGTTAAAATCGGCTAACCGGAAGTGCCACTTTATATGAACGCTGAAACACATTTTTACAATTTTCTCAAAAAAATCCCTAACGATTTTGATTAAAATCAGTGTATCATTGTATAATTAAGTGGTATTTGATATCATTTAGGTCTTATCCCCGTTGATGTCACTTTACAGGGCTTAAAAGTCCAATGTTCATATATGTCTTCCTCTAAAGTACCTTTAATATGGTTTATTTTAAAATGTTAATCATTTCTCATTATTCAGAGTTACAAAAAATGCTACATATAAATTTTGAAAGAATTTGATAAGTCAATAAAGGAGAAAAAAATAAAAATGCAGAAAACCCTGCGGTGCTATAGACTGTAGCGCCTAAACGAATCTACCGATTTCAAGGAAACTTCGCTAAAGTCATTTTCTCGACACCCTTTAAATTTATCTATATAACATACTTCAACGAAAAGAAGCTGCGAAAAAAGTTACGAGGGATGGTAAAATTAAACTTCGAATAACTCAAAAAGTATACACTTTTTTGGAGATATTTTATATGGTTTTTAAAAGTTTGTAGAATTTCCTAAAAAAAAATACACACAAAAAAAAATTCGTTCAAACCGGACAATTAGGAGGAAAGATATGGTCTCTAGTTTTTTCCCTGAAGAGCCGACCTAAATGATATCAAATACCACTTAATTATACAATGATGAAGAACCTTTTTTTTACAGATATTTAATAAAGTATCTTTCCTAAGACCATCTTAAAATAAGTACCTACATTTCCATCTTTAATCTCAGTCTATATTTTAACACTGCAATCACCACCTCCGGAATCAACTTACTCACTGTCTGCATAGATAACTTTTTCAACTAAAAATATCACTAAAATGACATTACTCAAAAATGTTGAAATTGGTGTTAGTCATTCTGTGGTTTGTAAAAGCAAAGAAAGTAGTGTGGTTTATAAAAGCAGATGGAGTGACTAGATTTTTATTGCCTACCGTCGATATATTAAATAGACATTTTGTAATTATAATGGTCTTAATGATTTGTTATCTGTAAGCTTTAAGCTTTAGTTCCGTTTAAAATGCACTTCAAAAAATTTTATAATAGCTCAGCACTGCCAGAAAATAATTTCTATTCAAAGTAGAGCGGTAAGTGAAAGTAGTGTGTTGCGAGCACCAGATTTTTTTTTTTGGTATGAAAAATTCGGATTCCCACCTAAAAATCATCAGTTAGCCTCTAGTTTCAAAGATATAGTTACTTCTTTAGTAACATGGGGACATTTCCTGCTCCTGGGTTGGTAGGATTGATTTATATATGTGGATCGCGGGAAATGACTAACTGTGAATCACAAAAACATTTCGCTGACAGTCATAAGATTTTTCACATTTCAAGTTACTCTTGAGTGATTTGTCTTGCTTCAGGCATTCTTTCAACGATTTTGTCTGGATAATCCAGTAGATTTGGTGAAGTTACAATGCCCAGGAAGTGTATGAATGCTCCTGATAACTTTTGTTACATTTATGGGAAAGTAACCTTTGCAGGTCAAAAACGTTCAATTACCCAGATGTTCAAGACATCATACCACAAGTATTGTGGAGTGAAGGTTGGTGACCAAGATAAACTGTGGACCCCGCACATCTGCTGCATCCCATGTAGCGTAACTTGAAGAGGATCGATGAACAAGGAAGGTCGTTCAATGAGTTCTTTCTGTTCCCATGATGTGGGGGGAGGGGAGCCTACTAATCACACTGACAACCAATACTTTTGCATGACCCCTCTTCTTCATCATGGAATGTCTCGAAAAAATAAATCTTAAGTGAAGTAGCCAGACATTCCTTCTGCTTATTCGACCATACGTCCAATACTACACGGGGACGAATTGCCTGAATTTCCTACTGAGAATTCTTGCAAGTCTGTTATATACAGTATAGGACTAATTTCCACATCTCAGCAGCGATTGATTTGTAGAAATGAGGTGTAAACAAAAAAAAAACAACTAATTTCATGAAGAAGTAACGAACCTTGATTCGAGAGATTATAATTAATCTACATGATAACTGTGTTAGTACTCAGTGGACGTGGAATTTTATGCTCTGCTTTTATTCTGATTTTTCTCTCTTAGAGAACTCATTTCCAAGCTGTAGCGCTATTTATTGTAATTTATCTCTGTTTTTGACGAATTTGGTACAAATCAGGGTTGGTTGGGGACTGAAGTCCTTCCCAAAATGGTAAAATATAACCATGTTTTATGAAAAAAATTATCTCTAAAAGTATTATTATTTGTCTAATTACACTTAATAGGACTAAAAGAATCACTTAAAAACCATTTCATAAAGGTACTCGAGTTGCTTTCTTTCATCCGAAGTAATTATCGTAATATATACATACAAAAAAAAAAATCTTTCGGATTGAAGTCTCCCCCCAATTAAATCCTAGATCCGTTAGTGAATGAGTACAATATTGAAACAATTAGTCCTGACCTAAGGAGTCAAGCGGGTTCAAATATTTTTTTAAGAAGAAACAAAGTTCAATTTGTATTTTGCACATCGAAACCACCCCCTTGAATACTAATTTTCATACTATTCATAAATTAAAAACATTTTGCTGGAATCCGTCTAACCTTCGAGTTTTTTTCCCGAAAATAACAAAACTTGTGATAACTTCGACATGCCTCCACTTATTCGCACGAACTTAGCATGAATTTAGGGTCCTGTAATATACACGAAATGGCCCAAACCAGACACCCTTAAATGAATTAGGCTTGGAGATAAAAAATAATAACGTTTGGTGAGTTTTTCATTCATTCTATTTAAAACCGTAAAATCTGAAAGTTATTGATATGATTATGAAGAGCAATAATTTAACTTTATAATGTTGACTTAAGAAAAATTCCTTAGAAGTTATGAATATTTTACTAAACGGTATGAAAAAAACATCTCTTCGCAGAAATTTAAGTCCAAAAATTTATATTTTTTAATTTCGAAACAAATTCTGACTTAAATGTTTTAGTGGACTTATTGTTTTACTTGACCTACTATACTGGAAGAGTCTTGGGATTTTTGTAATTTATTGTACATTACAATTCGTTTAACACAATTCAATATTGTTTTCATATTCAATATAACACAATTTAAAACAATTAGGAATATTGTTTTATCATTTAGCACAAACAAAATAATAGATTGATATATACCTAATAACTTAGTGAAGGAAGGGCACCCCTGGTTCTACATATTATTGGTGCCGATGTTTCTAATAATAATTCGTAACTAATAACTAAAAACAAAATTTGTAATAACTTACAAATTCGTGCACAGCAAAGCCAGAAAACATTAATATAAAAAATAAAATTTTATAATTTTTTTTTTTTCTCGGCTCGTAAGGCGGATTGGCAAGAACTCTCCGACATGGGTCCAATATTTTTCGACTTAGTACGGCCAAACAAATTTAATTGAAATCGGTGAGCCCACGTCCGTAAACTCCCCTAGTTAGTATAACATACATTTTCATATTTTACCTTCAAATTTTGCCCTGTGAAGAGGTCCATTTTAGAAAAACTGATAACATCATTAGGTCATTACATTTTTTAAAAATAAGCTATGCATATGATTAGAAAAAAATTAAAGAAGAACTAAGACTATACGGATAGATTTATATATTTGAAATATCAACAAACTAAATAATAAAGGTCGAATATCCAAAGGAACTAAGAATCAGAAAATTTCATATCTGCAACAAATTGTCCGACTTCAATGATTGTTGGTTTATTGTTTTCAATCATTAACCTTTTATTAATTGGCCAAGAAAAAAATAGTTAATCCCTAAACATTTGTTGTTTTACGTTTTTATCAAACCAAAGCCACCCGTCTCGTATCCGCAGCTCTCAGTAAAGGCATCAGTAGCTCAAAGCAATTACTGAACCTTGAGTGTTGAGATTTGGCATCAATGTCGAAGCGCATCAGAGGATGATCTTTGGAATTGGACATCACTAATCACACTTTCCTTTCAAAATGGAGGCCGAAAAACGTGTGTTGCTGTAGGCTGTAGCGCATAAACTAACGGGTGTACCGATTTTAATGTAACTCGTTCAAAGTTTTCTCCCTGAAGTACTTTAAAGTTAAGTAAATAATAAACTTCACGAAAAAAGAAGCTGGAAAAAAGTTTCCAGGGTATAATAGGATTTCAGATAAACTCAAATAGTATTCACTTATATGTTAATGTTTGCAAGTTTATATCACTAGCGGATCCAGTATTTAATTTTTTTTGGGGGGGGAGGGCTTCAGCCGGAAGGATTTTTTTTTCATATATATAACGATAATTAATTTGAAAAAAAAGAAGAAAGAAACTAACTACCCATATGACATGGTGTCTTAGTGATTCTTAAAGTCCTGTTAAATGTAATTACATGAACAATAATAGTTTAAGAGATAGTTTTAAATTTTTTTTTCTATAAAACATGGTTATATTTTACCATTTTGGGGAAGGGGTCTTCAGACCGAAAGCCCCCTCCCCTAGATCCCCCTGTGGTTTATATGTAGATTATGACATTTCCAAAAAAACACAAAACGATTTGGTGCAAAGATGTGCTGTTCTAAATGTTTACCTAATTTTCTAATGCAAAGTATTAATGCAGTCTAATATAATTATATAATCTAATATTGCAAATAATCTAATGCAAAGTATCCTTAGTTTTGGCTAACCAAAATTTAAATCTATGTTATTAAAACAAGACGAATTTCGATGCGTTATTTTGTGATTTAAGAAATTTAATTACCTTTGAAATATGTTCTAATGAAAATCATCAAAAAAAGCATAATTTATGAGTTAGAGACAAATAATATTTTGTATTCATCAGGACTCCTCCTCTAGCCCTTTTTCGGGGAAGTACTTTATATACATAAATTTATAGGGTTTCATAGGCAATACTTTAGGAAAGCTTTTATCGAACCGGTCGCAACCATACTGGTACTGTGGTCTAATGGGAAAAGGAGTTTTCCACCACCATCTTGAAACTAAATGCCGGCTGGTGATGAGACCCTCCAAAGGAACTTTTCCAATACCAACTTAATATAGATACAAAATTTCAGCCTTCAAAACTTAGAAGGAGCTGAAGAGATCTGCAATGCTTTTAAAACATGAAAAAACGTTCTGACATGGGAAAATGTATGCAAAGTTTGATGGTATTGTTCCCTGGTAACCAACTCTACATACTGAATTCCAGCTAATTAATCCAACAGGACTGCAGAAGCCGTCCGAATGTAGTGGGGGGAAAACAAAATATATATAACTGACATCTCTGTAAATTTCATAATTCTAGTGGTTCTAAAGGTCCAAATAGGTTATTTCCAAATCTATTATTTCCGAAGGAAAGTAGACACGAAATGAACATATTCTCTTTACTTTACTTTCATTTAGATTATACTTGTTGTTGAAATAAAAATAAATTGACAACTAGTGCAGGCAACTAAAATAATGTAAAACAAATCGAATTGAAAAAAAAATATGGTATATTAAACATAGCAACTGTTTGAAGTGATTTGGAGAGAAAATACTTCCTTCTCTATCAATCTAAATTCCTCAAGGTTTTATCTTAAATTGTTTACTTATGTCACTATTATTTTCTAAAATGAAGTTATTTTATTCTTATGAATTAATGAACAGATAACTATACTAAGTTTTGTCTCCTCACATTGATTGTACTAAGTTAATTCAAAGCTATAAATTTTATGACTTATGATAAAACTATTTTCTGATTTCTAAGCACTGACGAATCATCTATCTAACTAGTAAATGTGACATGGTCAAATGAAATAAAAGTGGAAGTATAAAACAAATATTGTTCATGATCCTCAATTGTAACAGGATTTAATATAGCCTTATGAATATTCACCCAACCCTTAGGAGCACAAGAAGTTTTATCATGTATTAGCCTTAATCCTGATAATTACAATAACCAATCATATCGCATGGCTAGAAAAGATTTAATGTTAAACTAATTAAAGAATAGTCAATGAAAGTAAGTACTACAATAACATTATGGCAAAGGATCTACTTAAAATTTAAGAATATAATAATTACTACACAAAAAGTAGAGACTAAAATCAATACCACTGTTAATCAAGAAGATCATATATTTTTAATGTAATAAGCATAACAAAAATAAACGTTTACATTAAATACAGCCTTTAATAGACAATATAATTGATATATGATATGGATAATCAAAATAAGTGTACACAAATACAACATACCAATTTAATTTTTACTGGAGGTCTTGGAGCATTATTAACTTCATCAATTGCACCCATGTTCTCAGTTGCAATATTCATACATTAAAGAAACTATAATACCCAAACAATAACAATTGTTTGCACTTTGGAATGAATGAGATTAATATAAACAGGAACTACCAGTACATAAATTTCATAATAAGGTTATTTCACCCTAACGAATTAACAACTGTCGTAAGAAACTAAAGATCAATTATTTTGAATAGATTGCTAAACATACAAAGAATATTAAAATTCTCAGTGGAGTTTTAGTATTTAGTGTATATAAGTCACCCTTTAATGGACGTTAATGAAAGAACAGCCAACGTGAATATATGGGTTACAATTCAAACAATATTGTAGTAAAGTTCATTTTAAATTTAAATATTTATTTCTTAAATTAATTAACTGAAGGTATAATAGGAAAATCTCTATTTCAACTAGAGAAAAGCTTAATCCTAACCAACAAGAACCGCGTTCCTTAAATCAATTATCGATACAAACATATTTTAGTTCTACCTTTTAGCCGTTTTCTGATATCTGTTGAAGGAATACAATTTTAGTTTGATTAATTGTTTTTTTATCTTGTAACATAAAATGCCTAGTTTTGATGTAAAAAAATTTCATTCTTTGGGAAAAAAAATTGTTGGAGCAGGTTTAAATTTCAGGTAATCAGGAAAATTAATGTTTGTTAAAAAGAAGAGTTGGATATCAACCTAAATTTATTTCAGGTCTGTAGTTAAAGAAAGGAATTTATCTGAACCATCAGAACCAGTTGTATTTTTAAAACCAACTTCATCTTATTTATTAGAAGGACTACCAATCCAGGTTAATTATTGTAATTTTAAAATTATTACTAAACTAAGGATTAATATACTGTGGCATTCCCATATATGATCAAATTTTAATAATAAGTGTGCTGAAGTTTAATAATTATTCAATGATTATTATATCTTAAATTCATAATTGGTAAATGGTTGACTGTCGTGGATAATGAAGGGAAGAATAGTTGGGGTGGTCAGTCAAAAAATAAATGATAATATTTATTTTTACATATGCCGACGTTTCGACCTGATGTTCAGGCCTTCATCTGGGCTAAGAAAATAACCAGATAACAAGGTATGAGAAACATAAGTAGTGATGGTAAAAAAATAAATAAATTGTCTGTACATCTTGCTAGACTTTACAATATCTCAATTTTCTATCTAACTACTCCATTCTCAATGTCTTTATTTTATTATTTATTTTTATTACTTATATAACTTCATATTTCTTTTTTATGTTCTACATTTTATTCTAAGATTCCCATTGTAACACTTATGTCACCCTTTTTGATTATGCCTACTTCATCAATTTTTTTTTAAAATAATTTTTTATTTTTTTACCATCACTACTTATGTTTCTCATACCTTGTTATCTGGTTATTTTCTTAGCCCTGATGAAGGCCTGAACTTCAGGTCGAAACGTCGGCATATATAAAAATAAATATTATCATTTATTTTTGCCTTCTTTTTTGACTGACCACCCCAACTATTCTTCTCTTCTATATCTTAAATTGTACTATCGAAATGTCCTATAGTTCAATTGTTCTTAAAGCGTTATTCAGGCTCATAATCAATTTATAATATTGGTGATCTCAATATAGATCCCTATTAAATAACATTTCGAAACCCTAGTAGTTATTATCTAGCAGACCATAGTATCTGTTATATATAATAATATTATATTATTATATATATGAAATATGACACTCATCATTAAAAATGAAGACTATTTAAATGCATTACTACTTTAATTGGGGAGCATTATACAAAAAGTTGTTGCTTAATTGAGGGTCAAATAAGATTTTTTCAGATTTCTGTGTATCAGTTATTTTTTTGCATTAATGGCCATGTAATGTTTGCATATTTCAATTTTTTTTAAACATTAAATGTTTAAATGTACTTTACTATTTAATTTTGTACTTTTCTTTGTACCTATTCATTGCCAAAGGCACAGAATGAGATAATGCCGTATGTCGATCTAAGTATAGAAATATGTTATTTGTATAGGCACTGTATATATTGTTTTTTTATAATTAATATAAACTAGTAATCTAGTTTTGTTATTAAATGAAAGAACCCAAGATTGCCAGAGATGGAGAAGGCTGGTTAAGGCCCCATAGGATCTACAAGGTCTATAAAGCCAAAGGGAAAAAAAACGAATTTTTTATTTATTTAAAATTTTCTGTATCTAAAATTTCTTTTCCTTAAAGGTTTGAACTGAAAACAATTCTATTTATAGGAAATATGATGTCATGGTTGTATAAATTAATAAATTTATGAAGAAAAAAAAATCATTTGAGGAAAAAGAAAGTCCTGTATCCAATTATAATTTAGTTTTATTTAAAACAGTTAAATGGAATAAAATATTCCATTTTCCATTTTTAAAAAATGTAAAATTGGGGAGAACCTCCTTTTCCCTCGCACAGCACCCTACTATAATCAAATGATAAACATTTTTTCAATATACCAATTACATATGCAATAATATTGTGCAATAACTTATTATTTATTACATTAATAAGTATAATATAACCTTAATATTTGTATTATCTGTTCACTTTATTTTATTCCTACACGTAACAATGCCTCTAATTTTAAATTGGTCCTTGTTTTCTAATTATTTAATATTTAAGAAATAGTTTGTAATAAAAAAAAAAATGTTTTTAATATTATATAATTAATTAATATTATATAATAATTAACTTTTCAACAAAAAAAAGTTAAAAGAGTAATTTTAAAACAGTTAAATGGCATAAAATATTTCCATTTTAAAAAAGTTGAAATTGGGCAGAATCTCCTTTTCCCTCACACAGGCCCCCACTATAATCAAGAGGGACCTCCTGAAATATGGTTTCATATGATAACATGATAATATGATGGTTTCATATGGTCTGAATAAATGATAAAATTTTTCTCAATATAGCACTTACATGTTCAATAATATTGACTCTCCTTCAGTTGTATAGAAAATAAAAAATTGATGCAATTATAACAGATTGATTTCAAGAGCACTATAGTAACAACAATGATAGGCATTGTAATTTTTTTGGAGGAGAATTTTGTCAAAACGGTTGTCAATAGAGGGCATTGTTCTTCAATATAGAAAAAAACTGAAACCTTAAAATCAACAACCCTTAAACAGTCAAGATATTGATGAAATTTAATATTTATTCCATAATATTAACCATGTTAGGGATCCCTTAATGATTAGAAAATCACTAAAATTCCAATTTTTTATGGTATGAATAGGGTAAACGCACCAGTTAGGGTTAGGGAGCCCAGTGATGTACAAGTTGGATTTTAAGGTTCCAGTTTTTTCTATATTGAAGAACAATGCCCTCTATTGACAATTGTTTGGACAAAGTTCTCCCCAAAAAATTTTAAAATGCCTATCCTTGTTGTTACTATAGTGCTCTTGAGATCAGTGTGTTTCTTACTTCCTACTAACTGTTTTGCTAAGAGTAAGTTGAACATTTATGTTATCTTTATTGTTAAATAAATATTTAGAATTTTTCTGATGTATGTCTATAACTGGTACTAGCTCCATATCCTTTACTAGAATAATTTCCAGGGTGTCCATCACTAGTTCAAAAAAGTGTTTTTTTTTTTTAATGGATATTATATCTGCATAACTGAATTTTTTTTTCAATTTTAAAGTGTTAAATAGAAAAAGGAGACCGTCGAGATTCTAAATGTTCAATGGGGAAGTTTATAACCATAATAATTACGGCATAAGCCAAATAAATCCTTAGCTATGTCTATCACTGTTGCACTTACCCTATATGTTATTTATTTTGACTTGATGAGTTCAAATGATTTAAAGATGAAGTAGGAAATCAAGGACAACCAGGTAACGCCACAAATTAATTTCTCTGAATTTATTATTAATTTTTTCTGTCTTAAATGTTTTTTTCATGCTAACATGTCAATTAATTTCCTTCCTATCTGTTTCTTTTCTTATAATCAATTTATTTTTTACCTAGATTCCTGTAGGATTTGAGGTACACCATGAAGTAGAATTGGGTGTCATTATTCGACAAAAATGCAAGAACATCCAGCCAAATGAAGCAAATAATTATATTGGCGGTTATTGCTTGGCATTAGATTTAACTGCCAAAAATTTAATGGTATATTTCTTTTATTTATTTGTGTAATCATGCTTGGACGGAAATAGACATCCCAAATAGATGTGTTTGCATGTCTCTGGATATTGCTCATACTTACTAAAAATCTTAATAACAAGAACAATCTATATTAGAAAGAGTTTTTTTTTTTTAATATTTGTTTTAATATTGTTTTAATATTTGTGGCTTATACCTATTATGGGCAAATGTTCATGGGTGATTCCTTGAAAAACATCAAATTTTCTTCTCTTTTTTGAGCATTTGACTTAGTATTTTTAGAAGTAAAACACTTTTAGGACAAGTTTAATATAACACTTTATTAATGTCCTTATTACAAGAAATAATGAGTAATCCATAATAAAACATTAAAAAAGAAAAAAAATAATTTCCCTCATTGTATTTCTCCATCATTAACCATTTCATTTTCATAACCATTCAATTTTATTTGTGAACATTACACAAGGATTCTTCTTGCAGGTCCATTTTCCAAACATTTCATTATCTCTATTAGGGTTCTCTCTTTTAGTCTTCTTTGAATGCCTCTCTAAAAAAGTAAAACTGGCTCGCATTAGATCCAACCAAACAAACAAGGCAACAGCCTAAACAGTAATCTTGTTCACTGAAACATAATTTCAATAGTTCTGTTAAAATGTGATTCTGTTTTAATTAAAGAACCAAAGCGCTCTCGCTCAATCTCTACTGGATTTAGCCCCAGTGACGCGGTTGAGAGAATAGTGCAGAGATCGCCTGGAGTCATGCTTTTCTCTCCTCAGTTGGAGGAATAAGTTTGGCTTGGAGTTCCCTCGCTTGATTGTAAATAGTGTGTATAGGAATGTATGTTTTCTTTTTTTTTTTTATTTATCGTACTTAAATTGTGAATGTGATCTCTGAACACTATTATAAATGTCCTTTGAGATAGATTGTAATATTTATCAGTAAACAAGTTCTAAAAAAACAACAGGAAAGCATAGGAGCTGGTTCTTAGAAAATATTGGTGGAGGGAGGGGGAGAAGAAGCAAGATTAGTGGTATTGGTTTCAGATATTTGGCACCCCCTGGTAATGAAATGTTCCATAAAAAATAAATTAATTTATTGACTTATTTTCACTAAGTTCAAATAAGATTCTGAGCTTTATCATCATTTTATTTTTTTTACTAATTAATCATCGATTTCAACCATTTGTTTTCTGTAACAATGCAAAATAAAATAAAAAGGTTTACCAAATAGGGCCAGTATAGCTTTCTCACCATTTCTCTAGTTTACATAATTAATATATATTTCAAGGTATACGATTTTTCATTTGATTATGAAATCTACAGAAGTAACCAATTTTTTGAAGTATCTAGTCAAGGAAAAACGGACGCCTAAGCTAAAGAATTGGACATGATTATATAAAATCGAAATTTACCGACCTTTGTATGAATCCTCCCAATCGCAGATAATTTCAGTCATTATGTTCTTAACAATTAGGTACATTAATTTTAATTGTGAAATGAAATCAGATGAAATTGACACAAGACCATTTTTCACTTTCCAGTATTAGCACCACGTCGAACGTGGTGTTTTTGAAATAAGCTGTATAAAAAAAAATATGATTCAGTTAGGAAGTCAAGGATGAAATTCGTTAAAAAAATTAATATGGTGCCACCTTTTCTCTATTCCTCAATTTTTTTACAATTTGGAACCGTTTCTGGAATATTAACATGTCTAAAAATGCGCGTGCATCAGCGGAAGTATCGGATGTAATTTGATTAAAAGTTATCAACCTTCTAGTTAACAACTCGGACAGATACCGGAACCAAAGTTGAACCTTCATTTCTAGAATGTAAAACTCTAACTATGTTCCAGATTCTGAGAACTGTAGGTTTTTTGTATTTCCAACAAGAACAGAACTTTCCTTTCCTACTTCAGTGAGTAAGACTAATAAGTCTGAATATTGTCTACTTGAAGATAGATGAAGAGCTGTTATGGCAAATTATAGGCCACCTCATTAGGAGGGGATCCTTGAAGGAATGAGAGAAACTAAATAAAAAAAAAATATGTATTTACTTTTTTTTGTTAAATCAAATTTGACGTTTTTCATGTAGTAGCTCCTAACGCTTTTGTACGAATTACTCGTTGGACATGAATAATGATTGTTCTATGATGGGAATATATCCCTAAATCAGCTAAGGTTGGTTTCCTGTCCTACCTTTATTGATGTAATAGTTTTGCTTTGGTGGTTTGGATGTGTTGCGTTGTTTATAAATAGTTCACATTTTGAAAAATATCGGGGTTGAAAAAGTTATATTAGACAAGGTCACATACGGATCGGGGGAGGGGGAGAGGAGAGATTTCGGGGCGAAGCCCCTCCCAAAATGATGAATATTACCATGTCTTATGAAAAAAAATGATCCCTAAAAGCATTCTTGTTGATGTAATTACATGTAATAGAACTTCAAGAATCACTTAAACACCACTTCGTATAGGTAGTTTGTTTTTTCTTCTAAAGTAATTATCGTTATATTTAAAAAAAAAAGCTTTCGGGCTGACGCCCCCCCCCAAAATGAAATCCTGGGCTAGCAATAGATTTAATAACATTTAAAGTAAGGAGTAACCAGTTCCAATTACTAAAAACCCAATTTTGCACGAGTTGTCTCATCTGAGAACTTTTTACCGAAACAACAATTAAATGAAGGATTTTTGTATATGCCCCAGGGGTTAGATGGAATTGGATACCCAGAAGAGATTACAAATTACGCCATCAACATTTTTGTGAGGTTCCGATTTCAAGGATCTTTCAAATCAGAGAACTATGAGGAAAACGTGGAACAATCACAGCAGGTGTATTTGTATCTAATCTCCAATTTTGCTCTTTCTACCTTCCTTTCACTTTTGTTTTTATAAGATAAGATAAATCAGATTTCCTGGAAGGGGAGTATGTACTATCGACCTTGTAAGGGATGAGCAACCCAGTAAAGTCTAAAAGTATTTTAGAGAATGCTTAAAAATAGTTATATATCAAATAATTTTGTTTGTATATTAAACTTAGCTATGGTTGTAGGATATTTCTAAGAGTAAAGGATTACCTTGGACATTTGGAAAAGGCTTCGACACTGCTTGTCCAATAAGTTCTGCCATCCCGCCTGATTGTCTTCCAAACCCAGAAGATGTACGTCTGTGGTTATCCGTTAATGATGTAATAAAACAAGATTGCAGAACATCTGATATGATTTTTTCAATATCAGATCTCCTGGCATTTATTACAAAGTACATGACACTAGAACCTTATGATCTGATTTTGACTGGTTCTCCTGCTGGTACAGGACCGATCAAAAAGGGAGATGTTATTCAAAGTGGTCTAGAAGATATTTTACACATTAAATTTAATGTAAATTAATTAATTTTTAAATGTAAATTGTTACAAATGTTGTTAATTGATTAGACTAACTGTTATTGCTTTTGAATTCTAATATATTTTTCTTTACCTAATTTTTTTTCAATTCAACAAATCCCAATCAATGATTACAACTGAAAATAAAACTTAATGAACTCGCTAATTTTATGCTTGATTCAATATCACTATAAATATAACAAAAATATAACTCGATTACCTGATTACAGTCGTAATCTGGAACATAATGACGTTTGTAATCGTGTAGTCGCGTAATCGAGATTACTGTGATCGTAATCGTTGATTATGATTACGCCCAACTCTGCTGCCAACCATAATAAAACTTAGACAGAAAAAAATCCAAGAATATATAAATATCAAACAATAGAAAAAAAAGAAGAACAATGAAGGATATAAAACGCACTTATTTCAAAGAATTTTTTTACGAATTAAAAACTTGCCAGATAAGGTAAAATTTGGACTAATATCACTGAGTCTAATCTGTTTTATTTGTATCGTATAATAATAACACATCAACTTTTAAATGAAACATGTAATGAAATGAAATGAAAAAATAATTTTATTCTGGGACTACTGTCCCCTAAGAATAATAACAGAGTTACAAATTTATGTATCAGTCTGACATAATAAAAATACCAACTAATTTATTGTTAATTCTTATTTCAATTGTGCAATGGATTGAAATTAAACATTGTATAGATGCAAGTAAT
Source organism: Nezara viridula (assembly GCA_928085145.1). NCBI lineage: Eukaryota > Metazoa > Arthropoda > Insecta > Hemiptera > Pentatomidae > Nezara > Nezara viridula. The sequence goes on from OV725080.1 coordinate 26,162,129, forward strand.
TTTACATGTTAGGGGAAGTTTGAATGTGGAGTAGGTTTTGGAACAGGAGTTGTTTGAAGGAATTTGTGGATGAGGATTGACGCATGGGGGTAGGAAGTGAGTTCCTTAAGGAAGCAGCACGAATGACGAAGGATTTGCTGAAGGAGGAAGTTTTATGGGAGGGAATATATAAGTCTATAGGTTGAGACCTAGTATTGAGAGAGTGGATAGAGGAGCGCAGAGTAAGGAGTTCCAGGATGTAGGGAGGGTTTTTAGTTCTGAAGACTTGGAAAAGGAAAACGCCAAGAAGGAATTGTCGTCGGGAAGTAGGATAAAGCCACTTCAACTCGGTGTACCATAGTGAAACATATGAACGTCTGGGGATCCCGAAAATGAATCTTATGAAACAATTCATGAGTCTTTTTAGTCTCAATTCCAGCCTGGCAGATAGCCATCCATACACCAAGCAGCCGTAGTCGAAGTGGGGGAATACAAAGAGCTGTCTGGTTTTTAGAGGAATATAATCACGGAATCTTAAGAGTTGTTTAAGGACAGTTATGGATTTTCGGGTAATCTGGGAGATATGATTATCCCAGAAGAGGTTCTGGTCAAAGGTTACTCCTAGGTTTTTGAATGTAGGGAAAAAATGGATGGGGTGGTTATTGAGGTAAAGTAGAGGAGAGTAAGGAAGGGAGCTGATGAGATTTTTGGACCCGATGATAATAGCCTTGGTTTTATCTGCATTCAGCTTTAATTCATTTATTTCTGCCCATCTGTTGTATGTATAATAAATAATATGTATTTATTTATTATTTATCGCTACGGTCCTACAAGAACCAGGGCCTCTCTTATTTTAATGTATTAATTGTTCATTCTTTTATATAATTATAAAAAAAAAAAATAGATTTTATTTTCATCGATTGTCGCAGAGTTCACTCAAGTGTTTTTAATTCTGTTGGATGTGCTGTCGTTCTTAATCCTCCTTGGGTGAGCCGTCTTTCCTAGTCAGGTTTCCTATTAGGTGAAAAAATTCCAAGGTTTGGATGGGAAAAAAAGGTAAACAATTCTAAAAGGAAAACATTTTCCTTTTTATCATTCTAAGATAATCTCACGATCTAGCTTAACCTGAATCTATCTTGTCAATTACATCGTAAGTATTTGATATATTTGAAATTGGGAACGGGATGGCCGAAAAAAGGGGGGGGAGAGAGAAAAGATCTATTTGAAATATCAATGCTACCACTGTTGTAGCACAAGGAATAGAAATAATTTTATTTCTATACGTTGTGGTTAGAGATACTCAACTTTGCCAGAGTAAGCCCAATTTCCCCATAAAATTAAATGACTTTTAAATAAGTATTGTATGTATACTGGATGTTTTCTAAGTAAAGGGAAATAATAAAAGAAGTATAGTAGACCTGAAGAGCTACCAAAAAGTTCATATAAATCATGATCCCATATTCCACAGAAAAATAGGAAATTTAGTTTTCGTGTTTTTTAAGTAAGGATTTTTGTTTAATAGCAAGCGAAAACTAAAAAAAATATTTTCATTGGAGTCATTAACAATTGCTGAACAGGTCAAAATTTACTTTAAATTAAAGTAGAATTTGCCATTGTTGAAATAATTTAAAGAAGACTTTTGAGCGCCTAAATTAACTTAAGTTCTGTTTAAAAAAAAAAGGAATTATTCGCGATTTCTTTTCTTTTTTTTTTTTCGCCCAAGACACACCCCTTTTAGAATAACTTCCTTGTTTATTATGCTTAAAGATCACATAATTAAGTTGAGGTTTATTACGAAATATTTTGAGGTTTTTCTCAAGTTGTGTAAAAAAAAAAAGAGGTGAGCCTTGTTACCTATCTTGATGTTTTTGGTACTAAAAAGTTAAGATCTGATATCATTCCTAGTAGTTGATTTACTGTGCGATATGAAGAAGCAGCATGTAATATCTTTAAATAAATCGTTTAAACCCCATCTACTAGAACTGTTAGTAACAATGCATAACTTCTTTATTTTCTCTGTCCTTGTTGAATATTTAATATTTCCCACATTCATAACATCGTGCATCACGTAACGTGGGAGCAAACAGACTTTTACCCAAAAAATGAGTTTACTCTTGATTAGACTCATATTTTTTGAAGGATATGGTTTTTATTTAAAGTAAGTGTAGCGGCTATGAATACGCATTTACCTCTGTGGAATGTTAATTGCACAACTCAAAAGGAAACGCTTATACTTTAGAAACATTAGGGTTTCCTGAAAATGTAAGGAATACAAACCGAATGATTTCCAATAGATGATGCAATTAATAGCATCCTCCTCCGAAGCAAATCACGAAAAGTCCAATTAGCTACAAGGAAGAACTTAAAATGTGTATCCTTGAAGAATGGTCCTAGATATCGATTTCTATGACCTCAGAATTGGTTTCTTCTATGCCCAATAGGCCCAGAGAGGTAATAAATGCTCAGAGATGTCTCCAAAAATATTAATTTATTTATTCTAATATCAATATCAAATTCATTATTGACATTTAAAGAAAGTGTCCAAAACCTTTTGTTGCGTTTATTTTATTGGATTTTGTTTAGTTTTTCTGTTATTACTGTTTTTTATATGAAAAAATTAATTAAATTATATTACAGAACTTATGAATTCAAGTACTAAACGTTATTACTTGTTGAATTGGTTACTAACACAAGGAGTAACAATAGCAACTATTCTATTTGTAAGAGAAGGAGTTGCACTAACTCCTTCTCATAACATAATCACAGTCAGCCATTTATATTTGTAAGTTCAAAGGTGTCCAGAAACTTTTGTTACTGACTGTATAAATTTATTTGAAACACTCGTCTAGTAAGAAGAGGTTTTATTTTGTACATTTGCCCATTGTATTTAATGAAATGTTGCAGAATGAATAAATAAAACATAAAAATGAATTGTATGCATATCTAAACACTATATCATCAAGTCTCAAGGATTTGAGTTTGAATTATTCATATAAAAAGTACACCTTATATTAAACATTAAAATTTCTGTTTTGCATATTCATAGTTCACAAATAAAAGTTATCCACAAAAGCAGTGAGAAAGAATGTTAATACATTGGTAAAGTCATGTGTTCAGGCCATCGTGGCTGCTTATTAAATATTTACATTTCGGTATAGGTTTTTACTTGAAATGACAAGTTGCATTATTCTAGATTTTGAAAGCCAAATCTATCATTGTAGTATTTTGTTGATTTCGACCGTGGTTGACAGCTTTTGAACTAGAATTTTTGAGTCTACAGGGTAATAGCCTTTGCAACAATGCCATTGAAGTCTGCGATGATGGATTGCAAAAGTTGTTCCCGGATACTGTTATCGTTTAATCCTTGAATAAACTGTGCCGTAAGAATATAACTGCAATAGAATTCTTGCACTCACAAGGCGATATAAATTCGCAATCAGCCATCACATCTCGAAGAGATAGACTGTAGATCTCCCTGATAAATTGATAACAATTTATGTCGAGCCACCAGATCATCAGTATTGGGAATACTATTTAACAATTGTCATATTGACCACCATTGGCTAGATGGAGCTTTTACCCTCCTGTGATATACGGATTCCTCAGGGGTAAAACGGACGATATAAATTATTCTGGATACTCCATAACCCATGCAGTCAACCTAACAGTTTAGGCCGCATCCTGTTGATCGTAGACTAGTTTTCTCTCCAACGTAGATCGGAAAGTATCCAAATTTCTCTCTGGTAATAAAGGCCCTGTCGATACCATTGTAACTTATAAATGTCGTGTTTTCCGAAACGATAGGCACCGTCAACTGATGCTCGGTGCTTGTCTCAGAACTGAAGGTCTAATCGATGGTGCAATTTGCTAACATTGGTGATATCCGAGTCACGTCAATTCAGCTCTATTCCCTTCCACTACATAACATTGGGATCGTTTTTACTTCTTTGTGGCTTCTAGCTATTGAATCACCGAGCTTCGTAGTTCTTCTATTCGTTCGATTGGACCAGCAGGTGTTCCGAGAATTCGTATTTGAGCTTATGATCATATCCACATATCCACGGCGGATGTGTCTTCTGGCTCTCCCCTGTTTATTAAATTAAAAGTTTTGCTTCTCGACAACAAAACCGAAGGTCTCAGATCAAACGAAATTTCGTTATCAATTTGTACCCCGTATTAATAGACCCGTTTGCCTATGGGTGTGTAGATTGGAGACTCCATAACTCCATCTATAGACTTGCAGTCTAGGGACTGCTTGTTGGAACAGACCATATAATCAGTTATCATAAATAACCTGTAAGCTCTGAGGGATTGAAGTTACAGAATCTTATTGGATGTTGCTAATAGGATTTATGAACATTGCGTGCCATATTTAGTTGCAATAATTGGTGATTAAAATCGAATTAGCTAACGTAAACAGTTTATCAGATGTGAGTAATGTAAGAATTATTCTCTATCTAATAGATTGATATGGTCCTAGATTCAATTAAAAAGAAACATTTTACTCATTTCCTTATATTATCTACACGTTTTTTCAAGACTTAACTTTCATGAACATTATGTTCCAAAGAACTTAATCCTCTATTCATTGATTTGTCTTCAGTGATATTCGTGTTTCTCTTTTGTAATAACCTGTATGTATTTTGAACATAACTTCAAATGCTACAATAATTTTTTCTCAATCAAATATAAATAATGAAATTGTACGTTATATTAAAAATATGTGCTTAAGATGACAAGAAAAATAAACGAATAAAATGAAATAATAACCAATTTAAATCTTGGAATGCCAGGATGTAGTGGAGAAATAACATTTGCATATTTTCTTCATTAGATGTCTCGTTGGATTACCTACTTAATAGTGTTCTGTTCCATTTAATTTGCAGTTACCGATTTTTATTACCATATTCTTTGTACCTGTTTTATTCTCAGAAGCTTGTGACGTTTTTTATTTGTATTTAAATTATAGGAAAGCTGATAACATCTTTTACTCATTTGACATGCCAAGGACAACAAAATTTACATTTTTGTGATAGCTTGTCAGGGTATCAGTTCTATTTGCAAGATGTTGCGGACTAGACTGTTTTCATTTTCTAACTTTGTGTATGTACATAATGCAGCTCAGGCATTAAATCCTATTCAAGAAGAGTCCCTTTCAGAAAAGTGTATGTTGGTTGACAGAAATGATAAAGTTATTGGAAGTGCCAGCAAGAGAGACTGTCACCAGGTGAAGCCTGATGGCAACATTTTACTTCATCGTGCTTTTAGTGTATTTTTATTTAATAGCAGGCAAGAATTACTACTGCAGAAAAGGTCCGATACAAAAATAACATTTCCAGGCTGTTTTACCAACACTTGTTGTAGTCATCCTTTATTTGATATTGTTGATGAGCAAATTGAAGAGAAAGCTTTAGGTGTGAAACTGGCAGCAATAAGGCGATTAAACCATGAATTAGGAGTTCCTAAAGAGGAACTTGATACCAAAGATGTGAAATATTTGACTAGAATCATTTACAAGTCAATAGGTGATGGAATTTGGGGAGAACATGAAATTGATTATGTGCTTTTTATTCATAAAGATGTTTCTATCAAACCCAACCCTGAAGAAGTAAGTGAAGTTTGTTTTGTATCCAAAAATAATTTTAATAAATTCATATCCAATTTAAAAGATCCAATCACACCTTGGTTTCGTTTGATTTTACAAAACCAGTTACATCTATGGTGGGACAATATTAGTAATTTAGATGAATTTGTAGATCATAAAACTATTCACCAATTATCGTGATGTTTATCAAAATGTTATTTAAACATTTATTTTTTATAAATAATTCCAACATACACATGTACCTTTATGATGAAATATCACTGCATTAGTAAAGAATGTTGTAATAGGATAGGATAGGATAATAAGAATAAGGTTGTAGAAATCGAGAGGTTATTTATTTATTTGTGTTATAAATTTTGTTGATAGCTATATTAATGTTTTTATGTACCTTGAGCTCATACATGATCACCTGATTGAGTCTTTATTTTATATGAATTCATAATTTTTTTATTAGACCTAGAATTAAGATTATTAATATTTGCATAATTTTCTTGAATTATTGTTAAAAAGATATTTTAATAAATACATTTATATGGATGTTGTAGTTCATTTGATATACCAAAATATCTGGTTGGACGAGAAATGAGTTTGCGAAATTGTGACTAACCTTATGTTAAAAAAAAATTATATCGTGTTTATAGTTGTAATTATACTGCACATATATCTAGCTAAGTTCAGTTGCTGTGAGTTCTATAAAAGAGTAGAGGCAACCACCGATGATCACTCCACTTCAATCTTCGATCTCAAATGAATCCTGTAATAAGCGATGATTTTTAGGAGTGATGTAAAGTTGCATAGTCCTAAACTCGTATCATACCTTAACATAATCCAATCACCTCAAACCTCTGTTAAGTATGGAAAGTAGAAGTTGAATGTTAGACTGCGGTTTTTAGGCTGTGCTATTATATTAGTGATAAAAACTGTTGAGCAGTAAATATGTTGCTAGAACGTGAATAGAACTAATGTTATTTTTACTGCTGTATTAGAAAATATAATATTAATTAAAAAGAAATAGATATTTAGTGGATTTATAATTTATATACTTAAAATTTTCACTATTTACTATTTTGGCTCCATTTATATTCCAATAATTCTCAGTAGTTTTATTAATCTGTGCATTGAAATATTTGTAGTATGTAAATATTAACAAGTATTTGTCTACCAACCTTTTCTTTTTTATTGAAAAACGATGTAATGAAAATTATTAAATAGATATTGTCGGTAGCTGAGTTGCTAACTCCACCTGTCTATCTGTTAATATATTTTTTATCAAATTCGGATACAATGTTTCTTTTGAAAATCTGAAATTTTATTTAAGAGTTGGGAATAGCTAAGAAAATAGGCTAGAGAAGTATGAATCACTCACTACCTATTTGTAAAAAACAGAATGAAACAATGGAGTGACAAAAATGTCAGTGAACTCCGTGATAACGTCATCACTCTAAGTACTGAATTGTTTCGCTTCAATGTTCCACTTGGAATGATTATCAGTGGCCACCTTTAAATACTTTATTGACCAGATCAATTAAATCTGAACCAGGCAATATAATATTTTATGGTTCTCAGTTAGCTGTGGTAATTTACTTAAATGACAAAATAACATTATGTTGAAGATATTAGGCTAAAAAAATGTATTCTTTACACTTCATTTTTATTATAAAATCTTTGCCCATTTAAATATTTACAGTTTGAAAAAAAAATCACAAATCTCTTATGAAATAAGCATCAATATTATTCTCACATAGAGATATTTCTAAAGATGACATTTCACTCAGCATATCATTAAATGTTAATGTACTTCTATAAACTCTGTCATTCGCTTTCACTGGAAAAATATGGCTCAAATTAACCTGTTAACAAAAAAAATAATTAAAATTGATTGATAGATAATTTTTAATATCTAATGGCATGACATAAAATATTGGTGGATACAATAATTTATTTATAATTAATTAAAGCAGAAATTTAATTTTGATTTAACCATGATTAATGATAGTTCATTTTGGGATGAACGGGAACAAAACTTCCAAGGCTTAACTGAAAAGTTCTTCAGTACTTATCAGATTAACCAAGGATCACTTATCATTGATTGGCCAAGTTCTTATGTCTTCGGGAAGTTGATTTTTAGAAAAAATTATTCAATTCATTTTTCACAGTTCTCTAAAGAACAGTTCTTAATGATTTTAATTAAATTCACAATATCGGTATAAAGTTAAGAAGTTTTTAATATAATGTAGGTCTTATTCTCATTGGTGCTCTCTAACAGGGCTTAAATGACTAATTTTCAAAATTTCTTTCTCTAAAGTAGCTTTAATTTTTTTATTTGAAATAATAAACCATTTTAACCAGCTCAGAAAAATGATTAAATATAAAAGAATTTCATAATTAACTAAAGAAATACATAATTATAATAAACAGAAATAAGGGATCATTATAAAGAACTGAAGAAACCCGAGCTTGGCCGAAAGGTTAGAAAAATTTGAATTGAATAGATACAGCAATATAAAAATTATAATGTATATATGTATATACCAATGAAAACAAATAAAAATATCTACAATGAAATATGAATTAAATATATTGGCACTCTTGTCGGAAAAATATTTCATGGCATTTAATTATTTATTATAATCAAATAAATAATTAAAATATACAGTTGTAAAAAATAAATGATTCCAAAAATATAAAGCATTTGAGGGTTGTGAAAAATATATGGTAGTTAATTGTTTTAAATATTTGGTGCTCTCTGTAATTTTTACTTTCACTCCTACCTGAAAATACTCATTTCTGCTGAAAAAAAAATGGAGGTAAGTGAAAGTTATGTGAAGCACACACAAAATTGTTTACATTTCAAATCTGTATTTCGTCAAGGGTTCAGTAATCCAATTTTCGCTTTTCCTGAGAGATGTATGAGGATGGTTAAACCTTCATAAAACTTCAAATTTCTATTTCGCTCCATTCTAATTTCACCACATCACCAAAATTAATGAAAATAGATTTCATGTAATCTAGACATTTTGAAGCCGTGGGAGAGATTTAATGTTTTGGGGCCCCATTGGTAGGATGGGTAATATGAAATTATTCAAAGATTTAGAGGAAAAGTGGTAGCATTTTATGCCTTTTAAATATTTACACTCATAACTCATGTAATTACCTTATAACTTTGAATTTTATTAGTATATTCAATATGAACTATAAATTCATCTGTGATGTATAAATCATTAATTTGGTTCTTGTATAACACGGAATCCAAAGAGGTCGCCCCCTTGCCTTCATGATTTATTTTTATTTAGATTGATCTCTATAAAAGTATTTTTTATCAATATGATTACGAGCTTATATTGAAGTGAATCATGGAAAAAATTTATGTTCACAGTTCACTTTTTTTTTTTATGAAATTCAAAACTTGAATTTCGTGCGAAATGGAAGACTGACCCTTAAACAGATCTTTTAAGATAGATTTGTTAATTAATTTATTCTATTAAAAATAATCTATAATTACCTTATTGTTTTCTTTGAGATTCGACTGAGATTCAAAACAATTATCAATCGAAGTTGACTGTAGTAGGACACCCAGACCCCCTGGTAAAACTAGAGATGTAATCAAATGGATATTAGCTGGGAGAGGTAAAATTGGAGCGACATATTCCTTATTGCTTATGCTTAAATTCTGATCAAAAGATAACAACTTCTGAACTGGATATAGAAGTTTCTGCAAACTGGTATAGGAATTTTCACTCAATCGACCCCAATGCAAATCACTTTCCTGAAATCAAAGACAATTTTTTTTTTTAAATTAATTGATTTTTTTTAATCAAAATTTCCCTAGAAATAAATTTTTATAGGTCTGTATTCAACAAATGGTAAGGGAATGAGACACTCAAAATTACTGCTGATAAGGTGATTAAAACTAGTAAGTCAAACTAGATTAGATGAGTCTTTGACTAAACCAGTCTGGAAAAAATGTCAAAGCAACAGTTTAGTTTTTAATATAATCACCTAAAAAAGAAACTAAAATAAGAGGACAAGTATCAATTCTTCAGTTGTGTACATGTGAATCGAAAAGCATAAATCAGAGTGGTGGGTGTATATTACGGTTTGTAACATTTAAGGGAAATACAACCACTAAATATTATTTGGGATAAGGATATTTCTTTGTTTAAATCTTAACAGTGAATTGGAGGAGAGGTCTGAAAAAGATCAATTCCAATTTTTTTTTTTTTGTAGTTAATTCATTAATTAACTCAATTTTTGTGATTAATTCATCCTCCAAAAGTGCAGAGTATTTTATAAGGTAAATTTTTGCACTATATATTAATTATACAGTGGATGACAAGATAAGAATAAGTTTAATTTTATATAAAACAACTTAAAAAGGAAACTGAGCAGCAAAAATGTGGCTGCATATTCCAATATATAACATTCATACCATATATATAGAAAGTAAACAATGACATTGATTGATATCTTTTCGTCTATTATGTTCAAAATATTAACAAATATAGCTACTTTGTTGTTAACTTGTATATTATTCTTTCATATGAGTGGCTTCATATCAAAGACAGACATCTGTCATTTTCAGAAAGTAAATAAAAAGTAAATTTTTGTTTTGTAGGTTCAATTCAAACTATTTCTGTTGATTTTATTTAAGAATTTTCAAGATAGAACATGAAGATCATTAGAATTTGTTTAAATTGAAGCTAAATTACAGAAAATTGGCTTTTTATAAACTTTTTTAAAAATGACAGATGTTATATGACATATGTTATATCATTATATGACAGGCCTTTGATATGAGACCAGTCATACAATGACTCTACTCTAATTACTTCTTTTGATGATAATTTTCAATTTTATCTATTTTTATATTGATGGTTAAAGTGAGCAATCCATATACTGTCTTATAATAATTTATATAACTATATTAGAAAAGAAAGAAAAAAAACTCACGCCACATCCTGGTGTCTTAGTTTCTACAAAAAGTTTGAAAATAGATAAGGTTGGACGGTTGTCAGTTACAGATTGATCCAAACCTCTATTATCATCTTGCAGTAATTTTCGATCTTGCATTATCTACAAAATAAATTCAAATTTTATTTAATATAAAAATATTAATATCAGGTTTCTTTCTACTCAGTTTAATGTTACATTAATTCACAACAGTCATTCCCAATAAGGATACAACTTCTCATCTTATTCAAGAAACTGCAGTTTTATTTTTTTAAATATATTCTTAGCAGTCTTAAGGTATATCTGTCAACTCCGAAAATCCATATCCTCCAAATGTCACAAATTCACAATGAAGTGTTGGTAAAGTCATCACCAATCAAACATTTTCAAATATCAGTAAGTTTGTAAATACTTTATACCATTTAAGCTTAAAAATAAATGAGATGAGAAAGACAAGTCATGCAAGTGTCGTTCTTGTGCTCAGTAGCGGATCCAGGATTTATTTTTGGGGGGGCTTAAGCCCGAAAGTTGTTTTTTTCATAAAAATAACGATAATTACTTTGGAAAAAAAGAAAGAAACTAACTACCTATATGAAATGGTGTTTAAGTGATCCCTAAAGCCCTTTTAAATGTAATTACACGAACATTAATACTTTAAGAGATACTTTTTTAATATTTTTTTCGATAAAACATGGTTATATTTTACCATTTTGGGGGGGGGGGGGCTTCAGCCCGAAAGCCCCTCCCTCCCCCCCGTGCTTGTGCTTATTATTTCATTAATAAAAAGAGAAAACAACACTTCATTTTTTTAAAACCAGAAATTTCTTATGATTTCTACGTGACCAAAGAACAATTGAAATTTAAAGAACATTGCCATATATCATCAGATTATATATTATTAATTTTATCAAAGAAGTTCAAGAATTTATTTTAGCCTTAATCAAATCAACAGGAGTTTCTTAGTCTTTTACTATCTTATACCATCTGTGAAGTCTTTTGATTTTGCTGAAGTAACATTTGTGTGAAGCTTGTCATAGTTTTTACTCTAGCTAAGAACAATTGTTTCCAATTATTTAGCATGCATAATGTAAGCACACTTTTATGCTTTCTCATTTCATAAAATTGACATTATAATTCAAAGGTGGAGCTGGACGAAGCTAAGTTGAAAATACTGAAGTTAAAACTTAAATATAGCCATGTCCATTAGATTTCAGCTTTTTTAAATATAATTTAAAAAAGAAGAAATTTCATTGACTTAAGAAGTAATGAATGAAGTTGGTCCACAACAAATAACAATGATCCAGGATGATGAAATTTCTATCAATTAACTTATTGCCATAGTAGTTCATTGATGTGTGACAGTTGCTGAATAGTAATATTTAAATAACTATTTAATTAAATATACTAATCAACCTATGTCAATAAATTATATATACATACATTTAAACACTCAATTTTACCAAATACCTTCATTACTCATACCTCTATTTGACCTTCATTAAGTGACGAGACTCCTAAGGGTTGCGCTGACACAATAGTAAGCCTTAGATTTTTATCTTGGATGTAAGCTGCACTAGGCATAGGATAATAATTGCCTTGCAATGGTAATTTATCCAATCTTTTTCTTTTGATCATCTATAACAGATAAAACAAATTAACAAGAAAGAAATGATCAACTAATAATATGTATATTGATGCAGTCAGTGCTAAGTAAGTTGACACATCCATGCCACCGCAGCAATTCATGTTTCTCTCCGATATACTTAAAGCTCTTCACTATATTGGATGGGCCTGAACTACCATAAAAAATGAAAATTTATCACAAGGATAGCCATTGTTTATGTTACCGAGTTACGTAATATTATTTTCCTAGTTCTCAACAGAGCCTAAATGAAGTGTTTAATGTTCTGCCAAAACCCATATCAACTCAAGCCATTCGTAATTATTTGTGGGAAATTGGTCTAACATCTTATGCCTCTTTGAGACGACCTGCAGCATCAGTGCGTCACCAGCAGATAAAAACAAGATCACAAAAACTATTAATTTTATTAAAACACCTTTTATAAAATTTTATAGAATCTTATTTATAATTTTAACTTTTAAAAATTAACAAATTTGATTATTTTAAAAAAATTCTGGAGAAAATAAATCATACATAACTAACAATATGCCTGTTCATTTTTGAGCCGTATATATAGACTTTTTTTTTAGTTACTATTAACTATCTAAATTGTTGGTGTTACACGGCTGGGGTGAATGTTTTGACAGATGTGATTTTAAATCACATATGTGACAAAATTTACAAACAATAATGGTGGAAAATTCAATGAACTTCGAGATGAATAATATCACTTTAAAAATCAATCAAACATTATTTAAACGAACCAATCGCAATAACTCAGAAAACTTTATTTCTAGAACACACATTGCCCTTCTATAGCTGATAACACATTAAGCATTTATCACAAGTTGCATATTGTAAACATGAAACAATTAAGAAATAAACAAATTCATTTCTAGAAATAATAAAACAAGGCATAAAGATAAGTTTTTACCTGGAATCCATTGAGATCTGTATAAAATTGAACACCACTCTGAATATTAGTAGAAAATCTCATAGCTAATTCATAATTTTCTTCAACAGACGCTATGTCCACGAGATTCCTAATCTCAATACCCAAATCATCTGGACCTAATACCCAGATTTATAAATAATATTATTATCATAAAAGCATTTTACAAACATATATCTGCTATAAAATTTAATATTAAGAGTCAAGATATTGAATATTAATATCTGCTTAAAAATTACTGATGTGAATAGTTATGGGTGAAACAGTATCTTTATGTTACAAATTATTGATAGTTTGTAAAGATTACGAATTTTTACTCACCTTTATTTAAAAATATAGTTAGACAATGATAAAGCTAATATGAATTAGAAAGATAACAAATTCTTATTTTTATAATAAAATTTGTACCTAGCACTAATTATGTTTATGCTAAAATGAATCAGCAATCAAAAAAATAAATATCAAATTATAAAACTAAATAGAAAAAAAAAATAAAGATCATATCAGACTAAAAATTCTAATATAATTTACATTAGAAATCATAGGATAGTTTCAGGAGCGTAGCCAGGGCAGCTAATACCAGCAACAAACTTCAGGTCACTCTTCCATCCACAAAAATTTTAAAAATAAAAAAGTTGGGAAATTTCAGTTTGAAGAACATACTTCAACAAACTGTGAAAATTATGGTAAAAATTTGCACTCCGTCACTAAAATTGAAAAGCAATACCAATACCTTTCAATATAAGGAATTGGAATTTTATCAATACAATGTTGTGTTTGAATAGAAAAGAAAATTATTGTTTAAAGTGACAACATTGGCAACAGGCAAGTAAAAAGTTCAAATCAACAAGAGTTGGAAAAATTAAAATGTTACTTTAACAGATAAATAATATATGAAATATTTTTTAAACTAAAATTCCAGGAAATTTTGTTCCGACTATTTAATTCATGGAAAATGTAATATTTTGCCCCTTCAAAAATAATTGTAGTAGCGATGTGTGTATCAAGAGAGCAAATAAAAAATTGTAGAGGAAATTAAGGTTATGCTAAAAGTGAGAAATGCTTGTTATTTTTTCGTCACAAAACTACTTAGCGTCTCCTATCATGAAATTTAAAAATTACAATTCACACAACCATTATCCTATCTACGGTTCTTCTTTATAAACGTGAAACGTGGCCGCTTACATTGAGGGATGAGCAACACCCTAAGGTTTTTGAAAATAAAGTATTGTGTAGAAAATTCGGACCTAAGAAGAATAAGTCAACCTGAGAGTTTACGTGGTTACACAGCAGCACTCCTATAGTATAGTGGTTCGCATACTATTCTGATATGATGAAGTTTCCCAGTTCAAGAATGGTTCCACCATATTCCTTTGGAGGGGCGGGGGGAAGGGGGGCCAAACGGGCTAACGTGTGTGTGCACAGCACCACGCGTTGCCTGGCAACCTGATAACCGAAGTTGGAGACAATAAAATTACGAGTTTGCGTCTCGGTGTTTAAAATCGGGAATCTTTTAAATCTTCTGCCCAGCAAAACCCCCTTATAGCCTAAAAGGCAAGCTAGGGGAGAAGAAAAAAAAAAATGGTTACAAAATGCTAAATTTGTGTGAACTGTATCCAGTTAATATAATTGAAGTGATTATATTGCGACAAATAAAATGGATGTGTAAAATTGTTGGGCTTGGCATCGAAAGAATTCCTAAAAGGTTATATGTGCTGTACTGACTGGAGAGATAAAGCAAAGGTGGGAGGATCACTTTAAGGGTAATCTGGTGGAACTGGGTTTGGATGGTGAACGATGGAGAGAGATGTGTAAAACTCAACTAGTGGTGTCAGCATCGAACCTTCGGGTTAGTTGAGCCTTTTTATCATTATTAAATAAATAAAACACTACAATATTTATTTCTGTGCATAGTGCGTGGAGGGCAAAAATCATATTTATGAAAAAACGCAATGGATAGTTCAGAATTTTCAGAGGTGTGAGTTCAATTTTGGAGTTTCAATCCCTGATTCACAAAGGAATGTTCATCTCTGTAATAGCTGCATAGTTTATAGCCTGCTAGGCACAAAGAAGGAGATATCAGAGTACCCCAAAAATTCACAAAATTGTACCTAACATACTTTTCACAGGGGTACCACATATATATGAATTTTTAGGTTATATTTGATCTTGGATGGCTATGTATGCCTCTCTGTTTTTAAATTTTTAAATAAAGGTGACTATACTAACACATACAGCAATGCATACATTGGCAAATAGAACAGTATTATGACAGTATGAAAATGATGTTTGTTTTTAATTTTGATATGGTCTATCCACTAAAGCTTAAAATATCTAAACTAATCACTAGAAGCTGATTATGGTACATAAAACAAAAATAAATACCATCACTATTATATAGTATCACAGAATGTTCAACGTTAGGGAACTTCACAATAACTTCAGATTTCACTTTTCCTTCAATTATTATCACTTTCGGATTAGTTACTTTTATTGTTTGCGCTTCACCGTCAGGCAAAAACAAATATGCACCACTCTTTTCACGGCCATGCGTTGTTGAGTAACTAATCAAAGAAAATCAGTTAATAATTAAATTTAACAAGCTAATGTGAAGTATTAATAAAGATAGTTCTAGTCTTACTGAAGAAAATCCAGATGTACAGGGATAGTAACATTCCTATCAGGTTTTTTAATCGTGATTGCTTTTAATAAGCCATTTTGGCTGAATGCAACAGAAATATTGTTGTTTTGAAAGGAGAACTCCCTTGAATTTATCACCTGTTTGTTTTCCCAATCTTCATCATATACACCAAGATTTGCAGAATCAAAAAAGCTCAACTTTGCATGATTATTTCTGAAAAAAAAAAATAAAATGTTATTCTCAAATTCAGTTTTATGATTCAAAAAGTTTTTTAAGAGTTAAGAATTATTTGACTGATCTTTTTTTATTATTATTATCTATTGTTTACACAAATGTAGACAATGTATTTTCGTACATATATAAGGAGTTGAAAAGTCAAAATATGATCATGAAAATAAATAATGACGAAAGAGCACATAGGTAATCGAAAGTTAAGCAATGTCAAATCAAGCATATTAGGTACAGTGCTAGCATGACCGCCCACTGGGGAAAGCCACACAGTTCAAGATTCTCAGAAAAATTTCTCGAGTATATGAGATTCATCAGCCTCAGGTAACTCACACTGACCTGAGCATAAGAGTGATGAACATATTCTGTGTAGGATGATCTGTCATCGCAATAAGGCCTCCAAGAAGACCATAAGGTGGTCCCAAATATCTTAATGACTTAGTGTCAATAGAGAAAAAATAAAATAAATGTTTACTTTAAATTTACATTTAAACTTAATGGAAACCAAAAAATTTTGTACATTGGAATAGGTGACATTTAAACTAAAGAACACATTATTAAAAGGACTGTTTATAAGAAAAGAAAAAAAAAAAGAATATTAGTTGAGTTATTTTATTTTATGATTTTAAAAATGGAAAAGGTGTACAATATCTTGGAGTGAGAATTAAATCTGGAGGAAGAAGCCTCAATAGATTAATAGCAATGTTAAAGAAAAACTAACTGTATGAAAACGTTTTTGAAGCAGTGTATGTACTTAATGAGTAAAATTCAGGAACAAGCCTATATAATTGAAACATAAAAATGAGGTATATTTACACTGATTTAATAGATACCTGTTCTCTTCTGCTATTTCAACTGAATAATATGATAATGAGAGAGGCTTGAGATGAGCAACAAAAGATAATAGATAACAACCTGCATTGCTTCTATGTAATGTACAAATACGACTCAATTGATGAGCGATTATCTTGCCCTCTGCATTACGGATCTGTAAAAGAAGTCACAATAAATTTATTTAAAATACAAATGTAATTTTAAAATATTAAAATTTACTAACTAAAAATGAATGAAGATCTACTACAGAAACAAGCACCACTAGAAAAACACAAACTTAATTAAATAAAAGGTACTGCTTTTCCAGAACTTGAAACAGAAAAAAAAAATTATTTTTAAAAAGTTTCGGTATCAAGGGAATTTTTATTATCGATAGTTTTTTTATTCTTTAGGAACTAGAACTTTCTCCCTTACAAATTTTCAAGTAAAGATTTTACATAACTTATATTTAAAAGTTCTGTCCATTTCGTTAAAAAGTTGATCTAAAAAATTACTTTTATTCATCGCCACTCAAACAAACGATACATTAAAATGATCACGTGTTATTTATTTAAGACAAATTTTAACTCTAATCCAAGTCCAATTATTGTTTATTGTTCATTTAATGGAACTTTTTTTAATAACTTGAATAAATAAAAGTTAAACTTTTACTATAAACATGGAAATTTATTACAAAAAAGTTTCAAGAACTCTTTTCCTATGAAGTTTCTCAGAAACTGTTAAAACAGAATTTTTTTTCCTAAAACGTTTCACGGAAATAGTTAAAATGAAATAAAAGTTTCAATCTCTGGTTTATTCCAGTTTTTAGAAAAATATATAAGGTTTCGCTTTAATCATTTAAAAAATTGGTTTTTGAAACAATATTTTCCAAAATGGTCTAGGTGCCAGCAAGAAAAAAATTATTTTATAATACAAAAATTAAGCTGCATGTAGGGAGCTATGATTGAATTAAGGAAGCTAAATTAATAACATCATCATCTCAAGCATATAAGAATATCAAATATGGCAGTGGTCAATAAAACCAAATCAATCTTTTTTTTTATTAATTTTTTTTATTACTGTTAGTTAATGATTACTCATAAAAATTTGTAAACACATGTAGGAAGAAAAGATCCATCACCACTAATTTTGGGTTTTCATTTAATTACAAATGCCTAAACTTCTAATTAAAATATAATTCCAAACTTACTTGAATCAGTTTATTTTCAACTCTTATTGAAATCACTTCTATTCTGTTAGAAGTTAATGGATTAAATATGAAAACTTTCCTTGATGAAACCCCGGAAGGGAAAGTAAGAACTATACCTTCGGCTAAATCATAGGGTACTTTTTGATGTTCATCAATAGTGAAAAATATCTCCTTACCAGTATATTCAACAGCCTGAAATAACGAAACAATTTGAAATATTCGTAATCACAATACAGGTAACTATAGTTTATAGAACTATAAACTATACACGATACCTTTACTGGTTATCTGGCTTTCATTCAGAAGATGATTATGTTTTTAAACAATATATTTTAAATGCAATTATAATAATAATTAATTTTTAGATGAAGACATTGAATTGGAAATAGTGTTAGTTAATTTTAAAACCATCATATAACTTGTAGTGTTACAACTAGTAACTATGTATTGAAAAATAAACAAAATTTTATCTGTCTGATCTCATCAGAGAAGAGCCCCATTAGTGGTGTTTTAAGTTAAGAGCAAGAGAAAATTAACTTGTATATTAAGTAAATAATTTTCAATATTTATTTAGGTAATTTTTAAAGCTTTCGGTAAAGAACAGCAAGAACTTCTTACTTACTATGATCACTCTAGGTTGACGGTTGAAATTAGGAAAATATATTATTGTAATTAACTAGTAACTAGTAATAAAAGTAGTACATTACCAATCATTCTGTTACAATGAATAAATTATTTCAAATATTTTATAACCTATATGATAAAATTGACGTTGCAAATATTAAATAAAGACATTCCTAACAGCATAGTTCTCTATTAACGTATGGAACTTTATAATAAACAAAATTAACAAAGATATTAGGTAATTGGTGCCTTACAAATAAACAGAATTACAGTAATAAGTGTCTGACTGAGGAAAAAGGATGTGAAGGATGATCATTTAAGAATGAGAAATTTAGAAAAAAAAAAGTTAAAATGAATGAAGTTTAAATAAAAAAATGTCATATTGTTGAGAACTTAATCTATATTTAGTTACCTTTCCATTATTCAGTAAAGCACACGCAGAAAGTTGAATAACATGCTGACACTTATGGATAGATTTGAGCATTCTGAAAAACAAAATTAAAGTCCCATAGTAT
Organism: Nezara viridula; assembly: GCA_928085145.1. Lineage (NCBI taxonomy): Eukaryota > Metazoa > Arthropoda > Insecta > Hemiptera > Pentatomidae > Nezara > Nezara viridula. The sequence continues at coordinate 26,181,267 of OV725080.1, forward strand.
GAAATTTAAATACATATTACAACTATAATCAGAAAAATTTGCAACAATGAAAATTTAATTAGAATGAAAAGCTAAACTCCAAAATTAGACTCAATAAAAATATTTTAAATTTCATAATCACTCAATTAATAAATTAGTTTCGAATTTTTAAAGTACCTGACTATAATGCAACAATGTAAAATATAATTTTATATTCTCTTTCACAGTTTGTCTTATCCTAGAAGCTGTCAGCAGCCTTGTTTCTCAGACACGCCTACGTGGCTTGGTATACACTGAAATTTGCAGTAGTTGTTGCATGTTATTATGTTTTTGATTATTATACAGAGTACCAAGGTACCCATGATGGATCATTTAAGTTCATTAAAGAAAGAAGCAACAAAGGAATGACAAGATCGATACCATTGGGAGTTACAAACAAAATGGAGTTGAATCAGCGACAAAATATAGTACAAATTGTAAGACTATGGACTAATCACAGGCACACAAAGAAATATCTCAAGCTTGTGAAAACTGAAAAAGAGAGCAATTGCAAAGTTTGAAAAGCACCAAAAGCCCCACGGTTCAGGCACATACTGTTTAAACATAGGGAATAAAGGAAAGAAAGAAAGTATGAAATAGCACTTGAGAAAGAAGCAACATTTCTAAAAAACTTAAATTAATAGTCAGCGCTACTTACCCATTTTTATCAAATTATCAACATCCGCCTGAATCCTCATAAATAGCTTCATCTCATTGTAACCTACAACTATTTTATTTACGAAAACTCATGGCATTGGAGTATTTTCAATTTGGAGGTCGGCAAACTTTGCTCATTTAATTAGGTACTAAAAACTTGTAAATGCCCATTTACTTTCAACTTGGATCATAAGATAATTCGATCACAAAATCGATAAAAAAGGTGATCTACAAAAATATTGGGCCGTTTGACCTATATCTGTCCTGCCCGCCCACCGACTTATTATCAGCCACAGAAAAACTTCAAGAAGACTTGGACAGGATTTGTGACTGGACAAGAGCTAACAAGTTAAATTTGAATGCAGAAAAGACGAAGGCAATCTTAATAGGCTCCAATCACCTCCTTAAAATTGTTCCTAATATTCCAACTCTGTTCTTACATGATAATCTCATCAAATTCTATCCTTCCATCAAAAACCTTGGACTGATCTTTGATCAAACGCTTTCCTGGAAAAATCATATATCCAACATCTCCCGCCGTACCATTTCCACCTTAAAACGTTTAAATTACTCTTGTCACCTATTTCTGCTTGAAACCCGTAGGCTCCTAGTAACTTCTTTAATTTTTTCCCACTTTGACTAACGCTGTACGGTATATGGGGACGACTCTGGGGATCTCAAGGCAAAATTAAAATGTTTGATAAATTGCTTTGTACAATTCATCTTCGGGATCACATGGGACGCCTCTGTTTCCCGTTTTTATCCAGAATTGAAGTGGCTTTATCCTTCCTACCATCATAAGTATTTCCTGGCATCCTTCCTTTTTCAAGTCATCCAATCACACCATCCTTCATACATCTCCAAGCTCCTTTAATTCAAATCTTCTGTTCGTTCCCGCAATACTCGTTCCCGGTCTTCTGATTTATACATAAGGGCCCACCGAACTGCTGCTTTCCACAGATCTTTCATTATCCGATCCTCATTCCTATGGAACTCCATCCCTCCCGACATCCGTCAATCCAAAACCCTTCCTACCTTAAAAACCCGCCTGTTCAATCATTTCTTATCCATCCAGTCCCCATGAAATTGTAAATAGTTACTACTGTAAATATGAATATGAATTACCAGATCGTTCTTCATTATTTTTACTTCATGTTTATTTTCAATGTTTCATTATTAACTGATTTAATTAGAAAGTAACTTATAATTTCTTTTATTTTGACTATTCACTTACTCTATTTTTTTGTTTATGTATGTCACCTTTTTTTCTTGACTTTGTGTTCAAATTATCTTACGATCAAAGTGGAAAGCAAATGGGCATTTACTTATTTACATGGGGAGTTTTTACTACTTAATTAAATAGACAAAATTTGCCAATCTCCAGATTAAAAACGCCCCAATTCCCGTGAATTTTTGTAAATAAAGTATTTATAGTTTACGATGAGATGAAGCTATTTAAAAAATTTCAGGCGGATGTTAATAATTTGATAAAAAGGTGTCTGTACCACGGACTATAAGAGAAGATTAAAATATTTTTCACAAGGATACAGTGCAGAATTTAGTGAAGAGGAAAATCTTAAGACATCTTTTGTTTTTACAGAAACACATATTTCTTTAAAAATGTATAGATATGTATATAAAATAGGATTTGATGACACATCTTGATGGTCAATTGTAATAATAAAGAAATAAATAATTTTATATTATGGTTTCAAATCTGTACAATAATACTTAATCTCTTTACCTAGCAGCATAATCTTGTACAACATGGTCTTTCGCCGTGCCAGTGATACCATCATGATGCTGGAATAGAGATAGATTAGATCTTGCATCAGTCAGGTTCAAATTTAAATGATGAATGATCTTCAACTGACTATTTTCTCTAGCTAATAAACTCAGAATCACTTCAGCACTCCTAAAAATAAAAATAAAATCATAACTCAATTAATATCACTAACTAATTTACTTCTTACAAGCCTACTTAAATAGTTAAATATATGCTCAAATGGGTTAGTTAATGTTTAATTATTTAAATATATTATTGGAGCTAAAAACTTATTACAATATGTTTTACCAACACGTAAACTCAACTTGAAAAATTGTCAGTGGCATGAATGTATTCATTCACAAAAGTACAATAAAATGTTTTTTTAATTATTGAATTTATTACATATTTTTAGTTTGGAAATTTCATTTAGTTTCTGTTAAATATATTAATTTTCAGAAATCATTTAAGGCAGATCATAATCATCTCTTTCATGAGTATAATTCATATTATAATAGTATGTTTTATATTAATAGAAACATGGGGATATTAGGTAAATACCAATGATTAAAAGGAGAAGTCAGAAATCATCACTCTCCATTTCTTTTTATTTATGATTCATTTATGACTATATACAACAGATATTAATTTTTATGTTCCAGACAATATATTGTACATATATTTAATAACAGAAATTAGTTTTCCACTTGAGAGAATATTTCTCCTTTCTTTAATCATCAAATTCTTTCCTAGTTTATGTTTAGCTGAATCCCATCAACTATAATTTCAGATTAGATAAATAGACAATTTAAATTGCATTTCTTATCACTTTATAATTATTACATCTTTCACATGTATGAAATATTAGTAATAAAAGGTTTTATATTTCGACTATGATTATTTCAATCAGTTCCTCTTGTTCATCATTTTATCCAAGCAATGATTATCAAACAACTTTTTTATATACTAAAGAACGTTATAGGTTCCACTTATTACTTGTAATGTGCCAATATATAAAATTTTGTTTTAATAGAAAAAAATCAAGACAAATATGCATGAACTTTACAACTTTTGATACACTATACATCAAGAAATTTAAAAATAAGAATATATATGATTTTCTATATAGAACGGAAAAAAAATGAATATCTAGAAAAAAAATTAAGTTATCTAGAAAAAAAATTAAGTTATCGTATGTCAATAATATAAAAAAAAACTTGCCTAAGATATGACATGAGAACACGATCCATTCTTTTATAGAAAGGACGTGATGTGAAATATCCACTCCAATAGTGATTTTCACGATCTGCATAAGTGAAAAAATCTCCTGAAAGCGTCGGAAATTCATTGAACGCTTTGTCTTTATTAAGTGCATTGAAGTAATCACTCAGTGTTCCAAATTGTGCCTGTGTATTATAAAATATTTAACAATATCATTTGGTAAGTTTGATTAAACAAAATGCTAACAGTGCTTCATTTCAAAGTGGAACTAGGGTAAAGAATATTTCAAAAGGTGAGGTAGTTCATCAAATAATCTAAAACTATTTTTAAACATTCTATGTATGGGAAGGAAACTGATATCGAACAGAGCCTTTAACATTTAAATGGTACTAAATGTTAAATGTCTGGTTGGTAGTAGGATCAAGATCACACCAATCACATCCTAGATAGAATTTTCAAAGAAGCACTCACTTATTGGCCTTGGTTTGAAAATATTTTAACTAACAAATTTGAGAAAATTTAGTTTTCACTGAGAAATCAATCACAACAAAGTTATCTGTGTCCCAAATGAATTTTAGGGCCATCAGTTGAAAAATAAAGAAACTAGCAGTGTGACATGGTTCTAACTGCAATACATTACTTGATTTAGTAGTTATTTTAAAGAGCATTAAACAGGAAATTTTATTATCATTTACATTATTAGTAAAGACCTGTTCTTTGTATATAACATATTTGAATCGGTTATTTCAGAGACTACGTATATCATCAACGAATACAACTCACAGGATTAAGGTATTGTACAGACAAAATTGTTAGTTTAATTAACAAAATATTCATACCACAGTCAATTGTAACTTTGAAGCTCTTTTTCTCAAAATTATAGTAAATGCAGTCAGAACCTTTTTAAACCAAAACCACAACTTGACAACCATTTCACAGGTGGGTTCTTTTCAGTTGAGGTCAGGGGTTTACCCAGGATTCTAGTCAGATACTTTCCATAATTTATTTCTAAGGAAGATATGGAGATCCGTCGCCTCCACAAAATTTTGACACACCCAGCTACTTTTGGGACTCTATGTACAGTGTGTTCATTGTGATCTTGATCAAACTATCAAAGAGACGTGACATTTGAGAAATAGTACTAATTTAAATACCAAATTATAAATTGAAGTAATATAATAGATCTGATTCAATTTTAATTTTTTTTTTAATAAATGTTTTTTTCAGTAGAAAATTCTCATATAAATACTATAGTCAAAAGCTGTTTATTATCTAAATAAAAATAAAAATTAAGATTAAAATATGATGAACGAGACCTAATTTAATAAATAAATATAGTTATAAAATTTTCTGTAGGTTTTAAATGTGGGCAAAAAATTGCTCATTCAGTATTATAGCTATCTGATTATTTAATGTTATATCAACAATAGAGGATAAGATGATCCTCGGTTTTACTTAAACTATACCAGAAATTGATAAAAAAAAACTTACATGAGCATTTAGATGAGGATTACTATTGATATAGTCAAATATTTTCTGATAATTTGTGTATTGAAGATCCCATTCAGTTGCATGATCATACCTAAAATCATCACCCAAGGGTACAAAGAGAACATCCGTAGCATAAAGTTGAGCTTTTTTCCTATACTGATCAAGAAGTAGCTCAGACCTAAAAATTTAAACAAAAAATACTAACTAAAAAATAAAAAATAAATTTTCTTCTACTCTACGCATACTTTTGAGTGTGTCATTTCCAAGATTTATTAGTTTTTACAGTTCCTTGCAATTGGCTATTGATTAAAATATCAAACTAATGTTACAAACTACTGATTTTAGAGGTCCAGCCTCATATTATTTCTATCATATTAATTTAAGGATAAACTTTATTGGCTGAAAGCCTGGGTACCTGAACAGTATACAATCCTGGGTACTTTAGTACAGTGTAAGTAACAATTTTTATATGTATTGATGCCCCAAATACAGTGCCTCTATCGTGACATTTTTGTTCTTGCTCATTGAACAAATAAAAGTTTATAACTTTAAATATAATAACAATATAGAATTTATCTACATTATTTTATGTAAGAACATAAACCAAAGGGATTCAGCTGTTGAAGACATTCTCACCTTTGTGCAACATTTTCTTCAGTAATTTTTTGAGGAGGTACATGCCATGGACATGACAAACCATATCCTGGTAATCGTTTAAAATCAAACTGACAACAAATTTTGGGATCTGGCCCACAAGTATGAGGTACATCGTAGCTATAGAATGGCATCATATGTGTCATCAATTCAGTCCAGCCATTATTATCTAAATATACATAAATGGACTATATACATGATGGTGAAAGAAAATAAGGATTAATATATTAAAGGTGTGAAAAAACAATATATTTTTCACATTAAAAGATAGGATTTCAATCTTGCAATAATAATATAATACAAGAATGAAAGGTTTGTTATCAATCTTAACTTTATTTTGATATATATAAATAAGAAAGTAAACTTTTAAACTTACCCCATAGCTGCCTCCATCTAAATTCCAACTGTTTATGTTGAGCAAGGTATTTCTTTACCTCATAATGAGTTCTTTGAACTGCTAAGGCTTTGAATCCAGATTTCTTTAAAATATATGGAAATGTAGGTGAAAGGCCGAATGGATCAATAGACCAACTATGTCTATAACAATAAGGTACAAACTCTTCAGAAAATTGTTATGATATTAGCATGCATTAAGTATAAATATAATTATAGACCCTTAGAAACCTAAATTAAGTAAGTGAATATAAAGTAAGCATTTGAGATTCCTAGAGTATACCTCAAGTAACTTAATTATTAATTAAAAAGAATTAAAATAAAAAAATTTAAAACGTACCTTGGCTTGTAGCCCAGGTTATTCAATAGCCATTGATGACCATGCAGCAATTGTTCTATGACGGAATAATAATGAGTATTAGCTTCATCTGCCATCACCCAGCCACCAGTAACAAATTCCAACTGCCCACGTGACAATAATCTGAAAATATTTCAAAGTAAAACAGACTAAGTTTATTTTAAATATAATAACCATATAAACATAAATCCCACCCTCCTTCAGCTATAAAATTTATTTCTTACACAGCAATACAGAATCTTTCAGTTTCATGTGTTCTTGCCTCATTGGTGTAAAAGATCTTACTTAGATGCTTATGTTAGAGGCAAACAGTCCAAAAGGTACTCTCTTCTCTATAAGAGGAATACAGAGAAAACTACTGGAATATTCAATGGCAATATATGATTATGTAATCTCCTTTATGTTTAGGGGAAAAAGATTGGCTATGGAGATGATAGCAACTAGCTGGTTGAACATTACAACCTTCATTTCACCAAAGAAATAACAGGCTCAAAAAATGACTAAAGCTGGTATGGAGACAAATCAGTACAGTTAGTAAACAAAATAATAGATTACAGATATAAAATAGATAATTAATACTGATAAATGTGAACTAATTGTTATCGCTGATGTTATAGAATTGTGTAAAGTGTGTTAGGTAGTTACACATATTTTGTGAAAAAATCACCAACAGACCTAAGCAGAGTATTGGTGGAGAAAACTACCCCAAAGAACTGGTGGTCCTTTTTGTCAACCACTGATGACTACCTTCAGATTACTGCCACGTACTAACCAAAGTGGGAGTCCAAAATTTATTTCTCAGGGCCACCAAGAAATAAATAACAACTGATCAAGGAAGGAATTGAACGTATAAAATAAATCACAACATTTTTCTTAAAAAGTTATAATATACCAGATTAAATCATTATTTATCTTACAACAATCTTTTAATATAAATATTAAAAAAATGTGTTCAATATAAACATTCAAAATATAGAGAACTGATTTCTGTGATGTACAGAGGATAATTAAGGCAAAAAGTTATAATTAATTTTAAGCACATAACTCACAATTTAACACTTTCTTTAGTTCTATGAGGGATTTCAGACCACCACAGAGAAAAATATGAAATCTCAGCCCAAATGAACTTTCTTCTTTCATCTTCCAACAATTTAGGAACCATATAATTTAATATTGATCTTGTTTGAGAAATGTAATATTCTTCAAATGTTTTTTTCCAACCTAAAAATCAGATTGATTTAAAAATTAATACCTCAAATGGATACCATAACTACTAAATTTAAATGCAATAATAAATTAACCTGGGTCATTGTGAGAATGAGGGCAAACAAATATTTTTAACTTCTTATTCCTATTCCATTGTCTTTCATCATAAACTACATTCCAGCCTTGTTTCCAAACACCTCCATCAACGTTATCAAATGGAATTTGATCATAAACATGTCCCATCTGAACAAAATAAGTTGATTATTTGCTTTAAAGAAAGATACTTACAATGATATTAATAAAAAAATATATAGGGTTACAATACGTATGTAGAAAAAAAAAAACTGTACCACTACAACCCATGAAGGGTCTTTGGTTCAGTACTTTCTAAGGGAGCACTAATCCAAGTTGTACAGAGAGGAGATTGGATTGGGAACAAGCTTAACAATCAGGTTTCATGTTATAGAGGCTGGATGTGCCGAGGGAGGTCTCCTGGCCCAGGATCGATTCACAAAAGATGTAACAAATTAAATAATTATAATTACAGAAAGTGAAGGCAAGGTTAAGCCCTCTGACTTAACAACACTTCGACCAATTACTGAAAGCCGAGATAAACCTGTAATGCACATTATCACACAGCAATTAAAATTATATAAAGTGACATTTTCTTATTACTTTTGGTCAACTAAAGAAAAATGGCTCTATGGTAGGTAGTAATGATGAGTTATTGTTATTAAAAACATGAAAAAAACATATCTTATGGTAACTAATTTTTTTTTAATAAAACCACCTTTAGCTCATTAACATATATAGATAATACACACACTAAAGCGAACCTACATAGAAAGCATTCATCCAAATGGTTAATTACCTATAATTGGGATTAATAAAATCATTCTTATATTAATTAAACCATGACTGTCAGACTTCTGCTTGCTACTTTTGCTCCAAAAGTATACAAGCCTCCAGTAGGGGTTAAACTAGCAGGTAAAATTAATTTTTTTTTTCGAGCACAAGTCAAAAAAAGCCAAGGAATTAAAACTAATTAAGGCTCCAATTTTAACTAAAAAGGTTCAGTCAAGAATTACTTTTTTGGCGTCTTTGAATTTTATTTACGACTGGTCTCATAATTTAACAACAATTGATTGGGGAAAAGAGCAGCTGAAACTATCAGAGAAACGTGTGGTCGAATGGAACAGATTTTTTAGAGAAGTTTGTACCCATAAGATGTTATACAGATCAACTAAAAAAATTGGAGGGGCCTGGAAAATTGGTTGAAATAGATGAGTCTCTTTCCTAAAAGAAAAATCATGTAGGGAGAGTGCTCCCTGAACAATGCATGTTTGGCAGAGTTTGTCGAGCTTGTATAGAACCGCTATATATTCTGACTATTGGAGCGGATACAACACCCAACAACTAAATGAAGCAAATTACAATCATTTCCAGGTTAATTGTGGCAGTGGGTCCACAGAGAAGAGGAGTCCTTCCTCGCTATTTTAAATAGCATTAAGCTATTTCGTCTCTCAAAATAAATAGTGTTTTGTTATTATTACATTTGTTTTTGTCTATTTCAATTTCCATAAATATAAATAAGAGTGTAGATGTTATCAGCATCAGAATTATCAGTGTTCAGGTTATAAACAATGGCGACTAGCGGTGCGTAGTGATGGACTAACTTACAAGCACCAAATTTTTACCTAAATTTATCATATTGTAACAAAGAAAATTATGTACGTAACAAAATCTAAATAATTAAGAAATCAATATGCTGGTTCCAAATGGCATTTACCTGTACATCCACTTCTGGCAAATCTATTGGCGCAACACATGATGAGAGAGATTCCTTACCCTAATCATGAAACATTTAGTATTAGTAATAAGAATGAGTAATTCCTTAATATGAAAGTTTTTCAGGATAAAACAGAGTAATTTAAATAATTAAAATATTGGTTTTACCGAAACATTAGTTTTGACTTTAATTGTATGCTCCAACTTCACATCCTGGTGTCCATATGATAGTCGAGAATGAAAGGGTTTGGGTCTTCTCACCTTCCAAACATGAAGAAACATTAAAAATGGTTATTTCATCTTTTAATCTGATCAATGTATAATTATAAATAGATTTCTTACTGATTTCTGTTCATTAGTTAAAGTGCTGTCGAGCAGTAGATACAGCCCGATGCAAACCATGACAAGGAGTGTAGTACCCACAACAGCTAGTCTTTTTATTCTCATCGTATCTTTTCTTATAATTAATAAATTATTACAAGTTAACTACTTATCACAGTATGATTTAAAATTAAATAGATCCATAAACCTTTTAAAAATGATAATGAGTGAGAACCAACTAAATACTATAAAATAAATATTGCCGTGCTAGAGATTCTTATATCTATAATTTATAATATCAAATCCACCGATAATCAGATCTTATTTATTTCTTCTAGATTAAATAATAAAAAAAACAAAAAAACTATCAGATCTTTCATTGCTGATAACTCGAAGGTTATAAATTTCAAACACTTTGGCAGGAGCGCATTCTATTGATTTGACACTAAAATACTAACCACAGCATAGCTTAATATCCGTGTCTAATCTGGTTGATATAATATTATATCTGAAATTACTGTCTTTGATATTAATGTTTATAACCAAATTTACGAGCAAAATATTAAAACTTGCATTATAATCTTGCTTCTACAGATCATTGAAGATATTAAATATTGACTTTTTACATAACTTACACCAATATTTGGACAAGGTCTCCTAATGGATTCAGTATATTTGTATAAAAATGTGTAAACTTAACGGGTAAACTTTTATACGAGGTGGTGATTACTTTCACTTACCTATAAATGTAAAATATAGTAAAAGTAAGTATTGCGATCGTGAATATTTTCGAATTTGAGTTTTCAACTGAAATACGCATTTTGAGGTCGCCTGAGTTCAAAACGTGTATATTGTGTATGGCGAAAATTGAGGCATTAAAAATTTTGTGGGAGTCACATTTTGACAGGTTTTTTTAATTTTCGAAATGAGAATTTCAACCAAAGGATAAGTGGAAACATAAAACACACCGCAAACAGTGTAATTGTATATGATCTAAAAAATTTTAAATTCTACATTCGCTTGTACAGTTTTTCAGAAAAGAACAATAATACATTATTATCAATATAAAGGATTGATGGTTCATGCGCCATTGATCTTGAGAGGGGATGGGCACATCTGAGAATGAATGTGGAGCTCTAAATGAAACGTAGTTGAGACTATCGTATCAATTTGTTTTTTTAAACCAGATAATTTTTACTCCGGCGGGGATCTTAATTCTAGCATTAATCCACTATAGTTAATATTTAGAAATGAACTTTACACGCTCACGTTTATTATTACAGGGCAACAATCTCTAGGTAGATCTCAGAGGTGTGCAAAATGCTAGTATCGGTACCAACAATTTTATGCAGCATCCCGTAAAAATGTATAAAACACGTCCGCTACCACAACATAGTTATCATTCCAAAGCCAACAAAAATCACCATAAAAGCTGTAGTAGATTTGAGAGTTTATATATCTTGATAATGGTTATTGGATTAGATATATAATTCATTCTCAAAGTTGAACTTCTTCCACCCATATGCCTTTCAGCGTGGGGGTTCCGCCGTGGCAAGATTCCTCATTTCTCATTATATCTTCCTTTAGCGACTCTCTATTTATTTCATGTGGGAGATGTATGAGATTTTTGGCCGCCCTCTTCGTCTTTTTCTTATGTTTCTTCCATGATTGTTATCGGGTCTCTTTGGTGGTCCATGCAGCAGACCTGTACTTCCAATCTCATTTTACTCTCCTCTAGGGTTTCCGTTACTGAATTCTCTAATAATATCTTCCCAGACACGGACAGTTTTTTCAAAAAAAGTAAAAAAATATCTTGTTTGATTTCAATTTTTTTTGTAACATCTATTACCTTTAAAACGAAATCATAAACATCCCGCTGGCTCTATGTATGTAAATTTACTAGTACTTTGTGTTCAAAAAAGTGTTAAAATTCCTCTGTTTCCGCAATTTTTGAAAATGTACTCAAGAAAATAGTATTTGAAAAAATAGATTTATAGTTCATTTAATATCATTAAGTAATGAACAAAAAATTGTGTAAATTGGAATCATGCTTGTTTAAAATTTATGGTATTGTAGCGATTTCACAAGAAGTTATGGAGGATAGCTATATGAAACTGTTTTCTCTTTGTCAAATACCTCTATCCTAACAGAATATTTATAACCTTCGGTGTCGAGGTTATATTGTTTGTTTAGTAAATTAAATATTTAATAAAAATCCCATTAAAAAGTTGTTTATTCTTTATTTTTAATACATTTCTTTTTATATATCTAGTCATTGAAGTATATTTCGTTTGCTTATTTTTTTAAATGCTCTCATCATAGTTTTTATTTTTTAAAAATTGTAATTAATTCTGATATGAGTTCAGAAAAAATTACATCTTCAGAAGTTCCTCTGCTTTTTAAAAATAGTTTACATTGGAATATTTTAAATTGGTCAGTGGATGAATGGAATTATTTTTTAAATGATTCTTCTGTTAAATACCCATTTCGAGTTGGTTCAAGGCTTTGTTCTCTGGTATTTGTTTCTCTGTGATTATTATAGATCTAATAATATAATATAATTTGTTAATGTATGTATTTTAATTATTAGATTTAGTTCATTTATATTAGCATCATCCTGCAAAATTATTACATGCAATCATCTTTTCTTACCTGAAACCACCCATTTAGGCTGGTCACTCATAGAGTAATCGAATTAATGAAAGATTAAGGAATTCTTTAGAAAAGTGTACCTGTGAAGGTAGTACATTTTTGTGGCTATGGTCCTGGCATCACAATAATATTTAGATGACTTGACATATAAATAATAGAATTAAATTTATTATTATTGTCCATTAACTACCAGATTTTTGGTGATTGCAAACTTCTCATCATTTTACTTTGCTGTATAAACTATCTAGTAACTTGTACCTATATGATGGATATAATATTACACAAATTATTTGTAATGCTGGTTAAATAATTTATTAGTTATAAATTAAAATTATAATCAGTAATAATAAAGAAATATATTCTAACTAAGCAGTGCCTTTTATCTTGATTATTCAGAATAACAAGCAATGACTTCATATAAATATGTATTTGAACGAGATTTAGCTCTAGCAAGTCTGTAAAATTATAATTATATTTTAAAGTCAATTAGTTGTTACTTTTATATGGTACATTTCAACGGTGCCATTATATATATATGTTTTTTTTTAAGGAACCTCAATGGGAAAGGAGTTGTGAAATTGCAAATATGACATTTTCTGACTTTTTTAAAAAGTTTAATGAGGAAAATAACTTAAAGAATTGGTGGTATTTTGACTATAAACATATAGAAGAATGGTTAAGTGGAAAAGCAGATAAAATGGTCTGTTTGATTAAATATTTCACAATTTTAAGGTTTATATGGAAATATAATTTGTATTTATTTTCAGGATATTAATTGGAAGGATTTTGGGCATCCTGAGATTACAGCCAAAGGCTCTACGCTTTGGATAGGAACAAAAGGTGCCCACACACCATGTCACGTAGATACCTATGGTTGTAATTTAGTTGCACAATTGTATGGAAAGTAAGCTCTTGATCAGTTATTGGTTATTCTATTATTTTATTATTATCTATAGCACATTTCTATAAAAGTTTTGTTAATTCTTTGTGACTAAGATTTCTTTTTTCTTTCAAAAACTTTTTATGAGAAAGAGGTGGTTTTTATTTCCACCATCTGAAACCAACAACCTTAAACCTACAAGGGTACCTTATGAAGAATCAAGCGTTTACAGCCAAATCAATTTTTCTTGTGGTTGTAGTGACTTTTCAGGTGTGGTATTAATTTTTTTTATACAAATAGCTGAAGTATTTACTACTTATTAATATTAATTATATCAAAATATATATTCATTATATATAATTGAGAAAGGGAGTGGCATGACTCTGTAAGGCAGTGTCCTATTTCCCTTGCCCTGATTCGAGTCTGTGACAAATAATCATGTAATCAGTTATATAAGAATAACCCTGAGATTGGGAGACTTTCCTGGTGCACACACAGCCTCTATATAGTGGGTACTCTTAATTGTTTGAAAACTTAGTGTTTGAGCCATGGCCTGACCAAATCATCTTATACAACCGTTGGCTTAGAAATAGTACTTCTTTCCCAACTTTATCAGTTGTAGTGGTACCGGTTATAAAATCGAATGATCACATATCATTAAGTCTTATTTCCTTGGTGAAAAATTGGTGCAAGTGCCATGGAATGCTACAACACTCACTGTCTTGTTTACTATTGTCTCTATCTCAACAAATTTTGTAGAGTGAGCTGAAGTTCTCCTATAAGCAAGGATATTATTGATAAAGTTCCAAATACTCTAATACCTCTAGTTCTTAAAAGTAAAAACTATTTGACCAATAGAAAAACCTGTAGAACACAATGTTTTTTTGCCATAATCAGTGTTATAATGGCTGTTTTCTCTATATAGTTAGTGTGGAAGTTGGCTACTGTCCTATTACACTACTGTCTGTTGCTGTATTTTAATTTTTAATAAATAATAGTAGTCTCATGAGAGTGACCAAATTAATTCAGATGGTGATGATGATATCAAGGCAATATTTTTTTTATTAGAGCTATGTTTTATTAAAAAATAAATTTATTTTGAGTAACACGAACAGTGTTATTCAAAAAGACCACCTCCAATATAATAGAATAAATATATTACTTATTATTATTATTATATAAATATTATATTATTAATTACAACTATTTACTTATTCCCAGATTGGTTTGGTAAAAATCATTGAGCATTCTGATTTCTCATCCATTCATTTGTTATTCATAAATTTTATTATTTGTTTATCTCCTTTTAAGTAAATGAATAGTAATCCTGTCTGACAAAAATTAGATGAGCCAGATACTTTTTAAAACTGCATCTTATTGTAAAGCTGAAACGTTCCAAAATAGATTTTTTTTTTCAATTGTCCATAGTAGTTACTGTGGATGGTCTTTGCTAATGTTTAAACTCTTTTTAAATTATAACTATATATAACTCTTTTATATATAACTACTAAATATAAGCATGTATTACGAATAAAAATTATTCCTATATATAAGCATTATTATTCCTGTAATTACACTTCGATTTATTTTTTCCCTTCAAGGACCATTTATACATAATTTTATGTAGTAAACATCATTATTAAAAATAAAAAAGTCTCCCCAAAAAATTAGATTCAGGGCAATCGCTGCAGGACACCGACCTGGAGAGGCATCCCTTAGGATGCCAGCCGATCTTCAGGGGCTTGCCAATTGTTAGAAATTTTTAAAAAATACAAAACGTATTAAAATAATTCATTTTAGCCTATCAATAAAGCAGCTGTATTAGAGAAATATTGAATGAAATAAAATTCAAATATTACATAATTTAAAATAGCTTAGGAAATAAATTAAATTTTTTTAGGGGAGGAGGAATGATGTAATTGCTCAGCAGTGCCGAATGTCTAAGGCCGGCACAGATAATAATAATCACAAAATAGATAAATAATAATAATAAACATTTATTCTTGGTATTATTGTCTATTAAAATAAAATAAAAAGTCTAAAAATTTCTTTTATGAATTGGAAAAGTTGTAGTTTTATTTTGAATGTAGGATCCCAATATGTCTTATATTGTACTCCAAGCCATATATACATAGTCCGTGGTACAGACCCATTTTTATTGAATTATTAACATCTGCCTGAAAGTTCGTAAATAATTTCATCTCATCGTAACCTACAACTATTTTATTTACGAAAACTCTTGCAATTTGGGCATTTTAAATCTGGAGGGAGACAAACTTTGTCTATTTAATTAGGTACTAAAAACTCGTAAATACACATTTACTTTCTACTTGGATTGTTAGATAATTTGATCACAAAATAGATAAAAAATGTGTCCTACAAATATTGGGCTGTCTGTCCTATATAACCTCATTATTTTAAAATTTTTGGAGGTGTTGGTCATGCCAAATGCCTCAATATTTTTGAAGGCCACATTTTTTCTTGATTTTGTGATCAAATTATCTTACGATCCAAATAGATAGCAAGTGTGTATTTAATTAAATAGACAAAGTTGCAAAGTTGTTTGGTGGGACCTGCACTCCCAAATTATCAAAATCACAAGGCGACATAGGTCAAAAGGCCCAATATTTTTGTAGGCCACCTTTTTTATCGATTTCGTGATCGAATTATCTTATGATCCGAGTTGAAAGCAAATGTGTATTTACAAGTTTTTAGTACCTAATTAAATGGGCAACGTTTGCCAACCTCCAGATTGAAAACGCTCCTATTCCATAAGTTTTCATAAATAAAATAGTTGTAGGTTACGATGAGATGAAACTATTTTTGAAGTTTCAGTCGGATGTTAATAATTCGATAAAAAAGGGTCTCTACCACGGACTAACAGTGTGGCATTAACAGATCTAAAACCAGGATTTACTTTTGGAGAAAGTGATCCTTGGAGGCTAAAAACAAAAAAAAAAAAACAACAACTAAGGAGTATGCTTTAGACCACACGATAGAATTAAGACAAGATTAATAATATGAAATATACTTATAAGTAATAGCTCATTATAAAGGAGATAAAATGCTGAACAATACCCTTGCCTACATTATGGAGGTCTGACTTTTAATCTATATATTCAATAAAGCTCATTAATGTTTGGTTTATGACACTATTTTGTCCCTTTTTGCCTCTCTAACATGTTGTCACTTTAAGGTATACTTTTGAATAATAGCTCATTACAAAGAGGATGAAATGATGAACAGTTTCCTCACTAAAAATATACAGGTCCGAATTTTAGTTTTTGAGATATTTTAATCCATATGTATAAACTCTTCAATTAGTCGACTCCAGTCGTGTTTACCTGAGCGTTACAAATCAGAGATTTGACGGCTCAATCTAATTCACTTTCCACAAAAAAAATGAAAAACAGGCCTAAAATAGTTTTCACTTAAAAAAAAAATATAGGAACTTATTAATGTATTTAAAGCTAAATTTCTTCTTAACACCTGTTTAAATTTAAGAGCTTTTTTTGCATATAATTTGAAAAGAGAATATATTGTAATTGTTCAAGTATTTAGCTTAGATTATTCACAAAAACAAATAAGAACCAATGAAAAAATATATTATTTTCCATTTTGGGGGGAGGCTTCAGTCTGGGCAGGCTTCTGAAAGCCCCTCCTCCTAGATCTGATAGTATGGGATATTAATTTGTAATTTGAGACAAAATTTTAGTGATATGTAATAATAATAAAAGACCTTTCAATTCATAATCACCCAAACTGAAATAAATATGTTTTTTTTAGCTATTGCAAATATTTACATGGTTGATTTAGAACCAGGAGATGTACTCTTTGTGCCATTTCATTGGTGGCATTATGTAGAAAATCTTTCCTCTGCTATAAGTGTTAATACATGGATCCCTTGTGTAAGATTTTATTTCTATTTTATAATTGATTTTTCATTATTTTGTTTTAATTCTTTATTAGCATAATAATGAGCTTTAACATAAAATTTTATTTGTTTTTAGTCACTTCAGATGGTTACCTGATTATATATAATTTTATAGTTATAAAGGAATTTACTGTTATTATTCTGATTAAAAATTCCTTTTCCCTCTCTAGTTAATTAACAAAACAATATAATAAAAGTAGTCATCTTATTTTTTTAAATAGCATAATTTATATAATATAAGGTTAGTAAACGGCCTTTATTTAATTCCTCATTATTAATAAAGCCTTGAGGAATGTAATGATGACAGATTCTTTAAATATGTGTAATCTGATAACTTATAGTAAATTATAATATAAAATATAGTATTATTATTAAAATAGATAATTATAATATAAAATTAAATTATAGTAATTTTTTTATATAGATATAAACATAAATTTATTTTTCGTCATCCATAGTTAGTTTAAATGACTACTTATTAAGAAAATCAATCAAACAAATTACTTATCTGCTTGATTATTTTATTTGTATGTTACAAGCTCATTAATATGAATTTATAAACTTATTAAGATGTAAGAGATCATTCATAGTGTGAAGTATATCATGGATACATTTTTTTAGAAACGTGATGAAATCTGTCGTGTCGAAGAGTCATTAGTCAAGTACTTCATAGCGTCTGTGTGTAAAAATGTTTCTCCGGAGGAGCTGAAATTTATTTTAAATCCAAATGAGGTAAGTAATGTTTTAAATCTTATCATAAATATTTTTATTTTGTTTTTCACTGCTTGAATAACCTATTGCGAAGAGATCAAGGAGAGAAGATTGTAAGTTGAGAGATTTTCCAAAAGTTATGAAAATAAATTAATGTGAAAACAGTAAAAACTTATTATTATTTTCAGCCATAAGGACCGTCATAGATGTTTTGCCTTCTTATATCAGCTATGGAAAAAGATGTGCGTAGGTGATCTCCATCCATGTCCCTACCATTGCAGAGCAGGTAGGGGTTGTTAGTTACCCTTTGCCTCTATTTCATTCAAGTCAGTCTTCAGTTAGTTGTGTCTATGAGGATTCTGAAACAGGCTACTGCGTCCTATCTTGGTAGGTCAAATGAGAGTCTCTCGTGTGCCTGTTTTAAATGCAAAAGATTCTGGTGACAGTTGAACAGATTCTTTCTTTCTGTGCAAGACCAAAAGCACTGAGTATTCATTCAATAGTGATGTATTTGTTTTTATTTTCCTTGGAATTCAGCTCTTGGATTAGTCAGTGACAACTCAATAATTTTTTTTGAAGACCCTCACCCCCGACTAACTCCTCAATAATTGTTTTTGTTCTTTGCCATATATTGCTGTTTGGGTATCCACTATTTTAACAAGCTACTTGTTGTTTCTTTCATGAAAACTTTAGAAACATAATTGACGAAATTTTAAAACCACTTCTAAAATCTTCACTTTTTCATCAAAGTCTGATCCATCATTGCCATCTGTCTTACTTTTGTGAAATTTGTCCGCGGAGATAGTAGCCCCCATTACTGAAAATGTTAATTCGAAAGTCTGTGAGAGTAATTCAGCATAGTATATTATTAATGAACATAGTTCATTTTGGTAGCTTTTAATGAGGAGGAAATTGTTAATTTCATATGAAACAGTGAAATGGTGGTGAGGTTGGCATACAATAAAGGTATTTGAGTATCAAGTTTTTTTAGTTAAGATTTCATTTTAAATGAGAAGAATGACAGAATCAAGATTATTGGAGACAATAATAGATAGGTCATGACTGAGGGGTCACTCATGGCAAATCCTGAAATTAAAAAAAAAAATTGTTCATGAAACTGAAGGTTATCAGTTTTTCAACAATTTCATCTGAAGCTTGTAAGATAATCAAATTTGTTTTTTAGATCTCATATAATTTAATCTCTTTCTTTTTTTTGAGTCTCAAAAGTTATAACAAATAAGGAAGTTCATTACTAAACTGGATGAAGATGAAAACAGTTCTTTCATCCTTCTATGTTTCCAGTGAATGAGCAGGCTAAACACCAGAAAACATTTAATGATCCGCAAATTAGCAGATGCACCAACTCATGAGGGCAGATCGTAAATAAAAAGTATTTTTTGAGCATCTACTTTTTTAAAAATTTAATTATTTTCTCTATATTTAGTAACTTTTCATTTTTTGGGCCAATACTTCTGTCCAATTTCATGACTTTCCGACTAGTAAGCAAAAATCTCTGACTTTTGCAAAATAATATAATCCCTGACTTATTTCTATTTTCCATGTCTGTATTTAGGAACCTCGAACATAACATCCTACAATCAGGTAAGAAATAAACTATAAATGCAGCACAAAAATTGAGGAAGCTCTTATACTTATTATGGGCTTAATTTTGCTTCCATAACCAGCCTGCTCCACTTCTTGTTTGTCGTGAGCCATTGTTTTCTTATTTGCTTCATGTAGATTTTTGGTAAAAAAAGTTATGTAGCTCACTCAAGAGATAACAGAATGCAAAAAATGTATCTTAGGCTAAGATAAATGTTAAAATGTCATAATTCTATAAAACAGTTGAATCTTCTGAAGTTTGAAAGACATAACTAAGAACATAATAGTTTCCAATATCTAAGTTAATTTATGTTTTTAGGATGATCTACCTGACTCTGATGAAATAAGGAATCTTCAGGAATTATCATGGTGTTTGAATCATTGCAGTGAAAGAGAAAATAAAGTAAGCCATAATAATGATTCAGAGAACAATGTTGAAATTACAAAAATCACATCAGATGTTTTAATTGAATTTTTGAAATTAAAGTGTAAAGAAAACTATGGAGTTGTTAATAGAAGTGTAAATAATAATCTCATTAGAAATAATGTTATTAATGCATTTTGTAATCCTGAGGTAATTACCTTAGTCAGAAAAAAATTACTAAATTCTCAATTATCATGACATTCCTTTTTCTGTGTCTTGCTTTATTTTAATTTAATGTATATTTTTTATAAAAAATAAAAGTTTTGTTTTATTAGCTTTTATTTTATTTGACCAAGTTTATAAATAATTGGTAGCTTAGCTTATTTTTCAAAATAATTCCTCTCTTATTTCATAAATTTTCCATTTCCTTCTCTAACTCTTTCAGATACAGAAAGTTTATGTTTTAAGCTAAACAGATAATTGTTTTATAATTTGATTTTTTTTATATGTATCTTTAATGGCATACAAGTATTTCAAAAACATACTGTTTTAAATTATCATAAAAGTTTTGTAAAATAACATCCAATTTATGAATAATGTATTCAATCCATGAGGGTTTGTGACTAACTTTGTCCTGATGTAAGGACATCAGATCTATATTTTTTAGATAGTTAAAATTTAAGATAAATCTGCAGGAAACATTCAATTTAACAAAAAAACTTTGCCATATTGAATTAAAAAAATAAAATTACATGTCCTTTCATTGATTTTTATCAATAGATGATAAATTTTCTCTTGTATTCTATATTTTCAATACAAATCAACTTGGATCTTAAATTTATCTTAGTTTTTCATAAGGTAAAGTTGGCCTGTTCTTACGGGGATGGTTTGATTTAAAAAAGCCTTAAATTTGATTTTCAACTCTATTAGACATACTTAAAAGTTCTTTAATGCAGTACAAGTATTGAATTGTTTTCCCAAAGGAAATGCAGTACTAATATTATTATTATATTATATTATTAATATAATATTAATATTTAATGCAGTACAAGTATTGAATTGTTTTCCCGAAAGGAAATCATTTATGGCACCGACTGCAAAATTCTTGCAGACTCATAAGTAAGTATACTAAATAATTATTAGCTACAATATAAATTGTTAGAGGGAAATTTACTGAAACAAATTTTATAAATGCAGCTGTATTTCTTTTATCATTTTTAAACAGTATAAAAATATAAATTAATTAGAACATTCAAAAAATTAACAAATAGGTCGGTCTTAGATTTTCTTGAAAATTTAGGTCTCTCATAAATACTTAGTATTCTTCACCTCCTTCTTCTCCATCGTTGTCTCCAGAATCCATGCCAACTTCTTCATAATCTTTTTCTAAAGCTGCTAAATCTTCTCTGGCCTCAGAGAATTCACCTTCCTCCATTCCTTCACCGACGTACCAATGAACAAAAGCTCTCTTGGCGTACATCAAATCAAATTTGTGATCAAGACGAGCCCAAGCTTCAGCAATGGCTGTTGTGTTTGACAACATGCAAACAGCACGCTGAACTTTAGCAAGATCACCTCCTGGAACAACGGTTGGAGGTTGGTAATTGATACCAACCTTGAAACCAGTTGGACACCAATCAACAAATTGAATGGTTCTCTTGGTCTTGATGGTAGCAATAGCAGCGTTGACATCCTTGGGAACAACATCACCTCTGTATAACATACAACAGGCCATGTATTTTCCATGACGGGGATCACATTTTACCATCTGATTGGCAGGTTCAAAGCAGGCATTGGTGATCTCAGAAACTGAAAGTTGTTCATGATAAGCCTTTTCAGAAGAAATTACAGGAGCGTAGGTGACAAGTGGGAAATGGATCCTGGGGTAGGGTACAAGATTGGTTTGGAACTCAGTCAGATCCACATTGAGGGCACCATCAAATCTGAGGGAAGCAGTGATAGAAGAGACAATCTGGCCAATGAGTCGGTTAAGATTTGTGTAGGTCGGCCTTTCAATATCCAAGTTACGGCGGCAGATATCATAAATGGCTTCGTTGTCAACCATAAATGCACAGTCAGAATGTTCAAGAGTAGTGTGAGTGGTCAAAATGGAATTGTAGGGTTCTACAACGGCAGTGGAAACCTGTAATCAGAATAAAAACATTATTAGATTACATTAAAATTTATCACACAGTAAACAAAAAATTGCTCTATCTTAATCCAGCTTCAATCTTGCTGAAGATAGTTTAGGTAACTGAAGAGATGTGACAGAGTTGTAATCGATTATTTGTTTGTTAATGATAATTATGATTATACAGAGAGAACAAAGGAGGTTACTTTTAGTTTTTGTTTAATAGAGACGCTTGAAAATAAAGTATTTTGTGGTAATTAAAATTACAGTAGTCAATAATAAAATATACCTGAGGAGCTGGGTAGATAGCGAATTCTAATTTGCTTTTCTTGCCATAGTCAACTGAGAGCCTTTCCATGAGAAGAGAAGTAAAACCAGATCCAGTGCCTCCACCGAAAGAGTGAAAGATGAGGAACCCTTGAAGACCAGTGCATTGATCAGCCAATTTACGAATCCTATCCAGAACAAGGTCGACTATTTCCTTTCCGATTGTATAGTGGCCCCTAGCATAATTGTTGGCAGCATCTTCTTTACCGGTGATAAGTTGTTCAGGGTGGAAGAGGTGCCTGTATGTACCAGTTCGAACTTCATCTGTAACAACCAATGAACACTTGATATATATTATTACAATCAATAGATAAATGATCAATTACTGGCATGAAAAATTGAAGATTAATTTAAGAGTAAATGAAGACTATGTAGGAAAAACAAGCATCCATAAAATTCAAATGTGAGAAAAATATTAAAAATTGGACAAAGCCGTTTATTTTTCCGACCAATTTTCAACATGGACAGAACGAACTGTTCTATCGCACATTTGACTTGATCGGATATTAGCATTTTTCTTTCTTTATTTTAATCTACCAATAACTCAATTTTGAAATAAAATTGACATAGCTTGTTTTTCTTCATGATATTTATTAACTATATTGTAGTTTATAAAATTGAATAGAAGTTTTACTTTGTAAAAGTTCTAAAAATTTAATTTCCTTGTATAATGTAATTTCTTTAGCAATTACAGTAATAACAAAGTAGAATTTATAATGTCGCTCTGTTATTTAAAGCTACCTTGACACAGTGTTTTTATTTGAGTTCTGTGATTAACATATGTATTTAAATTATCTAAAAATTAAAACATATACTGTCTGTAAAAACAGCGAGATATCTTGTTAATTTAAAAAAAAATAACATTTTCTATATTTTTAATATTAATATTTCATATTTATGTTCAATGATTGGTATCTACATTGTCATTTATATGATTACAATAATGTTTCTTAATTTTTATGTTAATCAATAATTTAAAATAAATATTCTAAATTTATATTAGATTATTGCGACAAACGTACCAACTACTGTAGGCTCGAGATCAACAAATACAGCCCTTGGTACGTGTTTTCCAGATCCGGTTTCACTGAAGAAAGTGTTAAAACTGTCATCTCCGCTGCCGATTGTCTTATCTGATGGCATTTGACCATCAGGCTGGATGCCATGCTCTAAGCAGTACAGTTCCCAACAGGCATTACCAATTTGAACACCTGCTTGGCCAACGTGGACTGAGATACATTCCCTCTGAAAAATTAATTATATTATGTATTAAAAACCAAAAAGTAATGATTTTGTTATTTAAAGTTTTTAAAAATTAAATCTTAAAATATTTATGAACATATTCTGTAGTAGAAGAATTAATTTGAAATACTAAAGCTATTTTGATTGATAAGTTTCTTTATTTTTAAATATCAAAACTGATTTGAGTGTCCTTCAACAGTTCATGTTGGGTAATTACAAAATAGACCTATGAAATGCGATGACTCATGAAATACTCATTCCCTACTAAGGCATGAAGTCATCATTTAAAATGGAAGAAATACACCCTAGAATTTATTAATAGCCAAGAATTAATTGCTTACTTAACATTTACATAATGTTAACATACACCAGTAAATGTATCTAGTTTGGTTAAAATGCAAAGAAAAAAAAAAAAGATAAAAGGTTTCTCCCTTATATATATATATTTTTATAGATTTTAAACAACAAAATAAAATAATTTATTAAGAAACAGAAAAATATTATTGTTTATGCGTTTTATAATTGCAGTATATCACATTGTATGGTTTTTAACAGCAATATTTGCAAATTAATACTTAGGCTCTACTTAATTTAAAAATATTACTTGACAATTGATCTGCTCAATTATATTATTAATTATTGGTGTTACTTATTTTATTAGCAATACATTTCTTATTGTAAACAAATTAGATGGCTATGATTAATTGCCATTTATATATGGAATTTAATGTCTAGAAAATTGATAACTTTTTTTTTTAAACAAATTTATTAAGAAAATGTTAAAGTTCTATTAAATTGATTTCATTGGCTATAAATTTCTAAGCATAAATAAATTAGTAGATGCACGTGCAGTATCACTACTGAAATTGTTCAGTCAATATTAATATTGCATGTTCATATCAGACTTTGACAGTATTTAAAAATATAAAATAGATTGTCACTGCATTTTCTTTTTAAAATACAAACAAATATTTGTATTTTATTTCAAAACAAAAAATGTATTTTATTTTGTGTTTTAATTACACAAAATGAATTATCAAATATAGTAAGTTCTCTGTATTATATGCTGATTGTTCACCAGAAATTATTTTGTTTTTTTACAGGAAAATACTTTTAGTATTTTGTACTTAAAATACATTTTATGAAATCAATCTAAATAATTAAAATACACTGGATTTTAAAAAAACAAAATAAATAGTATTTTAAAATATGTTTTGCCTAGGTCTAGTTCATATCATTGTTTATAATTAAAAAATTAAGCTTTCATTTTAGTTTCATGATTGTCTCAACTAGGATTTTCATCAGAGGACTTATTTTTTTTATTTAAAACTTAAGATGAAATATAAATATTAATTTTCTTATGGTGCACTATATGGAGAAATGCATTTAAAATAATAATTTAATTCTGTATATAAATAAAACAATTTAAAGTTAATTTTTTAAAATTATTTTCTTTGAGGCACTGAGTGGGGGGAAGTGAAGGAAAGCATCCAACACTTCCTTAATGCACCAGTGTACTGACTAATTTTTCCTAGAAGTATTTATTATATCATTTCCGTTTAGTCATCATTATAAATTTAGAGTAATTTCTTCGAAATATCGTATTATTTTTCGAACTTTAAATGAATGAAAGTGAAGCAATTAAAGCAAAAATAGCATTTGTACGATGGAACCGGAAAATACAAAAAAGTGCTAGAACTGTTAATAGAAAAAAATCCTAGACCTGTTGACACAATGAACTTCTTACTAAAGAAACTTGAAAAAAAAATTTATAATTAAAATATACTTTAAATTATGATACATATTGTTGGTGCGTGAATAATAGAAAACAATTGCTAAGAAGCATATAATGATAACATTAAAAATTGTAATACTGATAAAATAATTTCTTAGGTTTATTTTATTTTATTTTTTCATAGCTACCACAAGATTAAATATACTGCATTTTGAGACAGAATATTATTTGTATTACTTTAAGATTCAAACGAAAACGATTTTTTTTTAATTTCGATATTCAACTCGATACACCAACTTCCTTCCTCATGCTTCGGGGTTAAATCATTCAATAGGATAAAATAATATTTTTTTTTTTAATAAAATATTTTTTTAACGTGAAACATTATTATTTCGAATCTTATTTTGTTGTTGTTTGAAATAAACAATTAGTTATTTCAATGACCGGTTTTAATAAATTTCGGTTCATTGACCTTTACTTTAGTCGACAATTAATCCCATATTATTACAATATATTAATTGTATATTTTCGGAAGTGAATTATCATGTAATGTAACAAGAAATATAAACGAGATCATTTCTAATTGGATGAAATTCTTTCGCTTGGGAATGGCCGACGACCGTTACAACGGTACGACGTGGAAGCTTTCACAATCAGAACACTATTAAGTACTATTCTCTCACTAACTTCATCACTGTTTGGAAGAGTTGTTAAATATTAAATAATGCGAGCACATACCATTTTGATAAGTAGATAATATAGTTGGTTTGAGAGAAAGAGGAGAAAACTGGTTGAAACGTTCCTAGAAGATTGGACGACGGTAACCTCTGGAACAATGGACCACCGGCAAGGGCGGCCTCCGTCTTATAAATCCCCCACCACGGGGGCCTCTTTAGTGACGTCACCTCCAGCTCCGTAGCGAGGCGTTGCCCAAGCCGACTCATTCTCTGGAAAAAATATTCAAGCCGTTTTTAGTAATCTTTTTTTTTAAACTTAGAAAAAAAACAAGTATTCGTGTTTAATCATTTCTTTATCTTATTACACTGTTGTTATGAGCATTTATTAGGTAGCGATCTCATTTAAGAAAGGAGATTATTAGGTCATTTCCTTTTAAGGCACATGGGATTATTAAGACTTTATGGAGTGGATTTTAGCGAATCTGATACTGTCCACAGCACAGGTGGATAAACTGGAGGAGCTTTCGGGATGAAGCCCTCCCCAAAATGGTAAAATATAACCGTGTCTTACGAAAATTATATTTGGAAATTATCTCTAAAAGTATAAAACAGAATTTTATTTAATTCTAGATATATACACTTTTGTTTTTTGTTATTGTTCTAATATAATTTTAAGCATCTTATTATTGTGTATAGGAGAGGTGTATAAAGAGAGAGAAGTGAGAGAAAGGGAAAATTAAATGTTAAAAAAAATTATATATATTTATTATACTCATATAAACTAACCACTTCTGTCTATTTATATATAAGTTCATTTATTGTCCAACGGATTAAGGAGTATGCTGTGTATAATTGGGCAGCAATCTTTTATATTTTTATTTTATATGAAAATAAAGTGTTTCTCTCTCGTGTAATTACATTTAAAAGTACTTCTAGAACCACTTAAACACCATTTCATACAGGTTGTTAGTTTATTTATGTTTCTTCCAAAGTAATTATCGTTATATATATATAACAAAAAAATCTTTAGAGTTGAAGCCCTCCCTTCCCCAAAATTAAACCATGATTGCCAGGTCCCTTAAACTTTTATAAATGTTCCCCCAAAGTCCCCTAAATGTTTAATTTTTTTTATTATATTAACCATGAGTGCGGACTTTCCGTTCTGGTTGTGAGGGGATTGGAGAGGGAGAGAATAGATCCCGAATTCCTCTAAAAAAAAAATAGGAGTCAATATTTTGTATCAAAATTATTAGTGACAATTAATAAAATTAACAGTATTTAAAAACGAACAATATGTGTATGTGTACATTTGAAAATATTAGAACAAAGCAATAGTATGTATTACATATTTTTATTTTTATTTAAAGGTTTGTGACTCTTTTTGATATTGTTCAAAAGCCGTGGGAAATGTGACGTAAAATGAAAATGTGCACATGAAATCTTAGGATATAATTATATATAATTGTCTTTAAAGATAAACTATAATTTCAACAATAGGAACACAGGGTGTGGTAAAATACTTGAGTACCTACTTATACGCCTTAGCTTAGCCATCAAGTCGACTTTTCTCATTTTCTTAATTGGTTTTCGTTTGCTTATTTTATTCATTCACGTTGATTAATTGTTATTGGTTTTTAATTATTTTATTTCGAATTATTGGTGGGAGAAATGATATTTTCGCCTTTCGCTGTTTTATGGAGGGTAGGGAAGGGAGATCACTCTACGAAATCTGTGCCTATGATATTAACCAAAATTACCTCTATAAAATAAGGTTAATAGTAATAGATTATAAAACAGAACAATAGATTGTAAAAATGATTTATTTAATATGTTTAAAATAATTTAATTCAATCTATTTAGTATTTTCTTAGCAGTTTACTAGTTGAAAGATACGATCAAATTAACAACTTCAAGGAAACCTAAAACAGATAAATCAGACATGAAAATTTAAAATCTCTCCTAATTAAAACTTTTATAGCTTTAGACTTAGATATTGTCATTCGTTTAGAAGCTAATGTTTTTAAATTTGTTATGTATCGAACATCGTATCCTATAATATATGAGATTTATTATATAATCTTTTATATGTAATGTAATGTAATTTATAGTAATCTTCGGTTCACATAGTACTCTTGTGATAACTTGCGTAACGTAAATAATATAATCGCAAGTAGAAGTGCCAAAATATAGCAAGGATTCGACTAGATTCAAGCTGTTAAGCCCGCGGTACAGACTTATTTTTGTCAAATTATTAACACAGTTTAACACTCCCTGAGTGGCTTTATCTTATCGTGAGCTGCAATTTTTTTATTTACAAAAATTATCGGAAACGGAGTATTTTAATCAGGAGATTTCTAAACTTAGTGTACTTAATAAGGTATTAAAAAATCATTAACACCCATTTCTTTTCCAATAGAATCGTGAGATAATTTAATCGAATTTTCTAATCACAAAATCGAAAAAAAAGGTAGCCTACAGAAATACTCCATTTGGCCTGACCACCATCCCCCAACATGTCAAAATTAAGAGGTTATATAGGCCAAACGGCCCAATATTTTTGGAGGCCATCTTTTTATCGATTTGGTGATAAAATTATCTCACGATTCAACTGGAAAGCAAATGGATATTCATGAGTTTTTAGTGCCTCATTAAATTAATTAATTTAATGAGAAAACGTCCTAATTCTGAAAAATTTCGTAGATAACAAAGATCTAGGTTACGATCATATGAAGCTATTTACAAAGTTTTAGGCCGATATTAATAATTTGATAAAAAGGGGTCTGTGCCACGGATTAGTATACTCGTATATATAAAATCGCTCTGCCCATTGTAATATAACAATTAATGTATATTTTTCCATTATAATTCTGACAGATATTGTAATTATCTTAATGTTTTCCCTTCTCCGTACGACTGAATCATCAAAAAATAAATAAAAACAAACAGACTTAAAAATAACAGTTATTATACGCAACGTTTTAAATATCTTCTAGAAAAATCTTGTCAAATAGGAATAAAATCGAGCATCGAATGTATGATACGAGACCATTTAAACTGAATTCGACCATTTTGGACCTGAATTAGAAATTGAAATTAGATGTTTTTTTCACGATTTTAAGAAATATTTACTCAAATTTGAAGAAAATCGAACAGTACATGAATAAATCACACCAGGGCCTATCATACCAAGGCTCTTGATACAAGGTCAGACCCCTTTCCGTGTGATGTATATACACACATACTTACATATGAATACATAGGAATCTGGACAAAAACTAATGCCCTGGTGATGTCCCACATGATTAGGTCGAAACGTCGGCAAATTGAATAAATCAAGTCTAGACTGTGTCTAAATAAATCATGATGACACATATTTTATTCGATATACCTAATGACGTTTTGTAGGTATTTCAATTTTTAACCATCAATAAAACTTTAATTATAAAATCCATTTATAGTACCTATGATAACATCAATATCAGACTATGTTTATAGTGACTATGTTTACCACAAATAATATGTTTATTATGATCAGTTGATTGTTTATTTTCAAAGGGATAAATACTAAATTGAACTTTGTCATAGAAAAACCAACAGAATAGAATGATGTATACAATCCTATCAAAGGATGGAATAATTAAGCTCACTGTTTGACTAGAATTAATTGCTTAATTTTTATTATTTAAAAATAACAGAAAAAAAGAGATATTGTTTTAACAATGAACATTAGTTAATTATAAAGTGCATATCTATTTTAATATGCATATAATATTTTAATCATGATACGCCCATACATATCTTTTCTCAATTTATTAACACTATAAGTCAAAATAAGCCCGTTTCGTCATGACAAGCAATAAACGTGTCTCTTAGTTTACCAACTTCACTGTTGTTAGAATTTCATTAACAATATTTTATCAATTTCGTGGAAATTTCATGTTTTATTGAAATATGTGTCATGTGTTAAAATCTGATTTGAATCAGTGTCCTCCACCTTTTTTAAATTAATATGAGTTTGTAAACCCTACAAATATTTGGCGCAAACTTAGGAAGGCGAAGGGATGACCGTCTCCCAAATAATTAAATAAAGGAAGCGAGCAATTTCATTCGGCACCCCCAATAATTTGATTTAACAAAATAAAAAAATAAAAATCAATAATCGAATTTCCAAATTTGGAAATCGAAATAATCGAAAAAAAATTGATTACACTCTGAAATTTAAAAAATAATATTTACAAAAAATGAAATTTAGCAAATCACTCAACCACAAATTTTTGCATGAGTTTATTTCTCTTCTAAATCTCATTTCACAACTGCAATGTCATATATAGAAATGCATCTCAGTTTTTGACAAAGTTGGTAAAATTCATTGTTTGTTGTCCGATGTTTTCAATCCACATCACTTAACCATATTATCAAATTGTGGTACTAATTTGACACAAAAATTAATATTCTTTAATCTCTTAAAGAGCAACTTTATGGATTCGATTCACAGTCCAGGAGTTTTTAAAATTTTTAATAAAAAACATCAAATTCTTCTGAGGTAGCCTGTGCTATTATTTTTACCTGGTTATACCTATTCATGAATGTTTAAATTTTGTACAACATTATCCCGGTTTTATATCCTCATCTGTCTGTACTAAGTTTTTGAAATCAGCGGGAAATGCCATTTGTGGAATGGGTTCATTATGAATACCTCTTGTGGGACGTGGTTCTAGATTCATCTTAAAAAAAAAAAAAAATTAAAATATATAATATGAAATCAGTCAAACAATTTTTTTTTAAAAATCCTGTAATCCCAGCTTACGTCTAGTTATCGTAATAAACTACGATTAAATCTCTTTTTGATATAATTTAAAGGATTAAATGGTTTTAAACATTAACTTCCACCAATGTTCTGTCCCTACAAATCTAATTTTAATGGTATACATTAAATATAATATATTAAAATATTATATTTATTTATCGTTTCACAATTATTGTATTGATTTGTTCAAAGATGTTTTGAAAAAGCAATTCCTTTGTTGAAAATATTTTTCTCATATAGTTGTTATACAAAATATAAACTCCTGGTATCTTTTTCTGGTCTTCCCCTTCTCAAAATGGAAGCGTACGCCTTTGATAAAAATACCTATTTATAGCTTACTTATCTTCACATTTGCCACCCAAGCAACTTAATAAAAAATAAGAGTACTTAATTTTTAAAATCTACTTAATGAATGGAGGAGATGAATGGAAATGCCAGAGGCAGCCCCCACGATGGCGACAGGTACCCAAGGCTAGCGCCCTCCAAACCCACGCGTACGCTACCCACAGCTCTTAACGTCACGTAAATTTAAAACCACGTTTAAATCCCACGTTATGCGTTTGCAAGGCTTTCCTGCTATATTTCAGAGCTGATTCAATCGTCAGGTCATACCAGAAGTTTAAACTATCTGACAAATAAAAAACTATTTTAAACTAAGTATGTAATTAGACAAACGCTCTAAGCTTCCAGTTAATTACAAAATACTTATATACATGACTACAATAAGATCTATTTGGACTTACGGAGTTGAGCTTTGGGGCTCCACTAAGCCATCGCATTCCTCTCGTATCCAATCCAAAATCCTTCGGAAAAATACTCAATGCTCCTTAATTTGTCACCAATAAAATACTCCATAATGACCTTAATGTTCCTTATGTTCCCGATTTGGCCCAATTCAGATACCAATCCTTCCATAATAAACTTCAGAACCATCCGAATCTTCTCGTCTCTAACCTTGCTTCCTCTTCTATTCCTGATAAACCTCCGAGGTGTCTGAAAAGAAGATGGTCTCAAGATCTCTTATTGTAAATACATTTTGTTTTTAGAGTGCTACCAGTGGGTAGTTTCTCAACAAGTGATTTCATGTTATTATTTTCTGTTATCAAATTTGCTAAATGTATTTTATTTATTAATACAGATGTAAATATCATAAATAAATAAAAAAAAAGTATGTAATTAATTATCGGAGATTAGTGAAGTGAAAGAAATACAAGTTTCTTTCAAAACTATGTTGGCAATGTTCAAGTATAGCGCGGTATGAGAATGCTGGTGGTCAGACAAGAAATTAATATTAATAAATAAATTAAAAAGGTGGTTCCTGATAGAGTATGTCAGTATTTTTTATTCATGATATTTACAACTGTATTAAAAAATATATATACATTTAGTAAACGTGAACGAATATGATGGCATGAAAACGCTTGTTGAGGAACTACCCACCGGTAGCACATGGGGTCATCTTCTTTTCAGACGCCTCGGAGGATTATTAGAAATCGAACAGGAAGCAATGTTAAAAACGAAAGGGTTCGGGTAGTTTTGAATTTGATTATGTAAGGATAGGTACCTGGATTGGGCCAAATAGGAAACATAAGTAGCATTAAGGTCGTTGTGAATGATTTTATTTGTAAAAAAGTAAGCAGCATTCAGGATTTGGCAAAGGATTTAGGATTGTAAGGATTGGATACGAGGATAAATTCGATGGCTTAGTGGAGCCATAGACATGTATGAGTCTTTTGTACTTAGTTTGAAGCTTAGAGGGTTTTCCTGGTAAGCGCTGAACATCAGTACAAGAAAAAAATGTTTATCACCAAGGAGTCAATGAAACACATAATTACGATTTTATAATTTTAGTAATAGGGACTTCGCTAGCCAAGGAGGATAAGACTTTGCAATAGGTAATTAAAGTTAAGCTAAGTCAAGCGTGATATATATTGGGATGGGTGACGCCCATAGGAGAAAGCCACGCAGTCCAAGATTCTCCCGGCGATTTCCTTTCTCGGGTATGTGGGGTCCGTCATTCTATTGAAGGCAACTCATACAGAATGCGTGGGAGTGATGATCTTATGCACCTTAATCGGGAATAGCCAAGCATTTTTCCAGTACATCAGTTACTGCTCGGACTTCATGCACCTGCTGATCTTGAAAACCATAATTCATGGAGCTAGACCAATTTATCAGTCGGATTGATTCAATGTGAATGATTCCCAAATTTACCACATAGAGATGAGGTTTGTGGGTATATTGCTGAAATAACTACCACCATGGAAACCAACTATGGTTAGATAACTCACTCCGAGGTATCTGAGCTCTCTCAAGCAAAATGTCTGTAAACAGGTATAAGATAAATACCAACGGTCTGCATGCTCTAAAGTGCCAAGCAAAGAACAAAAATTATGATATGCCTCTAAAAAAACAAAATTATTATTGATATGTTTATGAAATTGAAAGTAGATTACAAATGGTATTCATGATATACCTACTGAGTTTTCTGACCACCGTTAGATTTATACAGGGAAAACATAGAATCGTTGGAAGAATTTCAATTTAAATGTGAGAAATTTAACTTTCTGACTAGGAAGTCATTAAAATCTTAGACGACAAAAGAAGGCTGCCAAGTGAGGTCAGTATAGCTTCCATACCATTTTCTTGACTACTACAAAGTACAAAATGTCGTATTTTCCATTCTTATTCTATTCGTGCTCTAGATGACATTTTGTAATCTGCAACTGCTATATGTATACTGCTATTACGGAAAATATCGGAGCGGAATAAAACATGAAATTATACAAATTAATAATAAAGGAATAATCAGTTTATATTCTCAACTGTAAAAGGACTCAATTTTCACATACGACCTTTTGCACTAACAGTAGCGATAAATTTTACACATCATAAGGTCTATAAAATCTTGAGAAGATGCCGTTTTCGAAATAAAGAAATCCTTCAACATACAGGGTTTGATATTCATGAGTTTAGATCATCAGTGAATTTAAAATTGTGGAAGAGTTTTAGATATGTGGATTGCGTATTTGCCTATCCATGATTACAGCAGAAATCATGAACTTAAATTATTCCCAATGTAGTATTATGTACACATTCAACATAGATATGTAAAATGTACGGAACACTAATCACTGGAAAAATTCAATTTTTTTTGCTTGTTCGGTGTAAACGAAACCGAACATAAAAGAAAACTAATTTAAGAAGCAATTTAATAATATGATCAATGTAATTATCCTTTTTTTATATTTTATTCCAGACGGTGCAAATGAAAGTAGAATCAGATAAATTGCAGTTTATATGCAAACACCCTTGAGTTGATTATTTCCATTTTGGTTTACTATTTTCAATAATCAACCATTGTTATCGACCACAAAATTCAAAAACTTAACCCCCTCTCAAAATTTGAGATTTCACGTTTCAGGATGCGTAGAATTCGAAAAACGAATACAATTTTTTTTGTCCGTCCGCCGTCCGCGCATTTTCTCCGAAACTACTGGACCGATTTTTTTCAAATTTGGATAAAAAATCAGAGCTCACCCAAGGATGATCCTCTTTCATCGACATTACTATCCGCCTTTTACTTTCAAAATGGCGGCCGAAAAACCTGTGTTGCTATAGACTGTAGCTCCTAAACGAATGTACCGACTTCAATGAAACTTCGCTAAAGTCATTTTCTTGACGCCCTTTAAATTTATCTGTATAACATACTTCAACGAAAAGAAGCTGGAAAAAAGTTACTAGGGATGATAAAATTAAATTCCGAATAAGTTTTCACTTTTTTGTAGATTTTGTATGTGGTTTTTTTTTTAAATTTACGAGATTCCCTAAAAAACAAAAAAAATCGTTAAAATCGGATTATTAGGAGCAAAGATATGTTCTACTCCAAATGTTATATCCTTTGTTTGGTTTTTAAATTTTGAATGTGTTACTGAAGTAATGCTATTTTTTTTAGCATATTACTAATGATTAAAAAAAAAGTTTAGTCCAATAATTGGAAGCACCTTTTATTTATTTTTCTTTGTAATTAGGAGGGTAATGTTACTTTAGATGTATAGTTGTTTGGAAATAATAAACCATTATGAAATAATTTGCAGCGTTTTTTCCCTTGTTCTCTGCTTTGAAAGTTTCTATAAATCGTAGCGCCACAAAAGTATTCTTCCCACCAAAAATTTTTAACGTCCTAAAAATGTCCCGTGAAATGTGATTACCTCAATTTTATAGGGCGCATCTCGCTGTGGGCGACAGGTGGATCTGCGGGGGGAGGGAGACTTTCGGGCTAAAGTCTCCCCCAAAATGGTAAAATATAACCATTGTTTAATGGTAAAAAATATTTCTTAAAGTATTATCGTTCATGTAATTACATATAATAGGACTTCAAGAATCACTTATACACTATTTCATATAGGTAATTAGTTTATTTTGTTTTCCTCCAAAGTAATTATCATTATATATATGAAAAAAAAACTTTCGAGCTGAGCCCCCCGCCCAAAAAAATAAATAAATCCTGGATCCGCTAGTGCTGCATGCCACACCCTTCTGGACACCACTAATACTTATCTTTAAATCAGTAATTTCATTAATCTTAAATTATTTTATCCGATTGATCAATTAATCTGTTTAATTTTCTTAATAATCAATACAACGTAGAATTTCTTTAATAAAAGATATATATATTTTTTTTATTTCCTAATAAATAGTAAAATAAAAATACTGACAAAGTAAGTGACAATAGCTAGAACAGTAATCCAGGTTAGTGTTTTCATGAAAGCGACGTGTTGTTACTTTAATCCTTTGAGCATAAAAGCAGGATGGCGTGAAATTGCAGACAACACGGAAATGTAATTCTAGAGCGGGTTGGTAGAGCATGGCGCCTCTTTTATTTTTTAAGGGTTTCTATTGTTGATTCTGAAGGCTAGGAGATTCTATGCAAGGTATGGCAAGATGTGAAGTTTAGATTGTGAATTACATTCATATGTAACGATAGTGCTATTAAATAATAGAAATTTAACCAACGTCATTAGCGGATCCATGGGTAAGGGGCTGTCCTGGCCGAAACCCCCTAAAAAATGGAAAAATATATATTTTTTTCGTTGGTCCATATTTTTTTCTGTGTGATAAATATTTAAACAATCAAAATATGTACTCTTTTTAAGTTATAACGCATGAATTTCAGCTGCTAAATGTAAGTATGTGTCAAAAAAATTGGGTCTATTATACTTTAGCTAGGCCAGTTATCTTTAAACAGTAAAAGTATCTGTTATAGAAAAATAATAGCTATTATTCCATATGTTGTTTTATATTTGGATTAGGTTATCTACTATTTTATCCTTTTTGCGTTTAATATAAATTTAATAAAGCTATCTACTTGCCTAAAATTTAGAGGTAGTTTCAACTAAAAAACAAAAAACTGAATGTGAAAACTGCCGGAACCATCTTGACTCTTATTTGTGTGAATTTGTTTGGAGGAGGAAATATGAGAAGGAGGACTTGTTCGAAAGAATATTACAATAAAGAAAAACTTATTGGCCACCCAACTAAAAAAAGCGGTTATAAAATGTTAAATTTAGTTTTTTTTAAAACAAATTTCAATATAACCTGTTGACAAATGTTTATATAATAAAAGAATAACAGCATTGATTCAAATATAGCTGATACTTTTCCATAACAGATGAGTTTCATATTTAAAAATAACTGGCGTACCTAAAGTAAAAAGGACCCAAAAAAACATATCTTATACATAGATTTCAGTAACATTTTAGGTAAACACAGGTTTTTATTTTATATTTTTTAGACAGGCTTTTAAGGACCACTAAACATTTTTTATTAAAATCCTATACCCACTACAACCCATGAAGGGTCTTGGGTTCAGTACTATTTAGGGAAAGTACTGTTTCAAGGCCTACGGTTGTGCAGGGAGAGGGTCGGGCCAGGATCACGCACAACCGCTAGGTTTTCCCCCTTAATCAATTATTTAATTAAGGGTACCCACTTTATAGAGGCTGGGTGTGCCCCAGGTGGGTCTCCCCACCTCCAATGAAACAGAATAAATAATTTTTGTCCCATGAGACGGGATTCGAACCTGGGACCTTAGAGCATCGAAAGCCTACCACTGAGCTACCCCGCTCCCTATAATTTTTATATAGTTTATTTTTTTTCTCTTAGAGTGATTACCGATATTTAAAAATAATATTAGATTTAATCTCCTTTGCTAGAAGAACCGTTCCCTATTACTTCGATGGTTAGAAATTTTATATACATCCAAAAGTATTTATACCTCTATCTTCTACATAAATAAACTTTAGAAAATCAATATTTGTGCCTGAAATATAAATTAATCGATTATTTTTAATTGTAGTTAATCCCTTTTAATTACAATCGAGTTGACTCCTCAAAATCAAACCCCTCCCCCCCCCAAAAAAAAAATGATTAGCAATGAGAAATCAGCATCCTCCTAATCATTGCTATAAAGTAGTAAAATCCTAAGGGCCTGGAAGATATATAGACCAAATGGTATATATTTTTTTTGTACCCTGGTAGTCAGGGTTCCTGACTTTCTGGATTTAAGTTTGCCAATGGCGGATAATTCATGATGAATCTGAACTTCTGTGAATTTCGACCAAATTTTTTGATGAAAAATAATACAAGGCACTAAATTTATACCACGAAGGAAAAATTCCTAAATGTTTTAAGTAATTTAAGGATTTTAAAAGTTACTTAATGATTTTGTTTTTTATTAAACCGAGATGGTATATTGGTTTAGTATTTCAACAATTTCGTTTTGATATATATATATATATATATATATATATATATATATCAAATTACAATATATATATATATATATATATATATATATATATATATATATATATATATATATGTATCATTCGATATTGTTTGTTACCTGGCGATATCGTTTTTTTTATTATAGATTACACTAATATGGATAAGGAATATCGGAACTTTCCTGAGATCATAATAATCCTATGCATGTCACCTATTTAACTCTTTTTATTTGTTAATTGTTCTTATTTTAAACAGGCTTTAGGGTATATATTTATTTTTTAGAACAATAAATGTTTTAGCGACATAGCTCGGTACACGGCTGTGTGCCTAAGGAATAACCCAGACGGTTGAGCATTAATGCTGACCACACCCAACTCCTCATATAACCGTTGGTCAAGAAACAGCTCAGCTCTCCCATACTAAGTACCGAACCCCAAGATCTTCTGTCTATCGAAGCGGTCCATTTTTTTTTACTTTCCTGCTGCTACTTGGTAAGAGAAGTGAAATCGAGCTAAATTTTCTATCTACGGCTTTCATTGAATCTTTACAATTTATTTTATTATTTTTCAATTTATTGAGAAATATTACATTCTGTCTCAAGCAAGGACACTTACAATAGTTTTCAGAGAGCACAGTTACACTCCATTTACAATAAATAAAAATAAATTAAACTTTAAAATAATAATAATAAAATTAAAAATATATATTAACAAAAAGAAACTAAACTAATCAAAATAACGACATAAATACAAGCATTTATTTATACAATATTAAAGAAATTCTTTCATTCAGGAGAGTTCCGAGCCAAACCTTTTCCCCCACTCGTGGAAGGAAAGGCAGGACTCTAGGAGATCCCAGCGCCTCCCATTCAGCCGCATTACTGGCATTAAAACGATTTATTATTAGATAGATTTATTTTTTGAGGATTTACTGTATTTGTTTTTTCTATAATTTATATTAGGTATCTTTGAAATATTAAATGACAAGAAATACTTCAGTTGAGCGTTACTAAAGAACTAAAGAGGTAAGTTGCCGATAATGCGGCCAAGGCTCTGTTTTGCCAGCCTAGCATTGCAGGAAACGCAGGCTATCTTGTGCTCTACAACTCAAACATTTTTTATCTTACTCAGAAGAAGTTGAAAAAGAGTAACGAAAAATTGGAATTCCAGTTTAAAAAAAAAATCTTCGAATCACATTAACAAGTTCTTTCCAATTCCAGTTTTGAAAAACTCTAAGTTTATTTTTTTTAAAGAAAAATATTGAAATAAAGTACAAGTTTCAACTGTAAAATTGATGAAATTATATTTTATATTAGAGTTGCAACTTTTTAAAAATTCTATTTTAACAGATTCTGTGAAACGTTTTAGAAAAAAGATTATTAAAATAAAAGTTCTAAGGGACTTGTGATAAAGTTCTAGATTTATTGTAAATGTTTAAATTATATTTATTCAAGTTCTTAAAAAAGTTCCGTTAAATGAAAACTAACCAGTAATTGGACTTAAATTAGAGTTATAATTTGCTTGAATGAATTACACATGATATTAATGTGTCGTATGTTTGAGTAGCTATGAATTAAAGTAATTGTTTTAGATGGACTTTTGACCGAAATCAACAGAATTTTTAAATTAAAAGTTTTTAAGAATAAATGTTCTACTCTGGAATCAACTTACTCACTGTCTGTACAGATATTATAAATTTTCAAACTATAGAGATATTCAGAGATATCACTAAAATTACTTTGCTGTAAAATGTTGAAGTTGGAGTTAGTCATTCTTTCAACTAAAAGACTCAATTACTATATATATATATACTTATATAATATATTATAATATATATTGAGACTATGGGTACTCATCTCTCCCTCCAAGGTTGATGGCGAATGTAGCTCTCCCTTCTCTCTCTCCGATGAATTTATTGCTCTCCGCTTCTTAAAAACAGTGCAAACGAAAACAGAATTAAAAAAAATCGTAGATAATATACCGTTACGCTTGCAGTAAATACCTATTATCATTTTATGCATGTCAATTTCGATAGAACGTCTCTTAAAATGTTTAATATCTCTAGTTTCAGTATTTACTTTGTACTATACTACATTCCATATTTTTAAATTCTTTTCCAGCACAACTGTTGGTATTGTGCACTGCTGACAATAAACTTCAAGTTTAACCGTCAATTTTTTTCTCCCTGCCCATTGTTCGATCAGGTTAGGACCTGAAACGTGGGGACTTCATTCATCTCTTGGGTCATGCA
This sequence comes from Nezara viridula, assembly GCA_928085145.1. Classification (NCBI taxonomy): domain Eukaryota; kingdom Metazoa; phylum Arthropoda; class Insecta; order Hemiptera; family Pentatomidae; genus Nezara; species Nezara viridula. Next base: position 26,221,240 of record OV725080.1, read on the forward strand.
CGGCTGGTAGAACACAAGGGAACTGCACAAAATAAAAATACCCATTTTAACTTGAATAAAATGAATAGTTTTTGGTTTATTTATTTAAAGAAAAATAACAGCTCCACCGGTGAGGAAAAGTAGTTATCACATAATTTTATCTGGGAAACAAATGAAAAGCGATTTAATTGTTTTCTTAACGCTTAACTAATGAAACTGAATAGATTTTTTAAATCAAATGAACTACAGAATTCCATTTATAACTTACTTTCGATTTTAATTTATTAAAATGACTGGGGTAGCCGGAAAAATGTTGTGATCCGAAAAGGCACTTCTTTTATTCAAAATCCAAGATTTTTGTTGCCTACTATCTATAGTTCAAAAGTTGTCACATTATTTGTAAGTGGATAATGTTGTGATTTCACAAAAGGGAAAATTCTTCTAATTATTAACTAATTTAATTATCTAAAATGTTACATGATGGAACTTTGAAATAAACCGATGATGGTTGAGGAAATTCTTAAAACCCAGAAAAAGGACTAAAACCTCTGTGAAAGCCGAACATTTGGCGTTTATTGCAACAAGTCGTTCATTCGCATTTCGTAATATTAAATCAATTAATACTTTGATGAATTTTCTGTAGTGCAATTTTGAATATTGAACTATTGTTGCAAATATAAAAGGGTTTGAATCATTTTGGTGCAGTATTGTATTTTTTTATCGATAAATAAATTTGAAGTACTCACAAACCTTCTTAAAAGTTAAGCTCCATAAAAAATATACTGTTAGTGACTTTTTGCAATAAGCCGAGGATATTTGGCTTAGTGTCAACAAAAACGCTCTTGTTTCAGAATTATCTAATAATTATGGTTTGAAGGAGTATGTGGAAGAATATTGACGATTACAGGTGGGTTTAAAGATTCAGAAACAGGTACCCTATATGACAAAGAATTTAATGAAGGAAGTTGCATAAGACGGGATGAATAATTCAAAACGTAGATAAATTCCTTAATTTTAATTTAATTATTTAAAATTCTTCACTATCAGAAAAGTATTTAATATATGGCCAAACTCTCTGGTATGAAATGAATGAAAGATTTCATTAAATCTGGTGGACAATTAAAAGAGAGTACGAAATTTCCGAGAGTATTCTAACCAAAAATTTTATCATAAAAAATGAAGTTCAGAGGTATTTGAATAATGAAGTGCATTAAAATGACAACTTACATATTCAAGTCACCCCCTTATTATGTAGCTAAAACGGTTGTTTTTATAAGACGATTTTAATTCTGTCATCGCTTAGAAAAACCATCACGTGAGAAGAACTAAACCTGAGGAAATAATGAAATGAATGTGTGCAATGAGAGTGATGTTTATATTAAACATATTTAAATGATTGTAAAGTTCATTAGAATTGAGATTTATGTGAGAACATTGGCAGGAGTATGTTAAGAGGGCTGATCTTTAAACATGAAGCGCTCTGAAATAAATAAGTTAGGATTGTTTCTTAATGCCCTCAAACCTCGCAGATAACGGCAATTTCTATATTCTTCGAAATGATACATCAAATAGAAAGAAATAATGAGGGCAACAAATATATAATTGTTTTATTAGTACATTATCACATATTACAACATTATAAACAATTACAAAAGATACACACAGTCACATAGTTCAAAACAACAACAACGGCTCCATTGTATTCGGTTCTGACTACAACAAAAGTACTTCAAAGAGGTAGTAATCTTAACAGGTTAAGTTAAGACTTACATCATATAGAACACCCCCTTTATAATGCTTTAAAAAGAGAAATTATCATTCTTCAATAAGGCGCTGTGGTCTTCTCACATTTCTCTTCGGACGAACTCCATCTTTAGTTCTCAATTAATTGTTCAGAGTGGTTCCTTGTGTCGAAGCTACATTTCTTTGTGTTAGCTTGGCCGCGCTAGATGTGTCTAGTGATGTTGTTGCTCCATTAGAGTTAGTATATATAGCTATTGGGAGGGAAGTCACCTCAGGGGGCTTTGGAGCTGTATAATTATTTTTAAAATTTATCTATCTCTGACTTGTAAATACTGCTTCATATATGGGTAGGGATTTTCTTTCCCGAAGATAAATTGAATTGCGGCGATATACTTTTCTATCATTATTACTCAGAAAATATGATCTTGGTTTTGGTAAAACTTCTATAACTGTACCTTTGCCACAATGGTCTTTCTTTTTTAACATCACGGGCTGGTTAACAACATAATTATAGCTGATCTTGTAAGCAGAATCATACGTATTTTTGGTTTTCATTTTCAGTTCTTCCATTCGCTGAATAACTTTGGGTCTACTTATCGAGGGCACAGAAGGTCAGCAATCATAGGTACATATTGGGTCCTTAAGAATCGACTCATTAGCAACTGACTCGGTGAGTATTCTAGTCTTGATATGGGCGTATTTCGATACTCCTGGAGAGCAAAAAAGAGATCATTTTTGGAGATTTATTTGAGAACATTGGCAGGAGTATGTTAAAAGGGCTGATCTTTAAACATGGAGGGCTCTGAAATAAGTAAGTTAGGATTGCTCCTTAATGCCCTCGAACCTCCCAGATAACGGTAATTTCTATATCCTTCGAAACTTTACATCAAATAAAACGAGATAATTAGGATAACGAATATATAATAAAATAATACAAAATGTACCTGTAGTGCAAAGGGAATGAAAATGTGAAAAAGTTTTCCACTAACACTAGCGATATAGTACATTAGTTGATTGGAAGAAATCGATTCTTGACCATAGTTCAAGACAGGAAGCTGTGGTCAGTACCAAGCTAAACCGCAATATCATAGCGTCAGGTCCATCACCCCAAATCGGCGCACTCGACCATTCACGGTTAATAGAACTGAAAAAACAATTACTATCTTAAATTTCAATCTAGAATTCGCCGTCTTGACTAGTCTATAAATAGATGATTTTTCTAGAAATATTAAGAAAGATAATGAAAATTCAAAATATGGTTGGTTTATCAGAACTGCTTGAACTTTTATTAACGCTCTATTTTCAAATAGTTGTCTATTGTTTTTTATCTCCAAATATTCTTCTGCACCTATCAAAAAACCGTTGACAATCAGCAGATATAAAGGAAATGACATGTCAGGCGTGGAGATTGATTCAATTACCAATGTTTGTTAGGGAAGGTCCAGCGCCTTTTTAGTCTTCCTCGTATTGATTAGCATGTCAGCTGAAGCCATATCTCTTATTAGTAAGGTAGTATGTAAGAATAGATTAGAAAGAAATCGTTTGTAAAGAGTTCCTATGTGTTAGCCAACTGTCTTAAGTGCTTTGGTCATGGATCGTAATATTTTTGACTGCAAAGTTTGAAATTTTTGTAAATAGGTCTTTTTAGCTATACCATATACTTTTGAGGCTTATGCATTCATCTTATAGGTTTAAGTAAGTATATGAACGTATTTAGTATCTGTCATAGGTCTAGTTTTTGAAGATTTGAAAAAAAAAGTGAGTAAAGAAGTATCGATAAGGATCTTCTGTATGATTTCATTGTGTGGGCCAATACAGTGTATTGTATCTTTCTGAGGAATTTGGTTCTTTTGAATATAAATTGGAAATCAAGCATTTCATGAAATGGTGAATGTAATATGTTTTATGAATGTAATTATTTTTTTTTATTATTTAAAAAAAGTACAACCTTACATCTAAATTATATTCAAATATTTCCAAAATCGGCGTTTATCAGCACAGACGAAAAAAATTACAGTTTAGAAATGGCTGACTTGAGATGGCCTGTCAGCCTTCAGGGTCGTAGTCAGGTGATCTAAGGCTTACGGTTAAGTAATTCTTCCACTCAGTATTTTATGTGTTATACTTTTGTCAATAATATTATTATTTATTTAAGGTTAATGAAACATAACTTACCACTAAATAATAATAATAAAAGAGTTCATTGCTTTACATAAAATAACACACAATTTCTATTAATTATGAGCAAACTCTTAGTTTTATCTAACAATTTCAGAATTAATCATTAAAGAATATCATTCCAATTAATGATTGGATATATTGGCATTAGAAGGAACAGATATGACATTCTAATGAATTTCAAAATATATTAAGAAACCATTATACTATTTACACGTAATAACGTGTAGTAATAATTATACGTAGTAATAATTATTATTCTGATCAGCCTGTACTACATTTATGTAATGTATTTTTTTTTTTTTTGTATTAAAAGGTGCTTCTATGAACAATTTAAGCAAGAACAACTCTCAATTCAAAACCGTTCAATGTTAAACATGTTTCGCATCTGAAACAAAAATTCGTTTGTTGAATGGATGAAATTTAGGCTGCAGCCCATGGATGATTTGAGATTATGGATGATTTTATATGTGGCAAAGTAAGAAATTGATGATTTTACGAAGGATTTTGGATTGTAAGAATTGGATACGAGAAAAATTAAATGGCTCATTGGAGGCTCGAAGCTCAATTCCTTTTTTGAAAATTAATCTGAGGCGCAGTTTTCCCTTTTATTTATTTTTTGTGGTGTAAAAAATTTTTTTTTCTAATCATATTTATAATGAAATGTAGACTCTTTTATTTAAAGTAAAGACACATTACATGGAAATCCACCTCAATAAGTTCAGAGATATTATCGCATTTTTTTTCTTTAGTGCAGTAAGTCAACTCATCATAATAATAATTCAAACAAATTTTCAACAGGTTTATTTCGATTAGGATGTTTACTGTCATAACTTTATTTACTTATTTGTTTTTTTAGTAATATAATATTCTGTCACTTGGACAATAATTATTGGAAGGTAAGACGAAATTCATACCATATATACAGCAAAGATAAAATAAACAGAAGAAAAAAACCAACTAAATAATCATAAAAAACTGGCTTTAAAAGTTTTAATAGAGGTCACAGGCAATCTACGGGGGAGGGATGGGAGGGGGGAGGCTTTCGGGATGGATCCCTCCCCAAATGGTAATATATATGTCCATATTTTACAGAAAAAAATATTAAAAACTATCTTTTAAAGTATTCTTGTTCGTTTAATTACATTTAATAGGACTTCAAGATCCACTTAAAAACAATTTCATATAGGTAGTTCATGTCTTTCTTCTTTTTTTTTTTCAAATTAATTATGTTTATATCTATATGAAAAAAAACCTTTCGAGCTGAAGCCCCCCCCCAAAATTAAATCCTGGATCCGCTAGTGATAGAGGTAATGCTAGAACCTAGTAATTTATTGCTTACACTTGATTATTTATAAATTGTTTTATGAACATTATTTCAATGAATACGATTATTCCAGCACTTCCATGTCTCCATTTTAATATAATAATGTTTTAACCAATTTAAATCTTCTTCAGCGATAACAAGAATAGCTTAGTGATTCCTAAAAAAAATTGAAAGGATTCATATATGTACTCTTTAATGTGCCAATTTGTGAAATGATGTACTTATTTCGCTTTCAAAAATAACAGTTAATTTCTAAGTTGTAGTGGAGGAACGGGTCCATATGGTTGGACCGAGTTGAATACCATAAATGGTAAGAGAAACCTCGGTCGGTAGTGGGTTGCCTGCCCACATCCTCGCCTGTTGACTATAGATGGGATCGTTACAAAATGACTCACTCTCACCTCCGTCAAACAGGTCAATACAAACTTCTCTTTAAACTCTTTAAATGTCTAAATACAAAAAACGATGAGCAGTATTAATACATAAAGTATAAGATGAATGTGCATTAAGCCTTGTTTTCACTGTAACAATTTCTATAGTATAATATTGTAGTATAGATTGAGAGCGACAGTGTCCTTGTCTACACGCAACCAATAAATATGGTGACAGCTGGACCAAATGGTGGATTTAAAACAGCTGATCATTTTAACAAAGGCAACTCATTTATAAAACAAAAAACAACGTAGAAACTTAATTTTAATAACTAATTGCTCATTTTCAGAACGTATGCAACCAGGGCCTTGAAAAGAAAACCAAAGGCCTCAGGGATAATTTATTAAATTGACCACTAAAATTGTTATACTATGTTAAACTTAAGGTATTATATAATTATATGTAATGTATATGTAATTATCTATTATATGTAATTATCTATACTTAATATTTTAATGTAAATTTTGAAGTCAAAAATAAAACCTTGTAAGCCAGACTCTCCTTCATCCGGACATTGCATTTCATATATTTCAGTTTATTTTTACTTTTTTTCTATTTTGCTTTGGAGATGGTTTTAAATTCTATACATAAAGGGAAAGTAATTTTAATAAACTGACATTATATTAAAAAATTCTGTAATCGAGCTAACTGTAAACAAAAGTTTTGAAAAATTGTTTTAGTAGTACATTTTGGCGAAAAAAAAAATTTTCTCTCGCCTCTAACCTACCTATAACACCTTTAATCACTCCTGTATAAGTAAATGAATTCATTTAAGGATTAATATCGTGATAATATTAAATTCCTCTTTGGAGTCCCCAGGCGGTCTGACGTCTTTAAACACGAAATCTCAGACTACAAACTTACATAATCCTTTTCATAGAATTGAAATACCCACCTCTATATGCAAAACCTCATTTAAAAACAACTTATTTTTCCACCTCCTTAGCAGTTAATCTTCCGAATATTTACTTTATAACTAAGAATTAAATGTTGGTATGTTAGTGTTGCCAACTTTATTTTACAGCTATTTCACAATTTTTATTTGCATGGTTTACTAATGAAAATATGCAACATATTAATATAAATTTTATTATTTGTGTTTTCATTTATTGTGGTCTTTTATTTTATGTAACTCAAAAATTTTATGAATGAGTTTTGTGCCAAAAAAAAATGTCATTTCTATTGTTCGTTTTCACTATTGTTGGGAAATAAATGTCCTAGAAAATTTACTTTTCTTTTTCTGTTTAAGAAGAATTACAATGTCGGTTTATTAAATTTGTTTACTGTCCTAAATATTACTGACTGTTACTTCAGAAGTGTAACCAACGAAAATATGATTACCTCAGAAAATTTACTACTCTCTAAAAACGTGCCTCCTCCCTCGAAACGTCATAAACCCCTTAAAACATGCTCCACTTAAAAAGAATAAAATAGTTTTGATTTCGCTACTTGCACCATGTTATCCCATCCAGAGCAACCTTGATTATTTATTTATAAAAGGAAATGAACGTAGAGGAGGCGTAAGTTGACATAACTTGACCATATGTAAACAATCTGTTACGAAAGGTTGCAGATCGAACGCCTTTTTCTACTCGGGTTGTTTCGGAATGCCATTTGCAGTGAGGTAAAAGTGATCTTAAACCAGCCGCCATCATGGAGTAGCGATATGAAACTAGTACTTGAACAATTAATTAATCTATATCCCACATTAAAGGATTTTATAACAAATATTATAAAAAAACAACATTACAGTTCATTTGGTTAAGTAAGGTGAGACAGTTCACTAGAAGGTGACAATACCTACCACGACAGGTGTTTACTATCGAACAAAATATGATAGTATAATAGGACTATCAAGGTATCAGATAGCATACTGCCCTACAGTCTACACGGTGGAAGTGCCTACAACAGATGCTCCCATAGCTGTCATAGTGGAAACAAGGCAAACAAGTTACGAGAGTTTAAAATTAGCTATTAAGAAGTTGTTATCGTAAACCAATGACCTTATTTCCTTCATTATCCTTTAACAACACCTCACTTAATCCTGTTGAACAAATTCATTACCTAGGACTAAACCTGGACAAACGTCTAACTTGGAATCGTCATACCAGACTGAAACGACAAGAAACAGCTCGAAGTTTCCGACTACTTCAGCACTTACTTGACAAACGCTCTAAACTTCGAATTAATTACAAAAGACTCATATACATGACAATAATAAAGCCTATTTGGAGTTACTTTGTTGAGCTATGGGGCTCCACCAAACCTTCAAACTCCTCTCGTATCCAATCCTTACAATCCAAAATCCTTCGTAAAATCTTCATTGCTTTTTATTTTGTTACAAATAAAGTCATCCACAATGACCTTAATGTTCCTTATGTATCAGATTTGGCCCAATCCAGATATCTATCCTTCCATAATAAACTTCATAACCATCCTAACCCTCTTGTTTCTAACCCTGCTTTCTATTCAATTCCTGATAACCCTCCGACGCGTCTGAAAAGAAGATGGTCCCGTGATCTCCTAATATAGTCATATTATTAGAGTGCTACCAATGGGTAGTTTCTCAACATGTGCTTCATGTCATTATATCCATGTACGAATTTACTAGTTGTATTTTTTTTATACAGTTGTAAATATCATATAAATAATAATAATAATAAAGTTGTTCCAACAGAAATTCGACAATCCAAAACTTGAATAGTTTGTCAATGAAATAACATGGCAATACTCTAGTGCCTACAGACTAACAACAGTTTTGCTGCGTAATCAAAATTCAAGTAGCTGAGAATAAACTTTTTTTTTATTCATTAGCCTCAAGGCATCTCTTTTTATAAATAAAAAACAACAAATAACCAGCTATTATTTATTTAATACTTTCTTATAACGTTGCTGTTTTCATAATTGTAACATTAATCGCTGGAACAGTACAACATTTAATGAATTATTTTGTTAGTTAATATGTAGTAAAATCATTTTGATACTCTTTACATTATAATGGCTAGGAAAATATTAATTTCCTTTTTTATAACTAAACGAGTTGAGTTCTTAATACCTCGTAGTGTCAAACTTAAATGACAATGATAAATTCAGTTATTTTTGAGTTAATTACCCTTTCAACGATTCTTTGGTTTTATGACAACTAAAATTTAAATTCAAGAAAATGTGAACAGCACTCTTTGTAGTAAATAGAGGATCCAGAGAGAACGGGGCGCTAAAGAAAAGTTTAAGTTTTAGTTTTGTGTTATATTTTTAGTATTCTATATATTTTTATCTGGACAAATCAATATTTATTTAATAATGGAATAAGTATCTTTTTTTGTATTTTGAAATTCATTAAAATCCGCTTCATGGAAATACGAAAGAATCCCCCCATGACCAAATATTTTAATAATGTCACTAATTATAAGTATAAATTTAAAAATGTTTTCTTGTTGTTTAGCTTTGAAAGGAAATTTTTAACTTAACCAATTAAATTGCATTAGTAATTATGTTTTTATTTTGGTAACAATTTTATATTAATTTAGTTACTGGGCAATAATATAGTGGCGGATACATAGAACAGGAAAAAGGAGAAATTTTCCTTTCCAAAATCAATATTAAAAAACAAATGGCTGTTTAAAATATATATTCTAGCAGTAGCACTCGTAAATAAATAATGATTCATTTTGTAGGAGAATAATCGATTTATTACAATTTCTCTTGTAGACAAAATAATATTTTTCTCAAATTCTGTGGTCATCGTGATAGTTCCCTCTCCACAAAACAAAAGAACTAGCTCTGGATTTCCTATGCAATAATATGAGCTAATTGCAAATAAAGGCGAGTGGATGTTTTCTTACGATTTAATAGATTTTTTTCCGATCTGTTTGTTTTAGTTAGATTTTGAATTATATGGCGAATTTCATAACATTTTACGGCATAACAGAATTTTTTTAATTTTATTTATTTATATGACTAGTAGGCCCGTGCGAAAAATTCGCACAGCATATTGTTATCAAATGCCAAATTAATAAGAAAATAAAATAATGCAACGTATCAAAAGATAAAGAAATCTAATGTTACTTTATCCATAAATATAATCCACAAAGGAAACAAAATTAATTTAAATCTTCATTTTTGTTTGGAACCAACATATTTACAAATTTCAATAAGCTGTATCTTTGCGAAAAATTGTCCGATTAAAATGATTTTTTTTTCCTTTTGTAGACAATTAAGTAATGCTTTATATAATCATGGGAATGACTCAGAGAGGTGCGAAATACAAATCTCAACTCTGTTTTCCCTTAAAAAAATATTTGAACCCACTTTCCTCCTTCGGTCAGTACAAATTATTTCATTGTCGTACTGATAATATAGCTATATGCCAAATATATAGTTATTTTCAAATAAAATGGGCTATAATAGAACTCTCCCAATGAATATTAATCGAAAATACGAAAAAATAAATAATAAAATGAAAAACAAAAAATATTGGAAAAATTTCTAATCGATTTCGATGATTTTTTTTTTCCTTTTGTAGACAATTAGTAACGTTTTATACAATCATGGGAATAACCAAGGGAAAAGTGTGTAATTTTTTAGTTATTCGCAAATAAAGTTTTTTTTTTTCATAACTTGTTTGCCTGAATTTTCGGGGTGATTGGAATATTTTTCCCGCCTGAAGGAGAAGGAAGCCTTCGAAATTGGTGGCTCGATCTTGAGATTTGGTGAAGAATTAACGATGATATGGCTTGCCGATCAAAAACACCATCGATAAATAATATAAACTCCTCCTGTCTCGATCATAGAGACCTCAAGTCGACGAAATGAGACATGTATCCAATGACAGTACTACAATTAACGTCAGGTTGTGTGGATGCGAACCCCATGCCTTGCGTTATCTCGAAAATGGTACGTTTTTGGGCTTAAAAACGCAGGATCCGATAGTTCCGGAGGAACTATCCGGGTCTTGCTGTACGCATCAAAATCTTCAAGGTCCAATTTGTCCCGCATCGATCTACAGACCTACCACCGTTCCAGTATTGAAGCCTAGCAAAATGTTTGTATCGACTTTATTCATTTTAGAAAAAGAAACAAAAGCGGAGAATACGATTCGCTAACCCCCCGTGAAATTCTGAATCCAACGGTACCCCATTCACGGTATTTGAGCATGAGAGGAGCTTATATTTGGTACAAAACCGATTTCGAGCCTTACTGTAATAATATATGTACGGATATTTACAACTGTATACAAAAAATACATCTGGTAAATTCGCACATGGATATAGACATGAAACACATGTTAAGAAACTACCCAATGGTAGCACTCTTATAATATGTCTATATTAGGAGATCACGTGGCCATTTTCTTTTCAGACGCCTCGGAGGGTTATCAGGAATTGAATAGGAAGCAAGGTTAGAAACAAGAGGGTTGGGATGGTTATGAAGTTTATTATGGAAGGGCAGATAGATCTGGATTGGGACACATAAGGAACATTAAGGTCATTATGGATGATTTTATTTGTAGCAAAGTAAGGAGCATGGAGGATTTTACGAAGGATTTTGGAATGTAAGGATTGGATGCGAGAGGAATTTGAAGATTTGGTGGAGCCCCATAGCTCAACTCCGTAAGCCCAAATAGGCCTTATTATAGTCATGTAAATGAGTTTTATAATTAATTGGAAGGTTATAGCGTTTGTCTAGTAAGTGTTGAAGTAGTCGGAAACGTCGAGCTGTTTCTTGTCGTTTCAGTCTGGTATGAGGATTCAGAGCTAGACGTTTGTCCAGATGGAGTCCTAGGTAAACATAACAGAATTAAAACGTAAACTGTTCCTCTTCACATCATACATAAATTCGAATAATTTTTCTCAGTTGTCTTAGCATTTTTGAATTGACAGATGTTCTTGATCATCATTAGATTTTCGCATAACATTTAAAACATTTTTAAATTTTACTTATTTTCATCGTCCGAAAAAAAAGAAAACAATTTCTGGATTCGGCTCTGCTTGTAATTACAATTATCGGAACTGTGAGGATCAAATCATCTTTAAGAGCTCTGTGAGAATGGCAAAGTGGTTGGATTTTACTATCATATTAAATTTTGTCAATACGAACATTTTACCTTTCTTTCATTATAGTTTATGAAGATTAAATTTACAAATCTCAAATCACCTTTACCCTTCGTCGTAAACCAATGTTCTCCTGTCCTACAATATCCTTTAATAATACCCCACTTATTCCTGTTGAACAAATCCGATACCTCGGACTCCACTTAGACAAACGTCTAATTTGGAACCCTCATACCAGACTGAAACAACAAGAAACCGCTCGACGTATCCGACTACTTCAGCACTTACTAGACAAACGCTCTAACCTTTCAAAAGACTCATGTACATAACTACAATAAGACCTATTTGGACTTACGGAGTTAGCTCTGGGGCTCCACTAAGCCATCGAATTCCTCGCGTATCCAATCCTTACAATCCAAAATCCTTCGTAAAATCCTCAATGCTCCTTACTTTGTCACAAATAAAATCATCCATAACGACCTTAATGTTCCTTATATTTTTGACCTGGCCCAATCCAGATACCTATCCTTCCATAACAAACTTCATAACCATCCAAACCCTCTCGTTTTAACCTTGCTTCGTCTTCGATCCCTGACAACCCCCCGAGGCGTCTGAAAAGAAGATGGCCTCTAGATCTCCTTTTGTAAATACATTTTTAGAGTGCTACCAGTGGGTAGTTTCTCAACAAGTGGTTTCATGTTATTATATTCTTTTGTTCACATATACTGAATGTATTTTTACTGTAATACAGTTGTAAATATCACCAATAAAAAAACAAAAAAAAAAAAAAAAATCTTGATTATTGTATATTTAACTCCCAGAATTAAAAATCGTCAGCGTTAATACATCAAAGCTACACACACACAATATATATATATGTATATATATATATATATATATATATATATATATATATAACCACATATTATATATAACTACATATTATATATATATATATATATATATATATATAATATATATATATATATATATATATATATATATATATATTCATCGAAGTTTCAATATGATACATGAAGTAGGTATCAGAAGCAGTTATACAAAAGAACTACAAACGGTACTGATAAAGAAGCTCAAGCTGATAGGGAATTAGGTCATGTTCGTTCACAAGGATGTAAGCACTCATGGCTGCTCAGTGCATCACAACAACAACCATTTATAGTCGTTCAATTACACACTCAAAGCCTTCCTGACGAATCAATTGTCAAAATCGAATTTTTAGACTTTTTCAATTATTTTAATTATTTCATGTAGTGTTGCCCCAAAATCAGTCTTGGTCTGGCATATTGCAAGACCATGACCAAGACACCTGAATGTTGCAAGACTAAGACCAAGACTAGTTAAAAAATATCGTTTTTGTGAATAAAAATTAAAGCAATATAGTTACTAACGCTTGACAATTTTAGTTAATATATGTTGAGAATTGGTATAACCAATATACTTTTGCATTTAACTCATCCAATTTTTCATTTAGTTTGGTTTTCCCTATCTGAAAAATTACAGTAATATTTCTATAGTAATAGGTAACTGCAAGACTGTTGCGAAACTCTTGCGCAAAATCAAGACCAAAAGTAAGACTGAGTGAGCAAGACCAAGATTCGTCTTGATCTCGCATTTGGCTAACACTAATTTCATGTTACACACATACTAAAAAAATAAACAGCGGGACCTACAGGAAGGGTAGGCATTCGGGCCGAAATCTTTCCCTCCTCCCTCCCCTAATGGTAAAATATAACCAATTTTATGAAATATATACTCTAAAGTTATCTCTAAAAGTATTATTCTTCGTGCAATTACATTTAATAGCACTTCAAGAATCAGTTAAACACCATTTCATATAGATTAGTCTTCTTCTTCCAAAATAATGATCGTTATGTATTTAAATATATATATATATATATTTTTTTTTTCTGTACATGGCATTACAGGCCATGTAGATCTTCCGCCGCCTTAAAAAGCCTGCTCCATCTCTGCCTGTCTTGGGCCATTTATCTGCAAGCAGGTCTGTTGCATCTTATTTTATTCTATCTGTCCACCTGCTTTTTGGCCTTCCACGTTGTCTTTTGCCATCTATTGAGGCATTCATTGTTACTTAGAGGCTTACAGATGAATTGCTACGAGATACAACCCTATCTTAACCTCCGTGCCTTCATATCATGAGATATTGATTGACCAGTTTTTGTAAGCAGTTCTTTATTGGTCTTTCTTCTCCATGTATTAATACTCTGATCCCAGATCGCTCTGGTTATCGTGCGGATGATTTTCATCTCAAATCTGTCAACACTTTTTTCTAGGGTGCTGGTTTTGTGTCCAGGTCTCACAATCATATATTAGAACTGGCTTTATCATATTATTGCGATTTCTTGAGAAGAGGGAGAAGTATGTATATATATGCTTCGTACGTGGAAAAAAATAACTTTGGAAAGATACACATCCTTAAAATGCAAAAATGCAGACCAGAGAGAATTTCAAGGCCTTGAAACAACTAGAAAATGTAAATAAGAGGCGATAAAAATAAATTGTCAGAACAAATTTATAATGAGTCAAAACTCCTTTTTCGTAATTTGATGTGAAACCTGTTTATTTTTGACATATTGTGTAATAAAAATGATGATCTTTTCAGCTACGAATAGAAGAAAAGATATTAATGTTTCACACTGGTCGATATTACATTTTAATAGACTGAAATCCAAAGTTTATTAGCTTTATTACAATCATATAATATACATATTAGAAGAAAGCAACTTTTTTTAAGAGAGTATATTAATTTTAAAAAATATGTTTAAAAGAATTTGAGAGCCTGAAAAACAATGTTTTTTTAGCAAATCGTAAATCGGCCATTTTGAAATAGACAGTCTCTTAGCAGTTTTATGTCCATAATTTGATAAAACATTGTCTAATCATTCGAATCGAACTAAACCAACTAATACGGAATACTAAGTTGTTAACGTCTAGTGAATATAAAACAACCAGAGAGGAAATTCCATTGCAACTGCCTGACTTGCATTTTCTGGAACATTGCCAGACTGCGTAGTGCGATGATCTATAAGAAATTAGCGACTTTTCTGAATTTATTTATTTTAATTTTTATTTTAGTTAGTTCAGTTTTCTAAATGATCATTGAAAAGTTCAGAAAATTTATTTTTAAATATTTTCAATTTTTACCTAGAAATCTTAATATGATTAGCTAAAAACTACTAACAAAGTTCATGTTTAATAATCAAATATAAATTGTATTGTATAAAGCAATAGATATTTATAGAAAATTATTTAATTTAATTTTTTAATATAAATTAAACGTTCTAGGCAGTTGCCCAAACTAGAAAAATAAAAAAATAAAATAGCAATACATTATAATATACAAATATACATTTTTTTAAAATTTTCCATTCTATTGAGGCTTTTTTGGTTGTAAAATTTTAAATTAATAAATTTGTTGTTGATGTAAGTATTTGGCATTTATTCAGTATTTGGTAGCTTCATATGAAAAGATTTTTAATTCGTTTATGATTCACTGTGACATTTACTGTATATCACAAGATGAAATAAATACAAGGAAAATTGAATTAAAATGAGTTATCACTAGTGTTAAGAGATTGTTGAGAGCACATTTATATGACACGGAAAAATGTTCTTCACTGTTTTAATCGTGATAAATTTACTTTAGAATAACGTTCTAAATAGTTTGTTTATAACATAAATCTATAGTTACCCAATTGCGAGACCAAGACGAGTCTTGGTTTTGCGCACTCAGTCTTGGTGTTACCCATTAGCTCATTATTACAGAGATATTATTGTAATTTTTCAGATAGGTAGATAGATAGAACAGTTCAATGCAAAATTATATTGGTTATACCAATTCTTTACATATAGTAACTTAAATTGTCAAGTATAAGTAACTATTTTGCCTTAATTATTATTCACAAAAACGATTGTTTTTTATCAGTATTGGTCTTGTTCTTGCAACAGTAAGGCGACCTCGGTCGTTTAACACTGCGTACATCATCTTAAATGTTTTAAAATCTTTTTATTTTATCCTCATTTCTTTCCCATCGGTCTAATTTGTAATGTTATTCTTTATTGTTTTTATTTGTACGTTTCGAGGATACTTTGTCCTCCTCAACATCTAAATTTACATGAATTAAATATTTCTCCCTTGAAATGAACTAGAAATTTATATTTTTAAAATTAATAACCTTTTAAATTTAATCTTCACTATAGTTATATATGTAATATAGTAGTATAGATTTACTACGGCTCTCAAAAGCAATGGATTTTGATGAATGGGGTATCAAACGAAAGGGAATTTTATTGAGAAGTGACGAATCCTCATTTCAAAACTTAAAACCTTGAGACATTTACAAAAAGAGTCATTGATAAAAATAGGAGGTCTCAAAAGACGACTTATCGAGATGACATAAATTGTCTTTAAATATTTTACGCGGACATCATGACTAAGCCCTGAAATGTACCGATTTGGAGATAATGTATGGGCCCAACCTTATACCACCGATAATGAATCTTAAAGCAATGAATTCCTTATCAGATAGAAATTAAAATATGTTTATGTTTTTATTTAAAATCTAAATAGCCTCTGTCATATTTTTACTTTCACTTACCTATACATGCAATGTATAGTAAGTGAAAGTATTACGGTTGTGAAAATTTTCGAATTTGAGTTTTCAACGGAAATACAGGTTTTGAGGTCTCCTGAGTCCAAATAAGTACCGCAAAATGGTCTATGTGTCTATGTATGTATGTGAACAGTCTAGCTCAAAAACGAAAAGTCGTACAAAACTGATATTACCTATTTAAGATATCTATATGACTGAGATGTTACAGCAACTTTTCCCTTAAAATCATTTTTATTTTGTTACTCCATATCTTTTTTATCTTAAGAAAAAAAAATTACTTATAATTACAAAAGACATGCAGTTAATTCCAAGCACCCGTGGTCATTTAAAAGGTTACTAAATTCCCAACAAAACGAAGAAAAAAATCGTCGAAATTGAACCATTATCAGCAAAAATTAATGGACACATGTTTTGTTTTAATATTATTACGAATGCACTATTGTAATTCAGCTGAGAAAAATAAAATGACTTCTCTCATCCCATAATACGTCGCATTAAATTATTTCTGTATTATTTTATCATTTGCTGACTGACCAATGTACTATGCGATTTAGTCGTACAAGCCAACAAGTATATATTATTTATGTTCAAACATTAAACTTCACAATTGTTAACGAACATGAATAAATAAAATAAGTTAGACTGACAAATATATATAGGCGAAACATCAAAAAAATTAAAAACCAGAATATCACAACATACATCAAACTGCAAAAATAGTAAAAACATTAACATAACAGACCTATCAAACCATAGTATTAAATCAACAAACAATAGGAAACTGCTGGAAGCCATACATATAACAAAAAAAATAATAGAACAGTAAACTATAAAACAGATACAAAGCACTTAGGTACACACTGTTCGGACATAATATCCAATATTGAAATTCAAAAAACAACAATAGACAAAAAAAAACAACACAACAAACAGCCCTAATAAGAAATAAGAGGACAGGTATAAAGTACAATAATGAAACTAAAGATAGCTAGATGTTGGTTAGAGTAACAATGAACAAGAAAGGGTGCGTAACACCAAAACAATATAAAATGAATGTGACAAATTTTTGAATTTTTGACAAATGGTGCCACATCAAAAAAGCAAGGTAGATAATTATACCTTGTAAATAGGTGAAGTAGATTGGTACTGTAAAAATAGTATATTTAAAAATGTGCATAGTTTCAGTGAATATAAGGGATGATGGGAAAATTTTTCCGAAACGTTAGAGATAATAAATGTGATTAAAGGGATTTGAAGTAAATTGGAAGTATTATTGCCTTAACTATGAAAAAATTAAACTTCACAATTGTCAACGAACATGAATAAATAAAATATAATGTGTTATTGATGAGATGTTAGGATAAAAATGTTATATGGATACCAGTGGCTTCGAAGATTACCATCTGGAATATGTCTGAAGTACCCGGAGACTCCAGACAGTGTATATAAATATAGTCACCCCGCTTATACGGCGCTATAAATAGTTGTACACTCAAGCATCTTTCAGTTCCTAACCAAGGACATCTTTACTAGCTATCAACACTTCTATCTTCTTCAACCTCTTATTAATTAAAGGAAAATAATATTGAATAATTAATAATAATATTGGTCTGGCGTTACTTAGGCCTTCCTCAACAAGGAGCTTGTTGGCTCCTGTGATGATTAATTTCTTATGCTACGATAATTTAGTGTAGTTCTAATTAAAAGGGAGTATTTTATTTTTATTTTATTAGTGTTGCCTAAATTCGGTCTTGGCTTTGCACTTTGCAAGACCAAGACCAACACCGCCTATCTGTTGCAAGACCAAGACCAAGACTATTAAAAAAAATCGATTTTTCGAATAAAAATTGAGTCAAAATAGTTACTAATACTTGATAATTTTAGTTACTATATGTAAAGAATTGATGTAACCAATTTACTTTTGCATTTAACTCTTCTAATTTTTTATTCAGACTTAGTTAGGTTCTAGGGCCAGACTGGGTTTATGTTTTATTATATGTATAATATATTTTATTATAGTATAATATATTGCTGGACAATTAAAATTTTCAGAAAACTAGATCTAAAATATCAAGTCGTAAAAAGCATTGGAGAGTGATGAAAAAATACGAATAATCATTTCTGAATATTATTTAACGGAAACAAAATGTTTTCAAAGAAAACAAATGAGATTTCTAAACTAAATGGAAACTTTTACAATTATTTTCAAAATTGACAAATCAAAAATATATAATGCATCCAATTGTTCTCTTACAGTCTTGGTCTAGCGCAAGACTTTCGTGACAGTCTTGCAGTTACCTATTAACTTATTACTACAGAGATATTACTGTAATTTTTTAGATAGAAGAAACCTAAGTCTGAATGAAAAATTAGAAGAGTTAAATTCAAAAGTATATTGGTAACACCAATTCTTTACATATGGTAACTAAAATTGTCAAGTACTAGTAACTATTTTGCCTCAATTTGTATTCGAAAAATCGATTTGCTTTACAATTCTTACAAGACCAAGATCGATTTTGGGCAACACTACAAATGGTGATAACCTATATAATAGATCTGAATAATCAAATTTTAATTAGCTCTATTCGAACAGAAATTTAATTATTTAATAAGATCGGTAAATGAAAATTTTATGTTGGATGCCACAACAGATTTTTTATTTATTTTGAAAACTTCTTTTAGGAGCGTATTGCACTTTTTTTGTGGGGAGTGAATTAGATTGAGCCGTCAGATCTCCGATGTGTAACGCTCGGGTAAAGTCCCCTGGAGTCGACTAATTGAAATGTTTTTGCATATTGGATTAAAATATCTCAAAAATTAAAAACCTGACCTGCATATTGTCAACGAGAGAAATGTTCATCATTTCATCCTCTTTGTAATGAGCATTATTCAAAATTGTATCATAACGCGACGCCATGTTAGAGAGGTAAAAAAGAAAACATAGTGTCGTGTACCAAATAATAACGAGTTTTATGGAATATATGGAATAAAATATGTCAGAAACTAAAAATTGGACCTGCATACTGTAAACGAGGGAGATGTTCAGCATTTCATCCTCTTTACAATGAACTATTATTTAAATTTTATATTTCATATTATCAAACTCCCCTCGTTGATGTTTTCACTTCTATCGTGTGCTCTAAAGCACTCATCTTAGTTGTTTTTTTTTTTTTACAGATGATATGATATTATAAATCAAGTCAATACAACAAATCTTTCGTACACGCAAATATTCTTAAATCAATATACCATTTTGAAATCAAATCTTAAAAACTAGAGAAAGCCAGGTCAATGAGAGAAAGACTAGCTATCTCTCTGGAAGTGAAGGGAAGTATGAACTGTAGATTACATTAACGGCCGCCAGCAGTCGACTTTCATTTAGGAAATAAAAAGTGAGAGATATTGAAAAATATTTTTCAAAATTAAATTAAAGTTTTCAACAGTTTTCAATAACTATATTTTTTTCCTTTAAAGGCAATAAATCAAATTCATTGTTTTAAAATACAAAATAATTAGTTTCTTTCCTCCGTCCTTGGCATTGAAATCCATTTTTAACGACCCAACCAGCAAAAATGTATCTAAAAATGGCTAATAGAGGTGTTGATTAAGTTATGGGATGTCTAAAACATATATCCAAAGCATCTTTAAGACCACTTTTGTCCTAATCCATGCCAAAACCGATACCATAAAGACATCTGGTTTAAGATACCCAATATAACTTCATCTAAAAGCTAAAAGCTGTCTGAAAGATATCCTATATATGAAAGATATAGTGATATCCTAAAAAGGTCATCTGAAAGACATCGTCAAACCGATCTTTAACAAAGATTTATTGTTTTATTTTTTTAAAATTTATTTATTTAGATATATAATATTCTGTCTTTAGGACAATAATTATAGTGATAAATGAACACATTCACACCATGTATACAGAAAATATAAAATTAACAAAAATAAAATAATAACTAAATAATAATAAAAAAAACTATGCACAATCAAAAAATAAAATAACCTAAACATACCTTCGAGGAGGGTTGAAGAGATGAGTGGAACTAGATAGGGATTGTGCTAGGGGATTTGGATGATTGATGAGGTTCTGATGGAATTTGGAAATTTTTTCGGGGATAAGGTCAAGGACAAATGGGATATTAAGTTCATGATGTAATGTTTTGTTGGTTACATAGAACGGAGCATCGACTATTGTTCGGAGGACTTTGGACTGAAAGGATTGGATGCGTTTGATGTTAGAAAATTTTGCTGTTCCCCAAAGTTCAAGTCCGTAGGTCCAAATAGGTTTCAGGATTGTCTTGTAGATCAGTAATTTGTTGTCAATTGAAAGTTGAGATTTTCTAGCCAGTAGTCTGTATAATTGGTCGTATCGTCGGTTAAGTTCTTGTCTTTTAAGTTTAGTATGAGGGTTCCACGTTAGTCTTCGGTCCAAGGTAAAGCCAAGATACTGAACTGTGACTGAAAAAGGAAGCTGGATGGAATTAAATTGGACCGATGGACAGGAACATTGTTTCATTAGGAACATAAATAAAAACGGTTTTAAAAATAAAATTAATTATTTAAAGAGATCTTAATGAATTACAAAATATAGACTTGGAATATAGCGAAAAATATTATACTGTTTTATTTTCTTTGAAGTAGCTTTCGGATATCGAACGCCTTTTTGTAACCATGGTTTTACAATATGAAACATGTCTTTGTACTTTGCTTTACCGGTATATATACAAATTTTACTTTTTCTAATCTATACAATTAAATATTAAATAATACAGGCGATACCATTTATGAAAACCGCTTGTGTTTATGCAGGAGTGCCCATCACTCTCCCTCCAAGATCGATTAACCTATCCTCTTCACTCCCAAGATATTTTATTACTCACTTTTCTTAAAAACAGAGCAAGCGAAGGTAGAATTAGACAAATCGTAGATCATAAACAATTACACTTGCTGAAGCCTGTTTCATGTTTTCCCCTTGTCACATAATATGAAACTTCATTCCGAAAATTCATACTCGCGCCAAAAGGTGCTTCCCTCGAAAATTAAATAACTCACCAAATTATGCTCCTCCCTCCCCCATAAATATTGATTTCAAACTTCAATCCCTCTTCGGGGAACTCTCGCGTTTATATGGACAATATTGTCAGAGTCCATATTATATTATGTTCCTGTTATATAAGGAAATCTATGCTAATCTTTTGGGCGAGCTCGTATTGCTTTGGCTCCTCTATTTCAATTGCGATCTCTTATTTTTCTTTAGTTAATTATCAAATTCTTTTATATTTAACTATTTTTTATATCAGAGTTAATTGTGAAATGGTTAATTATTTCAAATTTAAAAAAAAATAAGGTACTATAGAGGAAGACATATTGAAAATTATCCATTTATGACCTGTTGGAGAACATCAGTGAGAATAAAACATAACTTATATTAAAAACTGCTTACTTTTACACTGACATAATGAGTTTAATTAAATTCTTTAGAGCCTTTTCTGAGAAAATCGTAAAAATATGTAAAATCGAGTATATAAAGGGGCACTTTCAGTCAGCCGATTTTGACGAAAAGATTGCTGTAACATTCTATATACAAATCTAAAATATGCAATTTTATATTTATATCTAAATATGTATAATACAATTATGCAATTCATACGACTTTTCGTTTTTGAGCTAGACTGTTCACATACAAACACACAGACCATTTTTCGGGACTTGGTTATTTGGACACAGAGTACTCCAAAACGCGTATTTCCATTGAAAACTCTGATTGAAAAATTTTCACGATCGTAATACTTTCCCTTACTATATGTTTCATATATAGGTAATTGAGAGTGAAAATCATTTGTTTATTTAACGTTATTTTTGGTTCAATATTTTATTTGTATTACCTCTTTTCTCAGTTTACTTCCATATTATCTTACTTTCTTATGACATATTTCAACGTTTTTGTCGCATATAAATCCAAGCCTTAACAATAATAAATTCTGTGAGAGACATGTATTGTATTTTATGATAAATACATTTACTAATATTAAAGTTTATAATACATTTAATCCCTCCGTTGAATACAGTTATAAAAACTGGGTGATTATAGTAAGGTGTAGGCTTCACTGATTATAATGAACCATTGTCCTAATTTGCCTGGAGCCATTTCAATGGAACAAGGAGCAGGGTTAACGAACACTATTAACTTGAAAGTCTATCAGATTTACAGTTCCTTCTTATTAAGATATTATAATTTATTTTGCTCGCTTTTAAAAATAATTTATAATAAATAATTCCACTAACTGTGATTACCACTCTACTTTTTCCCGATTACTGCTACCTCGCCATTTCTGGTATACGGTGGGGTTGTTCTAGAGGTACAATCAAACGTATTCTAACCGAAGTGGGGAGATCGAGATTCATTCCGTGGATCCGTCACGAAATAAATTTCAACTCGTCCAGACCTGATTCGATTAAACCGGAGTCGCCAGAGCCGAGAATGTTAAAGTTTAGACTTTTACATGGTAGGCCATCATTACGTCAAAAAAATCTGGTGCGCGCAACACACAACTTTCACTTACCGCTCAACTTTAAAAAGAAATTATTTTCTGCCCATGTTGGGCTATTATAAAATTTGGGAATTGCATTTTTAACCGAATTACGAAATTTTCATTGGACGCTATGGATAGATCAAAATTTGTCACACTAATTGAAAGTGGATAATGATGGTATTTCACGAAAGGAAAATTTATCTAATTATTCATCAATTTTCTAAAAGGCTACATGATCATTTCTCTGAATAAATGGACGATAGATACCTAACAATTCAAATATAATATCAGATCTAGAGTTATTAAACTACAGTAAATATATTTAAGGTTATAAACATATCCATGAAATCATTTTATATTTCACACAAGTACAATGAAATAGTTTAATAGTTAGAAATAGTTAATTATTTAAAATAAACCAAATAAAGGTACATAAGAGAAAGAAATGTTGAACATCGGACATTTAAGCCCTGTAAAGTGACATCAATGGGTGTAACACCTTAATGATATTAAAGACAACATAATTATACAATGATACACCGAATTTAAATAAAAATCGTTACAGCCGTTTTTGAGATAAATGTGTATCACCTATGATATAAAGTGCCACTTCCAGTTTGCCGATTTTAATGAAAAAGTTGCTGTCACATCAGTCATGTACGTATCTTAAATACGTAATATCAGTTTCGTACGACTTTTCGCTTTTGAGCTAGACTGTTCGTATACACACATACACAGACCATTTTGCGTGACTTGGTTATTTGGACTGAGGGGACCTCAAAACGTATATTTCCTTTGAAAACTCAGATTCGAAAATTTTCACGATCGCAATACTTTCCTAACTATGCATTACATATATAGATAGATAAGTGAAAGTAAAATGAAGAGTGCTACTTACTTTCTGTTATGTCTGGTTAGTTAATATTTGAAAATTTAAATCGATTTTAGGGCCTAAAGTTATTACCATACGTTTTTTCCATAAACATTTCTCAAAATATTTTCGAAAACTAGGATTCTGAATTCTTTAGAATCGCAATAATATGAGCCTTTAAGTTGACAGAATGACTAACTCAAATTTTAACATTTTTTATTATTAATTTTGGTGATATTTCTACGGAGAAAATTTATATCTTTATTTATAGTTCCATAGTGGGGGTTGGTTTCGGGCTAAAGCGTCTTCTTCCCCAAAAGGTAAAATATAACCATGTTTTATGAAAAAAATATTTAAAAAAAATTATTAATGTCCGTGGATTACGTTATTTAGACTTCAAGAATCAATTATACACCATTTCATAAAGGTAGTTAGTTACTTTCTTTTTCTCCCAAAGTAATTATCATAATATACATAAAGAAAAAAAACCTTTTGGTCTGAAGATCTCCAAAATTAAATACTGTATCAGTTAGTGCACACTTCTATATTTCGATACTACATTCACCAACTATGGAATAAACTTTCTCTCTGTAAAGATATTATAAATTTTCCAACTAGAAATATCACTAAATGACTACTCAAAAATGTTGAACTTGGAGTTAGTCTTTCTGTCAATTGACAGAGTCATATATTTCTTACATGGCCACAGTGTTGATTTTATTAATGGTTTATGGGTTTTTTTATTAAGTGTAAAACATTGAATAAACCACTAGCCTTTTTTTAAACTAAGCAAAATCAATCTTTATTAAACTAACAACACAACTTCATGGAAAAAAAGGGTTATATCTAAAACATATGTTTTATGTATATATCTTTTTTTTAATTTATATAATTGATATAACATATGATCGATTTGTAAGTAATATTAATAAAATTACTTTTAACACACAGATGCCCATCTCCTATCCACCCGCCAGGCCGATGGCACATTTATTGCTGTTTTCTTAAACACAGTGTAAGCTTAAGTATAAATTATTGTTATTTCATATACAATTATATTTGCAGCAGTCTGTTCCATGGTTCCCCCTGTCCTCTGGTTTGTAACTTTTCATTTCGAAAAAGTGGCCCCTCAAAAATTTAAAATCCTGACAAACTTTGCCCCTCAAAATTTTTGATGTTGCAACTTGTGCTATAAAACGCTGTATATGGCACTCCTATATATGGGTATGTGAAAGTAAAAAATATTTAACTTAAGTAATTACAAACTCCTTTATGGTCAGTCAACTAAACAAAATTTCCTTCAAATGGATGTAAAATTTGTTTTGTTAAAACTCAAATAAAAAAACTTAACTGTGCTAAGTTCTAGTTTTCATAAAATCATGGATTACTCCTGATTATTTGTAACATCTTTCATCTGGACTGCATAGAACTCAAAACTGAAAACCTTTCTTGTTTAAAAAATCTGTAAGAATTAAGTTAAGGTTATTCAATGATTAAACCGAGATATTCTGCCAATTCTGTAAACAGAATTATGTGATGTGAAATTCTGTTTCCTCAAAGTATATTTTCAGTATAAATAATTTCAATAAACAATTACAAATCTTTTATTTCAATATTTTGTAGTGAGATGCTTTGTATTAAATTAATTACTAAAATAAGATTTGTTTTATAAACAAAGTTCGCTGCTTTAAAATATAAATATTTAAAATTTGTCAGATAAAATGACAGGGTACAATCAGTATTTTTTTTTACAAAAAAAAAAAAAAAAAATGTGGAGTTGGCTGTGTGATATGTAGGCAATATAAATATCAGTTGACTTAAGATTAATTAAACTTTTATTTAACAAATCAAGTAATTAGTTAGTTTTCAAGAGAAATGTACTGAATTATTGATGATATATTATTTTTATTTCTTAATCTTTCTTTAAAATGCATTACATTTGATTTCTATATATGCAAAAAAAAAAAAAATATATATATATATATATATATATATATTAAAGAGAATATAACTGCTACAAATTAAATAATCTACGCATTTCACAATAGAAGAGAGAGAAGTACAATAACACTGTCCAGCTGCTCAACTATGCTGAGTTCCTATATGACCCAGCATACCGATCAGTCCCAATAGATAACCTGAAACGAGAGAGAGAACAAACAAGATAAAGTTTTGCGGCCCCATCATCCAAAGTACTGAATGTTATAATTTATTTATTCATTACAATTTTCTCCCTTCTCGCAGATGTCCGTACAGCTTGTAACGAATTTACCATAATTAATATAGATGATGATGCATGATTCCTAATGAGTCTAAAATAATAGATTTTGCCATACTCTGCAAATAGCTCCCTTCTACGCCCAGCCCTCCTAATAATTGTAAATAAAATAAAACATTAATTTTTTTTTTAAATTCCCAAAATTTTGAATATATTTAAATATTACATGTCCATAAAATTTGGATGATATTTTAAAAAAAAATACTTTCCATAAACTTTATTTATCATAACAAATAATTTTCAATAATATAACTGCACCACATTAATGATTTCATAAAAAAATAATAATTATAAAATCAAACATTTATTATAGAGGTTGAAAAAACAACAACACATAAACAAAAAAAATAAAATAAAAGTTTAATTAATCATACACATGAACACTATATCAGCTTAAAGCACACAAAGTCTATCTTGTACCAGCCATTTTTTCGAGTTCAGCAATTTCGGCTGCAACAAAAAAAATTTTAATTATCAATTAAAATAAAAAGGTTTAAAAAAATGAATACATAAAATAAAATAAATCAATGTTTATAACAATATACTTCAGCACACTGATGAGTAAAAATTAATTTTCATATCTTATGTAAAATGACAATTCAACATCAACTTTAAAACTACACACATGAAAAGTTGGAAATAAACTATACCAACCAAATGTTTATTCAAACACATAAATAAAAAACATGACATAAAAGTAATGTAATAATTTTGAGATGGATTTTTATTGACTGTTTTGAAAATCAAGGATGATATACAGTCAAGATTTTCATTCTAAATGTGTTTATTCTGGTTCTCAACTTTTAACTGACGATGATTCAAATGCTTTGGTTGATACGTTGGCAACCATTATAGATCAATATGACAGATCAGAGCATTAATAAATTAAACAAAATAAAAATCAAATAAACTTCTAATAATCATAAGGCTTAATAAACCCAGAAATTCGAAGCGGATGACAACAATAATTTATATCAACAGACAGACCTTACCCCACTGAACTCCACCAAAACCCAAATATCGTAATGTATCTAAAATTAATACAAACTTTTTTTTTTTTTTAAGTCAACAAATAATTTATTAGTTATATTTCCATTGATTCACTTCTTATCTATCTGACTTTACAAGCCCATTTGATCGATAATCCGACTGCTGGAATTATACTTAATATTTATAATCCACACAATTTGCCAACATGTAGCCATCAACATTATTCAAACAAACCATATTTCTTCAAGATAAATATTTTTTTCTAAAATTTATTTCCAAAAACCTTAAGGTTTTCCCTCCATTAAGTTATCCAGAAATGTTTCATTGCCATAATAAATAGAAAGAAAAATAACAGTTATGTAAATTTTACTTTTAAATTCAAACTTTCAGGATTTTTGTCAAAAATAATTCTGCTAAAAAATATGAAAAAAGAAATATAATGTAGCATTTTTATGTATATTCTATATATAAAAATTAGAATTAGATAGAAACCTTGAAGCTCAATAAACACCAGTTTTAATCTCAGAATAACGGTTCCTCAGTAAATTCTTATGTTAACATGATATATTAAAATCATAAACATTTATGTTGATCAATTGATAAAATTATTTGGTCAGATTATTAAAATAATGTAACGTCTTCCATAATATGACCTTTAGCCTAACTTGCCAATTTCAGACGCCTCAAATTTACCATAAGCCCAAATCGTTCCACAAAGACCTTCATCATTATTATTTCTAATCTATTCGAAAGTAACCAATTTTTTTCTCTTATATAATTATTTTAATTAATATACTTGTTATAGTTTTGATCAAAACAAAACAATAACAGGACTTTATAAAATAAAAAAGATGTTATTTGCTCAATCTACTAACTTATTTTTACATTTATTTAAGGTATCATTTATCTGAAACATTATTATTTAATGTTCATTAGTTGTCTATGAGGGTCTGGTATAGCAGAGTGGTTAGTGCGCTATATGAGTAAAGCAAAGATCATATGATCGAATCCTGGCCCTACTTCCCAAAACGGCTGGTCCCCACGGGAAGTTAGACCATTACCCTCTTAATTGGGGAGGCCTACAGGTGTAATACTTGTAAAAACAGGCTATACAAAAAAAAAAAAGTTGTTTATGAGCAATGAAATGACTAAATGTTCATTATTGATGCCCCACCCGTGGTTTGAATCTAAGAAAAAAAAAAAAATCTTTTTTCTTAAACGAGAGAACAAAACTCACTTACTGTAATATTTAAACCTCAAATAATGCCAAACATAAACATAAAATTATCAAATTCATGACCAATATGCATGGATGAAGTATCAGATGTCCCTCTAATGATTTCATACAGGTATTCACTTGATGAGTAAAGTGAAGTTCTATTAGTAAATCCCATTTTCGATTTAGGTGCAGTTTTCCGAATGGCTTCAAAAATAAACTTATTATGGAGATTAGTATTATTATTTTCTTTCTCGATATCACCACTTCCACAGGTTAAAACACTTGATTGCTTTAATTGACTTTCTTTTGGCTCACCATTTACAGAGGTAGCAGGTAAATTAGATTCTTTTAAGCTATTACCTGGATCTACAACAAAAACTTAGCTGGAATGCAAGGTGATTAGGTAGACTGATTTTTTAAAAGAGGGGGATACTAACGTTCTAGCAAGTCAGATGACATCATGAAAAATGTATCAGACAAGAATAAATAAAAAACTAAAAAAAAAACAACTAAAATTTTGAAACATAACATAAAATATCCATGGCAACGTCTAGAGATTAAATAAATCAACAACCTGATGTTTAAAAAAAATAAAAAACAAAACAAACTATTTATAATTTTTTTTTTCTCGCGATAATGGCCGTCGAAGCACAGCGCGTTTTTTTTTGTTTTTTTCTTTCGCATTTTTCGGCTTTCTTATTTAGGCCGTATTCTCTTCATTATATCATTAATCATACTCCTTCTCTGGCTTGCCATTACTTCTCTCCTCCTTTCTACTACAATGGTTTTAGTAAATTTTCCGTATCTTTCACTTTCCTCGAATACTTTTTCTATAAAATAATAATAATAAAATTATTATATATTAATATACATTTAATGTGGATGGAAATATTAAAAAATAATTTAACTTTACAGATTAAACTTAAAGTCAATTAAAACAATGTAGATCAACATAAAAAATATATAAATAAACCCGCCTTAACTTGAGATAGCAACCCAAATTAACATATGTGCTTCATTCAATAAAATAAAATAGTTCTATAAAATTTTAATGGATTTCCTCATCTTTAACTCCAAAAGACATAAAAACAAAAAAAAAATCTGGTGAGACCACTCATACGACTTATCTATCGAATTTAGACAAATTCGTACAACTTTAAAATATTTTCATAAATAATAATTTTAATTATTTTCAAATAATAATTTGAATTGTAGTAATTTTCTTGAAAACCTGTCAGAGAAATGATAAAATAGGATTTTTTTTGAAGAACTAAAGCAATGTGAATAGGAAAGCGAAACATCATTAAAATGAGCTTAAAAAAAAATTCGTAAAATAAGAAATAAAAATAAACTAAAACTAGTCGGATGTTTTTGGTTTATTATTTTCAATATACAGCCTATGTAACTGACGGAGAAAAAAAAAAGATAGCATCCCCTCAAAATTTGAGATTTTACGTTTTAAGACACGTAGAATCCGAAAATGGAAAAAAAAAAATCGCGTGACTTTACGCCCGTACGTGACTTTTTCCCCAAGGTTGGACGATTGTTTTCAGATTTTGTATCAATATCAAAGCGCAGCCGTGGATCATTTATGGAACTCGGCATTACCTTTTCTTTCAAGATGGCGGTCGAAAAGCCTGTATTGCTAGCCAGTAACGGTATTGTGCTGATTTTAATGAAACCCGGCTAAAATCTTCTCGATGCTTTTTTAAATTTATGTATGCAACATTCTTCACCGATAACTACTTTCCTTTCAAGGTGGCGGCCGAATGACCTGTGTCGTATAGTAGCGCCTAAATCGATGTACCGATTTCAATGAAACGTGGCTAAATTCCTATCCTCGAAACCCTTTAAATATACGTACATATATCATATTTCTCTTAAAAGAAGCTGGAAAAAAAGTTACGACGGGTGGTAAAATTAGGAAAATTTCTTTATTGAGATATATTACAATCTGTCACGTTCAAGGACAATGGTAATAGTGATAAAGAGTAGCTCATTCATACTATGCACAATAAATACAAATAATAAACAGCAATAAAATAATAACCTAATAATCTCATAATAAAATTAGATTTCATAATGACTTAAAAAGTACGAAGTTTTTGGTCATTTAAATGTATACGAAATTTTCTGAATAAAAAATATAAAACTAAAGTAACATTACCTTCCTAATAATAAAGAAAAATAAATAAAAGGTGATTCTAATTATTGGCCTAAACATTTTTTTTCATCAATAGTAATTTTCTAAAAAAAAATAGCATTACTTCAGTAACACCTTAAAAAAAAAAAAAAAAAAAAAAGTATATAAACCTTTGCAGTAGAACATACAAAAAATATCTAGAGACCATATCTTTGCTCCAAATTGTCCGATTTAAAAAATTTGTTTAAAGGAAATTTCGCAAACTTGTAAATAATAATATACAATATCAACAAATATGTGTATACTTCTTTATTTATTCGAAAATCTAATATTCGGAGAAAATGCTGGCGGACAAAAAATATTTTATTCGTTTTTCGTATTTTATGTATCCTGAAACGTAAAACCTTAAATTTTGAAAGAGGGTTAAGTTTTTGATTTTTTTGGTCGAATACAATGGTTCATTATTGAAAATAATAAACCAAAATCGTTGAAATCGGACGATATGGTGTAAAGATATGTTTTGTTTTGGTTTTTGGAAAATGTTTTTTTCGGACTCAGGAGACTTTAAAACGTAAAAATCGGTTGAATATCTCAAATCGGAAATTTGACCAGATAGAAATTTCCTTTCCTTAACTAATAGTGGTAGGAAAGTAATTAATTAAAACTTGTAGAAAACAGAATAAGCTGTATCATCGCTAATACTGGTTAGACTCCGATGACATTTATTATTATTTTTAGGCAATTTAGTTACTTAGCTAGTTAGGCCACATAACATTTTTCTTTTCTTTATAAATTTTTTTTCTGAATTTTCTCGGGAATTTACGACATGTATTAAAATTAAAAGCAGAAAAAAAAATCCTGAAAATTTTAAATTTTAATTGCCAATTTTACCAAGAAGCTGTAGCTGGAATGGTTGAGCAATGGATTCTGCCACTTACGCATAACATTTTATCATCTACTGGAGAACATTCTTTACATGTTTTATAAATTTGTATTTGTTGTGATTTATATTCCTATAGTAATGTTTATTTATTTTTATGATAATTGTATTGTTTTTCATGCCCAGTGTCTAACCCTGAAGTGACCTTCCAAAAATAGAGCTGTTGATAAACATGATTAGTATGAAGTGTTAAATTCCCTAACCGAGTGCTGAATTCATCAATGATATCAGATACATCTTTTTTTTAAAACTTTTATAAAGGAGTGAACCACTAAAGTCATTATCGCCTTGTGCCAATGGTTAAAATTTTACATTTTGGAGTACATCTTTGTCCGTATTATAAAGTCAAAATGTTTGTCAGTCATCTGCACATTGTCCAGCAAAGCGGAATAAATATTGTGTGGGATATCAAAAGAGTGATCTTTTGTATTCATTTGCTCTGCATTCTGTTAATAAGTGTTTCACAATTAGTGGACATCCGTAGGTCTGGCCATTCAGTTGGAGAGATTCGCAAGCCATCAGGTGTCGTGAGTCAGATGTATGTGGCCTATACACAACCTTGCCATAACGACCACCTTTCGTCTCCTATTTTGGAATGAAGATTATCATGGAGAAACATCACTTTTAATTTCTCTCAGTTTATTTCCGGAAACAGTTGACCACCTTTGTTCCAATTTTAATTTTTTTTTTTAATGAGGGAGATAAAGGGAGCCGCCAATATGGAATGCCATCAGTTATTGCTTCTGTTGGCTGTCATTAATAAAAGTAAATTATTTCATATAATAGGGTTAGTCGAGAATGAATTTCTGAGGCTACGTAGGACGAACAGTGAATCTGTACAGCTAACCAGCGTTTTATTTGATGGATGATTAACATTTAAACTGTTGTAAATTGAAAAACCTTTCAGCAATATAATTACTACAGATTAGAGATGGGTGAAAGAGAAAAATGATGTTTGGAGATACTATAGTTTCATGAATGGTAGGTATTTAAAGATTTAGGTCAAACATTGATAATGAAACTCGGACTATGAAGGATGCTTTCTTTGATGAGGTAATTTGCTGTTGGGTTAAATATTGTCAATTTGGGAATAGATAAGATCAATTTGTTGTTATCTTAGTTGTCATCTAACGTCTAATGGAGGTTCCCCACCCAGCTTCTACACATAGGGCGATACATCTCAACCAGACATAATTAAGTCATCGATGGACACACTGCTAAGGTTAGGAACTTGCCAATTATTATTCATTGTATCTTACAAATAACGACTTAAGGACTTCTTGGTTGCTTCACGAAACTAGTTTATATTATTTCCTTTAACTTGAAAAAATGTTTACTATTCCTAGTAACAAAACTGAACATTACTTAATTACAAATTTGAATTAAATTTGATTATTTTGTTATTTCCACTATTTTCTTTTGAAATGTATCAATTTAAAAATAAATAAATAATTATTTTTATCTAGAATAGTTAATGTTTTATTAAAACAACAATAGTAGATGGAGATATTATACAAAGATTAAAATTTAATTACCTATAGTCTACAATATGAAAACAAAAAAAAGTGAATTCAAAAGTAAATAAAAGCAAATGGTTAAAAGAGAGAAAAATCCACTATTTCCTAATTGCAAAATCATTCAGCTTGTGTCTGTCTGGGAAGCTTTATATAAGAATATCGACAAATTTGTTATACTGTTTATTATCAATCTTATGAAGTATTAAAGGAAGAACGACACCTTCTGTTTAAAAAATAAATTAATGTTTAATTTATTTGTTCAATATACTGAAAATTGTATATTAATACAAGGTTAATTTTTAGCATCCACAAGAAAAATTTAAAGTAAAGTATTTTTCACAAAGAGTAAGCAGAGCGGGATGGCTGTCTGCCTCTCAAAAACGGTGACATTTTGGGCTTCCACATTATTCAACATTAATGTTTGATTTAATATTTTATTATTATCATTCATAATTGCCTGAGATATTCTTTCAATCACTTTTTCATTATTCATTTTAAGGAATAATTTAATATGAAAACTTTCCATTATCAATTCTTCAGATTTTCATGGAAAATAAAAATAAAATATATGTGCTATTAAAGGAAGTTAGTCGACCGATCTACATATCATGGGTGATTGAATATTTATCAGGCTCCCGATGATGACCTGTATGGGCTGAAACGTCGGCACTAATAAAAACTTTATAATGACTGCGTCCTGAATATTTATCACACATGCAAATATAGATAGATAAACAGAAAATAAACTTTATTCTGGGACGAGGTCCCTTATGAATAACAATTATGAACAAAAAAGTATAAACCAAATCTGGCCAAAAATTACACTAATCAACATTAAAGAATATATACAGTATCTTCAGTGAAAGTATATTAAAACAAATAAAAATAACACCATTTTGAAAAAAGAAACAAACATTATTTAAATGAAAAGAAAAACATAAAACAGGTAGAAATAAAATAATATAAGCACGGATTGATTTTTAAAATTAAAACAAACAATTTCAACAACAGTTCACCTCAGCCAAATGTGTTTCACAATATTCATTTCATTGTACATCATTTTTGGATGTGAAAAGGAATTGGTAGAGATGATATTTAAATGAGGACAAGGAGAGGCATGGCGGATATCAGATGGCAAGGAATTTCAGAAGGCAGTGGATCAGGCAATAAAGGAATATTCAAATGTCTTAGTTCTATGGGAAGGGATATAAAGGTCGGAAACACAGGATCTTGTTTTCTGGGAATGGACCACAGGTTAAAACCGTACGAGACTGTAGATGTAGGAAGGGTGTCGGGTGTTGATTGTTTGGAATAGGAAAGATCCAAGGAAATATTGTCTGCGGAAAGAAAGGAAGAGCCACTTTAACTCATCATAAAGGTGGGACACATGAGACCGCCTTGAAGTATCGAAGACAAATCTTAAGAAGGAATTCATGAGTCGCTTCAATCTATCCTCGAGTACCATCGGGATGCCTCCGTACACCACACAGCCGTAGTCAAAATGGAGGAAAATAAGAGAGGATTCAAAGAGCTTGCGGATGGGTTGTGGGAGTAGGTGTCGAGAGCGATGAAATCGCTTAAGGGTACCTATTGACTTACAGGAGATGAGGGCGATATGAGGTTTCCAGGAGAGGTTTTCATCAATGGTGATTCCTAGGTTTTTAACGGAGGAGCTGAATGTGATAGGATGATCGTTGATGACTAAAGGAGGAAGGAAGGAGATGGATTTAAGAATAGAACTGGAACCTATAATAATGGCCTGAGTTTTCATCGTGTTTAGCTTTAAATTATTCAGACTTGCTCAGACACTGATCCTATCTTTGTCTGCCTGAATATTGGCGAACGCGACTAGTAGCTCAGAAGGGTGAAAGATAATTATATCTTTACAAATCATCTGAAATATGTAGGAACATAAATCCTGAAAGTTTATGAAAAGATGTGTCACATATTTCAGAAAAAAATTACCATAAATTATAACTACAAATTTATGTTTAAAATTACATAACAAATTAAAAGTTTATTATTTAGTATAGAAATATTTTAATTTTCTCAACTCTTTCGGATTTCAATTTTGTACGTATGTCTTGAAAATGAAACACTTAACAACAAATTTTATTTCTACCCAACAATACCTACTGCATCAATAAAATTACAATTTTTTTTACTTTTTTAGTATTATTTTCAATTTAGCAGTTTTAAGTAGCATCTCAAATCTCTCAACTTCTGAAACACCTTCGGTTTTTATTGGAAAATTCATGAAAGTATTTCAAAACTATGGCTTTAGAGGTTGATTTGACTTTTGGCAGTTACAGAAAAAACATTTCACTAGGGCATCCCAGCATATGTGATAAATTCTGAATTCTAAATATAAAATTGGTAGGAAAAGCTACTTTAGATATCCTGGATAATGTAATAAGAAAGAATTTTCCCAAAACTTAGTGAATTTCTTGTTATTATTTTAAAATACAACTTGTTTTAATTATTTATTCTCTTTCATCAGTCTTGGATCGGCCCAGAGGCACACCCACCCTCTATAAAGTGGGTATCCTTATTTAAATAATTAAGGGGGAAACCTGGTGGTTGAGCGTGATCTCAGCCAAATCACCTTCTTGCACAACCGTTGATGAGGAAACAGTACTTTCCCAAACTAGTACTGAACCCAAGACCATTCATGGGGTGTAATGGTACAATTTTTTTTTATTGTTAAAATATTACTACCATTTTCTTTTTTAATTAGTTATCAAATTCTTTCACAGTTCATATTTATTTGCCCATAGTGTGAAACATAACAATGAGAGACTTTTAATTATTGCTAATCAACAATATTAAAAGTACTTTAGAAGACAAAATTTTGAAAAATCGGCATTTAGCTCCATCTGATTATTTCAGCGAGGATAACACCTGCCTAATATTAAAGACCTTAATTTTACATCAGAATTGCTAGAGTAATGTTTGAAAATATTTTAAAATTGATGATATTAAGTACTCTTTCTGGTTAGTGGATTGTGACGAAAAATTTGCTGCAGCACATATCTCCTTTAAATACAGATTTAAGTTTTATAATTTTTTTTTTGGAGATAGACTTTCATAAACACATAAAGACCATTTTTTGAGACTAAGTTACTAGGACTCAGAGGTCATTGAAACACGTATTTAAACTTTTTTATGATCTCAATACTTTCCCTGACTACATATTTTATTATAAGTAAGTGAAAGTAAAACATGCTGAATATGGCGATTATGATCTACCAGGGACATAAAAATTACATTTAATATGATATTAAGTATGTAATATAACCAAAACATTTTATTTAAGTTAGTGCACACTATTACTAACATTAATTATAAATAAAAGTGATTAGAACAACAATTTTGTGTCTTTGAATTGTGGATAGTTAACTTATAAGTGGAGGTGAGTCAACTTCATATAGTTTCCAAACACTCAGCAGCTTTTATCATTCAATGTACAGTGTGATCAATGTGACTTTGAGCAACCCACTATTGACACCTTTGAAGTAGTACCTTACTAAACCTAATCATAAGCTACCTCCAGAAGAATTTCAATGAAATATAATTCATAATAAAACAAATTTTTGGTATTGGTTCAAAAGAGTTCTGCACGGATTAAGCCTGGTTCACAATCACTTCGATCACGCTTGTTCATGGAATCCCGAAACAGCCGAATGTTGTCGTCTTTTATGACGTCAGCTATGGCCCCATCACACAAACCCTTTTCATGCATTTTAGAAAAAAAAAAAAATTATTTCCTTCATGGAACTTCCATATTAACAATTTGTGTATTTACTCTTTTTTTAATTATTAATTTTTATTATAACAGTTATTACTGTGAAAGAAAAAAAAAATGTATATCTAAAATAATGTTTGAGTCGTTTCTTCAAGGCCTGTAAAAAAAAAAACGTTTAGAAACAACTTTTTTATTGACACGTGCTTACATGTAATGGTTGTAAATACGCATATACTGTTGTATATTATTTTTTATAACTGTTTTATAAAATATTTTTTTATCATTTGGATAATAAATAATCAGAAGTTATCTATTATCTTTTTATTTGTTATTTGAGTTTTTCAATAGAAGTTGGAATAATTGAATTTATAATTTATTTTAGCAAGCCTTTTTTAGAATTATAAAATATAAACAGTATAAAAATAACTGTTTATTTTCAAGAAAGGAATTAACGTATTGAGGAAACAACTGACGAAGAATATCTGATAATTCAGAGATAACGTAAAATGAAAATCATTAATAAGAAAAATAATATTGTGAAATAGCATTTATAGATGTAATAATTAAAGGTTTTTATCTATTACTATTTATTTTTCGCAGATCTATTATAATATATGTATAAATTTGATTCAGGTTTCTTTCATGATGTGTAGCCTAAATTTCGAATGTGTCGGCTCATGCTATATAACTGAACATGGTTAAGGGTATAGAAGTACTTAAATGGCTGGGAAGTAAACAGTAATTGACTAAAGGTCGCCTTCATTCTCTTTTGGATAGACCCGAACGCATTCTGCACTCTATGAACAAGTGTGACCGAAGTGATTGTGAACTATGCGTAATCCGTGCAGAACTCTTGTGATCTAATACAAACCTCTTAGTAGAAATTACATAATTTTGTTAGTAATACTAACAAAATGTATAACACTACTGAAACCTAAGAATTTCATCATAAGTACTGATTATCATCAAATAAGAATATCATGGAAGCTGGAAGAAAAAAAAAAACTAGAAGCACTTATTTAATATGAGGCTAATCACTAATTATTCATTCGAATTAGACAGCAAAATTTAGCTTTAAAAAGTTTATGCTAAAATCAGTTCCATAAGTAATTAGAATTTCTTGTAGAACATGGAAGGCCATCGTCTCTATATATCAAGGACCACAGATATCATTCAATTTTAATACGTGATTAGGGGAAGAAAATTATTATTTTATCATTATGTATTCTTCAATTATATATAACTTCCTACCTGCACTCTGTATAGCTTTTTCTTTGGCAAGTCTTTCATCTCTGGCTGCCTTTTCACGAGCCTTGAA
This sequence comes from Nezara viridula, assembly GCA_928085145.1. Lineage (NCBI taxonomy): Eukaryota > Metazoa > Arthropoda > Insecta > Hemiptera > Pentatomidae > Nezara > Nezara viridula. Next base: position 26,259,167 of record OV725080.1, read on the forward strand.
ATCCTTCAATCCCAATTCTTTCTTCGTGTACCTACTTTGCCAGAAAAGTCCATAGCTTATTCCAGCTATCAGCATGGAATACCGGCCAAACTATAACACATTATGTTTCTTATTAAAAAAGTTTCAACAATTTGAACAAATGTTAGCAACACTCCATTGAAATAATGTAAATGTCCATGCTGTTTATTATCATACAATATATATATTTTTTAACGATATAACATGCATAATAGCTCTACTTTAACTTCTAAGATTTTATTCAGTACTACCTCCACTGTCAGAAAATGTTATATTGTAGGTATTTCCAAATGCTAAGAAAACGAACAAATATTACACTGAGTATTTACTCACCCGGATCAAGGGAGAAACATTTACTGGAGGAGCGAAATTTGTCGGCATTTTTAAATTAGATAAGCTCCAATAGTTGAAAACTTTCAGGAGAGATAGAAGAAAACCAGAACAGCTGATAATCAGTTTAGCCAATACAATTGTTGAGATAATTTTTTTAAGTTTAAAATCTCACAGATCAGCTTGACAACAATTGCAAACAAATTATTTTTGCTCCAGTAATATAGTATAAGCTCAATGATTAATAACGTAATAGGAAAATTAATCGACAAATCTCAGTTCCGCCCCCCCCTTCCGTAGCAATTCTTTTGAGAATTGAGTGTGGAATAAATACTTTCGAATATTGATAGTGCTACCAGAAAAATATATTTAATTTATATCACTTTTAGTTCTAAGAATAAACATTTTCTTTATATAAAAAAGTTTTAATATTTAAACCTACCAAAAGATATGACATTCATACGGACATTGCTATAAATTATGTAATAGGATGGAGTTCAATGTACAAGAAACAAATGTTTTGAAGCATTATGTGAATATAATCTCCCCTCGCAATACAATTAAATATATATATAAATCTGAAGTGAAGTAGATATTGAACTAGCCTTTTGAATGCTTCAACAACATTTCGAGCTACTTTGATCATTTTCAAGTTATCAAAATCCAAATAAAATTTCTGTAATTTCAAATATATCTCTATCATATAATTTTATTGTTATTTACCATTAGTCCACAGATTAAAAAAACACCATTATTGGTCGCATTTTATGCGAATTTCGTCTAATGCATGTCAATTCCCGAAATTCAGTACTACTTACTCCTTCTAATGTTTAGCATGGACTATTTTATAATGCACTATGAGTTGATGAGACTTGTTACTTTACTAGAAACTAATAAGTGAATACAACTGCGGTTAAATATTAGCTTAAGAAGTATGCATTTTAAAAACTTTCATCACAACCTCAGGCTCTATATCACAAACTTTCCGATTAAGATACACGATAAAGATCCATCACTCTTACATCTGTATGCTGTTAATTTTCTTCAGTAGACTGATAAGCTTATTTTACCAATCGGAAGGACGGGAAATTTCGCTGAATGTGATCTCTGTTGAGATAATGTTATACCACATTACAAAAGTACATCTATCAGTCACATTGATGTTATTAAAAGAAAAACCTTTACTATAAATTTCTGAGACGAAAAAATTAAAAAACTTTCGTTTTTAACATTTTATGATAGGTTTTTGAAACATTTTATTGTTATCCGTCCACTGGTTTATCGTGTGGGCAAGACATTTGGTAGACGAATTGGATCAGGGTTCTGGTCGGCCTTCCGCTCATCAGACCTTTTCTTAAATAAGGGTGATAGTCGTCCGTGGCGGTCATCCCAACACCAGTTATGTCAATGTGGGCAAAGTCCAATGGAGGAATGAACTCCTGTAAAGGAACAATCACTAATATGACCATTTAAAATTACAAAAATAAAATAAAATAAAAATAAAAGGAATTTACTTTTAGAAAGGCTGCTGCTAGACAAGAGCCACCTCCTCCTCCTTTACCAACATTGCTAACATCCACTCCAACATAATCTGCATGAACAAATGAAACCATTAATTATTATTTATAAACAAATCTCGAATTGATTAATTCATAAGAAGTCTTTTTAACTTATAATTATATAAAATAATTATAAATTATAAACATATGTTCATCTTGCCTCTAGATAATGCAAAAATTAGGGTTGTAGTGAAGGTAATCCTTCTGCAATGGCCAAAAAATACATGAGACCCCAAACTGTACTTCATGTTCTGGTGACACCCAGCGGCGCCATAAACTGAACTATAATCAATCTATCCTTTCTTGTAGTTAGAAAGATTCCAATGTCTGTAGAATCTGATATTTCAAGATACTCAAAATCACCCATTCATAAATATTTTTATATCTGATATATTATGTTATGACAAAGCCCATTAATGGGTATCCTCCTCAAATAGGTCAAATGCTTGGCATGGCAATTTCTGTTGATCCTTCCACCAAAGTTGGCCGACACTCATAACAATACTCATTTTTCTTGTGTAAATCGTAAATCATAAGAGGTACTAATTACTTTGAGAAAATTTTATATTTGACGAAAGAATAAAATTGGAGCTTCAGATATTTCGTTATCAGAAGATTTTTATCCACAAAAAAATGCTGTAAAAACAAAGGAATTCAGAAAACCTTCTTTGAAGACTACTCCGTTCAGCAGTAATTATTCAGAAGATCAATATATAATGGGTACCATGTTTAAAATATACCTGATCTGCTTCCGTTTGATTCCGAAACATAAATAGATGGTAACTAGGAAGGCTAGTAAGGTGATTACAAAACAAGATATTATTAAAAGGTAATAATATTGTTTCTTCCTATATTATCATCAACTTAGGCGAAAATACAGATTTTAATGCATTATTTATTATTTTCATGATAGAAACAAAGTTAATTTTGTTATAATTAAGTTAATATACCTTTTTCAAATCTAAAATGATGGTATTTAGTATGATATTTAAAATGAAATATTAAAACTGAATGCATATACCAGTAACTTGTTTGGTGAAGTACTTCCAGAAAGGAAACCTCCAGACTCTATCCCCAGTATCTGCACCAGCCCTTCTTAATTCCCTCCAAACAACATCTGAAGTGGAGAATACAGCTGAACACCCTGCACCAACAGCTTTTCTGATTCCGGCTGGAAATAATAAATTAATAACATTATCATAGCAGCTTTGTACAAAGGATTTTTTTTTTCTTTATGGAGTGGAGGGATCTGGTTCCTTGACGTCACATAACTTCTTTTGGTATGTTTTTAGGCTACTAGCCCTGAGCCCTATCTAACTGTTTGGAACATTTTGCAGGGCCACATTGGACTGACTCCTTCCATCTCCTCATATCTATAATTGGTGGGGATTGTACTTTTCAATCAAGTGATTTTTTAAACATTATTTTTTGGCAATTAAAACCGATTAAGCCAGCAAAAAATTGTCGTTAGTACTTATAAATCATACTGTATCATGTTGGATTAAATTGCAAAAACCTGCAGAAATCATTGGATGAACAATAACTTCGTTAGAACGACATGCATGCTAAAAAAGCGAGCAGAAAAAGTGGATGAGGTCTCGAGAGTTTCAACTATACTTAGCAGTAAGCAAATGAAAAAAAGATATTACGGTGTATATAATGGAAGTATAGCATAGGCAAGGGTAAAATTCAAGATTTCTTCAACCTGTGGTGATAACCTGTTATCTCCAAATATATGCAACTTCCAAGAAAACAATATTTCGACACCTACACTGTAAAATACTGTAAGTATAATTTTATTAGAAAATGAGATTTTAAATGATTCTGATCAATCTGAACTCGCACATATTTAGAAATACAAACCAAAAATGTTATTTAAAATTTTATGTCCTTAGCTTTATATCTTTCTATACCCGTGCTACTACAATCCGGAATCAGTTGTTTTACAAACCCAACAATCCAAAGTCATTAAGTAGTATTAAAATAGACCATGTACAGGCATAATATAAATTTTAACTGTGCAATGAAAGTTATAGTTACGAGTGAATGTGCCAACATCGATAATAAGGCAAGGTTGGAAGGCAGCTGCATAGCAAAGTGTATCAGCCAGAATTACTCTTCCTTCGTTGTCTGTATCTTGAACTCTAATAGCACGACCATTCATAGCTGTCACAACGTCTCCTGGTTTAATAGCCATTCCTCCTGGCATATTTTCGCATAAAGGAATGAGACCTGTTAAAAAAATTAAATAATTTTTCAACTAATAAAGAGCAGCCTAAATTCTAATTTCTGTTCCTATTGAATAACATAACAATTCGAGAAAAAATGTGATAATTAAATGCAGCCCATTATGACGGAGTTTATAGGTAATTCCAGAATTAGTTCATCAAAAACAATTATTTTATTTTTAAGAAATCAAATTATTATTAACTGTTAATTTATTTAAATGACTACGTACCCATTACATTTACAGGTAACGAAAGCTGTGCTATGGCTCTTATCAAACCGACTACTACAGCGGCGCCTGCTAAATCCGCTCGGTGCTGAGACATATTTTCGCAGGGTTTCAAACACAATCCACCTGAGTCGAATGTTATTCCTTTACCTAATCGACAGAACAGCCTTATAAGTGTTGATCTAAATGATATTGTTGCCTGCTAAACTATTTAAAATGTTTAATAAAACCTATAAAAACGACGGGTTTGTCATCAACTTGTGTACCGCAGTAGGAGATTTCTAAAAATAGAGGATGTTCACAGGATCCTTTAGAAACAGATAAAAACGCAAACATCTTCTTGTTTTCGATCCAATCTCTGTCCCTTACTTCAATCTGTATGCCGCAAGGGCAGAGCACGTCGATGGCTACCTGTAATTAATTACAATAAAAATAGTTTTTAATACCAAAAAAAAAGTATTGACATCTAAGGAAATGTATAAGGAAATAGCCTTTATCAAACCTGGGTGAAGGCGGTCGGATTCATGATATTGGAAGGCGTTTCTTCTAATTTTCTTGCGATGTTCTGCGCTTCTGCTTTTACAACCCCTCTTTGCCAACTCTCCTTATGTAATTATTTTTGTAAATTTAGTAATGTAGTTAAAACAGTATTTTTTTATGTATTTACATATGTACGATATGAAATTAAGTTAATGAGTTTATTTTAAATGAAGAAGGTTCTTTCGTAATGATATCAAAGGATATCATACTGTTTATTTAATTGACCACTGCGTCATAACACTGTCCCGATAATGGGAACATAAGTAATCAGTAGGGTCTATCGTACAAACCGAACTGATTGTTTTTAACCACCAGTAATAATAACTTAAGATTTGAATCGAGAGTTAATATTTAAATAGGTGAATTTACTTTGGAGGGGAGTTTTTGTGGATTCATCTAGTAGAACATTTGTCAAATTAACCAAGGGTCTCAATTTCTGCAGGATTGGTATTGACAAACTGGCAAGCAAGGCTATTTTTTTCCTGTCCCAAATAACGAATTAATAAATCTATGATTACTCAGTTTAAATCTTATAGACTTCGCAATGAAAGTAAGAAGGGATGGCCATTGAACAGAAGTCTTGTAATCCTGAATTCTACCTTAGCCCAGCGAACTGTACCTATGGGATGAAAATCAATGGCAATTTGATATATAATGAAGAGCGGTTTTCGGTGACTGAACGCAACGGTGACAGGTTGCTTCAGTTACCACTCCACAAATCTTTAAAAGTCTTCAGAGTCTGCAGTGATCTGTAAGTCCTTTAAAAAGTATCAAAGTTAGCTTATTTTCAGTTGAAGAAACCACCTGGTTCTAGAACTGGGGTTTATTCATTAATTTCTTAAACCGTTTTTGTTAGGCCAGTATATTTTCTCCACTCTTTTCCTGTGATTCTCCAACTTTTATTCGAAACTCCCTTACGCTGGTGACATCTGGAAATACCAATTGATGGTTCAGGTCCTAGGAGAATTAGTCCAGCGTCTTCAATGGCTAACTGATCAGCCTTTTCATTATCTTCTATACCTTTGTGACCAAGTTTAGCCCCTTACAGCAAACCAAGGATAAATCCAATTTTTTTGTTGATGTTTTATTTTGTAGAAATTTGGTCTCTGATGCCTATTACGTAACAGAACAGCTAGTGCGCAATAGTCCTCATGTTTTTTTTAAAGGATTGTAGTACTTTTCCTCATTTTGTCTGTCAAGGGTATAGTATTCATCAATAAGGTGGTTCGCGATGTGTCCTACTAACAAAAAAAAAAAATGTTCTATCGCTGCAGCATTAAGCTGGTATATCCACGCTTCTCATCTTACGTACGTAAATACGATTTTAATTAGTTTTGTTTTTTCGGATTTTATCAATAATTCTATAAAATAAAAACAACAACCATATAAAAATACTTATCTTCACCGCAAAATTGTTCTATTTTAATGCTAGATCCTTGACATTCCTTGGTTTTGAGGTCCTCATACTTCCACGTGGCCAAAACACCTGCTTCGCTGGAAGCTTCTGCAGAAGAAAAATCTTCCAAAAAAATGGTTCCAGCTCCCTGCAAAGTGCATTTCGTAAATAATTTGTCTGTGCACTAGCAAAAAAATACACATTTTTTTAAATAGTATTAATATTAATATAAAGTTTTATTTGGGGTAGTATTGTCTAGTGCTACTACACAATTACATTCATATCAACAGATCTCGATTTACATTTTTCGAGGTAAAATTTCCAAACAAACTTCCAAACTTAAAGCAAACTCCAATTAATTTATAATAATAATCATAAAAACATCAATAAAAAATTGCGTTGCTACAATAATGGAATCAATAATCACTTATAATATGTAGTAATACCTCTTCTTGTAAGTACCTCGCCGCAAGCCCAGCGCCAACTCGAATGTTCTCTTTGTTAAAATCCAAATCTTCCATTTCATTGTATCCAACACCTTCTTTGCCAAGACCCGCAACAGAAATAGCATAAAATTCTGGACTAATGTTGGTGAAAACGCGAGCTTCACCCTTTTTTAAGCCTGACCTTCAATATTAATTATTTTCTCATTATTGTACACACGTATACATATTGGTTTACATTATTAATATATACAAACATAAATGTTTACAAAGTATAAATTAATAATTTTAGAAACTTCTTCAAGTTTTCTTATAAAAATATTTCGTGACAATTCATTATTTTCTAAATATTAATATTTTTATAAAAAATAGCGCGAATGTTATCGATTAAAAATTACCATTTTTAATGATACGCAAACTTACCCTTTTATCAAGTGCTGAATCTTCCCTCCTAGCTTGTCATCATAAGCAGCCCCATTCCTAGTCAGTTTCAGTTCACCAATGTCACATCCATCATATGCGCCAATAACCAACCCTTTCTGTAAGTAAATAATTACATATAACCACTAGCCAATCCAGGATTTATTTTATTTATTTATTTTTTTGGTGGGAGAGGGCTTCTGCCCGATATGTTTTTTTTCATATATATAACGATAATTACTTTGAAAAAACACATACAGGTCTGATTTCCACTAGTTTCATTCGTCAGCGAATACTAAAATGCGAAATAGTTCCGTATTTGCAGATTGTTTACTTGATGATTCGTGATAAAAAAATAAAAATTCCAGTGCATACTGAACATGAATATCACTAATGTTAGTGCAAAAGATCATATGTAAAAGTTGAGTGTTTTAAAGGAGAAGAGCAAAAAACTAATTGTTTTTTTATGATTTATTAGTATAATTTCCTATTTTATTTCCATCTGCTATTTCCCATCGTAGCAGACTGCTTATACCAGTCTCAGGCAACAAAATGTCATCTTTAACATATTCAGTAGAATAAAAGTTGAAAAATTTTACAGATACTTGTCTGGAATCCGGTCGGGATCGACTGCTAGTTGCCAATGTTTATAATCTAAACACTGATAATTCTGATAAGGCACTGATAATCCCTATCATCGTATTCATATTTATGAAAATTGAAATAGACAAAAACAAATGTGATATTTATGGAAATTGAAATAGACAAATACAAATGTAATAATAACAAAACATTTTGATTTGAAATTGAAATAGACTAAAAGAAATGTAATAATTCCCACAACAACAACAAAACACTTTTATTTTACAACATATATATGAAATAGACAAAAATAAATGTCATGTTTACGGAAATTGAAATTAATTTTAATTTCATAAATTAATAAATTCATTTTATTAAGTATTCCACCCATAAATTATTTTTAAAGCCGTTGAAACCGAAATTTTCGACCCCCCTAACTATGTTTCTTTCCTTATAGATCCGTCTTCCTGTCGAACTTAATTTCATGACCTTCTTCTCACAATTACACCTTTGCCATTATCCAGGCTTTTTGAAAATATTCGATAGCCTCTTCTTCTGAACACGGCAATTCCCACAATGTAATAACATCCATTTCAACAAACATACAGAAATGGATTAAAAAGACAAAATGGAAGAATTCGCAGCTTACACGAGATAACAAGGGAACTTATGTGTTGTAAGATAAGATAAGAAGAGAGGTTTCATACTGACTGGATACTAGACAAGTACCTTTTTATATACTTCCTTCTTTTTGCACTAAAAGTAGTAATATATACTTAATAGGTATGTTTTCACTCGTAAAGTGGATGGAACAAAACATCCATAGGAAAAATTCAACTTCTTGTTTGTTCGGAGTTAACGAGACCAATACTTTTCTTCAGTCAGAACAAAACTAATTAAGCTGGAATATAAAAATATCTTTGAAGTTTCACAACTTTGACATTTAAACAGGGAATCGAGACCAAACTCAGAGTAAAAAATAATTTAAATTTACTGAAAATTATACGAAATCTAAGTAACGGCAATAAGTGTCGTACCAGTAACGTTTGGAATCGACTAAACAATATAGTATAAATTAACTTTTTAAATAAAAACTAAAATTTTATAACCCCATAAAAATATTGTCTTAATCTAAATCTCACTCCATATGATCAGTGCCTTTCACATTTCATAGCCATTATATTGTAAACAGTTATTTATATTAATTTTAATTACTGATTGTAATTAAATGAAATTGATACCAGACAATTTCTGAACTATTCTTCTCATTTCCTCTAAGTTTGGATCAAATTGAACAAGCCGTATTCAAAGCGGAAGTCTATTTTTTTAGAGTAGTGGATGGAATTTGATAAAATTGATACTTACTTGATTACGTGTTAGCTAATCCATAACTTCCCTCCAAAATTGGGTCAAATCGAACTAACGGTTTTAGAGATTTAGACGTATCAAGATAAACGCGTTTGCACATATATAAGAGAAAGTAGATGACGGTATTTAACAAAATCGATATAGAATCACTATTTTACCAAAATCCACTTTTCTTTTAACTTTGAGCCAAATCGAATGAGCCGTTTCTGAAATATTGGCATATCTGTGAAAATGCTTTTACTTCTGCGCAAGCGGAAGTGGTGGATGGAATTTTATAAAATTGATATGAGACAATCTATACAAAAACCCGCATAATCCTAGAAAATTTCATGAAAACTGGATGAAAGGTAGTAAGTGATATGCCCTACACATCAATTTGACTACAGACTGACTTTTTTAACCTCTCGCCCAAATACAATGCTTCCCTGCCTTCGGTAGTGAGGAAGCAAAATTAGTTATTTACTTACCTTATTCAAATTACAGCATGGGTCTACATAGCAACGCCTACTTGTATATATAAACTTGGTGTTTTTTAATAATATATTTGATAAAAACATTCTAATTAGATACTATTACCACTATTCTAAATAAAAAAGTAATACCAATTTTACAAAACTATAAGTCATATGGAAAATTGCTAATTTAATATTCAGTTCATAATAGATAATCAAAAATTAAATCTTTCTCTTATGTGGTGCATTTTGTTATCTTAAATGTTAAGATGTTCATTAAGTTTACGTTTATTAGGTTTTATGAACATACACAGAAGTGCAATAAAAGGAGACATGGCGCGGAATGCTCATTTCTGTGGGACTATGAACTTTGAGTGAACCATATTTTTGTGGGGTTTCAATATCTGAGGGTGAGGGTAGCAGATTTCAAGCCAGAGAACAATAAAAATTCTAAAGAACATGGAACAGGCCGAACTACGTTAAATAAATATTTTTTTATTCTACTTCCACTTGTTACGTTTTCAAGAAAAATTACCATAATTTCATGACATATGGCTAATTGATGTTTAAAACCTTTGAGTCAGACATAATGGTGACTTAAGAGAATGTGATAACGGTGAGGTTCGTCAAACCAAAGAGGTATAAATTGTATTACTCCGCACCTCTATGGCCAACATAATGATACAAATGGCAACCCTGGATGGCAGGCGTTAAATAGAATAAGATCATTTTTATTGCAGAAAAATTATAATTATTAAATTATATTGGTTTCATTTTTGAGAAGTACCCAATAAAGAATGAAACATATTATTGGTGTCATTATTGCAAGAGGGAACATCTAATTGATGATATTGTTGAGCTTAGACACACAGAAAATATGTTTAAAAGAGCTAGTTTTGTTACACTACCTATATATAGATAGATAAAAATCTATAGATATATTTATAATTGTATAGATGAGGAAGGAATGAAATTTCTTGAAAGGGAGTGATGCACCATTTCCCCCTTGGAGAGAATGGGCATTCATATTCTACGGTGACGGTTTTGATTTGGGAGGCGGGGTGGCCGAGCAGGCTAACGGGTGCAAATACTCGTTGCCCGGCAACCAGATAGTTTGATAAACTGAACACAGAAGATGATAAATAATTAGAGTTCGCGTTCTGGTAACGATAGGGCTTTTAACTCTAGTATTAATCCACCGCCCCCTCCGGCCTTGAAAATCTCCGTACAGCCTAAAAAGGCAAAGTAGGGATAGACAGTGTTTTGATTTTGTGTCTAATAAATATAGGAATAGAAGAGTTTTGATTCAAGTAAAACATTTATTTGAAAAGTATTTATTTAGATCTCAAAGAAGTTGACTTCCTGCCTGACAAGACATTTATAATGTAATTTTACTGAATAACAATCAGCTGATGTTTAGTAATAGATTTGACAAGTTTCGATTTAGCACTGACTTCCAAAGCTCAACATCCCGAAATTGACTGATCGCAGGTAATTTTATTTATTCTATTTCATCAGCCATGAATAAACCCTCCTGGAGCACACCTAGCCTCTGTAAAGTGGGTACTCTTAATTAATTAAGAGAGAGATTGAGATCTCGTTTAAATCACCTCCTTGCACAACACCTTTCATGAGTTGTAGTGGAAAGGTTTTTTTTTTTAATTTAATGATTAAATAAAATAATTTTCATTAATAGATCAGGTTTTGTTAAAGTATTTAAACTTATAAGACTCTTGCATAAGCTAGTAATGAAACTAAAACAAGGATTTGAATCTGTGCTGGTCTTAAACATTAAACACCCTTGGGCTCTAATGGATCCAGGATTTAATTTTGGGAGGGTGCTTCAACCCGAAGGATTTTTTTAATGTATGTATCACGATAATTATTTGAAAGAAAGAAAGAAACTAAGTACCTATATGAAATGATGTTTAAGTGATTCTTGAAATGTAATTAGAAGAAAAATAATACTTTTGGAGATATGTTTTTTTCATAAAAAATGGTTAATGTTCCCATTTTGGGGAGGGGGAGGGAAGGTAGGAGTAGGAGCCCAAAAGCCTTCCCCGCAGATCCGCCTGTGCCCTTGGGCAATAATGCCATATTTTCCAAAAAATGAAATTTATTACTTAATTAAGTTGTTTTGTATTAAGTGGTTTTTGACTTTGTTTCATTTCATTCCCCATATCTCTAATCCAGGTGGTTTATTAAAATGCTAAAATTAATTATTTTTATACAGATAGTATTTTTTTTTTAATTCCTGAAAATTGGCAGTAGTCTCTTTCAGGCTAGTTGGATTGCCCTACCTAAAATATATATAATGGCACTCTTTTGAGTTCAGAACTATGTAATCCCTAATTATGTATAATAATATTATTGCCAATCTGTTGTGCATAACAGTACAAAAAATGTACATAACAAGATGGAGGTTGGGATGGCTAAGCACATTGGGGCATGGGTCCCAGAGTATCCGGTTCTGAACGTTCTGGGTTTGATTCCCATCTGGGTTGGTTAATTTTCATTCATTGGCGGCCTTGGGAAATGGATCTTGACATTCTCATTCTAGTAAGTACTCGGTGGCAACCTCAAGATACCTGTCAGGGGTTAGCCAAAAAGGACCACAATAGGGCCCACTTGCCGGACTAGTTTCTCCCACCAAGTATCAGGACCAGTACATAACTAGGTGACTAAATTGAAAGGATTAAAATTATAAAGTAATAAAGAAAATACTATTCTTACAAAATTTATTATAAAAAGTATGTATCAATACAAATATATTTTTACACAAATATTTACAATTATACAAGGTTTTAATGTTCGCTTAGGCAAACTATTTTACTTATACTAAGCAATCTTACTTATCCTATTGCTATGAGATTTGTACTATACACTTATTTTTCTCTGGTAACATTATTGTCAAACAAACTATTAGTATTTTGTAAGAAAAACAAAACATTTTCGCATAATTAAAAACAATTTTTATATTAAAATAAAAATAAATTATAGGAAGTTCAATATACATAAATAATCATGGCAGAGTACTAAATAATATTTTATGAGACAAATTATACTTAAATAAGTACTAAACATGATTCTATAGTTAAGTAGTTCAACTTAATTCTTTAAAGATTTATCTAACAGAAAAAGATTGTGTCTGTATTACATGGAGATACAAATATACTTTAATAAATGAACAAAGATTTTTATTAAATATGAAATAATGATCAAGTTTATTTTACGTTTCTATTATTTATTAACAGAAGTAATGTGAAAACACTGTTTAGTTGGTATCTGATTATGCTTTATCAAAACAAGATCAAATTTGAAAGACCAATTGGCCAAATATTAGTTTGCCTATTCTTTATAAAATATCTTTCAATGCAATTGAATAAGTGAAATATTGACCCGTAATTGGCATACTAACTTAAACAGTTTTTTCTTAACTGGAGTAGAAGTGGTAACTAATATCATTTTTAAGCGTTTAGGTCAAGCTTTCTAACACATAAATATTTTGATTTTTTTACAGTTTTCTTCAATATTTTAAACAAATATTAAAAATACATTTAATTATAGTTAAACAGTTGACTAACTAATGTTTTTGATATTAGTTTGACTTTGTGTATATTCTTGCACAACTTTGAAAATATATAAGCACTGGACTTTGCAAACTGTGTCATTAGCAACTGCATCTGGAGTGTAGTTGTGAAGGAGTGAAATACAGTTTTTCACTTTAATTGACTGGCAGATGGGCTGAAATATTAAAATTAATGTTAGTTTATCCAATATATATGAATTCAGAAATAGCATTTGTGATTATTATTTACTGATATAAGTAGTAAATAAATGATTAAATTAACAATTTAATATATAAAAATTATTTAGGAAGTGGCACTTTAAATCAATTTGTATTGATATCTATTTTTTGGCATCTCCAAAAGTAAATTGAAGAAAAAAAATGCTATATAGATTATTTAAAGATTGAAGGTTGCATTTATCAGAGTTGGAAAAATATTGCAGACTATGAATCAGACAACCTTAACAGAGCTCTTCATGGATTGTTGTAGAACTGATTTATTTAATATTATTTTTAATAATTGTTTGAAAACCCAATATGTAAAATAAACTAGAAATTTCCCATTTCAATTTGGACGTACCCCTTCTTTGGTGCAGGTACAGGACACACAGGGCGAAATATTAATAGTCCTTCCAGTATCAATGCTGACATTTTCTATAAAACACGATGCTCTTTCCTTCCAGTGTGTTAAATCAATTTGAGGAATTGTTTTACACTTAACTCGAGGATTCCTGAGACACAAAAAGTTTATTAGTTCAAAATGGTATTTAAATTAAAGTAATTTGTTTTGATAAGAGAATTCAGACACATGTTTTCTTACATAAAAGGATCTGGTAGATCTAAAACAGCCCTCTGTATTGTGTAGATATTGTCGAGATTATTACAGAACAGTGCTGCTATTGTTGTTTTTCTTATTTCTGCTAATTGGAGAGGAGTAAACCTTGTGAATTCTTGGTCATTTTCATACCTTTAGAAATAAAATATATTTCTATAGAAATAAAAAATATTTCACTATATACGTTAATTTGGTAGGCTATATTAGTTGTTAAAGTTTTATCATTTATAAAATAAAAAAATAAGTAAGCTTATTTATGTTGCAGAGAAACCAATGAAAATTGAAAATAAAAAACAAAACAAAAAAAACTGGTAACATGTAAAAAAAAAGAAGAAAACAAATCATTTTATTCAATTTCATCAAATGAACCTAATGGTTTGAATGTATGAGTATTCCAGACAGGATTAATCCTTCATTGAGTCAAAAATATTATTTTTGTATTCATTATATACTGTATGTTGGGTTGGTTTATGGGTTGTTAAAAAATAAAAAGCGGCGTAGGGATGTGGCGGCCCCATCGCCCAGCCATAAGGCTGCAAACAACCATCCATCCTCCAGGTTGGGGGGAACACACACTAACATGCACACAGTACTCAATAACATCACACTTCATTACAGACAAAGGTCAATCACAGTACACACCCCAGGGTCACCTCCCCTGGGTAGCCGCTCCAGATGGGGGAGTGCTTCAGGGCGCTCATAGGAGACAGCCCCTCCACCTGACTCGGGGGCAGTGGGCCGATAACCCATTCCCCCAAAATTTAACTATCACGAAACATCTACGAAGCACAGAAGCTGGACTGATTTTAAGGAATAGACCCAGGAATCGTCATAATGACCTAAGATTAGCATATTGGAATATTTTATCCCTAATGAGACCTTTTAGGCGCTTCTTGCAGGACTTAACATATACCGCATGGACATTGCAGCAATCCAGGTGGTATGCTGGCTCGGATGTGACCTACTAGAAAAGAGAAACCACACAGTATATTATAGATGCCACGAAAACAAACACACCTTTGGTACAGGATTTGTAGTTAGAGGAAGGGCATGCCAGCTTGTCCTTAAGTTCAAGCCTATCTCTCCCTGACTATGTTATATGTTTTTCAAAGGAAGATTCTTCAATCTCTCTATTATGAACTACCACGCACCAACTGAAGTCTCATCAGATGAGGATAAGGGTATCTTCTATGAAGCATTGGCAAGCACTTTCAGAAACTGCCCCGAAAATGATAGCAAGATCATTCTTAATGCCCAAATTGGTCAGGAAACCATTTATCGTCCAACAACGGGAGCCTTCAGTCTACATGAAAGCACGAATGATAATTGTCAAAGGCTCATAGACTTTGCTGCAGCACAGGGTCTAGTCATTGGCAGCACATTGTTTCCTGGCAAGAACATCCACAAAGCCACTTGGAGATCGCCAAATGGGACAGTCATGAAGTTGGACCATATAGATTTTAGAGGGTGGAAACTTTCGTATACCTGGGCTCAAATGTAAAGACTCAAAATGACCTATCTCAGTAGATCAAACAGAGAATTGGCACAGCCAATTGAAGCTATTTTGGGCTAGCAAAATACTTCAAAAGGAGACATCTCTGCAACAAGACCAAGATCGGCCTGTATAAGACTCTGATTCGTCAGGTTCTTACATATGGGTCAGAGACCTGGGCCTTCACTAGAGCCAGTGAGAACCTCCTTCTGGTATTTGAATGGAAGATATTGAGAGGAATTTTTGGCTCGGTTCGAGAAGGAGACACCTGGAAACTGAGGAAGAACCAGGAACTCTCAAGGCTATACAGAGATCCTGATATCATCAAGTGGATCAAGATTGGAAGACTCTGATGGGCGGGCCACGTGGCAACGAGATCCCTAAGAGGACATCCGCTGAAGAGCTTCATGGCAAGCGAAGAGTGGGTAGGCCAAATGTGAAGTGGGCTGATTCCATCACAGCGGACGCACAAAATCTCCTCGCCGTTAGGAACTAGAGAGCTTCAGCAACAGATAGAGCCAACTGGCAGAGATTTTTGAAGGCAGCCTAGATCCATTAACGGGTTGTTGCGCAAACTATGTATGTATGTAAAAAAAAAAAATATTTACTCTGAATGGATTCCTGTCCCATTTAGACTGGATTTGTAGGACTCTAATGTAACAGCAAAGTAGACCTGGGCACTCTTGAAATAATTTATTTCTAAAATAATTCACATGGTTATTCCACGAATGAATTATTTCGGGAATAACGGTTATTTCTGAAATAATATTTCAAACAGTCAACGAAATAATCTCGATGGAATAACTCTGAATTTATTTCTGAAATAATTATTTCACTATTTTAACATTCTTTGGAATAATGTAAATTATTTCGAAATGAGTTATTTCTGAAATAAATTATTTCATAACTATTATTTCAGGATTATTTATTTCATAAATAAATTATTGCATAAAATCAAGAAATAAATATTTCAGAAATAACATTGTTCTGAAATAACATAAAAAAATTACCAATATGCACCATGTTTTCGGGGGCGCTTTTTATGAAAATACTGTCGAATTTGAGATTGCGCCACCCCCTCCCCACCCCCCATCAACTTTTTGTAACTTTTCGGATTTAATCCATATCAGGGTCGACTATTATGTTTTCGGGGGCGCTTTTTATGAAAATACGGTCGAATTTGAGATTGCGCCCCCCCACCCTCTCACATCAACTTTTTGTAACTTTTCTGAAATAATCGATATCAGGGTCGAATATTATGTCTTCGGGGGTGCTAATTATAAAAATAAAGTCGAATTTGATATTGCACCACCCCCTCCCCACCCCCCATCGACTTTTTGTAACTTTTCAGATATAATCGATATCAGGGTCGACTTTTATGTTTTCGGGGGCGCTTTTTATGAAAATACGGTCGAATTTGATATTGCACCACCCCCTCCCCACCCCCCATCGACTTTTTGTAACTTTTCAGATATAATCGATATCAGGGTCGACTATTATGTTTTCGGGGGCGCTTTTTATGAAAATACGGTCGAATTTGATATTGCACCACCCCCTCCCCACCCCCCATCGACTTTTTGTAACTTTTCAGATATAATCGATATCAGGGTCGACTATTATGTTTACGGGGGCGCTTTTTATGAAAATACGGTCGAATTTGAAATTGCGCCACCCCCTCCCCACCCCCCATCGACTTTTTGTAACTTTTCAGATATAATCGATATCAGGGTCGACTATTATGTTTACGGGGGCGCTTTTTATGAAAATACGGTCGAATTTGAGATTGCGCCTCTCCCTCCCCCCCCCAATCGAGTTTTAGTGACTTTTCCGATGTAATCGATATCAGGGTGGTCTTTTATGTTTTTGGGATATCTTTTTCAAATTCTACCGTATATTCTTAATTAGCTACCCCGAAAACATATTAGTTGATCCTGGTATCGATTGAATCTGAAAAGATACAAAAAGCTGATGCGGGAGGGTGGAAGGGCGCAATCTCAGATCTGACATTATTTTTATAATTAGCGGCCCCGAAAACATAAAAGTCGACCCTGATATCGATTATATCTGAAAAGTTACAAAATGCGATGCTGGGTGGGGAGGGGGATGGCGCAATATCAAATTTGACAGTATTTTCATAAAAAGCGCTCCCGAAATCATAAAAGTCGACCCTGATATGGATTAAATCCGAAAAGTTACAAAAAGTTGATGCTGGAAGTGGAAGGGGGGGGGACGCAATCTCAAATTTGACATTATTTTTATAACTGGCACCCCCGAAAACATAATAGTCGACCCTGATATCGATTATATCTGAAAAGTTACAAAAAGTCGATGGGGGGTGGGGAGGGGTGGTGCAATTTCAAATTCGACCGTATTTTCATAAAAAGCGCCCCCGTAAACATAATAGTCGACCCTGATATCGATTATATCTGAAAAATTACAAAAAGTCGATGGGGGGTGGGGAGGGGGTGGTGCAATTTCAAATTCGACCGTATTTTCATAAAAAGCGCCCCCGTAAACATAATAGTCGACCCTGATATCGATTATATCTGAAAAGTTACAAAAAGTCGATGGGGGGTGGGGAGGGGGTGGTGCAATATCAAATTCGACAGTATTTTCATAAAAAGCGCCCCCGAAAACATAAAAGTCGACCCTGATATCGATTATATCTGAAAAGTTACAAAAAGTCGATGGGGGGTGGGGAGGGGGTGGTGCAATATCGAATTCGACATTATTTTTATAATTAGCGCCCCCGAAAACATAACAGTCGACCCGGATATTGATTATATCTAAAAGTCGATCGGAATGATTATTTCAGATTTCACATTATTCCTGAAATAATCATTTCAGATATCGTTATTCCTGAAATAATTTATTCCCGAAATAATCATTTCGGAAATAATGGTCAGGTTATTTCATGAAATAAATTATTTCGGAAATAACTATCGAGGTTTATTTAGGGATTTATTCCGGGAATATTTTTCAAATAAATTCTGCCCAGGTCTACAGCAAAGACTTAGTGACCACGTATTAAGAGACAATGAGAATTTATAATAGAATGATTTACTTCAGATATAAGTAAAGTGTTAAGTTTGATAATGGAAGTAACAACCAAAATATTACAGTATGAAAGTAACATTCAAAACATTACATAATCTGAAGTAAAATATAGTCTTGAGAAAATTAGTTTACGAGAAGAATTTAATAATAACACATACCAAAACCTATCACATCTTCGTATCCTTGAAAATTGATTGCCAATGATACATGCAAATGTTGGTCCAATAACTCCTCCATGTAGTGGATATTCACTCATCCCTCCAGGAAAGAAGTCTACATCATCAACATGTTCGTATAACTCACTTAATTTAGCAACAATAGGTTCTGAAATGGTATCCAGGAAGTCATCAAAACTGTTTGCCCTTTTCAATCCACAAGCTTCACGATAGTCATTATAACCACTCACACCATGATCTCGTGCTAGAAGTAAATTCATTCAGATCAATTAAAATTTAAAGTGGTCAATAAAATAACTTTTGATATAAATTTTTTAAATATTTAAGTGACGAGAGAATAGTCCAATATAGAAGTAACCGAAGATAGGCAGAGTGGAGTAGGTTTATTAAGTAGGTAAGAGATCTATGAGGTCTGTAATAGCAACAGACAAAATAAATAAATAAATAAAATAAAGATAAAGGAGTAGTGAAAAAAATTGTATACCTCTTTGTATATTTAAAGAAATCAAATCCATTCCTGAAAACGGTCTACTTTTATTTTCAAACAAATGCTCAGTCACTTCCTTTGTTATAAAATTATCTAATGTTTCCATAGGAGTATCAATAAGACCTAACAAGATTTCATCAATGATTCCTGGTGTATAAAGGACCTAATATAAAAAACTCTCGTAAATTATTCTATATTTTTTATATTTAGCATTGTCCAGATTAAGAAATTATTTGAAATTAGAATTTAAAAATAAACAAAACCTCAGGATTGAAAAAATGATCTCGTAACATTACAAATGTTCCTTTTTCAATATACTCAGGAGATACTCTTCTAAAACCTGGTCGCAGTAGACTGTGTCCGAATCTAAAAGCTCCTGAAGAAAACTCATTCACAACAGTTGCATCACATGTTGGGTCATAGCCTGAAATAAACTCACAATGATTTAATTGTAAAATACTTTCTTTGATAGTTGAGAAATTGTTTGGATAGGGAACCTTTAAAATATCCATCCAGAAGAAGATCGAGA
Organism: Nezara viridula; assembly: GCA_928085145.1. NCBI lineage: Eukaryota > Metazoa > Arthropoda > Insecta > Hemiptera > Pentatomidae > Nezara > Nezara viridula. The sequence goes on from OV725080.1 coordinate 26,278,874, forward strand.
TTATATTTCTTTATTGCTTCTCTTCCAAGGATTCTCGGCAAGAACTCTGAGAATGTTAGATGTTGATAAACAGCTGCTAAAATTTTTCTGGTTTCTTGATATAAAGTTTCATCTGACCAATGTGGATTGATCTTTGAAAGTTCATGGGCTATCCTGTTGTGCTCTCGAAGCCAAACGGTATGGAAAGATCCCAAAGCAGGTTGCTCGCTAGCCCTTGCATCTCCTGAAATCCACATTATATCTGTTATCTTAACATTCTTAGCCTATTATAATTGTCAATATTTTATTTCAGATACTAGTTTTAAAAAGTCACTGTACCAATATAGTTTAATAAAATAAAAGTATATATTTAACATAAAACAATGATATTAAATAAATAATTTCTATTATACTTTAGGGTTATTGTTGATACTCATCTGAACCATTTTCTCCTCCATAAAATAATAATGCTTTTGTAATATTAAATTTGAAGTATGGTAGTTCATAAGCATATTGGTTATTTTGAGGTATTGTCAAACAGTATATGTAATGATTTATCCATCATATTTTATATTATTTAGATGATTAATTATATATCTTTTTATTTTTTTTAGTAGCCTGTTTTTACAAACATATTTTCAACTTGTAGGTTTTTCCTAATTTAGGGGATATTGTCTAACTTCCCGCAAGGACCAGACCACAGGAAGTAGGGGCTGTTATTCGATCCTATGATCTTTACTTTACTAGTAAACCACTCTAATTTCTCTGCTATATTGACTTTCCATTATATTATTGTCATTATAATCATATAAAAAAAAAGAAAACATGAAAATGATAATATAAAAAAAAAAAAAATCTAAATATAATTTAGAAACTGTACTGGTACAACATGGGATTGAAAAAAAACCCACAAATTTGGTTTTGAAGATATAAAAATTATTTATGATACAAAGTTCCTAAATAAAATATTGTTTTCATTTAATTTTATTTTCAATGACAGCTTAAAGAATAAACTTAACATAAACATCTGGGTTTAAAATCCCTTACAAGATTTATTCTGTACTAGTAAAAGCTATTGTCATAGATAAGATACTAGAAATACAAAATGCACATCATTTTATAAGAATCCAAGCATCTCAGGCACCATTAGATGAATTTTGATACTATTATTTAGAAGGAAACTAATCAAAGTACCTAGATTTCTTATATTAAGCCTCCTAGATTGAGACACTAACAGTATAAACTCTAAAAAAATAAATGAATGATAATTAATATTAAATATTCCTATATTTGAAATGTTGGCAAATTTAATAAACAACACAAATGACTGCATATCCTGATTATATGTCATCTCCATAATTTTAATTGTCAACCATATTTCTCTCTCTAAATATTTCTCTTTAATTTGACAAATCCTAGGAGTAGATGAAACTTCATCAAATTGGGTTGATTACAATATTTTCACTTACCAGCATTGAAGCAAATTCTTGTTCGAGACCGGCATTCAGGATTCGATCTTGATTCTGGAAGTAAAGATTTTCCATATGGTACCCTGGTAACATTAAGTTTTCCACCAGAAAAACTTCTTAGAATGCGAGCTTCACAATTGTCGCTACCGTAAACATAGCTTAAGTCAAGATATGCTGTAAGTTGATTCATTTGTTCTCTGGGTCCTGATAAAAAATAAATAAAATAATTCAATAAGAAATAGTAATAAATAATAAAAAAATAAAGTATATATTTATTAGGTTATAGATAATGTTTTTTATATAACATTTAATTTTTTTTACTGGATTGTTACAAAAATCATGTTCAACTTCTGAACTGAATTTATTAAAATTTGTTGGCATAATTTTTAATGAAAAACAGCAAACTTAAAAAGATATATAAGAAATGGAATTGTAAAATCAAATATATTAAAATTGTTAACTTAAAAATTACTGAATGATTCTCCTTTCCTAGAAAATTTACTAAATTCATTGAAATATGTAAGAAATAACAATATTTATTAAAATTCAAACAGGATTAAATAGTAGAGAAAAATTAATGATCATTGATCTTACAATATTCTAATATTTTAAAAGATATCCGTCTTGCAAAATTAGGAACAGTAAACAAAGAAAAAATAAATAAAGAGAGAAAATATATTAACAAAGAGACAAAAAATATTGTGAGAATATAGTTGGAAGATCTTAAAGATGTCTTTAAGTCTCACAAATGAGTTAATAACCAACCAATCAACGTTTCATCAATAAAGGTATCATGAATTTGTAAATTTTTAACTAAGGAATTTGAAATTGAAGTCTTATTATAATAATATCCTTGAAAGTGTTTCTTCAAATGTTATATTTCTATTAATTTGTTTTTATTAACAGACAGTTTAGAAAAAAAAAGTTTTGTTAACAAATTATATTATTTGAAAAAACAACAACAACATTTTATTATAAACTTTCCAATTAAGAACAAACCCAAAGTTTGTTGGCCTGGCATGGACCTGGTAGCAGGTATACACAGATTTTTCCCAGTATTTGGATCCTTCGAAGGAAAATATGGGTCATTATCTGGTATAGGAATTGGAAAGCATTCTGGGTGTACAGTTTCTTTGGAGTCACATGAGAGACAGTTTAATATTCCTTCATTAATAAAACCTGAAAAAAAAGAAATAAAGATTATCAATAAATTTAACTCCAGAAGGTATCACTTATTTTATATTTATCAAGTATATTTTTACTAAATTTCTCAATCAGTAGAAGTTTCCATAAGTATTTTTCTCAGATAATTTGTTTATTATTTGAGTTATAATAGAAATGCATACATTCATTTATTTATTTAATACTAAAATGGATAACTATTTTTTGAATATTTATTTGTTAAATCTATGATGGTTACTACCACTTCTCTTATGACTGCCGTTTCCAGTGATAAGCCTTCTAAAGGCCCCTAGGCTATACAATTGCTATTCAAGGATATCTGAGAGTTTCATATCAGTGATAGTTACCTTTCTTAATCAAGAATAGAAAAATTTTAGCATAATTTTGCAAAAGAAATTTGATATTCAAAGCAGATCAAGATTTGTTTAGTTGGGTCACTCAGATTATGGTTTTGCAATTAAGAGTACTTGTGCTCATTGAGACTCTGAACTAAATATCAAACACCACAATATTATTTCACTAAAATATGGTCCAGTAGTATAACATGATATAGGATATGCAGATGATATAGCAGTCCTTGGAAGTAATCAAGAGGACATTGAGAAACTCGCTACAACTCTGATAAGAGAGGTAGAGTAGATTGGCCTACAAGTAAATGAAGACAAAATATATGACAATAAGCCGAAAATTCCTCCCTCCCCTAATAACAGGATCTACATAGAAGGAAAATCACTCCCAAGAGTAGACAAATTAAAATATCTTGGCTCCACAATAATCTCAATGAATGACCAATGGGCAGAAATAGACCAGTGTATTTAGTGTAAACAGAGCTTTCGTCTCCCCCTCAAAGGTATTGAAATCTCCAAAAAATCTCAAATTAAGGATGTACAATGCTATGATAAAGCCAGTCCTAATATATGAGACCTGGACAATAACCAGCAACCTAGAAAAAGGTGTAGAAAGATTTGAGAGGAAAATCCTCCGCACAATAACCAGGGTGATCTGGGATCAGAGTACTAACACATGAAGAAGAAAGACCAATAAAGAATTGCTTACAGAAAGTGGTCAATCATATCCCATGATATGAAGACATGGAGGTTAAGGTGGGCGGGGCATGTAGCTTGTAGCAATCCATCTGGAAGTTTATATGTAAAAATGAATGCCTCAATAGAAGGCAAAAGACCACGTAGACGGTCAAAAAGCAGATGGATAGATAGAATCAATAAAGATGCAATAGAGTTGCGTGCAGATAAATGGAAGGAAATAGCCCAAGACATGCAGGATGGAGCAGGCTTGTTAAGGTGGCAAAAGATCTATATGGTCTGTAATGCCAAAAAAAAAAAGAAGAAAGTATAACATGGGGGTCTTTAGACAATTGAGTACAACAGTGATTATATTATTTTCAAATCAAAACATATAAATTAAGTGATATCTCAAAACCTGTTCTTAACTGATTTTTTTAAAAATTCTAAATAAGAATTATATCCTAAAATAGAAATACTGTTATAATTTAAAAGAGGTCAGATTACTATGGTGCAAACTTTAAGAGTCATTGATCTGGTAGAAATTATTTTAAAAATTTATTTTTTATAAAATATTGTTGATATTTTTCTTTCAATATGTTAGAAAAGTAAATTAATTTTAAGGGACCAAATGCTTACTCGAAAGTCCTTAATTAATTAATCAATTACCTTTGTTAACTGGAGTAAAGGTGAGATCATGATCTGTAATTTGGGCAAATTGCATAACCATTAATGAATATCTGGTGTGCGGTCTGCTTGTATCACTGTGAATATTTGTCGAGATTAACCGAGGGCTAGGAAGTTGTTTACCAGTCACAGAAAGAGCTCTGGGAGTTCCGACACCTTAAGCAAGAGTAAAAACCAGTAATTTTTATGTAGAATAAGAATGAAATTTAAAATATTAGTTTAAAAGTATCTTATTATAAATTATGTTGATAAAAATAATTCTTAGTAATAATAATAAATGATTAATTATATAATTATTACCATCAGTATAAGCTGGAGGCAAAAATCTGTTAAAAGCTCTGAAGCTTTGGCCATAGTCTGGGTGTTCAAGATTGTTACACCAGCCTGAAATAGTTCTATATTTTTGGGTGTAATCACATGGTAAAGCAGTGTCTAAACATTCATTGTCACCAATATCATCTATGAAACTCAAATCAACAAATGGTAAGGTTGATATGAGGCTATTGACATCCTTGGTTTCTAAATCTTGAAGTTCTCTAAATCATTATAACATAATAATTATTAGTAATAACGTAAATAAAATATTCACCATATATTTGGGCTTAACAAGAAACCATTGTTATTTTACAACAGTAAGCATTTTTTTTTTTTTTTATTAATGCAATATATTCTAAAAGGAAACTTATATTTTTCAGACAAAACATTTAGTTTTGAACATTACAGGTTTTAATAATTTACTGATAATTAAATATTGACAAACCCTTGGATGAAGCTTCGTACAATTCTAGATGAAGCAAATTCCAACATCAAAGAAGTATTTGCTATTTTCGCTGCTTGTCGTTTTGGCCGACTAAACCCAAAAGCTGTACCAATTGGTGACTGAGGATCTGCCATGAGATCTGAAAAGAAAAAAAGAAAAATATAAATAACTTTTTTTCTTCTGAAATAAAGTTATAACCTTGTTTTCAAATATCGTATTCATTGATAGATTTTGATTTAATGAAAGTAAACAAAATTGTATTTATCTTCTAGTAAACTAGTAATGTATTACTGATTTTCTCTAAGGTTGTTTGTGTATCAGTTCAAATGTACATTTCTCTTTTTTTATTATTTAAGACATCATCATTTAATTCATTTTTTCCAACTATAATTTTCACAAAAAGCTTTTGTTGTCAGTAATTAATAATTAAACAGCTCTAATGAGAGTAAAATATAAATAAGTTGTAGCATAAATAATATTTGTAACAAATTTAACTAATATTCAAGCCACTTCATTTCAGTTTTGGTTGAAAATATTTAGAATAATATCAATTTATCTATTATTAAATGTAATAATACTATAAACAATAGATTTTAGCACAAATTCACTTATGGACATAAAGAATGTAGAGCACGGTTAGGTGAAAAGTCAATCATTGGTTTGACTACCACTTGCCCTGTTGCATAGCGGATGTGAATAGGAGAGCTTTTAAATCCAGTTTCAACAATCAAGTTTTGGTTTGATCATAACATGCACATTAGTCCTTTTCTAATGTGGATCAGCCTTTATTTTACTGCCACTGTAAATATTTCTAAAGCTAATGATATTTAACTCACTGTGCGTATATAACAGCCATTCTCGTTTGTGTATATTTCTAACATCTGATTGAGCATTTTTGAATGTCTCGGCTAGAACTGAACTTGGGATAATAAATAGTTTCTTTTGCTCTTTCCAGAAAGACATGTCTAGTGACTTGATAGTACCGGATGAACAGGGCATTGGTGCGTTTCTAAAATATTGTTAATGTTCAGTTAATAATAATGAATATACTTAAAATATCAGATATATAGTATCTAATGTGGACAATAGATAGAAAATTACTTACAGAAAAGGATCTTGTGCTAAAAATGCATTAGGTTGAACATATTTGACTTCAGTATTATCACAGATTATTCTTGCCAGAGAGGCACCTTCTCTGATTGAATTTAGTTGACTTTTAGTAAATCCAGCCCAATCATTTTCAAACCAATGTCTGTCCCCAGAGCGCAATGATTTGAACTGCTTCGCTAGTAAGCAACGAAGTGTTGGTCCAACAGTAGCTCCATCTGGTACTTGTTCAGATAAAGCACCAGAGAGAAGATCAATATCAGAAACATTTCTACATAAAAAATTGAATGAAATAAAATTACATAATTATTTAGAATATTTATTTAACTACAAAAAAAAAGAAAATATATCAGTTTATAGATCAGTTAAGATAATAAAAGATAAAAAATGATAAATTGAAATATATTTTATTTTATTAAATTTAAATATAGTTCCACTTAGTATAATAATTATATTATTATTATAAGTTTGAATTATATACATAAGGTAAAAAGGCAGCCTTGAATGGATATACAATCAGGATTTTTCGATCAAATAAATTTTCAGCTATCATGAATTTGTTTTACATGATTTACAAAAACCTGTACCACTACAACCCATGAAGGGTCCAGTACTATTTAGGGAAAGCATTGTTTCTTGGTTTACAGTTGTGCAAGGAGGTGATTCAACCGAGATTACGCTCAACCGCCAGGTTTTTCCCTTAATTAATTATTTTAATTAAAGGAACCTACTTTACAGAGGCTGGGTGTGCTCCAGGAGGGTCTATCTACCCAGGGTCGCCCCTCGGTCTATGAAACAGAATAAATAATTTTTCTGTCATGAGCCGGGATTCGAACCTGAGACTTTTAGCATTGGAAGCTCAGTACCCTACCAAAGCTGAGCTACCCCACTCCCTTTACATGATTTAACAAATATTTAAAAAAAGTTAACTAGTAAATTAATTACAAAAATAAAGAAAAGTAATAATAAATATTTCAATCAGGCAGAAATATTGCAATAATTATTAAGATTAATAAAATATAATAAGAATTTCTTACTTATATACTCTACGGAGGTCATTCACTGCTTCAGAAGTTAGATCTCCTTCAAGGTCCTCAAAGGTGTTGGGCACTAAGAGATTGCAGAATCTCCTCCACTCCTGATAAGATGGTACTCCATGGTCTCTTCCCTGCTGGATTAGTTGAGCAATTAAGTCCAAACCAGCTGAAATAAAACAGGATATTCAATTGTAAACAGTACTCTCTTAAATGGTAGTATAGTAACAATTTCTCAAAAATAGTATTTAATTAAATATAATATGTATTTCTCAAACACTTTATTAATTATGTTTGTTTTAAAACTAAAATAATTTTTTTAAATAAAAGATCTATACAAATGTAATGATTATTTGGATGGTATTTAACAGAAAAGAATCAATCTATATTTCATAAATTTTTAGTAAACTCAAGTCAAGTTGTTTGTTGGGGTTTTAAGGTGTAAAACTTCAAGGTCATCAACGTCCGACTCAAATCAAGTTAAATGGCACTGAAAAAATTCTAAAGCTTTGAATTATAAATGTTTCAGCTTTTTATAAAAAAAAAATCTGGTACTTTTTTAAAAAAAATCACACAAATTTTACTTATCCTCTTCTTATCAGAAATAAATATTTCCATATATATTAGAGATTAATGTGAAATGGTCAATTTTTTCAAATAAAAAAAAATTAAAGGTACTTTAGAGGAAGCTAATATTGAAAATTAGCCATTAAAGCCTTGTTACAGAACATCAATCTGAATAAAAACTACATTTTATTTTACATTGATATAATGAATTTAATCAAAATCGTTACAGATGTTTTTGAGAAAATGTATTTAGTCCATGATATAAAGTGCCACTTGCAGTTAGCCGATTTTATGAAAAAGTTGTTGTAACATCCCAAGCATATAAAAAAATTAATATGCAATTTCACTTTCATACAACTTTTCGTTTTGAGCTATACTGTTAATACACACACACTGAGACTATTTTGTGGGACTCTGTTATTTGGACTCGGCAGGCCTCAAAACATGTATTTCTGTTGAAAACTGAGATTCAAAAATTTTCACGATCGCAATACTTTCCTTTACTATATATTTCATATATAGGTAAGTGAAAGTAAAAATATACATATTTCATTCAACCAAAAATATCATTTTTAAATAAAGAAAAATTATCTATGTCCAATATATTTTTTTTTAACTTCAATTTTCTATCGAAGATACTTGAATCAAGAATGGTTCTTTTTTGATGAGAATAGTAAGCACTAATTCCATTTAAAACCACTTCTAAATACTTTTTTCATATTTCGTAGATTGGCTCCCTTCTAATACAAGTCAGCCAATTGACCTATGGAGGGCCAATGATTGTATATTTAAATTTTTTTATTGAATTCAACGAGGTACAGATAAAGTCCCAGATAAGAACAGATTTGTTCTATACGGATAATCAGAATATTACTGGGCAAGGCTATCAACAAAAGAATAGGTTATTTGGTGAGTTGTTTTCTTTATTCCTTCAGGTTTTTAGACCAATTTTATTACCATTTATGCACAGCAACCTGATAAACCAAAGATTATGAGTTTGAATCCAAAAAAGTGAGGTAGGGGAGAAGAAGAAAAAAAGGAAAAGATTTTGATATCATTCAAAGTTTATGATATTCAATTAAAAAGATCAGAATGGAATTAATGTGTTACTGTTTATTGATAAAAAATATATCTCATCAGAACAAAGATAATGCTAAGCTACATTAATTAGTTTACCTTCATCTGGTTGTTCGAACATGTGATCTGTGAATATCGAATTAACGTGCTGATTATTATTCAAAGCTGAAACCCTGAGAAGACTCTGCATAACAGACTCTAAACCATTTTGGGCATATAGGTGAAAAGGAGCGTAGAAAGAATTTCCCAGAGAATCTTCACCTATTTCATTGCCTTCCTGAAATAAAATTTAATAGTTAGACAAATATTCAGTCCGAAATATTATGATGCCGTTTTCATGCATACTTACAGAATCATAATATTTTAACATGGTGGGCATAAGTGAAACAGAAAAGTGAAGAGCAGCTGAAGCGACACTGTTAGCGATCCCAGGATTCTCATTAATTTTGTAACCTTGGAAATAACCATCAGTATCCAATGATAAACTGTGGGCAGCCATTGTATCCTGAAATAAGATTTCTTTAATGAATACTCAATGGTTGACTACATTATAATATTGAGGAAAAAGATAGTCTGGGGTGACAGTTATAAAAAAACTTTAAATAGTGAAAAAATATTTTATTTTAAGCCAATGTTTCGACCCAACTATGCAAGTCTTCTTCAGGGGTATGATCGGGATAGAGTTTATTATTTACACTATTTAAAGTTTTTCTATGACAGTCACACTGGAACATCTTTAAACTGCCAAACAGATCAAAAACATCTATAAAATAAAAACAACAAAATTCACACACATTTATTATGTTTTTAAAATTAATTTAAAAAAAAAATGAAAAAAAATCCTTTAATCAACATGTGTCAAGCCATTTGACATGGTTCTCATTAAAAAAAAAAAAGAAAAAAGCAAAGCCATTTCATATAATTCACAAGATAAGGAAAATCAGTGAATTTAATTTAAATAAATAAAAATATCTCTCTATTATATAAAAAAGTTATAGTGATGATTGTGTAATATTTCATTTTACATATACAAAGCGGGAACAAATTACTATTTTACATATTACTCCTTATAAATGATTATAATTTTATTATAAAACTATATATTTTTTACCATTTCAATTTGACTGAACCCAAGCATCCTCTTCAATTATCCATTGCATTCAACCAAAGACCCACAATTAAATTTACAATAATGGGCAATGCATAATATAGATTTTTAAATAAATTAAAAGTTTGTCCGAACTGTGGTTTCACTCCGTTTATTTTATGTTGATAAAAATAATACAATCTGAACTACAGAATATATGTAAATTACAGTTATACAATTTGAGCAACAAGTAGTACAATTAAACGAACAGTTGTATAATTTGCAAGATAGGAGTTCCCCTTTAGTTAATAAATAAAAGTATATTATTATAAACACATAAATGCAATAAAATATTACAAAAATTCAAAAGAAACTATTTAAATAAAATTTACTTTTCCAAGTATAAGTGGCAAAAATTCATTGAAGGTTATATACTGTATTTCTGCAATAACAATTTTTCTAGCCTCTTGAAACAAGATTTCATCAGGCCAATGAGGATTTAATTTTGCCAATTCTGCGGCTAGTCTGTTGTGCTCTCTTGCCCAGATATTTTGTAAAGCTGCAAGACCAACATGTTCATTCATTCTTGTATCAGCAGTTCTAAAACATCTAAAAAAATACAACTTTCCATCAGTATATTTAGTTGAAAAACAGACAATATTATATTTTAAAATAAAATGGCTATAATCTATCGATCATTTTTTAAAAAATAAAATAAAAATATTATTTGTAAACACACAAATGAATTTTTCATTCTTTATTAGTACAACACATTATTAGTATCGCTAATGCCAAGTAGATGGGACTAAAGATTGTCCAGATCAATGAAAGTCTGGATCAAATAAAATGTACATGAACAAAAAATGCATTTTGACTATTTTTACTTCATAAATAGGTACTCCATTTTTCTTCAGCTTAGTAGATTGAATTGTATACAACTTTATTTCCTTATTATATATATATATATATATACGAAGAATTAAGTTATCAATCTATCAATCTCAGGCACAGCTTTGTGTTTAAAATTCAAACTATATTTATTATAGAATAACACAAAACAAATCCACATTAATTTTGTAATGAATAAACTAAGAATTTTTAAAAACAAAATAAGCTTTTCAGTGAAATGTGTAATAAGGTTGTTTTAAACTGTTTTTTCATAGATGGAAATTTTTTTAGTTTCTTGCTGCCTAAGAACACTCATGTAGGGCCTTGACTAAGGTCCAAATCCTCTCTTTAATTTACTTATTGCTTGGTAAATTAAATTTTCAGTTTACTAAATTTTAATGAGGTATGTTTTAAATTCTCTCCGGTTAATTGCGTGAGTATGACTCTAGGTTATTATAAAGTTCATAAATACACTGTTATTAATATTTATTCTAGAAGTACTTACTTAAATCTATTATTGGGCCTACATTCAGTCTTATTGTCTGAAGGTAGTAGACCATTGTGGAGTTTTAATAAACCACCTTTGAATAACCTCAGGTCATCACTGTCTTCTTGAGATGTTCCATACAAATTAGATGCATCCAAGAAAGATGTAGCTTCATTTAACTGTTCTCTAGGACCTAAAAATTAATAAATAAAAATTATATTTTTAAAAATTGTTTTATAACAATAGAATTTTGATTTTTTCTGATATGTAGAAAAAATATAAAAATAAAATATCTATAACATTATAAATTTGTGATGAGCAACGTTATTTAGGTTATTCATTTCTTTGAGGGATTTATTAAAGATATTTATTATTTAGTACTAAAGAGATATTTTATTAACCCTTTCACTGTGGATGGGATACATGCATTCCTGTTAGGAGTTGGGTCAGTGGTGCGACTGGGTCACATATGCCTTCCCACCTTGGCTGTTGCCTCTTAAAGACTTGTAGCTTGGTCGGTGCATTCATTAGTCCCCTGTAGCTGACTCCGAGCTTTTTTTGGCATGTATGAGCGGAAAGGCATATGTCCTATTTATTAAAAGTTAAATAAAAAGGTTAAAATGCATTTTTAAAAGCTAAGATTTTTCAGGGTGACTCAAAATTGTATTTTAAACAAATTTATGCAAAAAAAAAATCTGTTTTTCTGAAAGTCTTTTTGGATTTCGTGACCAGTCATCTGGTAAAAACACTCGAATGAGCTTCCACAGTCAGAGGGTTAATAACATAATAAGATCTGGGGGAATGTTTTTTAAAAAAATGATAGTATATTGATTAAATCTTAGTATTTATAAATATGTTGCAGATATCCCAGGTTATCATAATGTGACATAATGTCAAGTATAAGTTCAAAGTAGGAATTCAATCAAATATTTTTAATTTTAGAAGAGTAAATTAGAAAATTATCAAGTTTACTGATAGATATGTTTGAGGAATAATAATCCTAACAAAGATATTTTGGAATATCCATTATTTTCTTCCATGCAAAAAAATGATGATATAGTATCAGAAAATTATACATAATGTGGTCAAGCTAGATTTATCATGTAATAATAAATATTTCTCAGGAATATTTACCTAATGAACAAGCTTTTCTTGGAGCAGTTGCAGATCTCACATACTCTTGACACCTAGCGGAACCATGTATAGGATCAGCATCAGGCAGACGAATCGGAAAACATTCAGGATGAAAATCAGAAAATTCAACTCCACAACATTTTAATCTTTCTCCATTGTATCCTAAAATTAATTTTAGTCAGATATTATTGTGGTTAATGTGGAAATATATATTACTTTTTAAAATTTAAATGCTTTTTCTTTAAATTATGTATACCATAGGCAAATTTTTTTATGTCTTATTAAAACTTAAGACAAAAAGAAAATTAAGAAATAATATGGATAAAATTATTTAAAAAAATATATTTTGATTAAGAGTCATGAATGCAACCATTTGCGTCCAAAAGATGGAAATGCATATTTAATATAAATATTTATATTTTTAAACTAAGTTAAACAAGCTGTACAAGATAATAAGATGCAATATCATATGTTAAGAAACATAAGCTTATTTTAAATTCAATGTTATACCATATTTAATATAATAAAAGAGAAAGAGAAAAAAAAAACCTAATTGAAGTATTGTTCACTTCTTCCTATTTCCTGAAAAAACAATCGATCTGATACTTGGAATAGTAATTATATAAAAGGTTATAAGATTTACAAAAATGAACTCTAATAATATATAAAATAGGTAAAGCTTTCAGGTTTTATTTTTAGATCTTTACAAATATAACAAGACATATAATAAGATAGTAACATGTTTTAATAAGACTAATATTGTTTTACCAGTCATTTTTGGAGTAAGAGATACATCATATGCAACCATCTGTGCCCAAAAGGCAGCAGTCGCTACTAGATGCGAATGTATCCTGTCCAGTTGGTTATGAACAGCAAGTGAAACTTCTCTTGCACTTGGTAGACCATCTGGGCTGTTAAATCAGATACAAACTATAAGCAAATATACAGGAAATACTTTGCGTTGTAAGTAAATGCGATTAAGTGATTTCTTTTTTATTTGACTGATTTTCAAACAATTATCTTGGTTTAAATATTATATATCAAATTTATTGTATATTAAGGAATTTCCAGAGTTTGTCCCATTTCCACCATATCTGTTAACTGTCATATTAGGGCGAACGCATCAGTTATGGACAAGGGGTCCAGTGATAGATAGATTGGACTTTAAAAGTAACTAATAAGTTTCCTTGTTGATCTAAAGGTTCCAGTTTTTTCTAGATTGAAGAACAATGCCTTCTATTGAAAACTGTATGAACAAAGTTGCCAAATGAAAATTTTAAAGTGCTTATCATTGTTTCTATAGTGCTCTTGAGATCAGTGTGTTTCATCCCTTCCTACTAACAGCTGCTAAGAGTAAGTTGAACATTTATGTTATGTTATCTTTATCATTATATTTATAATTAAATAAAGATTTTAGAATTTTTCTGAGGTATGTCCATTACTGGTACTGACCCCATGTCTGTTACTAGAACAATTGAATTTTGGGGTGTCCATCACTAGTGCAAAAAGGAGTTTTTTAAAATGGAGATTATACCTGCATAACTTAATATTTTATCAATTTTAAAGAGTTGAATAGAAAAAGGAGACACCAGAGATTGATTCTAAATGTCCTACTAATAAGTTTGACTATGATAATCATAGTGGCATAAGTCAAAAAAGACAAAAATTCTCTCAGCTATGTCCATCACTGGTGTGCTTACCCTAATACCACAATTGAAACTAACATATCATGTTATACAATGAAATTTACAAACATATACAATTTATAATTTAGCAAATTCTATTAGGTCTTTCTTTTTTTTTTTTTTTGGTACTCTTCTTCCTGACCTTTAAGGCTATGCGGGGTTTTCCCGGGCCAGGGAGTGTGGGCGGGGATTTTAAAAGATGCCCCCAGCACCAGAATGCGAACACGCGACTATATTTTATCATTATATAATATCAGGTTGCGGGGCAGTGGTGCTGTGCACACACGTTAGCCCGTTCGGCCACCCCGCCCACAGTTCTGCTTGGTCTGTAAACTATTCATATAACTTGTTAAGTTTAAAAGTCTTTAAGTAAATAATTACTTAAAATTGTACTTACTATATGGCAGTTCCCCTTGGTAGAGAAATAGTGTCCTCGTAGTCCGGGGGTAGGAACCTGATGTAGGGCGTGCCAGCTGATCCCCAGGATGGACTCTGAACATTGTTGCAGTGGCCTGAAAGAGAGCGATACTTGCGCGCCTCACACCAAGGGCTCTCATGGCTCGGGCAAATTCTGGCCAATGCAGTCCCGCTGGTGCTCAGGCCTCTGAGGTCAGCACCACTCAGACCGAGTCTGTTAAGAAAAATGAAGTAGTTCTTAAAGTATGTTTGTTTGCTTTATTATTTGTATATATAATGCTGTATAGGATTTGTTTGTATTATTATTTTTATTCAATACAGTTTAAATACAGTAAATTTAATGGTCAACGGAATAACATTGTCGATTTAAGAGATGTTTAAAAAAAATTTTAAAGTATTTAAACCCATTACAACAATAATGACGTGATTGATATTTCACTAATACTTATTTGTAATCTATTGGTTATCAATTAACATAAATAAATGTAATACATTAAAATAGCATTGACAGCTCAAGTGAATATTATTTTTTTATTGTCTACTTGATAGCAGTTTAGCTTGGGGCTCTAATAGCTACATTAATGGTTTAAATTCATACAATATTTTTTTTGTTTATTGAAAAATAGTCTTTATACCTTTTAGAATGAATGATGTTAATTATAAAAAACAATAAAAGCAATTGATGTATAAGTATATCAACTTACGCATGTGCCATATATTTTGTAGCTTCTTCGGCCATCAGTGCCACATGAGTAATGTTTTTACTTTCAGGTTTGCCAGGATGAGCCATGAACCATGCTGGACTCCCTACCTTCTGCCTTATGCCTAAAACATTAAACTTACTATTATCTTAATTCAACTAATGATTGGAATCATTAAATCAAATTTAAGATTAATAAATACCATTCATGTATAATTGCGGTTCAAGAAGGCGAAATCTTTGTGCCATTGTTTCATGTGCTTGGCTGATAAATGCTGAGAGATCCTCAGTAGCTATCTGAGCAGCCGCACATACCGCCATTAACCATCTAAAATAAAAAATTAATTATTTCAAATCCTTTTTCTTTCATAATGAAAATATACATAATTTCTATTAATGTGTCATATTGTACTAAAGTTTTTATATTTTTTTTCCTCAACTACTTAAATTACTCCTTAACTAAATAAATTAATGTATTTTTTCAAAATCTTATATGTTATACACCTGATTTCAAAATTTGTCTTTTCTTGTTGTGTAATTATGTTTTACTTTAAAGAAATACTTTAAAGTAATGCTTAGGAATCAGCAAAAGATTTTGAGACTGAAATCTTACGGAGCAGTGGTTGAGAAAAGTCAATCTTACAGATTGTACACAGTATAAAGATAACACTATGCAAACTTAGGGTCATTTATTTATGATTTCATCAGATTTCATTATCAATTTTTTTGACAAACCCCTTGAATGAATTCGACAAAAACTCGTGGGGGGTAATTTTAATAAATCCGGAATAGTAAAAAGTTTCAAAAAAACGTTAAAATTTCATTTATTAAAAAAAAAAATTTTTTTCTAAGAGATGGTGTGTTAAACATTTATGCTCAACCATGAGGTTGATTCTTCAACACAATTAATTCCACATTATTGAAGCTAGGAGTGTACCAGGAGTATTACCTCAGCCCAAAATCGATCCATGGCTGATATTACATAATAAATAAACTATCTGGCACAGTCGGTTTCGAACCCCCTAGTAATACTGCCACTTATCCAGTGAGATTTTCTTGCAATTACTTGGTACTTTTGTTTAATATATGAAATAATACTTAACTCTGAACTTCATAGCATGAAATTGAAAAATAAATTGCATTGTTTAAAGATAAAATAAATTTTATTATAATAAATTATAACTGTAATGAAGATGTAATTTCTGAATTTCTAGGAAACATGAAATGAATAGGTAAGACCATATTCCACCTAGGTTTAAGAACAAAGAATTGATGCCCCGCAGATAAACCTGAGTACGTAAACCCGCAGTACGTATCTTATAAGCGGGTCTGTGGAATCTATCTATATTTTTTTAATAGTTTATATTCACGATTCTCAATTATGAAATTACCATAAATTATAATAAATAATAAACTAAAACAGAACGTGTTGGCATCCATCACATAATTTCGATTTAAATTTTTTTTTTTAAGTAAAAAACTATACTGCATACATTGTTAAGCTGCACAACAGTAAGATAATTGCTGTATTGGCAGTACTGTCGTACAATCAGGTTTAGCGTGATAGTTTACGGTACCTGTTCTGGGGATGACAGTTATTGTCATATTGTCACAACTAATAGGTATATATGCAAATAGGCGCACTTTACATTTCAATTGGGGAGTGTTGGATCCTTTCCCAGCACAACAAAAGTCTCGGGAATTTAAATCATGTATACAAACTATGAGTTATTATTATTGCGTATATCAAAGAGTACATTTTTAAATATATTAAAAAACTATTAGCTTCACGTAAAAAAGAAAAACAAAACTGGTAAAGAAATATCCGGAGATCTTTCAGATAGCAATCTGGTAAATAAAACATAATTGTACTGAGTCATGCGATTTATATATCCGCGATTTTTTATCCGCGACTGTACTTTTATATTTCGATTATTTCTGAACCTGAAATTAATTCTGTCCAGTGTTTTTGATTTTCTATCCCAGAACAACCGTTTGAAAACTTTTATAGAAACTATGAGTTACCGATTCGATCGTCGGTCATCGGACCTCAATGCCAATGGAAATTATTTTTCTTTTTTTTTTTTTTGGTCTCCCCTTCTTTGCCTTCTAGGTTACACGGAGATTTTCCTGAATGGGGGAGAGGGCGATGGGATTATGCCGAGTTAAAAGTCCCACCGGGCACCGGAATTTGAACTCATAATTATTTTTTTATCTCAAACTTCGAGGCGGGCAACACAGGGTGTTGTGCACACGCGTTAGCCCGTTCGGCTACCCTGCCCCCACGCAAATGAAGACTTCAAAAAAGTTGAAACTTGGGTTCTTCATTCACTAAATGACCACCGAAAATTCTTCCTTATGAAGTTTCTGCTGTATTTCTTTCTCGAAACAGAAGCAAAACTTTTTGGCCCTGCTCTCCAGATCTCTCGCCTACGTATTAGATATTTTTTTACATATCTACCCACTTTTTAAAAGGTAAAAATTTTATTGATAAAAATTCGTTGAATATACATTTTCAGAATTTATTGATAATGGAAAATTTACCAACTTTGGCAGAACTATATTGAGTAATATACCGCATTTTTATGTAGAATAATAGTTTTTTATCATCCATTTTATTTTAAAACCATCAATCTGCATTAATTGCCGGACGACCTAACATTTTCGACGGCAATTCCTCCCACAGGCGACCTATTCGACTCCTGCCGCGGTAGCTCCGGAAGGGACAGCACACATGGATGCACTATCAGCAGCCGGAGATGAGTGGATAAGGAACACCCAAGACTGCACCGGGGCCTTGGCCCGCTTGCCCTCCCAACAGTGGCTGCTGAGGATCTGTAGCCAAGGTGAAGGCGACTCATCTCACCTTTAATCGCACTCACAAGGACCTTTTATATAATTATTGTTATTTTAAAATTTACTTTCACGATAGCTTGAAGGGCCAACATAAACCGAAGGCGAAACTGCTGATACTTGAGCACCCTCATCAGCTTTAAGCATAGATTACTCCTTTTTTAGATTGATCCACAAATAGCGGCGTAGACAAAGAAATCGTAAATTTATAATGAAAAGTGAACTTGCACTCTACTTAATTAAGTTTTAAAACTTGTTTGATTATATTGCATTATAAAATTGTGTGCATAATTTCATATATACATAGTAATTCGTAAAGAAAAAAAAATAAAATAAAAGAACAGATAAGGAAGAAATAGATACACAAGTTTTATAAAACAAGGCTCTGTTTATTTTTTCACCATATTTATTTTAATTTTCATAGCTACGTTTCGGCCGGCAAGCCATCTTCAAGCCATTTTATCCAACCATGCTTTTTGCATGTAGTCCAACTCTGATTCTGATAATTGCAAAAAGCATGGTTATATAACATGGCTTGCCGGCCGAAACGTAGCTATGAAAATTAAAATAAATATTGTGAAAAATTAAACAGAGCCTTATTTTACAATATTAGAAAATCTTCACCTAAAATAAGCACATATGGAGATACACAAGTTTTAATAGAGACATCTACCTAGGAATGAAAATAAACCATGCTCCATTTTTCCAACCATCCAATATTCTGACTTTTGTTGATATTTTTCCATCCAATTAATTTTTTTGGAAGTCCAACACTCAAGATAATTAAATATTCATAACATTAAAAATAGTTGTATTTATTTAAAGAATAACTGGAGCTAATACAAAGTGTTTCAATTCATTCTATACCGCTTGGTATTATGAATTAAAAGGAAAAAACTAGTTGAGAAATGATGAATTATTTCAAAGAAAGGAAATTAAAGGTATTTATAGGAAGAAATATTGAAAATTCGGCGCTTAAGCCTTGTCAAGAGATCTCAATGAGGATAATACCTATCTGATATTAAAGATCACTCGATTATAAATTGATAGATCCGTTTTTTATAAAAAATAAAAAAAAAATATAAATGAATATAAAAAATTTACAATACAATTAGCTTGAATTATTTTGAAAAAAATCCTAAATATTAGGATTAGAAACATTTAGTTAATAACTTAATAGAATAAAGATCAATTTACACTAAAGAAATCTGTATAAAAAAATATTGGTTCCTGGTCACCCTTATATTCGTCCGGTATTTTTTTGCAACGCCAATCACAAAATACCGGTATCTCTTTATTTTTTTTGGTTCGTAAAAATTAGAATTTCATTTACTTAGAATTAAAAGAACTAGAATAAATTATTTCATGTAATATACAATTGACGAATTTTCGTTATGGCTACGAATATGTGTTGATAATAAATTTTTGAATGAACAGTATTTTCCTTTATAAATAAAAATATATTTAACGAGAGGCGATTATGTAACAAATATCAACTTTATTAATATGGACTTACAGCTTGTTAAACATAGGCATTTTTCTAAAATTGGAGTATCAGTAATACAGTTGGAAGGAGATGAAAAAATATCGTGAATAATCCATCATTTAATTAAAATCAGAACATAACATAGTTTAGTCGCTTAAATGCTAATTAAAAACCCTTTTAAATGGTTTTAACCCTTTTAAAGAAAAATTCTACTT
The DNA here is from genome assembly GCA_928085145.1 of Nezara viridula. Lineage (NCBI taxonomy): Eukaryota > Metazoa > Arthropoda > Insecta > Hemiptera > Pentatomidae > Nezara > Nezara viridula. The sequence goes on from OV725080.1 coordinate 26,298,710, forward strand.
GTATTTAAAAAAAAATTTGTCAAGTTTCCCATGATATTCTATTTTAGTACTCACTATTAAAAAAATAAAATAAAATAGTAACATACTTTAAAAAAGAAAACCTTAAATTTCCTGCTTTTCTGAATTAAATCGAACCACGGTTTACGTAAACTTTTTTGTAGCTTTTGAAGTCTAATATCGTCCATTTAAATATTTCCTTTTCTTACGGGATACTCTGGTATAGGTAAGTGAAAAAAATTAAATAAAAACAAAGTCGAAGAATGTATCACATTACTTGTATATGGATATAAATAACACACCCTATCCTTAAAAATTATAGAACATATAGCATGTCATTCATTATTTGATTAATTAAGGTATTACATCAATATTACTTCTGTGGCCAAATTAATTGATTAAATTGGTGAGAAAGGGGTCGTGGGAAGCTGGAAGGATACTGCAACACATTGTACGGTCCTTTCAACGTGTAAGGTCTATCCGTGTTTATAACAAATAAGAAAGAACAGTAAAAAAGGTATTTTAAATATTAGTTTAAAAAAAAATTAATACAATGAGCCAAAAGTTGAACCAGCATTGAAGTTTTTAAATATATATTTTTTATTCATTTATTAAAATTTACAACTGTACAAATAAAATATCACAAGTAAATCTGCAAGAATATAATATATGATAGCAACTAAGAAGAACGGTCACTTGTCCATCTTCTTTTTAGAAACTTCAGAGGGTTGTCAGATATTGTTTTGGATAAACGATTATGAACAAGAGGAATAGGGTGATTTTAAGTTTATTTATAAATTAAAATTACCACTTGATGTAGAATAAGACAGTTAATTTATTATTCTTGTTGTTATTTGTAAAACCCATAAAAATAAATTTCGAACATAGATTTGTCTTATAGATTGCAATGCCATTCACAAAATACCTGAATCGCTTTATCTCTGTTTGGTAAACATTAGAATTTTATTTATTTAGAGTTGTCTTTATATAATTAATGCATTGTATTTTCTTTATAGACGATTTTAATGAAGATAAATGACATTTCCAAGAGCCTTATAAGGCATAAATACTACATAAATATTAATTATTGTTAAAAAAAGACCAATTTTTAGGCTAATGGAAATGATATTAGGTTGCCTAAGCTCATCTAACTCAATTTTTTTGGTCTGGCACCTAACCCGTTAGTGATGCCCATTTTTGAATATATGTTTAAAAACCTAAGATAGTAGAGTAATGTCGCTTGTAGTTATTGTAGCAGAATAACTATGTTGCGTGTTTTACATGCGGTCTAACGTGGTGTGGCACTAGCGGATTCAGAATTTCGTTTTTGGGGAAGGGGCTTCAGCCCGAAAGATTTTTTTTTTTTTAATTTATAACAATAATTACGTTGGAACAAAAAGAAAGAAACTAACTACCTATACTAGATGGCGTTTAAGTGATTTTTTAAGTCCTGTTAATGTAATTACACGAAAAATAATTCTTTTAGAGATATTTTTTTAATAAGACAGGGTAATATTTTACCATTTTAGGGGGAGGGGCTTCAGCTAGAAAGCCCCCCCCGTAGATCTGCCTGTGTGGTGTGGCAAAATTTGACCAAAGCGGACCTTAAGGAGATAGGGATAAAAAAGAAGAACATTTATTTCGGACTAAATCGGCAATAAACGGAATATCGAAGTCTTTATGGATAATTTTAATTATGACATAATAAGGAGCATTATGGATTATACGTAGGATTTGGATTGTAAGAATTAGATGCAGTGGGGCATTAGGGCAAGACAACCGGGGGCGCTTACTAATTGTTAGAAAGTAATAAAAAATACAAAACTTATCAAAATAATTGATTTTAGCCTATTAATATAGCAGCTATATTAGAGAAATATTGAATGGAATAAAATTCAAATATTAAATAATTTAAAATAGCTTAAGAAATAAATTTAATTTTTTTAGGGGGGACAAGATGAGACCTTTGTCCGAGGGCACCCAATGTCTAAGGCCGGCACTGATTAGATGATTGTGTGGAGCCATTGTGTTCAATCCCATAGGTCCTTTATAATGGAAGTGAGTTTTGTTTTGTAGAATATTGGAAATTTAGAGCATTTGTCAAGTAAGTGTTGTAGTAATCGGAATCAATTTCTAATAAGTCGTTTCAATCTTTGATAGGATTACAAGTAAGACGTTTGTCAAGATGTAGTTCTAGGTAACGGATCTGGTCGACAGGGATAAGTGGGATATTGTCAAAGGATAATTTAGGACAGAATGAAGCAGGTTTGCGATTCTAAATATAAATTATTTTCTTCTTTTTTTTCTTTTAATGAAATTTACAACTGTATTACATGAAAAATACAACAAGTAAATGTGACATTGGTAACATGACATGTACAGTATGAAGAGAAACTACTCATCGGTAGAACTCAAATCAAAGTTCTATATTAGAAGGTGCCGAGGCCATATTCTTTTCAGACACCTCGAAGTGTTATCAGGGATCGAGGAGGAAGCAAGGTTTGAAACGAGAGGGTTCGGATGGTTCTGCAGTTTGTTATGGAAGGATAGTTATATGGATTAGGCCAAATCGGAAATATATGGAACATTAAGGTCTTTATGGATGATTTTATTTGTGACAAAGTAATGAGTGTTGAGGATTTTACGAAGGATTTTGGATTGTGAGAATTGGATACGAGAGGAATTCGATGGTTTAGTGGAGCCCCAAAGCTCAATTCCGTAAGTCCAAATAGGTCTTATTATTGTCATATATATGAGTCGATTGTAATTGATTGAAAGCTTAGAGCGTTTGTCTAGTAAGTGCTGCAGTAGTCGAAAACGTCGGGCGGTTTCTAGTCGTTTCAGTCTGGTATAGGGGTTCCAAGTGAGTCGTTTGTCCAGGTGGAGTCCTAGGTATCGGATTTGTTCGACAGGGATAAGAGGTCTATTGTTGAAGGATATTGTAGGACAGGAAGTCATAGGTTTACGATGAAGAGTAAAGGTTAATTGATGAGATTTATTGGAATTTATTTTAATCCTCTAGTTTTGACACCATTTTTCAAGACTTGTGATGTGTGATTGAAGAGTTTGGGATGCAATAGATGGATCGTTATTAACTGATAGGATGCACGCTTCATCGGCATAGGTGGTGATGACAGTGTAGGATTGGGTTGGGATGTCAGCTGTATAAACTGTGTAAAGGATAGGACCTAGGATACTACCTTGAGGAACACCGGCAATATAAATTTTAAACATAAGAATATAAATATAAATGGGATTGAGAAATAAAGGATTTTCCGCATCATAATAATATAACAGAGGAAGAAATCGCGGACTAATTTTAAAACACTTGTTAGTGATTCATGATACATTAAGATGCAAGGAAATAAAGATGGGAGAACAATGCACTTCATCAGTTCGTGTTCACACGTCTTTGTTTATGTATTTATACTGAGGATTGTTAATAGAGTGTAGTATTTTGATATACATACTATTTAAGTCTTTAGCAGTTGTTAATATTCAAGATGTATGTTAGGCTGTAATTCAACACATATGCTAAACTATGATTTGTGGTATGATTTTTGCATTGTAAATTGCTATTGTGTATACAAGATGCGGCAGACAGTTTGAGGTTAGGGACGGTCTTCGGTCATGGTCGAGGATTTCAGAAAGTAATTGGACTGTTAATTATCTCATAACTCAGTTAATTAATGAACAAGGATTGATTAATTAACTAAATTAATTAACCGTTTCAAAATAACAATATTTTGAGAATATAAAACATTGTTATTTTGAAATGGACCAAATTGTTAAAGAATGGTACGAAACTTTTAGATTTTTAAAGTGAAAACTTCTTCAGGCGCACTTTACATTTTTTTATAACAAAAATATAAAACAAAAATAGTGTAGTTGATAATGATAATAGTATACATTGATAATATTACAATGATAATAGTATATATTGTAAATGTTATTACTTCCTGAACGTAGAACAAAAAAAGATATTATATTTCATATTATTAATCTCGCCTTATCGATAGAATCACTTATACCGTATGGTATAAAGCACATACCGTAGTTTTTTTTTATTTAGTAAACATAAAAAATATATTCTTGTATGAAACATATTTCTTTTAAATTTCAAACCAAAATTTAAAAGGAAGAAAGGTCATAAAGGAATTAATCATTTTCCGAGAATTTCTTAATCAATTTTAGTTAGGAAAAATAAATTGTTCTGACAACATATTTTTGGAGTCTGGCCCATATACATACGTTTGTTAAAAAGCGTTCTTTTTGAAGTATTATGAAGAATTTTACACATAATGAATTATGAATTACGATGTATACAGAATAAATTACACCGTAGTACACATTATGAATAAACGAATATAATAGAATAGAAAGAAAGGGCAATGTTAAAATAAATATTCTACATGTTTGTCTCTATGGGTCCTTCATTATTTAAAATGTAATATATGTAAATACACTCTATCTAAACAATGTTTTTAAATATAAAATGATCTTATTTGGTACTAGGAAGGTGGTGTGGGAATTGATCCAAAAGAAAAACATCAAATAAATTCTGATAATTCGATGCCGACGTTTTGATCCACATTTTAGGTCTTCTTCAGAAGGCAATAGCTCGTGAGCGAGGCAAGCTAAAAGATATATATATATTTATTTATTACACTCAAAAATATTATCCTAATATAAAATACAGTTAACCATAATAACGTAATTTTACTTGGAATAAAAGTGGATGAAGGATTTACAAGCGTACTAATGACAAATTATGTTTGTATGTGTTTGAAAATAAAATAATCATTAGAATTTATTTAAATAAGATTTTATATATATATATATATATATATATATATATATATATATATATATATATATATAAAATTTCTTCAATCGGCCTTTGAGTATTATATTTTAATATAATTATTTAATTGGGAATTAGGTCACATCATAATTATTGAATAAACTACAAAATTTTCATTGGTTCTGCTGTTTATTCGACTTTTTTTTATAGTTAACAACGGGATCCTCTTCAATGTTTTAAAATAGAGCCTCGATACCTCAGGCCGACAGCCTCAGCACCGTCAACAAACACAGATATTGTAGTGACCTAATTCCCAATTAAATAATTATATTAAAATATAATACTCAAAGGTCGATTAAAGAAATTTTTTAAATATATATATATATATATATATATATATATATATATATATATATATATATATATATATATATATATATATATATATGTATATATAAAAGATTTTAGTTTAACAGTCTAAAGTATAATTTTTAGAATTTATCTCAGCAGTCTAAAGTATTTAAACATTTGGTTTTTATTCATGAAATTTATATATATATATATATATATATATATATATATATATATATATATATATATATATATATATATATTATACATATATATATAATCTTATTTATGATTTGATATTTTTATAAATTATTTTAATCCATCAATTTCCCTCAAGCGCACAATAATTCCTCTCCAGTGTTAAATATATTTTTTAAGATTAAAAATGAATTATTATTTTTTATATAGGTTTTTTTCGGTTTCAACATCAATAATTTGTATTGCGGAGGGAAAAATTAATTTATTTTTATTTCCTATACGATGATTAGTAAAATTAAATAAATTTCTTAGGATAATAATTTAGTAGGGGGTTTTCAATGTACATTTTGGCAGTATTAATATAATAATAAAGATAAAGCAATAATGGCTCTTGCAGTTCTCTGTAGGACTCTTTACGTAAGAGGGACAAAATGCATAAGATATGTAAGAGTGCCTAAGTTATTGAGACGTTGGAGAAAGCTTGGGATGATATAAGGGACTTAAGTCTTTTTCACTCGACTGCTGTGTTATTTCAATGTATACATATATAATGCACTCATTGTTACTCCCCTAAGAGTATAGGCCGACTTAAAGGTTAATAGAAACAATTTCATTTTTTTCATAAGGAAGCGATTGCTGCGTATGATTCCTGCTTTTCCTTAAGTTGGGGAACAATTCACTTCGGATTTCAACAAGCTGAGATTATTGTTAATATCAATGGATCCATTAAAGAACATAAATATATTTTATTTTTAATTTCCTTAATTTTTTTTAAGTTCTTTGTATTGCGCCATTACCTACCTGGCCAATCTATTTATCAGGTAAAGAACAAATTAAACCATCAACTGATTAAACCATTCAGGAACATATACTGATGGAAAGGAGACGTAACATAGCTTAGATATATTATAGTCGATCAGTTTATCAGCAAAAAAAGAAACAGATGAAAACACGTGTAACACACACACACACACACAAAAATAAATAAAAGGAGAAGAAATAATAAACGCGAAAGAAAAACATCTGGTGTGTCCAATCACACGACTTTCCTACCTATTTCAGAATAGTTTTTATATCTTTACATATGTTCATGAAGAAACAAAAAAAAGTTTATTTGAGTACGATTTATTTGATAAACTAAAGGAATGTAAACCGGCTTAAGGTACATCAGTGTAAAAATTTCAATACTCTCTAATATTGCTGATCAAAAACTTTTTGCCTTAATTTAGTATTGTCATATAATAATTTCTGTTAAAAGTAGAGGAAATAGTGAAGATTGTGTGATGCGGGCAACAGATTTTCTTACTTTCACTTAGTCATCTTTTTTTCTCTCATCCACCACTTTCTGACACCAGGATATGAACCCGTAATCTTCCATTGGAAATTGGATAGCTGTAATTTCGTTAATAGTTGTGGTTTTAAATAAAAAACGTGAAACCTCAAATTTTGAGAGGGGGTTGTTTTTTAATTTTTTGGTCGATCACAATGGTTGATTATTGGAGATAATAAACCAAAAATATTTAAAAATCACGATATCTCTACTAATAGAGCTTTGCTTTCGACGAGACTTCCTTCATTTTTTAGGAAATTCAAATACCTTTGAAACATCGTATCACAATATCGACAAAAAAGTATAAACTTTTTTAGTTATTCGGAATTTAATTTTACCATGCCTCGCAACTTTTTTTTCCAGCTTCTTTTCGTTGAAGTATGTTATATATATAAATTTAAAGGGCTTCGAGAAAATGACTTTAGCGAAGTTTCATTGAAAGTGGTACATTAGTTTAAGAGCTACAGTCTATAGTAACGCAGGTTTTTCGGCCGCCACTATGAAAGTAAAAGGCAAATAGCAATGTCGATGAAGAAGGATCATCCTCGGGTGACCTCTGATTTTATATCCAAATTTGAAAAAAATCGGTCCAGTAGTTCCGGAGAAAATGTGCGGACGGCAGACGGACAAAAACAATTTTATTCGTTTTTCGAATTCCATGCATCCTGAAACGTGAAACCTCAAATTTTAAGAGGAGGTTAAGTTTTTGAATTTTTTCTTCGAACACAATGTTTGATTATTGAAAATAATAAACCAAAAATATAACAATTGTTCTGCGTTAAATGTAGGCTAAGTAAAATTTAAAAATAACTAACTAAATCAAAACGTTAGATGTTTAAACAATTTCACGCCGAGGCCGACGACATAGTAGAAACCAAATTTTATGTTATTAACATTCGCTGTTCTTTGGCAACCCATGAGGCAACGCTGAAAGCGGTGGGGCTTTTACAAATTATTCTCTGACTCTTTGAATAAGTAATCGTCACCAATGAAAATAAATAAAGATGGGAGGTAGTTGTGCAAGGAGTCGGTGGAACCAAAATGGCGATGTACGAAGCCTTTATATAAGATGGGATTGGAACATCTTTTGTCAAATGTTGAGTTTATTAGAAGGGGGAGGGAAAGGACGGATCGTGCACTGTCTCTGGAGAATCTGCATAATTGAACTTTTCATCTCAAGATTGAGAAAGGGTTGCACAAGGTTCGGCTTTGTGGTATCTCTTGTTTATGGTCTCGGGTCGTAAACCAAAATATAAAAGCTCTTTTTAGCTGGTTAGCTTGGCGATTCTCCGATCCCAGAGAATCACGTTTTTCCATCTTAAAATCCCTATAAGTGGGCTTCCTTTTATGACTTCAGAATAGTATCCTAAGCACGTAAGAACATTCGATGAAAGTTGGCATATTGTTGTTAAAATCTTGATAAGCTATTATTTATAATGTTACATATATTAGAAACTTCACATCCTTTTCATATAGGTACAACCGTATTGTTACAGGTCTTATGAATATTAATAAATATATTTCAACAGGTGTTTGGTGTGAACGTTTCAACTAAAAGGATCCCATACCGTAACGGGTTTTCTTAGAAAAGATATAAGTAAAATATCGGAAAAAAAAAAAAATTGCAAAGCGGTTGAGTGCTAAGAAGGGAGGTGGTACTAAGCGGATTTATTAAGGTGGTCCCACGATTAAAATTCAATGAACAGAAGGGAACGTTGATGTTTATTTAAAAAAAAAAATCATTTTTATAAAATTATTTTGTTTTAAAATTGAGGTTATTAGAGGAACTTTTTAAATAATATTAAAATCACAAAGCTTATTTTAATAAAGAATTTAATATATTTCTATTTTTTAATTCTTTATTGTTTGCTTATAAGTGTATAGTAGTCAATCAGTACAAATAGCTTTAAGTTTCTTGTCATAGTGTTAATTGTTTTGTATATAGTTTCGTTCGTTATGTATATAGAAAGTTTACCTTATATTTTCTTTACATTATTTCTTTTTTTCGATTGATTTTATTTTGACCAGATGTAATTTAATTTGATTTAATTTAATTTGATGTAAATGTAATTTAATTTTATTATTCTCAAGGGACTGTGTCACATAATAAAGTTATTTTCTGTCTACCTAAAAAATAATAATTTCAATATAAGAAAATAAATTTTCATTTTAAGAAAGTTATTTATTGTATTTATTTTATTAGTAAGTAGTGTTTTTGAATGATTTATTAAAAAAAATTCAATTACTTCATCAAAAGACAACACAATAATTTTTATTGAAACATTGGTATTTTTAATTAACCTTTTTTAATGAGTTTTATTAAAACTCTAATTAAAACTTTACAAGTCTGGAAGAGTCGGCAGCCAAAATTGGTCTTATTATCAACACGTCCAAAACAAAATATATGTCCACTCTATCCTCAGGTCTAACAAGGGAAAATCAAGCATGGCTGGAGCAGCGTGGAATCGATAATGTATACGAATTTGTTTCATCTTGGTTCATATCTTGGTTCATTGATAAATGCACGAAATAACATTGATTGTGAGATAGACAGGAGGATCGCAGTGGCTAATCGGTGCTATTTCTCCCTCCAGAGGCATCTTCGCAGTGGAATGTTGTCAAGACAGGCCAAAATAAGAATATATAAAACTCTTATTGGACTAGTGCTCACATATGGCTGTGAGAGTTGGACCTTAACTAAAGCAGTTGAGAAATCCCTGCTGAGATTTGAAAGGAGGATTATACGACGCATATTTGGAGGAGTCCAGGTAACACCACAAAATTGGAGGAGGAGAACAAATTTGGAAATAAAGACATTGTTTAATGACCTGGATGTGAGCCAATTCATCGCACTGGCAAGACTACGCTGGGTGGAACATGTCGCGCGTATGGATATGGATGCACCCCCACAGAGCGGTATGAACGAGCCTGTGTTTGGAAACAGACGAGTGGAAAGACCATGTTTGCGCTGGCAAGACTGTGTGGCTGCTGATGCATGTAGACTACTTGATGTCAGAAATTGGAAGGCTGCAGCTACTAACCGGGAGAACTGGAGATCCATGTGGAGCAGGCCAAGTCTCGAATAATTGGGATGTAGTGCCATTTAATAATAATAATAATGAGTTTTATGAGAAAGTTGTTTTTCTATTTTTGTAGTTTTTTTTTTTTTCAATAATTTTAATTAATGCCATATTTTGACGAATTATTGTGGTGGGGTATTCATATACTTGAAATTTCTATCATTGCTTCTAAAAAATCAAAGGAAAAAGAATCAAAATATTTTTTATTGTTCCGACAACTAATTTACATAGTTATTGTTAAAAACATTAAATAAACCAGAAAATGGGCACAAAAAAAGAGCAAAGAGAGAAAACAGTTGAAACTCTTAAAAACTTATCTAATACTAACTCAATTTACATATAAATTATCAACCCTCTAAATCGATTTGAAGGATCAGAGGAAAGAGAGAGAGAAAATAAAAGTCAACACTAGCCGGCTTGGATCAAATTGGCATATCCATTGTTTTTCTTAAGTACAATAGTTTTTCTATTTCTGTATAATGAAATGCAATTAGTTTTGTTTAAAAAGTGTAAATATACTTTGAACGGTATCTCTTGTGCTTAAATTCAAGACTTCATTCCAGACTGACAATAGCGTTATAGATAAATCTGGAATGATAAGTCGGTAAGTCGGCACGAGTTCGGTTACGCACTGAGGTTGTATAAGCACAAATGTTGAGAGCCACCTGACCTTTGGACCAATTGATGTACGGAAACGATTCTCCATCAACAAGCGAGGCGAACTTTCACAATAATATGGATTCTTCATTGTCTCATAGTAACCAAATATGATACTATTTTCAGTCCATTTTATTTAAATAAGATTTATTTTTGTGCTAATTGAAGGGCAGGTTAATGCGAACTTGTTTTATATTAGTATATACAATACAGCACGATACACACACCTCATCGTAACACCTTGTACAATATTTACTGACATTAGACCAAGTCATTTAGTGTACCAGTAATAATGAAAATTTTATTATTATGGAACTAGTGTCCCTTTAGAACAAGGACAGAATATATATTAATATTCTGGTGTGTCCATAAAATACAATTAAATATTTACAGGATGATTAGGAATACAATAAAAGTATAGATAATAAAAAGATGTTAATAAAAGACTGTTGCGGGACTCTTGCACAATACCAAGACCATGACCAATACTGAGTTTGCAAGACCAAGACTCGTCTCGGTCTCGCATTTGGGCAACACTACTTTGTATACTATTCCCATTACAATAAACGTTGGGTTAGAACCGAACACGATAGAATCTACACCAATTAAAAACATGACCATTAAGGTCAGATAATTAGGATAGAGAAGGATAGAATCCATCATTCATCCTTAGATTTAGATTATAATCCATCAATCATTCTATCCTTAGCGATCTCTTCGATCAGCTCTGATGAAGGAATGAACTTCGGGTCGAAACGTCGGCAAATGTTAAAATAAATATTATTATTTATTTTTGCCATGTTTATTTTGACTGATCACCCCAACTATCCTTCTCTTCATTATTCGCTACAATCAACCATCAACCAACAGTCAGATAATTATAATTCAAAGTTGTGAAACGTCAAAGAAGGAAACGATTTCAACTTAGAGGCAACAAGTGCCAGTGACTCAGGCAAAAATAAACGAATAGGTTATTATATAAAATTAAAGTTAAGAAATTATGGCTAAGTGTGCGATCAATTCACGTCATGCATTGCTCAAGGATGAGTTTCTTCACGAATATTGATAGTGTCTGTTTTATCATGTGTGTTCTATTGAGTGTTCATTCATGTCGTTGTCACAGTGACGTTAGTGAAGTCATATATCTTGATTAATTAAGAGATGGGACTGCATACATATAGTGTAAATAATCATAAGGAATAACAATGATAAATCAAGCCTTTCATATAACCGATAAGTTATCAGTGAAATGTTAAGGTTTGTAATCGGATATATTTAGAGATTATGGGAATACCTTTTTTTGCGTTTGTGGAAAAAGACAAACAAGAATAGTTACTAAATCAAATAACATTTTAACTCAGAAATATACTTATACTTATCTCAGAGGGATGGTAACTTATATCCTAAACGTATATTGCCACAGTTAGAGCAGAAATAGTGTAACTAAAATTGATTATTCCTTTATGATTTATTAGTATGATTTCATATTTTATTTCCTTTTGCTATTTCCCATAGTAGCAGGTTATTATGATAGATAAATAATAAATTCAATAGACTATTGCAATTACAGACTACAAGACCTTTAGCACAAATAGAATAAACATGTAAAATTGTCATGTCCGACCTTTCACACTGATTGAAGCGATATACAAAATTTATTTATACCAATCAAGTCAGTATAGGTTCCTTAATCTACGGTATATATAAATCCTTTTATAAGGCCAAGACCGGTGGAAATTGAGGAATGAGAAAAAAAAAAACGTGTACCACTACAACCCATGAAGGGTCTTGGGCTCAGTACTATGTGAGGAAGTACTGTTAAAAAGCCAACGGTCGTGCAGGGAGATGATGGGCCGAGATCACGCTCAACCGCCAGGTTTCCACAAGTTCAGGCAGCAGTTATTGCAGCGGAATAACGTATAAAATTGACAAAGGAAATTTGTTTATATATAAGCCTATTCGAGTAAAGATTTCGACAAATTGCAAACGTTGAAGAAGATATACTCGATGCTGTTCATTTTATCTCCTACTACTAGTACCAGAAGATAGTCACGTCGTTTCGATGTTTACTCTACCAGCGTATGGCGAACTTTACGCGAACAAGAATTGTATCCACTTTACGTACGCAAGATTTGTTACCCCAAGATTATAACATGCACACGCGATCCTAACTTCTTAAACTGCATTTTGGTTAATGGTGAATGTTGCTTTACCGGAAACGGGATTCTTAATTTTCGAAATACACATACTTGGGCTGAAGAAAACCCTCATACGACTGCTGTTGGACATTACCAATATATCTTTTCTTTAAATGTCTAGTGTGGTCTTCTGAGCGACATCATCGGCCCCTTCTTTTTGCCACCTATACTGTCAGGTATACCTTACTTGCATTTTTTGCAAAATAATCTTCATGAACTCCTAGAAGATATTCCACTAGGCATTAGGCAAAGGCTGTGGATTACGCATGACGGTACTCCAGCTCACGCTTCTAATAGTTACCGTTATTAGTGAAAAGCAGATGGGTGTTCATGAGTTTTTAGCACCTAATTAAATAGACCATGTTTGCCGACCTCCGGATTGAAAACACCCCAACTCCCAGAATTTTCGTAAAAATAAAAGTTGTTGCTTATGATGAGATGAAGGTATTCATAAAATTTTAGGCAGATATTTGAATAATGTGATAAAAAGGGCTCTGTATCAAGGACTATTATAATCTGACCGGAGCTGTTTTTCTAGTGTTTTCAGAAATTTTTTTTATTTCTCAATTGAAAGGAAAACCCGTCCATCAAACTGACTAGGGAACAACCGAACGAACATCATATTTTATTAATACACTTGTCGTGCGGCAGCTCATTGAATATATTACACATCAATATAATTAAGTTTGACCTTATCTCTTTGCTCTCTAACATGGAGGATTTTCCACTCGAGTTGATGTACGCGAGAGGTAGAGCGGGGGCTATGATTAAGTGAGGAAAATCCTAGAGTAGGAAGAGTGATTGGAGATTTGTGAGGATCGGACCGAGACCGTCTCAAGGTCCTCTCTGCACTGCACGATCCTTCCCTTCGATGCTGCTTCATCAAAGGGCCCACGAAAATATACGGCCCCCTTCGGCATACACGAAAAGGTCAACAGAGGGGCTGCTTATTGATGGTTTCCGAGGAATACAACGGAAAGGCCTTGGGTTCACTTCATTGCATAAGGTATCTTGAGGTTTAATGTGGCAGGGGATGATCCGTTATCGAGAGTGAATAATGTATAGCGTCCTTTTATTACAGAAATGAAGTGTATATTAAAACAGTCCTGAATTTAATTGCAAACCTGTATCAAAATTTCAAAGCAATCGGTGAAGAACTTAGTGGTTTTAAACAAACAAACATTTTATGTTTTAATTTATATGATATTTACAACTGTATAAAAAAATACATCTAGTAAAGTGATACATGGATATAATGACATGAAACAGATGTTGAGAAACTACCCATGCACTCTAATAATATGCCTATATTAGGAGTCACGGGGCCAACTTCTTTTCAGACGCCTCGAAGTGTTATCAGGAATTGAATAGGAAGCAAGGTTAGAAACGAGAGGGTTGGGATGATTCTGAAGTTTATTATGGAAGGATAAGAATCTGGATTGGACCAAATCTGGTACATAAGGAACATTAAGGTCATTGTGGATGATTTTATTTGTAACAAAGCATTTTGGGTTGCAAGGATTGGGTACGAGAGGAATTTGAAGATTTTGTGGAGCCCCATAGCTCAACTCCGTAAGTCCAAATAGGCCTTATTATAGTCATGTATATGAGTCTTTTGTAATTAATTGGAAGTTTAGAGCGTTTGACTAGTAAGTGTTGAAGTAGTCGGAAACGTCGAACGGTTCCTTGTCTTTTTAGTCTGGTATGATGATTCCAAGTTAGTCGTTAGTCCAGGCGGAATCCTAGGTAACGGATTTGTTCCACAGAAATATGCGAGGTGGTTTTAAAGGATACTGAAGGACAGGAAGTTGTTGGTTTACGACAAAACTAACATATACATTTTTATTTATATAAACTGTGTACTAAAGTTTTTCAATAGCTACCTAAATAAAAAAGAAAATCGGTTGAGAAACAGAGGAGAAAAAGAGGCTAAACTGTTTTGTCTTTACCTATTTATATAATGATACTTGAAAATTCGAATTGTAATGGTTTATTTCACTTTTTTTTAGGGTTAAAGAAAAAAAAAAGAAGTTTTATTTAATGGTTTTGCTTCGACGTCCTCCTACTAAATGACAGGGGTGCTTTTTATGGAATAATTGTTAAATAAGCATGTATGAATTCATCTATTAAATCCAAGAAAATAGAGAACATTAAATTTCAATTTTAGAGTAGTGGCTCAACGTGTTATATTATTTCGTAAATATCAGCCGTTTCACTAACACCATTATCATCGATTGTTCTGTAATTTGAGTTATACCGAACTGTAGCGTACCGACCATACCAATGGCAGTGGTTGAATAGCCCTTCCATTTCACCTCAGTTATAATCTTCATCAATCCCAAATTAAGGTACATATTTTTGAGGTCGTGAGACCTGCATCGTGCTGGAGAAATCGCCGTATTAGCATTTAAGTATCAGTGACAAATGGACGCTGGGTCGACTAGGTTCCTATTAAAGGACACATTATCTTATTTCTTTTCACTTTTTTTTTCTTTCTTCTGCTTGTCCGTAATTTTTTTTTTTATGTACTCAATCTAGGACAAGAAAGGTGTGTTCTTCTGAGTTTTACTTATCTTTTCTAATCACAGTTTAAATTTCTAAATTAATTTCATGATTCTACCATGTTCCACCGTTAAACATATGGTAATGCTATTATTGATCAACAATCTTGCTCTAAAAATAAATATAAATATTTTTTTTATTTTTTTTCCTTTTTAGCCAATCATATAAAAAAACTTTAGATATGGGTAAATACTTTATATTTTATGTTTATAGTTTCATCCATATAAGAAAACATATCCTTGATTTATGAGATAAAAATTATGAGACTTGTGATAAAGTCTTTTAGAACTTTCAGTTAAGATTATTTAACTTAAAAGCTTACAACATATTGACAGTGCCGATCTTAGGATACCCACAAACTGCTAGGAAAAAATCTGATGCTTGCCACACACTACTTTCACTTATCATTCTCCTTTGAATAGAAATTATTTTCTAGCAATGTTGAGCTATTATAAAATTTTTGTAGTGTATTTTTAATGAAGCTAAACCTTAAACCTTACAGATAATGTGTAACAACTCATTAAGATTACTAAAATAACATAATCCCTTTTTATTAAATCGATGATAGTCAATAAAAATCTCATAACTTCGTCTGATTTTGAAAACCGCATAAATCCAGTCTCTCCGCTATGTATACGTAGAGAGAATTGAAAGTATGCCTGAATATTTAACCAATAAATGATTATGGAGAGTATTACTATTAGTTCATAAACCCTTATTTTTCCATTGTAAAGTATACTAAAATGGAGTTAGGAGATTTTCATTGCCTACTATCGATAGGTCAAATGTTGCCACACATAAATTGATTTCAATGAGAAAAAATCATCTAATTATTTCTTTCTTTAATTTTCTAAAATGTTATATGATTTTTTTGGATAAACCGACGATATGTACCTAATTATTTAAATATAATATCGGATCTAGAGTTAATAAACACAGTAAATGTACTTAAGGTTATAAAAATATGTTTTACACATCCATGAAATATTTTTATATGTCACTTCTTTCACACAATTACAATAAAATAGTTTCTCAAACAATATAATTGCTTTGAATCGGTGGATTTTATATAATTTTTTCAAACTTACAAAATAATTTTAAAAGTTTACATTTAGTTAGAAAATTGAATTTAATTTCTTGGAGACATGTGGTTTCTGTAAAGTATTAGTTTTCAAAACTTATTATCTGAGCTTTCCAACGATATATTATACGTATTTCTATTGTCTATAATTTCCTAAAATTCATTATTACCTAAATAAAAGGTTTCCTTTTTTCCCCTTTAATCAAATCTAAAATTCTTTTAATTACGATATTTAGTCTTTTTTTTTATAACTTCTAACAATAAGATATAGTTAATTATTTAAAATAAACCACATTGAAAGTACTTTAGAGGATGAAATTAAGCGACATCGATATGGATAATATTGATAATGCTTAATTAAGTACTAAATACTCGTAAATAACCACTTTCTGTCCATTTGGATCGTAAGAAAATTTGATCACAAAATCGAGAAAAAAGGTGGCCTAAAAAATATTGGACCATTTGGCATGATATCCAGCCTCCCGACATTTCAAAATAAGAAGGTTATATAGGCCAAATGGCACAATATTTTTGTACGGCACATTTTTTCTTGATTTTGTGATCTAATTATCTTACGATCCAAATGGAAAGCAAATGGCTATTATGAAGTTTTTAGTACCTAATTAAATAGACAAAGTTTGCCCCCCTCAGGATTGAAAACGCTCCTATTCCGAGATCTTTCGTAAATAAAATAGTTGCAGGTTACGATGAGATGAAGGTATTCACGAAGTTTCAGGCGGATTTTAATAATTTCATAAGAAGGGGTCTGTATCACGGACTAACAAAAATTGTATTTTTAAAATACCGTTTGATGCTTATCTGGCCATATTTTAATTCAACAGACGATATTTTATGATTTATGTTTTTACCGATGCATTTTTTAGGACTATAATCTCGGTGGAAAGGTCGAAGCAAAATATCTCGAGGTAAGAGCGATTTCAGACAGAAGCTTGAGGTCGAGGTCTAGGCCTGAGGATTGGCCAACAGGGTTCGTGCGTTGCCACGGAAACAGAGATTTCAAACAAGGCTCTTCAAGACGTTTACATCCAGTCTCTTCGACACCTAAAGGTGCAAATTAAGATCCGATCTAACATATTTTGGATATTTAATGTTCTTGAAGACATTAAGGAAAAAGTTTTTAGTTAAGGGAAGAAATCTTGTGGAAGCTAGGAGGCTATATCTTATTAAGCCAGCATAATTCCACGGCCATGTAGAAAGCACCGCATTGCAAGTCATACAAGTCAGCTGAAGAAGATGAACCGATTGTTCGAGCTGTCAACGAAATTTCGCCATAACCTCTGACATTTCTGACAGGATGCTGTTGTCCTCTTGCGTAAGGGGGACGTTTAAACCAACATCCACCGCTCGTCCTCAGCGGCTTCACCTTGTACCTGATAACGCCTAATTGTCTTGGGACGGTATTGTGGCGCTGATGATGATGTCAAGTTGTAAAACCAGGATGCGCTAGTCATCACAATAATACCAAGTGCACTTCGGTTTTCAATTGCAAACACCAATTTAACTTATACGTATAAAATCTTCTTTGAATTTTGATACATTTCTTTTAATAAATTCTTCTTATATAAAAACCAGCTGTATTTTGCCGTTTTACTTGTGTTAAATTTTAATTATATATGCTTATTTCATAAACATGAAGAGCACAATATCCAAATTATCTAATGAATTAAATAATTTCCCAATTTATTTTTTTATTATTATTTCTTTATGATGTTTACAACTGTATTAAAGAATCACATCTAGTAAATTTGAACTACCCATTGGTAGCACTCTAATATGTCTATATTAGGAGAGTACGGGGTCATCTTCTTTTCAGACGCCTCGGAGGGTTATCAGGAATCCAAAAGGAAGCAAGGTTAGAAACGAGAGGGTTAGGAAGATTCTGAAGTTTATTATAGATGGATAGGTATCTGGATTGGGCCAGATCTGAAACATAAGAAACATTAAGGTCATTGTGGATGGTTAAATTTGTGACAAAGTAGGGAGCATTGAGGATTTTGGATTATAAGGATTGGATACGAGGGGAATTCGATGGTATAGTGGAGCCCCATAGCTCAACTCCGTAAGTCCAAATAGGTCTTATTATAGTCTTGTATATGAGTCTTTTGTAATTAATTGGAAGTTTAGAGCATTTGTCTAGTAAGTGCTGGGGTAGTCGGAAACGTCGAGCTGTTTCTTGTCATTTTAGTCTGGCATGAGGATTCCAAGTTAGTTGTTTGTCCAGGTGGAGTCCTAGGTAGCGGATTTGCTCAACAGGGATAAATCGAGTATTGTTAAAGGAAACTGTAGGACAGGAAGTCATTGGTATATGATAAAGGGTAAAGGTAATTTGGTGGGATTTATTGGAATTGATTTTAATTCTTCAGTTTTGACACCATTCTTCAAGATTTATGATGTGTGATTGAAGCATTTGGGATGCAATCGATGGGTCATTATTTACTGATATGACAATGTTGGGATAGGTAGGGATGTCAGCTGTATAAACTGTATAGAGGATAGGACCTAGGATACTATCTTGAGGAACACCAGAGGACTGGGATACCAAATTTACGAGCTAAAACAAAAAGGATCTCTAAAATCTGATGTAAATAAGAGAACATGGTTATCCTTCGGAAAAAAATTATTTTCTTAAAAAACGGTCTGATCCATCGAGTATAGATGGATTAGATATATATATATAATATATATTTTATTCTCTGTGGTCTAATCTTAAGTCGAGTCTAATATAAAGAAAGAAAGTAAATTTTATCGTGGTACACTCAGTCTCCTAAAAATAATGGAGATTATAATTACAGTTTACTTTTTCTGCCTAAAAACGATAATTAAATTATCAAATCACCAAGGGGGTACACCCAGTCCAGGCGTGTGACGGCGTATCAACTCCCATTTTGCAAATTATACATATATTATTTTAATTATATTAGACCTTGTTCAAATTATATAAATGTAACTTAAATAAACGAAACGAAACCACTGTTCGGAAAAAAAATAATTAATTTAAAAATCTATATTTTATATAGGCAATTATAGCTAATTTATATTATTATACAATCATAATTATTCTTATTGTCAATTCGTGACTATAATAAAGAAGAAATAATTGTCGCAATTAAAAGTGGGGTGGTCACTAGTTATTTTTTAACTTACGACTCGGTTTCTCAATAGCGATATTCTAAAAGTTTTAGTAAAATCCTACAGTGTTATTTGATGTATATTTTGCTGACGGACAGAAATTGCTCAAGTAAAAGTTTATAATTTAACTTAATGGTGGGTTTAAAAAATCGATATAAAACAATTATACAGTCCGAAAGTTATAAATAAGCTTATAAAGATTATAATAAAAAATAACAAATTATAAAGCTTTTAGTTGGGTCATTATACCTAAACATAGCAAAATAGACTAGGAGGTTCTAAATCGGGTGATGGTCTCTATTGTAATGGTCTCTCTATGGTATCTCTATTGGAGTTTACTATTAGACTTCAAAAAGCAATTATGGGCAAGCCGAAGGTTTATGTACAGGACAAACTTAGTCTATTTAAATATGTGTTCTTCTCAGTATTCATGGGTCACTGTTAAGCAAGATCACAAGTAAGACCAAAAAAGGGCGTGTCAGAAATGAAAGAAATCGTGAGGGCTATGGGTGTCTCATTCTGGAAGAGCGCAACTAAAAAGGTTTGGGCATATCTGTAGAATGGAAAATACCCGAAAGGCCATATGGTACTTGGAAACCAAACCAGAAGGAAGAAATCCTAGTGACAGACCAGATGTAAATATTTTAACTTTATTGTAAAACTGGAAATATAAAGAGAACGCACCATCCTAGTGATGAGGAGAGTAGCCAGAGAGAGATCAGTGGGCTAGCTGGAAAAGGACTGCAACTCCACGCCTGGCGGCATACAGGAGTTAAAGGAAGAAGATTTCAAAGTTCCAAAAATTGATATTCTAGTTTTAACTAAAATGTGCGTCAGTTAACCCCAACTTCGCAAAATAGGCTGAAATAAGAAAGACTGTAGGTAGGATTTAACATAATGCTGGATATAAAAACTCATCAACAACAAAACCCATATAACGATAAATAAACTATAAGAAATGCACAGAGGGATTGCTTAATTAATATAGCCCATAAATGGGGAGGTACTAATAAAGTATATTATAATTAATATGGAGAGATAATATTAATCAATTCTTTTCCATTTTTAAATTGTACATTAATGTTACTCGAATCCTAATTGCTATCCCATCATTACCACTAATAAAGAACCAGAAACTGCATAGTCGTTAATTTCGATTGCTCACAATCCTGTAAAGAGAACTTTCCCTTTTTTACATCAGGAAGGCATTATTTTTATGTTCAATTTAATTTGAAGGCAGTCTTGAATCGTAAAAAAATAAATAATTATCATCATACGAAAAGAGATTTTCTTCAGGATGTTGTAATTGAATTTTTATTATACAAAAAACTGTCCTATTAAAAACTTTAGCAAAAATTTAACTTCAGACAGATTTAACTTTTTATAGCAGAAATCATTTATTAGGTAATGGAATGACCTGATGGATTTCAACGTAAGATTGAAACTCCGAGAAGGTCACAAAAACGTATAAGAAAAAAAAAATGAAATAAATAACTACTTACTGAATTGTTGAATTTCCAAACAGAAACAAATAGAGGCAGAAAGTAAATTGAATATAAATAAATAATGTAAATTGGCAAATAAAAACAGTGAGGTTATAATGAGACGTATTGTGAAATGCCAACTTGAAGAGGAACAGGCAGGTTTCTGTTCCGGAAGTCAGACCCAGGACCACATTTTAGTAATCCGAAATATCTCTGAAAAGGTATGGGGCAGAAAGTATCTATATGGCTTTTGTAGACCTGAAAGCTGCGTTCGATTCTGTGCTCCGACATGAAATATAAACATTCTTCTCTCGCTGCAAAGAATTTACCACCAGATTTACAACAAGCAATTAAATCCAAAATAGGAATACAAAAGAGATTATAAGGATTAATGACAAAGTATCAAAATCATTTTCTCTTGATAGAGGGTCAGACAAGGAGACAGCCTTAGTCTTCTCCTATTCGTGGTTTTGGTGGATGAGATACATAAAATTTGCAAGTGCATGGACTGAATAGGAAAGTGGAAGATGCAGACAGTTCTTGTAAAATGTCTTCTATATGCAGATGATCTAATCTTAATTGCAAACTAGAAACGCTGCTACAAGCATCGGTGGAGTTGGAAGCGGAACTGCTATGAAAAGGAATGTCCATCAACGACTCGAAAATCAAGGTTCTAGTTATCTCATGAAACGAAGAAGAAAATGTTGAAATGTTAGGCTTGAAGAGGAAGACAAAGAAGAAGAAGAAGGAGGTTATAATAAGATTTGTTCAGTGGTTCCATCGACCACAAAAGCCGATGCAACTGCTGAGGCATCGATGAATTTACGAACATGTTAATATATTTCTGCTGCTACCGATGAGTTCAGTAATGAATTCAGGAGTTTGTCCAATTTTATAGTTTATAGACTTCTATTCACTATCATTTTGGTTATCCGTTGATGACATTTAAGAAATCGAACTAATGTTCTGAAGAAAGGAGTAAAATACTGAAACCTCGTAAACTTAACATAATCATTTGTATTAGTGCCAAACCTAAGTTTAATTTTAACTGTAGTATTTTTTTTTTTATGAAATAATATACCATAGAAATAATTAGTAGATCGAAGAATATCATCGTTACTTGAAGCTCGCAAATTATTGTAGTCTTAGCTGATAGTCATGACTGACGGTTTTCCTAAAAATATTTCTAACATATGATTCAGTTGCCTTTTAACGCATGTTCGCAGAACGCGCTACTATTAGCCGCCAAAGAGCACCCTATAATTTGTTGCCGACGTGTAAGAAGTAATCGCTTCCTCATACCGTTGATTACATATTGAACTCACGTACAGATCGCTGGTGGCATTAAGAAGCAGCTTCTTTGAATTTCGTTCAAGATTTTTTTATAATTATGGTGTACTGTGTACATATCGTAATAACCATAATCCAATATCGTTTGTAATACAAGATTATTAAAAAAAACCCTGTACCACTACAACCCATGAAAGATCGTAGGCTCAGTACTTTGTTAAGAAGTACTGTTTCAAGGGCAACGGTTGTGCAGGAATGTGATCAAGGGGCGGTATCATGCTCAATCGTCAGTTTTTTCCCTTTATCATCTGAAGAACAGATAAAACTAAATATGAAGTTTATAAAAGAGAGTATGGCATATCATCAGTTTCAATTCAAATTTATCGTATTTGTAAGTTGTTTTCATCACACTCTTTTTCAAGAGATTGTGCCTCCGTCCTGTGTTTTTGTTCTCCTTTTTCCATCTTCAAGAAAAGTGATTTTTATTTATCGATTCTAGAGATCGTAAAATTAGTTGTTTAGAGTCATCGAAAAAAAAAAAAAAATATTTTTCTTATATAAATCACATCCTATGCTATATTATTCTTGAATATATTACTCATTAGAACATACTCTTCAAAAATGTGAAACAAAAACGTTAAATATTTTCCTTGCTTAATTCTTCAACAAATAATCAATTAACTTCCCTTATAAATGAATGGACGAAAAAACTTGTTTCCTGGGATATCTAGTTAGCCAGCACCACCTTGATAGTTGAGATGATTAATAAATTATTGATGTTAAAATGAGATTGCTAGTGGAGTGTTGCGAGAGTTTCTTTAACATAAATAATAAATAATTATATCATATCACTACGATTCATCAAAGGGACTAAAACTATATGTCTATTAATTATTAATAACAAAATCACTAATGTTGATGCCTTGGATTCATAATCCAGAATGAGACTTCCCCTGATACAGGTGATCGGCTTGCTTAATCAACTATTGCATAAAACCTATGAAAAGAAAACGACTCCGTCATTTTTTACATTGAACGGCCATTAAAGTAATATCTGTCTATGAATAGTATGTCTACAAGCTCTCTACTTGTCATATATTCGGCTTTCATATGTTTTTAATTTTATAATGAAAACAAAATTGCATCTTAATGCCCAGGATATTTACAAGCCTCATATAATTATTTGAATAAAAAATGAAAGTAGTACGTAAACCAATTTTTTTTTTTAAATTAATAATATTCAGGAATAAGTATAATGTTCAGTAATAAACCTTTTTGATGATGACGTAATAAGAAACAACTCATTGGTAACAACTCAAACGACTGTTTTATGCTATAAGACTGCAGGATCAATTTCTTGCCCAAAATATATGTGTGTGTCTATGTAAAATAGGGTGTAATGGGTGAATTTAAAATTCCTACAGTGGTATAAATATAAAACATATTTCAAATATTTTCTATTTGATTCCCTTCTCCTTCACCTGAATCCTCTCACCTCCATTTTTAGGAAAGTAGTAAACCTTGTTTATTCAACCCTGGTGAAGAAATAGGAACACCAGAGAGGTACAATAAAAATACGCAGCCGAACCAATATTAGTAAGGCAGCGGGAGTTGTGTAAGATGGTAAACACTTTGTACCGCAGATGTCTCGTGTCTGGTGTCGTAATATGAGGGACTTAACTTCTGCTGCTTGTCCCATCTGTAAATTCTACTTTTTATAAATTGGTCATTATTTACAATACGTTTAAGAAAAACAAGCGTTGACGGTTTATCTATTTTAAAGTAATTTATTTATCAGTAAAATTCTTAAAACATAAATATCTCGAAGAGTGAGTGGCATAAATGTTATTTCAGGAGCATAAAAAGGACGGTTAAAAACAAATCGTAAATTTGCTTCTCCTCTCCACATCAATTTTCATTTTTCATATTTATATATCTATATTATTTTATGTATTTATACTATATTTCATATTATGTATCTATACGTTTATTTAGGAAGAGAGGTAGCTTAATGGGCAGAGCTGTAATTTCCTAAGCCGAGGTCCGAATTCGAATCCGCTTGATGGCAGATACTTATTTATTCTGTACCCAGCTTCTATAAAGTGGTTTCTATTAATTCATTTATTAATTAATTAAGGGAGGAACCTGGCTGGGGTTAAGCGTGACCTCAGTCAAATTCCTTCAATCCAAGATCCTTTGATTGGGTTGTAGTAGTACAGTTTTTTTTATTCTTTATACGTTATTTTACTATTAAATATTTTGTTCTCTACTCGTTCACCTAAGTAATCGGTCTGTTTAGGGGTAAAACTTTAGGGGCACATAGTGATAAAGTTACTGAGGGATGTGACGAATATCTTCTTATTTTATTCTTGAGAAATAAATCCATGCTGAAGACAAAATGTGTTTGAATATACAGGTACTGGTACCGGTAGAGAGAAATGGTCCGCCAAGTGGGCCACATGGTTCTTTTTGCCGACCCCTGACGCGTACTTAACAGAGTCATGATTCAGAAGGAGCTGGGTGGCCGAGCGGGCTAACGCTTGATAAACAAATAATTCTAATAATAATTATAAAGAGTCAAATACCGGTGCATGGTGGGACTTTTATCTCGGCATAATTCCATCGCTCAGGAAAACCCCTGTGTAGCCTAAAAGGGAAGGAAGAGGAGACAAAAAAAATAAATAAAAAATCGAATCATGATTCATGCTTCGAGAATCGAACCCAAAACGTTCAGAACCGGGGACTCTGGGACTCACGCCTTAACGTGCTCACTCATCACGTCCTCTTGTCTGAGATTGAGTAGAATGTCAAGTAAAAGGTAAAGCCCAGATTACTCACTGATATCTAATCTTAAAAGAGATTATAAATATTTTATCGAACGAGATTTCTAGTTTCTATTTCCTATGTACCCGTCGTTTGTATTGGAATATAAGTTAGATATGGTAAAAAGTGAATAAACATTAAAGAAAGATCAATGATAAATGAATATATATATATATTTTTTAAATAGACAAGATTCTCTCGTCATACCTACATGAGATACGAATCGAAGAGATAATAAGCATATCTTCGTTTCATTATAAATTTGTTACACTTTTATCACTGTCAGTTGCCATATAAAACGAGAAAACTTTCTTCAATTCCTTTCTTCCAACGTAGATGACGTCAATGCAATCGGTACTGCATATTGCATATTGGGGCGCTGAGCCTTAAAAGGGGGGGGGGAGGAGGGTGCGCATAATTGAATATACTGGAAATCTTTTCATTGAAATAAAAAAAAAGTATTTAAAGGATTATATACTTATCTGTGGTGAAGGTCTTAAAAAAAAATAATTGTTGGTATTGCCACGCTTTAATTTCAAAAGAATTTAATTTAAATAATTATAATATAAATTATTTATTAAATTAAACATTTTGCATCCACCGAATCTGTTACAAGCTATGAAACTCAAAATGTTACGTGGATTGATCCTCGAAACGAAACCTGTGGTCGATAGAGGATATTAGCCAAGTTTCATAAAAATTGGTACACCCGTTTAGGCGCAACAGCTTATACGAAACAAGTATTTTGGGCGTCATCTTGAAAGGAAATTACTTTTGGGTGAAGTGTGCTATATACATAGATTTAAAGGGCTTTGATAAGAAGACTTAAGCCATGTTTCATAAAAATCGGTACACCCTTTAAGACGATACAGTCTTAAGCGACTACTGGTTTTCAACCACCATCTTGAAAAGAAAGCACGCGTAGTAAGGTAAGGCTGTTCCGAGGATTATCTTTTTACTTTTCGATTATCGGATTTTACGGATCTTGAGACTTTGAGGGGAGTTAACTTCGATTACAATTTAACTTCCAGTTAGGGTCGATTACAAATGTTAATTATTGAGAATAATAAACAAAAAAAAATTATGAAGCATTCAGTTTGAGACATAAATCCATACTTACATACATATGAGACTAGATATGCAAGAAACCAAAACTGATGTAGAGAGATCTGCATATAGATTACAATATGGTGATATAAGAAATGAGGCTGAGCAGTCCTTGCCCTACAATATTTCGACAATAGGACCTTTAAGAACCAAGCTGATCCTCGCTAACAAAGACAGAACTAAAAGGTAAATCGCAGAGGTGACAAATCACCGGCGACCTCCGCGACCTGAGGCGCCTGTCCCTGTCCTGCAATACTAACTCAGGCAGAACACTTCTCAACATCGGGTCGAAAGGTCATCCTGCTCTTCGTGGTCTGAAGGCCACCTTTCAGGCTCCTTACAAGATAGCGCAACCTCAACACCTAATTATACGTTTATCAAAGACGGATCGCCGGAACAGTTAGTGTGACTATGTATCAATTTGTAGTTCTTCATGATATTCTACTTGCATTAGATATCAATTCATTTACAGTACAGCACAGATTATCCCAGGAGTGCCCAAAGGGGATCTTATGGTACAAGTTTTGCATAAAAATTACTGAGAGAAACAACTTTTTATGGACTTTTAACTTTTTATGGGGAACCATATTTTTGTAAAACTAAATTTAGAGGAACTTTCGAAACAAGAAACGTATAAGCTATATCAACGAAACAGGTTTATTGTATAATTCTGTACCGTCCGTTTATTACAATAAGTCACTAAGTACATTTTGCCCGGTTCAGATCTTTATTCCAATCTCGACCTTATTTATCGATAAAATAAAAACCGCGATCAGTGCAAGAACAATAAGTCCAACACAAATACTTTTATATACCAAACATATTAGATTTTGCAAAGGAAAAATTCATCGAAGTTATTCATGATTTTGGGTTACGAAACAAGCGATATAAAAATAGAAATAGAAAATAAACTTTATTCTGGGACGAAGTCCCCTTAGAATAACAATAATGAATAGTTACAAAAGAAAAAATACACATCTAGCCAAAAACTAGCTTATTAGAGATTCAAAACATATATACTATTCCGTGGTATAGACCCATTTTTATCGAATTATTAACATCCCCCTAAAACTTTGTAAATAATTTCATCTCATCGTAACCTACAACTACTTTATTTATGAAAACTCTTGGAATTGTGGCGTTTTCAATCTTGAGGGGGACAAACTTTGTCTATTTAGGTACTAAAAACACGTAAATACCCATTTGCTTCCTACTTGGTTCGTAAGATAATGTGATAAAAAAATCGAGGAAAAGGGTGGCCTTCAAAAATATTGAGCCGTTTGGCGTAACCTACACTCCTAAATTTTCAAAATAACGAGTTTATAGGACAAACGGACTGTTCGTACATAAAATAGCTGTTGGTCACGATGAGATGAAACGTTTTACGAAGTTGCAGGCGGTTGTTAATAATTCGATAAAAAGGGGTCTGTACCACGGACTATACAATAAATACACCATGATACTGATAAATATAATCAACATAATTAAATGCAAAATAGAACTTCCTTTGACAAGTATTAAGGCAAAAAAAATATATACATATTTTTAAATCACAAAATCGGTGGAGCTTCATACTTCACTATATCTGTTAAAGAAACAATTTACTGAATAAGTTATTACCTTGTCTCAGTGGAACACATCCTTCGAGTTTAATAGTAATGGGATAAGACGAAGCTGTCCCTGAACTTATACTAATCAATTATTGTACTCACTGAAGACCGAGTCGTTTAATGCAGGATAAGCTTGCAAATGATCTATACTGGGTCTTGATGCCTGTGTCAAGATCTTTAAAGCACAATTTATGCTGTCGCTTTCTTTCGACTTATGAAACTATTTGAGTTTCGATTTGATTAATGTTTTCAATGACTTCAATTTAGTTGTAGTAAGGTTTGTATACTGAAACCAGCAGACGTCAATTCTCATGAAAATTTCTTTCAAAAATGATGTTTCCTTCCGAATTTCATAATGTATAGGTAAATTCATAAGTAGTTTCTTTTTGAGAAACAAACAATTTTTTTTTTTAATATATAGTTTTGACTACAGATTGAAATTAATACTTTTGGCTAATCCCTGTAGGAAAGCAGTTTCGACATTTAAGTTTACAATTTTTGGAGTCAGCCATAACCGTTGAGAAAAACGTCAGACCTAAACATTGAAGGCAGCTTAAACCAATTTATTGCACTAACTCAGTGAATGCTTCATCTAAAATCAGGCCAATCCTAGGATAGAAACAGAAATATTTAGAATAAAATGAATAAAGGGGACAAAAATTGCATTTGCCAATGCTCGAAGCCAGTTATAAAAAGTTGAACTTGCCTAGCTACCTTTCACGTTGATCTGGGGACACATCATCGATACAATTGCAAACTATCGTATACGAAAAATTGCCGTTTTTCAATAATGCATTCTAGGGATTGTAATTGTAATTTAATGTTTTTAAACAGCGATTGCAAAATATCCAAATATTCATTAAAACAGAAATTGGTGTTGACATTAAAAACATCCTCGTTGAATGGGCTGAATTTATAATTATATTAGAGTGGTCAGATTTGATAGTTTGTCATTGTATCGAAGATATGATGTGCCGGCTATAACCAAACACAAATAAATAACCAATGGCGTGCCTAGACCAATTTGAGAGTCAATAAAAAAAAAAAAAAAAAAAAATAATTTTTAAAACCTACAGCTCCGTTTGACACAATGATATATTATTGAATAAATAAATTTTAAAAAAACGAACACTATGTTCATGAAAACAATAACGTTCTCGTCCTTCATCATTTAATTTAAGAAAAGCCCTCTATCGTGGGGCCCAACTTTAACAGTTTAACAGTCATCTGTTAAAAATAGAAATATACTTTTATTTTTAAATATACTAAACCCAAGAGGTTCTGCCTTGTTCGCATTTGAAGCCTTAACTCTTTATAGAAAATAGTATTGATATAATCAATTAAGCCATAAAATAAATGTCATAAATCGTAATTAGTTAATTATTAACAGGAGATAAGAAGTTATTGTTTAAACCGAAGCTTTCCTTTGATTGCCTCATATTGGTTTATTATTTTCAATAATGAACTATTGTGATCGACCGAAAAATTCAAAAACTTAACCTCCTCTCAAAATTTAAGGTTTTTCGTTTCAGGATAAAAAACGAATAAATTTTTTTTGATCATCTGGCGTCTGCGCATTTTCTCCGAAACTACTGGACCGATTTTTTTCAAATTTGGATTTAAAATCAGAGGTCACTCGAGGATGATCCTCCTACATCGACATTACTGACCGCCTTTTACCTTCAAAATGGCGGGCGAAAAACATGTGTTACTTTAGATTGTAGCGCCTAAAGTCAAATAGTATACACTTGTTTGTTGATATTGTATTTACTATTGTACGGTTTTTTAAAAAATTATGAAATTTCCAAAAAAAACAAAAAAATAATCATTAAAATCGGACAATTAGTAGCAAAGATATGGTCTCTTTTATATATATATATGTTCTACTGCAAAGGTTATATCTTTTGTTTTTGTTTTTGAATTTTGAATGTTTTATTGAAGTAATGCTAATATTTTTAGCATATTACTAATGATTAAAAAAAATGGTTTAGTCCAATAATTGGAATCATCTTTTATTTATTTTTCTTTGTAACTAGGAAGGTAATGTTACTTTAGATGTATAATTGTTTGGAAATAATAAACCTTGTGAAATAATTTGTAGCGGTTTTTTCTTTCACACAGACCTTTGTGTTTACATAACATCAAAATCCTTTCATGAAATGAGGCCTTCAACGTGAACACAGTTCCCAAAACATTCCCTCTCAGATCCTTCAACACGAGAAAAGAAATAGATCAAATCTTCAGTAAGTAGTGTTGACTTAAAACGAATGGCAGAATTCAGACCAAGGACACTCATCAGGTAAAAGGATTGTAGATCCACGATAAACATACAATACATTTATTCTAAATATAAATAATAGGTACTAATATTAATTTAATACAATGTTTGAGAAGCTTACTTTTGAATTTGCGATATGTTTGGCAAAAAACGAATGAGTATTAATAAAGTAATTATCTTAACTAAAGAATTTGTTCGAGCAGCTTTTATTTTGGCCAAAACGTTGCAAAAAGCACATGAATAAAAAATTGGTGAAGGAATAATGACTGCCATATTTAAATTAAAATACGTTCTTCACCTTAACATTAGAAAGTTTCAACAATTGATCTATTATATGCTTATGTGTCCTTTTAAAAGCAAACTATTCAGTTCTTCTCAATCCAATGATATAATCTTAATTTATCTTGAGCACTATTTTAAATTTTTCATTTGAATAGTTTGTTAGTTTGAATAGTTCGAGATAAAAGTGTATAAGTGAAAGTATTAATAATCAATAAGCGTCAAAGCATGCAAATATGAGGAAAGTTAAGTTAATTATAAGATTTAGAATTTAGAATAATGGGAAATATGTTATATTTTACATAATACTTTTCTAAGAGGACAAAGTCATAATAGAGCATTTAATTAAACTGATTAGTTCTAAATAAATGAAAGTAATGAAGAGACATACAACATGGTATTAATAAATAAAAAAAATATCGTAAATAAAATTTAAAAACATCCCATTCGACTCCAATCCATAAAGGGGTCTTGTGTTCAACACTTTGAAGTATTGTTTCTTGGTCAACAATTGTGCAAGAATTTGATCGTGATAAAATTCAATCGCCAGATTTTTCCCATAACCAATTGATTAATTATTTGATAGAGTACCTAATTTATCGAGGCTGGATGTACCACAGGAGGTTCTCCTGACCTCAGGGTCAATCCAAGGAGAGTGTTACAGAATACATTATTGCTTGCAAAAGCCGGACTCGAATGTAGGATAATAGTAGTTCAGTGTCTTACTCACGTACCGATCCGTCCTCATTATTAAAGTTAATTTAATATATGGAAATTACATCAACAGCACTACGACGAGGATGAGATGAAGTGTCTTTAAAAAATATAAAATGTTCTGAATAAATAGATTATAAAATGGAAGCGATCTTTGCGCACCTGTGAAAAGTGTGTTAAGTGAAATTTTGTAAACTTTTATGGGTAACAGTAGAAAGTTAATTTTTCTCTCTTTCTTTGTGCCTAATGGGCTAAGTTATGTGGCTATTACCGAGATTAACATTCCTTTGTGCATCGTGGGTTGAAACTCGAAAATTAAACTTATATCTGAGAAAATGGTTTCATCAATACACTGAGTTAAAGTGGCTCTTCCCCTCCATTCGAAGACAATATTTCCTTGGTGCGTTCCTCTATCAAATCATCAACAATCATCGTCCTTTTTACGCCTACAACCTTCTCCAATTCAAGTCCTCACTCCCTTTTCACAAGACCTCGACCTTCCGACCTTTACATTCCTTCTCATAGATCTACCTCGTTCCAAAACTCGTTTATTGCTCGCTCTGTTAATTTCTGGAATTCCCTTCCTATCAAATTCGGCATTCTCTCTTCCTATCTACATTTAAAATCCTCCTATTCCAATTTCTATACCAAAAACAGTCAGACACCCCCGCTAACCTTTTATGTAAATTTACATATTATTCCATATGATTCACATAATGATATATTTACATATAATTCATGTCTTAAATACTTACTATCAGATTCATCTTTTTTTTTTTTTTCTGCAGAAACACAGAGATTATTGCTAAGAAGAATGTAATCTGTTTTTATTTATTTTTTTAAAAAGGGTATATTTATGTTTTACCACTGTACATAGTTTTAAGTGCCTTGCCATGGTTTCAAGTGTTTTGTATATAGATTTTTTTATTTTGTACATAGTATATTTAACTAAGATTTTCTTTACTTTTTTTTTCTTTATTTATACTTTTTATGTTTGTTTTTACTTAGGCGAGATATAATACTATAATAATAAGATATAAAGACTTCGTCCCAGAATAAAATTATTTTCTATTCTAAAATTTCAAACACTTAATCAAGCTTTTCCATAAATATGATTTTTGCACTTGACAGACTATGCATAGGTTCCACAGATGTAAAAACATGAAAATATCATTTTTAGAAACTATATGCTTACGCTTAATTACTAAAACGCATATGGACTAACGCTTCATAGATCTAAGGGATAGCCAAAAAGACAGAGATGAGTAGGGGTGATATCGCTGATGGGTATCGACTTCCTTGGTCCTGGATCATCAAGGCTGAATAACAATTGTGAATATAGAAATTAAAAGTTAAGTAAGAAAAAAAAACATTAATGACTTAGTATCAAAAATAAATATAATGAATATCTACGTTTTATGATATAAATAATTGTAAGATTCAAAATAGAAAACATGAAAACGTTATTGCATGCATTTTTAATTGGAGTGCATGATTACGCCAAAGCTGAGATAAAAAACTTATCTGGAACAAAGTTATGTCATGCTGTGAATGACCAGTTGATTTGCATAACGCAGCCTTTCATGGCTTACTCTTGAATTACTCGATGAAATTCAAACTGAACCTGCTCTTCTGATAGTCAGATGCTGTTGGAAACGTCAGAATTCTGACGCAAGAACAGGATGCAATATACCCACTAATATTATTCTTAGGAAAGCATTAGGCTCTAATGCAGTATGTGATGCGAGATCATACCCGCGATGATCCCATCGACGTTTCGGTATGACTAAGAGCGGCGTGTATCGAGATTAGTATCGATACGAGCAGTTGGCTGCAGTCGTGATCTTTTTCTTTTCGGAAAGAAACGGTTGCGCAATGCGTTGCAGTTCGCGGCGAGTCGCACACTGGGAAGTGACCGTTGGCGAAAGTTGCCCTCGTGACCCCGGCTTTCTACGGGGTGCAGCTCTGAGGGCATCTTCGGAATTATTGCATCCATTCAGCTCGTTTAATTTAAAGAAAAAGTGCTTTGTTCATATTATTATTTAATAATAGTTCGATAATATTAAAATTACTTTATTTATTAACATAAATATTTAATGTGTCGCAGTTTAATAGAATTTGGTATCCGCAAAGTGTTATATTGAATAAGTAAATTTGTGCATTTACGTGTAGGGGCTAAGCTAGAAAGTCTCTTCGCCACCGCCTTAAAGTCGTCGGAGTGGGATGTATGGGTTCGTCGTGGAATTAAGTTTTAGGACTAATGGATATAAGTCAGTCTCTGGAGGAAGTTTTTATAGTATTGTTTTGCAGTATCTCAAAAAACATGGATGTCCAAGTCCTTGTATAATAAGTGATTTTCCACATTCAAAAGTTTGAATTTAGTCGGTATTAGATTTTTTCACAGTGGCCCCTATCCCGTAAGTCTATAAAGTTTTTATAATTAATTTGTAGGTAGTAAGTTTGTTAGTAAAAGATAATTTGGAGCGTCTGTCAAGTAGCCTTTATTTTTATGGTAACGATAGTTATAGGCATGACTATTGTTGCCCAAATGCGAGACCGAGACGAGTCTTGGTCTTGCAAACTCAGTCTTGGTTTATGTCTTGGTCTTGCGCAAGACTCTAGTAACAGTCTTGCAGTTACCTATTAGCTTATTACTAGAGAGATATTACTGTAATTTTTTAGATATGAGAAACCTAATTAGGTCTGAATGAAAAATTAGAAGAATTAAATGCAAAGGTATATTGGTTACAGCAATTCTTTACATATGTTAACTAAAATTGTCAAGTATTAGTAACTATTTTGCATCAATTTTCATTCAAAAAATCGATTTTTTTTACCAGTATTGGTCTTGGTCTTACAACAGATAGGCGGTGTTGGTCTGCAAAGTGCAAAACCAAGACCGATTTTGGGCAACACTAGGCATGACCAATATCGACATTGGGCATTCAATATACTATTCCTACTTCTGACAAGTATGGGTGAAGAAATTTTTTAAAATTTTATTTATTTATTGACTAATATAATATTCTATCACATGGACAATAATTAAAGGCAGGTTAGACGATATTTAAACTATTAATGAAGAAATAAAGTTTGAAAAACTATTTTTTGTTCTGGACTAAACAATTAAAATAATAAAATAAAGATAACCATTTACTTAGAAGATGGTGTAAACGATCCGGTTCAAGAAGGGCAGAGGTCGACAGTGAAAGTGGTGCTGTAAATTGACAGTCGTGATGTTAGATGTTATTGAAAAGCCTTTATATTCGATTTGCTGGTTCCGCGATAAGCGCATATATATATTTATGAGCTTATATATCCTTTTAAACATGTCGTAAATACTGCGGATGATTACCGTAATTTACAAATAACATATTTCATGTTCAACTTTATTGGTTTCAATCTTTGAACCCCATGAAATTCCAATAACAGTATTATTTTAAATATTTCTTGATTAATAAACTTATTTGCACTGTAGTGTTTGAATTATTGATTTCAATATTTTTTTAAGGATCATCTTTTTCCCAAATCATCAAAACTGAAAATTAGACAGAAATTAAATACATACTGATACCTACTTAAACCTATATGACACATATGCCTCACAGATTTATGGTTAAGCAAAAAAGAGGCAGCTAGAAAATCTACAATATTTTCAACCTAAAATTTTGAGCCTAATTGTAGACGCTCCCTGGTATGTAAAAAACAAAATTTTAGCCGACTTAGAACAACTAAAATCGACTAGTTCTAACGTACTCTTTATTTCTGTTTCCACAAAAAACTACACCGACATAACAACAGACCAATAAACGAAATGGCTACGGCAGACATGACTAAAAAGGAGCTGGATGATAGACCCCTTTCGTCCGAAAAGAAGTGCTGCTGGGTACCATCCTTCTCCAAGTCTGAAATTACATTTGCTTATTGTCACTTTCGTCAGTGACAGATGTGAATAGAAAAATAAAATAAAAACATAGGTCCTGATACAATAAAGGTAACAACTAATAAGTGATGCAGCCATAGTTTTTATTACAATAAAGATCACTAGCGGATCCAGGATTTAATTTTGGGGGTAGCTTCAGCCCGAAAACTTTTTTTTTTCATAAAAATAACGATAATTACTTTGGAAAAACAGAAAGAAACTAATTACCTATATGAAATGGTGTTTAAGTTATTCCTTAAGTACTTTTAAATGTATTACACGAATAATCCTTTAAGAGGTATTTTTAAATTTTTTTCCCCATAAAACATGGTTATATTTTCCCATTTTGGAGGGGGGGT
Organism: Nezara viridula; assembly: GCA_928085145.1. NCBI lineage: Eukaryota > Metazoa > Arthropoda > Insecta > Hemiptera > Pentatomidae > Nezara > Nezara viridula. Next base: position 26,333,984 of record OV725080.1, read on the forward strand.
TTCAGCCCGAAAGCCCCCCCGTAGATCCGCCCGTGATAAAGATGAATATGTAGAAAAAAGTAGTAAACAGAAATAATTGTTCTTTGTATTTATACTATTTATACTTATATTTATAAATATTTTTATGTTTGATTGCGTAATCCCAAGGTTGTTTCATCGCATAACAAATAAAAAAAATAAGTATTTTTCTCTTGCGATTATTACTGCTTCGTATTTCTTAATCACAAAATTCGTATTATTCAGTTTATAATACCTTCTAAGGGATATCTTCATGCAGGCGATGACCCTTAATTCTTGTAAACGATATCACTAAGACTGATACGATGCGTACTCATTTGTGATAACAGCTTCTCAGTTCATTGAGTAGTCAATGTTTTTTTTTTTAAGTTTTGATCGCTGTGAAGTATCTTAAGGTGAATGGAAAGGCTTTTAATATAATCTCAGAGCAACAATTCTCAAATCATTTACCAGAAATAGATTGTCACAAAAATTAAATAATATCGAAAATTGCTTTGAAACTATTGCGCATTAAGGTATCGATGATATTTATGTTATTAAGATTTGCGTTTTATAATATTTGCGTTATAATATTTGACTCCATTTGCAAAAAAAAAAATAAAATAAACAGGAAAATATAACTAAAAAGTAAGGTGGCAGTTAACCATGGATGTTGAAATGTGTTCCCAAAAATCTGGCAAGGATTTCCCACAACCGATCTATTGATACAATTCATTGCTTACATCAAAGCTCGACATTTTAAAGAACATGTGACATATTCTCACTCATGACCTAGATTCTGCACCACTTTAAGGTACGTCATCATTTCCACAATATATGCTTTGTGTATAACATGAACAATATGTAATTGTGGTTTGTTATATCTTCTAAAGTGTGAGACAGTTATATACATATCGATATTTTTAACTATGGCATTAATCCCCCGCCCTCACCCCCTTGCACAGGATTACCTTCGTACAGAGTAGTATCTTTTTGCTATAAAACTGAATCAAGAGCTCTGTATACACATGACAGAGTACTCTTCTGACAGAGTTGTTGATATTTTTTACCAAGCTCGTAAATATAGGAAACCTTCTGTTCTCATTGGCGACAACAAACTTTTTCAGACGGACATAGGACTAAAATTTGACGTGGGATCCTCACATGAAAATATAAGAAGATCATAAAGAAATGACAGGAATTGTAACAACAGTTTTTATCTCGAATCAATAATCAAATCAACTAAAAAATAAATAAATACATATTCTTACTCGAACTTACTAGGACATACACATAACAAATAAGAACACTTTTTTAATCCAAAATTTTAAGTGCACCCCCTGATGCGTAAATAACAAAACTCTAAATACTGACAACAACCAACTAACTATCGACTTGTACTCACATACTCTTTCTTCACGCTTTCATAATAAACTTCATGGGCATAACGATATGGCCACTATTGACATGTCCATTACAAGGCAGCTAAAATGGAGTTGGATGAGGATCTCTTTTCCTCTTAGAGTTAATCAAGATAGGAAGAGGTGCTGCTGGGTACTATCCTTGCCCAATGTCCGAAATGCCATTTGCTCACCATTGATTATCAGCAAGTTTTTTACTGTCCCTTTCGTCTGTGGTAGGTGTAAAAATAGAAATGGACAAAAAAAAAAAAATACATATATATGGTTATATGTATGATCCATCAATTAAAGTTAAAAACAAGATTCGAATTGTTACATAACACAATTTCTGGTCTGAGAGAAAGGAAAAAGGTTAACAATCACCGAGCAACGATTTTCAAAAAGCAATCATTATAACGCGTTTACAGGAAACGCGAGGAAGCCTGTTCATTGCCCTGGTAATTATCTTTGATGATAGGAAAAGACAGTGTTTCTGCTCTGTTGGCTGAGGGAAATGTACGATGCCTTAGTAATTCGGACCCAACCAGAAGTGTGCGCTAACTTGCTTTATAGGCAATCAGTACTCCCTTCAACAGCCATAAACGTTGTAGGCTTCCTAGTTTCAGTACCAATCACATTTACCATAAGCAGGATAATAGAAATAGGACAACAACATCTTTTGGCGCGTTTTGCATTTTCTTGTAGAGATTGAATTATATTGAGCCGTCACATTTTCAAAGTGTAACACTCGGGTACAGTCGACTGGAGTCAAGATATGGATTAAAATATCTTAGAAACTAAAAATCGGACCTGCATACTGTAAGTGAGGGAATTGTTCAGCATTTCATCCTCTCTGTAATGGGATATTTTTTATAATTTATATTTCATATTATTAATCTCGCCTTATTGATGTTTTCACTTGTATGTATCGAGTAGTCTAAAGCATACACCTTAGTTTTTTGTGGGCGGGGTGGCCGAACGGGCTAACGCGTGTGCACTGCACCTCCGTTGCCCGGCAAGCTGATACATAAAACTTGGATAAAAAAAAATAGTCACGAGTTCGCGTCCCGGTGCCCGGAGGAGTTTTTAAATCCCCACCCACACTCCCTGGCCCGGGAAAACTCCCGTATAGCCTTAGAGACGAGGAAGGGGAGGACAAAAAAAAAAAAAAAACAAACCTTAGTTTTTTAAAAATTTATTATAGGAACAATATTCAGGCTTGGAATATACATAAATAGCTTATTATGAATATGTGATGTGTTTTTTTTAAGCGAGTCACGTTTTTTGTTTTATAGAGAGCGATAAATTAAAAAATATTTTATTTAAGTAATTAATCATTACTCAATAGTAAAGTAGACAAAGTTTACTTTAAACGGAGCTAGAGTTTGTCATTGTTAAAACTATTTAAGAGGACTATAGAGCGGACAAATACAGTCAATTTCCGTGTAAAAAAAGTCATAATTTATTGGTGTTTTTTTATTATCACCCATCAACTGATTGATAAGCGTTATGTTAATTACCGAGTTTTTGAAACCAATGTCAATGAATTCATACTACCAATGATGTAAAAACAAGATTAGTCACAGCGGATTTATTCAATGCTTAATAGAGGAGTTACCTACCTGGTTTCATCTAAGTTGATATGGCTCTAACCTAAAATTTGTGAGACTAGACTTGCCTGGTTCTTGTACCAAAGCCTTCAATTAGTAAGTTTTGCATCGATGAATTATTTCATATTTAATATTATTAATTAAAGTGCACTTTATTCGCACATAGAGTTATTACTTCACTCTTTCTAGCCGTGGCAAGATTTTTTTTTTTCCTCCGCTTATCTTTAATTCATTGTCTCAGCCGAACCGGTGTCTGAATAAAAGCGGCGGTTGTTGTGGTGTCGTAACCAGCCCGCTAACAATGGAAATGGAAATTATTTAATGGTTGAGAAAACCCGCAACGCCAACCTAATGTCTGCGGGATGGGGCCCACGTTCCTAAGGTAGACGGTTAGCTCTCATTTATCTGTTGACTCGAAAATGTAAATTTCATATTTACAGTATTTAATATGGACGATTAGATTCCATACGGAAATATATATGGTTCAAATAATTTTTCGCCAAATTCGAGAACTGTGAGTCTGGTTTGAAATATCTTTTTGTTTGTTTCGACGTCTAGGCGCAAAACATTCAGGTCATCAGCGTCCGATCAGCTAAATAACACTACTTTTATACTGTTCAGGCGGTTGGTACAAAAAAAAAAAAAATTAACAGAATAAAATAAATAAATAATGATAGTAATAGACACTTACAAATAATAAGATAAATTAGATACATAAATAAACTAAAAAAAAATTAGCAAGAAATGATTTGAAATTAATAAATCAATGAACTTTTAAAATAAAATAAAAAATAAATGAATCTGCAAAGGATCATTGGTTATAAACTTGTTATATATGTTATATAATTTTTTCATAGTCTAGGAACTTTGTAACTTTGGTAAGAATTTCTTCTTGATTTCCCAGGGATGCTGATATATTCAGGGGTATTCCGAGATCTTTTAATCTTGCGGTGTAAAAAGGGCACTCTTCCAAAATATGCTTTATAGTAATTAACTGGTCACACTTTTGACATCTGGGGATAAGATCTTTTGTTATGAGGTGGAGGTGAGTAAGTCTAGTATGACCGATCCTCACCCGCGTGAGGACGACCTCTTCTCTACGACTGCAGCGTCTGGAGCTGGTCCACGGTTGTACCTCTTTCTTTATTGTCTTCAATTTACTAGGTGCGCTGTCGTCCCACCGTCTTTGCTATTTTTGGGATATGGTTTCTCTTAGAGGTCGTGCAAGTTTAGATGGTGTAAAAAAAGCTTTACCGCCCGTTCGTAGGCATTTCGTTTCCTTTAATGCCTATATGGCTACTTACAGATAGTGAGGAAGGTTTTGAGCTCTATAAAATTACACTACAGAAGAATGTATATAGATATAAACGGAGTAGAAACAATAAGCATCAATCAATATGGAAAACTGCACCAGTACAGCTTCCTGTAAAAATTATAAGAGGTCACTTAAAAGGAACTTCCGGGACAAACTTTTAACCACATTGGAGTCAACTTAAGAGAAGTCTTACGGACAATAAGTGTCCTTAACTAGTAAAAGTAGCGAGGAATTTATTTAGTTTACGTTTAGTTATGGAATTCCCATCTTCGGAACTTCATTCCCATCTTTCATAAGTAATAAATTCATATTAAGTTCATTCCGCCCTCATAAGTAATTAATAGCTAGAAAAAAAGTTCATTAAAATGAATATGTGTTACAATATCTATCTATGTAATGTTGTTACATATTTGATGTATTTACCTAAAAACAAAAGGGCTCCTTTGTAATAATTTAAAATTTGTTTATTATATATAAAAGTAATATCTGGAGCAACACATTATCGGTCTAATAATTGGCTGCTTGCTAGGTTGTTGGCAATTTTAGCTACTTGGGGTTTGTTATGGACCTTTGTACCAGATTATTTGCTATTTTTCTCTTGATATTTGTATGAATATTGGTTATATTACAGTATTTAACTTTACTATATTTTATTTTTGTTTAAAATGTCTGAATAAATAATGTGTTCCTAAATGTTTAGTATCTATTTTGTAGTTTACTGTTAATCTATTGTTGTTTGTGATTTTTTGGGATCTCTTTTTTCGACTGAAAAACATTAAATTATTGTAGATTTTGTTTATATAGTTGAAAGCATACCGTGTTCATAAAAAAAACATTGTTAATATAAAGCCATCAAAAAGAAGACTATTTCTATCGTCAGTTATTTAAATAATAAAAAATAAAAATAAAAAGGGAGGGACAGGGTGTAAATTAATCGCTATTACCGATAGCTTTAATTACTTACATAGAATGACGATTCATATAAATCTGAAATGTGTTTAATTTTTCCAAAATATCAGTGGATTGTAATAGAAATGCTTAAACCATGGATAGAAAATAAATAAATAATAAAGTATCAATAGGCGAGTTATTGATACAGTGAAGTAACAGGGAAATTAATATCTTGAGGTTGACCACTAGTAGACACGTAACCAGTTTTTTTTGTTGAGCAAATGGCTAGATAGATTTTTGAGTTTGATGGCTAAAATTATTTGGGGTCTGAGTGGCCGAATGGGTTAACGTATGTGCACAGCGACGTACGTTGCCCGGCAACCAGATAACGAAATTTTGAGTTTGAAAAAAAAGTACGAGTTCGCTTCCCGGTACCAGAGGGGATTTTAAATTTTCCGCCCTCATCGTTCTGCCCGGGAAAATCCCGTATGGCCTAAAAGTTGAAGCAGAGAAGAAAGTGAAAAACAAAGGCTAAAATTATTTAACGAGATTGCCTGAATATGAAACTATTTGAGGTCATTATAAATAGAAAAACCCAAACTATAAAGCCATATGTCTCTAACATCCAGGTGAAAAATTAACATGCCAACGTTTCGCCATTCGGGCACCATCTGTGTAGAAAATGCAAGATCACATATATGCAAAGAAAAATTTGCTATAAACGTCTCACTAAGCCACCCAAATACATACTGAAGGAAACAGAAGGTTCCACAGTAAAGAAAGGTTATACTTTTTTTTTTTTAATTTTTGAAACACTTTATTGAGAAATATTACAATTTATCACAGTTAAGGACACTTATAATAGAGTTCAGAGAGTACATTCATACCTTATATACAAAAATATAAATAAATAAAGTAATAACAAAAGAATAAGAAAAAAGAACAAAAGAGAAAAGAAAAAAAATATATATATACACACATAAGTAAGTAAAAATAGAAATAAAAGTAAAACAAACATCTTAGATAAAACATACCTATATACATTATTTACAATTAGCGAGGTGATCTTCGAACCAATCCTGTCCGCTCCACATGTGGAGGGAAAAGGGAGGCTTAGGAGATCCCTACGCTTCTCCCTCAGCCACTTCACTGGTATTTAAGACCAGCGGAGGATGAGTAAGGGCGCTACAGCCACAGACACTCATAACTTGAGTGGAGAATTTGGCCATTGCTAGAACTCCAAAATATCCATATTTATTATATTATACAAAAGGTCTCCTGGCCACTGCCGCTTTAACCTACGAAGGGGATGTAGGGATGGGTAACGCGATAGGTTATACTAAACAGCTGATAAGTTGGAAGAAAAAAACAACAAAAAAACTCAAACCTAAAATATAATAATACAAAAATGTGTTAATTATAAAAAAAAAAAGGACAAATTAATAAACACAAGTCTGCACTTATCTGACCAGGTTTTTTTTTAACCTACAAGTTGTTTGTATTAATGAATGAAGACTCAAAGCTTTGTTTCAGGATAATATTTATATTTTATTTTTGTTATAACAATTACTTAAAATTAATTTAATAGGATTTATTATTAATTAATGCTGCAGTATTTGTCGATTTTAGGTTTACTAATATTTTAATAAAAAAAATAAATTTTTTTGTGTTATTGAAAGTAATTTCTTTCATATATATATAATGTAAAGGTTATGCTTTACGTACATACCATGTAATGCTTGAAAAATCAAAATTTTAATACACCGATTCAGGAACATGTATTTTACGCAGATATACAATTATGTAATTACTTAAAGGCGTGATACAGTAATGATCTCTCCTCTGGGTATGATATCATCAGGAAAATATCTTAGTAAATTGTACAAACCTTTACAGAAAATAAAGTCGGGATAAATTTTAAAATAAGAAGGATTCAAGATGGATTACATCTTGAATTCTACTCAACTGCAATTATATGAAACTGCGAATGAAAAGCGAAAAAAATAAAAAAATAAGACAGAGAGATCCTGATTCTTCCGCGTGTTTCCCCGAGTATTACTATTACACTTTCTTAAAACAAAACAAAAGCAAAAATTCTGAAGTTTTAAATAAACAACAGTACAAAATTGTAAGATCACGAAGTTCTGTATTACCATAATTTCTGATCATATTTCTTGTTTCGTGATTCTCAGACAGACCTTACATCAAAAAAGACATTCACAAAATTTAGCCAATATTCCGGGAAAAAAAGAATCAAGATCGAACTTTGACTTTTACAGTAATACCTTGTTTGGAATAAGAAATGTCAAAAGTAACATTTTCCAATTTTAATATTTTAAAAAAAGTTTAATTATAGGATAATTGTAATCAGTCCGTGATAAAGAATACAGTGTGACATCACTACATATGTTAATATTATTGTGAAAGCGGCCATTCCTAGGTAAATTGAAAAATGTTACTCTTTTAAAAAGAAGTTGGTGGATGGTTGGTGTCTATAAAGGCAAAACACACCACGTCACTGACGCTAAAACCAGTGGATATTTAGCGAAATAGGTTTAATCACATACAGGAAGCATGATTAAATACATTTTTAAACAGAATTTTTAACTTCGTAAATAGTTTCATCCCATCGTAACCTACAACTATTTTATTTATGACAACTCTTGGAATTGGGGCGTTTTCAATCTGAGGGGAGTCAAACTTTGTCCATTTAATTAGATACTAAAAACTTGTGAATACCCATTTGCTTTTCACTAGGATCGTAAGATGATTTGAGTACAAAATCATGAAAAAAGGTTCCCTACAAAAATATTGGGCCGTTTGGCCTATATAACCTTGTTATATTGACATGTTGGGATTGTAGGTCGTACCAAACTGTCCAATAATTTTGAGGGCCACCTCGATTTTATGCTCAAATTATCTTGCGATTCAAGTGGAAAGCAAATGGGTATTTACGAGTTTTTAGTACCTAATTAAATAGACAAAGTTTGCTAATCTCCAGATTGAAAACGCCACAATTCCGAGAATTTTCGTAAATAAAATAGTTTTAGGTGTATTTAGAAATAGAAAAATAGAAATTGGGATGTTGATAATTTCATAAAAAGGGGTCTGTACCCTCGACTATAAACCCTCATTGTCTCTGACGTCAATCTATCTGTGAAAGTAGGAAAGTCGAGTTATACAAAAACTTTTTAAAGTATTAATATTGAATAGATAATTTCAAACATATCCAGAAAAGAAGAATGACAAACATAGTTGTATATTTATAATAAATTTTGTGGCTTGTTAAAATATATAATAATTTTGATAAATAAACTATTGTTTATTGAACGCGAGAAGTAATTATTTCTCATTGTTCGAAAAAAAACAATAAAAAAACTGAAATCATTGTTGCTAGTAAGCCATGAAATTATTACTAGTAAGTTCTATTCCTTCTATAATTGAGAAAATCACAGGAGGAGCTTAGTTTTAACCTTCGAGCCTAGCGTCACCGGCGCAAATTATCTTAACAATAATAAACAAAACAATAAAGAACATCAACACTAGAAAGGCCTACCTTGAGTTAAGCTCACAATGACTGCGGAAATAATAAATTTTACTTTGAAATCTCATAGAGTATGACAGGTAAAGCTCGTAAGAGATTCCAGCTCGTTATAGTTGTATAGTACTCTGTTACTGTTGCTTTATAAATAACGCACATTTTTTTTCTTCATTTCAAAGTGAATATGTTTAACCTGGAATCTCTAGGTTCATCCAACTTAATTAAATACGATTTTATTCACTATCTATTTTTTTTTTAAATTTATTTATTCAGAAATATAATAATCTTTCACGTCGACAATAATTGTGTAATATAATAATAATAATAGTGAGATATGAACACATTCACACCATATATACAGAAAACATAAAATTAACAAAAGTAAAACAATAATCAATAACTAATTAAGAAATTACATTATCAACTGAGATCTAGATTTCCAAAACGAACAAAATTTATCTTTCAAAATTTCAAAAAGATTTTTGTTTTAGATTATCATGTAATTGGAGCTTTTAATAAAATATTAAAATATACATATAAATATAAAATATAAAAATACTATAAATTTTATTTATAAAATATTTGCTTTATGATTAAATTTCGCATTATCTTTATGACACTTCATTTTTGTAATTTTTAAAATTTACCATTCAAAGATACTGTACTATCTTAGCAAACAATAAGAGCAGTATATTGAAATTGCTTTAACTAAAAACTTTTTTAAACATGTTTTGTATTTATATATCTTTATTGTTAGATTTATTTGTTTGATTTTTATGGTTACATTTTTGATCATACTACATATAATGAAAACATAAATAGCAATGAAAATATTTGTTTAAACATTACATAATTACGTAGATATTTTTTTAATGACTTTTCAATACCAGGCAATATTTGATTATATTGAATTTTTTTATTGACAATTATTTTATTAACTCCTTTCCAACCATGGCTCACGAACCGCTGAGTATAGATCTGGCTAATATTGAGGAGACATATTTAGTTTTTTACTGTTAGTTTTTTTTTTTCAAAAAAAGTTTTAAAAAAATATAACGAAAAGGAAACTTTATTCGCGCAACACTTTAAAAGTAAAAAAATAAACCTTATTATTGATTGATTATCAGAAAGGTTAACGAATTCCGTACAAAATTAATTAACTAATAAACATTTAAAAAATTAATAAAAAATATCGGAGCATTTTTAGCGAAGGAAAAATTGTAATTTGTACTCATGTTTTGGGTCTATTCATTATTTTGAATGAAACTCGTCCCACTTATAATACATTGCATATACTTATTTCGACAGTGGGTTATCATTCGTTCACCAATATACCAAGTGAATTACTAGAACAGGCCAACTAATTTCTTTAAATATATTTATTATAAATTTCTTTTGGTTATTACTGAATATAAATAATACTTGTCCCATACTTTTTTTTTTTTACATCATCCTATTATATCAGTCCAGTTATTAGCAATGTACAATAAAATTGTTGAAAACATGGGCATTGAAGAGACCTCAGGTAACTGAGGCGATTACGAGCTAGATTGAAGGTAGGAGCGATGAGATAGGAAGTAATGACCCACCTATCAGCTAATAGCACATTTATCCTTGTCTCTTAAATCAAATCTCATCATAATCTCTATTTATTTTCTCGATTCGTGAGTATTATCGGGTCAAGGCCGTAGTTTGGAGGAATTGTGTTGCCTGGGTTCGAGTATCACACATTTACATACTCTTCGCTGGATAAGCGGGTTCGTAAAACTTTAACTACAGTGTCGGAAAAAATATTTATTACTTACGAGACAATTTTATCACTAATTCATGGAATATATTATTTATATTGCCAATCTAACGCATAAACGAAAACGAATTCATTCAGAGTTATACCTTATAAAATTTCAATAACATTTATGTATGACATTAATTTTGGTTTATTATTTTCAATAATTAACGTTTGTAATCGACCAAGAAAAAAAAAAGTTAACCACTCTCCTTAAAATTTGAGCTTTTACTTTTCAAGATACGTAGAATCGGAAAAAAAAATCCGTTTGTCCGCCGTCCAAGTGAACTACTGGACCAATTGTTTTGAGATTTGGTATTAATGTCAAATAACACCCGAGGATGATCCTCTGAACATGACATTGCCATTCGCCCTTTTTTTCAAGATGGCACCTAAAAAACTGTGGCGCTACGGACTGTTGTCCTAAACTAATTTACCGAAGTCTTATAAGTTCCAAGGGGTGATAAAAAACTTTTTATTTTTATTTTTATTATAAGGTATTTCAAAGGCTTCGCACTTTCTAAGAAACAAAATATGTTTCATCGAAATCAGAGCTCTTTTATTAAAGGTATCGCGCTTAAATAATTTTGGTTTATTATTTTAACTATAAAGTACTTTGCTTTTAAGATGGCGACCGAAATATCTGTACCATATAGAATGTAGCGCCTAAAACGAATGTACCGATTTATAATTTGGCTAAAATCTTCTCCTTCGAAGCCTATTAAATTTATCTATTATAACATACTTCAACGGAAAGAAGCTACACAGAAAAAATACGAGGTATGGTAAAATTAGATTTCCGAATAACTCAAAAAGTATAAATTTTGCTTCCTCACTACCGAAGGTAGGGAAGCATTATATTCGTCCGAGAGGTTAAAAAACGTCTGCCAAGTAAGGTCAGTATAGCTTCCTCATCGTTTTCATTTGCTAAAAAATATCTATATTAAAAGCTATAAAAATTTCCTTATGTGAATAAAATTTCTGGAGAAAGCCGTTTTCAGAAATTCTTTTTTTTTTTTTTTTTTTTTTATATTTTAGTATATTTTTCACATTTTAGTATTTGCTGATAAACAAAACTCGTGGATATCAACCCCGTAATGTTGAGGATTATTGAATTTCTGAAAACGGCTTCCTCCAGAGATTTTATTCACATAAGAAAATTTTTAGACCTTTTATTTTTTAGCAAATGAAAATGTGAGGAAACTATACTGACCTTACTTGGCAGAATTTTTCTGTTGATGTTGCTTTGAAAAATTAACGAAATTTTCTTAAAAAACAAAACAAGAATTGTTGGAATCGGACATTTTGGTACAAAGAGATGCTGTTCTAAATATGTTTCACGGCAGTAATTTTATAGCAAAATGTTGGGCAAAAAAAAAAAAAAAAGAACTAAAATAAACATGTTACTTTATTTTTAAAGTTATTTTGAATATTAAAAATATGGGATAAAACGGAAATACCGACCTTTGATCGAATGCTGAAGCCTTAAAAATAGATTTTTTGAGATTAATACATTTATGCATCAGAAAGATATTAATAAGAGCACAACTTTGGTTCGATTTTGCGATGTCCCTAACAATTTCCAATATAGATCCTGTATATATAATTCAATTATAAACCCACCCACCTCGAGCCCCACAACAGAGGAATTTTTTTTTGGTGACCCCCAAAAGGTAGGCCTACAACACATATAAGATAATGAGGAAGATAAATGGTCGGATTCGTTGTTCCAGTACGGAATAAGTCGAAGCCATATATAGTCAACACTAATGAGGTCAAGTATTACATATCGAAATAGCTCTTTCTGCAGAACAATAACAGTGTATATCTGCCTAGGTCCATACATCATTAATAGAAATAATTGGTAGCTTATATGCCATGTTTAATTTTCGTATAAGACCTTCCTGTGTAATTATATCTGTATCTAAAAATCAAGTAACTTGGCTGACTTTTATTTATATTTTATGAGTAATCATATTTAGTATAAATTTTTCACAAATTCATTGATGATACCAGAATTTAGCTCAATGTTGCTCGTTATTAAACAGAAAAATATCGAAAATTATTAAACTATGGTTGATTATTTATATATCATATGCAACACTACATTCCTTGTCAGATAGCGGAAAATAAATAAAAGGTGATCCCTAATATATGCCTAAATATTTTTTTATTTATTTTTAAGTGACCATCAAGATTTATTAACAAACTCTATTCTGAAATTTGTTTTTTCATAATTAGTAATTTGATAAGACATATAGACAACAATCGCGATTGCTTCAGGTGATATAAGACTTTCCAAAAATAAAAATAAATGATATAAGCTTTACAGCAGAATGTTTGAAAAATATTCAGAACAATATATATATATGCACCAAATCGTCGATGATGTCAACGATTTTTTTTTTCTCGGAAATTTCATAAACTTTTAAATGACCATTTTTTATCTTGAAACTTAAAGCCTCAACTTTTAAATGAGGCGTTAAATTTTTTTTCTTGTCGATTATTGAAAATAATGAACCAATAATATAAAAAATCTGCGATATCTTTACTACTACTGCTCAATAAATAAATAAATAATTATTAATAGTGTTCTGATTTTTATTAAACCTTTTTTTGTTTCTTAGGAAGTTAAAATACCTTTGTAACACCTAATTATAAAAATTACAAAAAAGTGTAATTTTTGAGCTATTCGAAAATCTTATTTTACCACCTTTCATAATTTTTCCCCATCTTCTTTTCGGTAAAGTATGTAATATAGATAAATTTAAAGTGTTCCGTAGAAATTAGCCAAGTTGCATCGAAATCTGTACAAGTTGTATCGTTTAGGCCCTACATGCCATGTGGTACAGGATTTTCAGCCGCCATCTTGATAGGAAAGTAAGTTCCGGTAAAGTATCTACATAAATTTAAATTGCTTCGAGGAGAAGACTTTGGACAAGTTTAATTAAAATAGGTTCATTAGTTTAGGCGTTACAGTCTATAGCGCCATCTTGAAAGGAAACGTAATGCCGAATACCAAGGATCATCCTCGGGTGCGCTTTGACATTAATACCGAAAATCAAAACAATTGGTCCAGCAGTCTCAAAGAAAAACCGCCGACGGCGGAAGGACGGATTTTTTTTTTAATTCAATTTTCGGATTCTTCGTATTATAAAACATAAAACCTCAAATTTAGAGGGGGGAGGGTAAACTTTTTTTTTTGGTCGATTACATAGGTTGATTATTAAAAATAATAAACCAAGTAGTAATAATAATAATTCCAAAATAAAAATGGAAATATTATCCTAAGACCAAACCTCAATAATCCTATAATAAATTAGCGGTAAAGGAGAAACGTAGACCGGTCTGCCATTAAAATGGCAAGTGAATGTATGATGACCCCTTTTAAATTACAACACTAATGGGATGCTCAGTTGGTAGCACTGAAGTGTGAGGCGAGAATTGCCGAATTACAATAATCGATAATATGTTCTCTTCGGATCGACTTAGGCAACAGCTGATCAAAAGGGCAGGCAGTAGCGTAATCTCGAACCATCGCCGTTTAGCGGGTCACTGCGGATGCGGTTTATAACCTCTGGGATATTGAGGAAGGTCCGTGACGGAGGGTCAAAGATGGAAGGAATATCTGGCTCAATTCCGATGGTATTTTATAGAAATAGATCTATATATAAAGGATTTAAAATATGAGGATCACGTTTTAGGTTAGTTCCATTGAACAAGTATTTATCATTTTATATAACATGAATTATTATATCGAAACCCATAACTTTTGGTTTATTATTTTCAATAATAACCCGAAAAATTCAAAAACTTAACCCCCTCTGAAAATTTGAGGTTTCGCGTTTCAGGATGCGTAGAATTAGAATATTATGAATAGAATACGTAGAAAAACGATTACAATTTTTTTTGTTCGTCCGCCGTCCGCGCATTTTCTCCGAAACTACTGGACCGATTTTTTTTTCAAATTTGGATATAAAATCAATGGTCACCCGAGGATGATCCTCCTTCATCGACATTACTATCCGCCTTTTACTTAAAAAAAAAAAACCTGAGTCGCTATAGACTGTAGCTCCTAAACTAATGTACCGATGTCAATGAAATTTCGCTGAAGTCATTTTCACGACGCCCTTTGAATTTATTTATATAACATACTTCAACTAAAAGAAGCTGGAAAAAAAGTTACTGGTGATGGTAAAATTAAATTCCGAATAACTCAAAAAGTTTACACTATTTTGTCGATATTTAGATAAGATGTTTCAAAGGTATTTGAATTTCCTAAAAAATGAAGGAAGTTTCATCGAAATCAAAGCACTATTAGTAGAGATATCGCGATTTTTAAATGTTTATGAAAAAAGTTATGAGGGTTGATAAAATTAAATTCCGAATAACTCAAAAAGTATAGACTTTTTTGTCAAATTGTATGGTTGTTTAAAAGTCTACGGAATTTCCTAAAAAAATCGTTAAAATCGGAGACAATCAGGAGCAAAGATATGGTCATCAGTTCTTTTTTATATGTTTGTTTGGTTTTTAAATTTTGAATGTGTTAACACAACATATTACTAATGATCAAAAAAAAAAAAAATTTAGTCCAGTAATTGGAATCACCTTTTATTTATTTTTCTTTGTAACTAGGAAGGTAATGTTACTTTAGATGTATAGTTGTTTGGAAATAAAAAACCATTGTGAAATAATTTGCAGCGTTTTTCATTTACGAAAATCGTGCGTAACTCGGAAATATTGCGTTTTCAGTTTAGAGATCGTTATACTTTATCAATTTAATGAGTTATTAAAAGCTCATGGACACCCATTTGCTTTCCATTTACAAGAATAGAAAGATAATTTGAATTGTGAAAAAGGATGACCTCAAAAAAGATTGGGGCATTTGACGCTACCTTCATTCCAACTTATGACAAGCTTATATAGAATGTCCCGTAAGCATAGTGAATATTTAAAAGATTGATAAACATCATGATCTACAAAGAAGTTCATATAAAAAATTGTACAATTTCCAGCAGAAAAGTAGGTGTAAACTTTTTTTAAAAGTTTAATAGTAGAAATAGCATCATCAATCCATTTGCTTTCATTCTTCCTCATTCCTGTTTTAGTTTCTTTCCAAGCTGTCGATCCTGGATAGCGTACGGGAACGCCTTATTAGAGATCAGGAAACCCCGAAACGAAGGAGTACAAACAGGGTCGCTAAGACAAAGGAACAGAAAGGTACACGCCGCTGTATAAACAAATGTCAGTGTCGCTCGTTTGAAAGAAAACGGAGTGAAATCTATCCCAGCCTGTCCCAGGACCGGTACCACATGCAAATTTTCCTTCGGTAGTGAAAGGAACTCGTGTGTCTTCGTCAGTGAAGAAACGAGGCACTTCGTAGTTCAAGTAAAATAGCTTCAAATTTAATTGTAATCAGTATAGCACCTACACAGATGGTAGTAATTATTTTATCGATTATACAATAGATGATCAAGAAAAAACGATGAAAACTCAAGAAAAATTAAAGGAAAATGTTATTAGGACAAGCAAAAAGTTCACAATCAATTCGAACTTTATTGTCTACTTTAATTGTCATGGATGCAGAATATTTATAGCAAAGCAGTAAAAATAGAGTTCATCTTGCGACAAAATAAAACAGTGGCTAAATCATTTACTTAAAAACCAGCTTGGTCGTTCTGTGGCCAATGGGTACAAAGACAATTTTATTTTTCATGCATCAAAATTTAACCTTTAAACTTAAAGACGGTTGCTTACCTACCAGTGTTTTTTTTTTCCAAATAATTAATATGTTTTTTTTTTGTTTTTTTTATCACTTTCATTTATTAATCTGCACCTGTCAATTACAACCATCGACAACCAGCTGATGGGCTGGCATAACCAAGAGACAAAATATAATAAAAGTTTTGATTGGGATGAAGAAAAGGAATGCCCAGCGGCATTCCGTCCACAATCTGTTTAACAGCAGAATATTAAACTGTTATAACTAGTTTACTCGAACTACTTTAACTGAGTACTTTCCTAGAGCATTTGACTACGCTTTTAGCATATTATTTTCCCTCCCTGGAGGCAAGTGTTTATATTTTTACAGTTTTTACTGTGGTATATAAACATATCATGCATATGAGCGGACTAAATACAACATAGTTAAGAAACTACCAAAAATAAAAAAATAAAACAATCAACAATAGATATAATCATCTATAAAAAACAAAAGACGTAAATTCCCTTGAAATAAACTTTTTTCTGTGGTTAGATTTTTAATACTTCTTCAATTCTTCTTGAACCCTGCTTGGCACTCTCCAATCAATATATAAATATCGACAATAATATTAATAAGCCTAAAATTTTTTAAATTCACAGCAATATCTTAAATCAGCGGTTTTGGAATGACAGACAAGGTTCATTTCATCTTAAATAACTTGTAGTCCTACGATGCACATCCCTTTTTATCAAATTATTAACATACATCAAAAACATAGTAAATGGATTCATCCCATCGTCATCTATAACTGTTTTATTCACGAAAATTCTCAGAAATGGGTCAACCTCCAGAAAGCAATCTGGAGATAGGTTAACCTTGTGTTAGTATTCAACATTTAATGTGGTATTTAAAATTCATTAATTAAACATTAATTAAATCATTAAAAATAATTAAATAATTAAAAACATTAATTTGATCAGAAAATCGAGAAAAATAATGGCCTACAAAAATATTCGCCGTCTTTATATTAATATTTTGTAGGCAATCTATATTCTCGATTTTTATCAAATTATCTTTCGGCTGAACTGGAAAGAAAATGGGTACTTAACAGTTTTTAGAACCTCATTATATTAATTAATTTAATGAATAAACGTCACATTTATGAGAGTTTTGGTGGATAACAAGTTGTAAGTAACGATAAAATGAACCCATTCACAAAGTCTTAGACGGATGTTTACCGCGGACTAATACACTTTCGCACGGGCGGATCTACGGGAGAGGAGGGGCTTTCGGGCTGAAGTCACCCCCCAAAATGGAAAAATATAACCATGTTTTATAAAAAAAAATATCTCTAAAAGTATTATTGTTCGTCTAATTACAGTTAATAGGAGTTCAACAATCACTTAAAAGCTATTTAATATAGGTAGTTAGTTTCTTTCTTTGTTCCGAAGTCATTATCCTAATATATTTGTACAAAATATCTTTCGGGCTGAAGCCCCCCAAAATTAAATTCTGGATCCGTTAGTGCACTTTCGTAATCCATATTCAAACATCCTATTGATATAACTACGCTTTTTAGGCCCTGACTTCAGGAATGTTACCCATAAATTTCTTAGATTTCAGAAACATATGAACATTGGTGATTGGTTCAGATAAGTAAAAAAAAAAAAAATCTTAAAAATCCAGAAAATTCAGGGAGTAACCTGAGCAATATTGTGAAATACTGAAAGGTGTGAAACGTTGGAGTGCAGAGACACTGCTAGTGGGGTGTTGGTGTTGTATCACATCTGATTATCACAGTTCACACGATATCCCGATGTTATGGGAACCTTCCGGTCGGGAAGTGAGCTACCTTACGGTCCATAACTAACTAAACACCAGAATAACCATGTTTTACCATAAGGGGCCTCATCAGCTGGTCGTCTATTATAAGGAGATTCCTTGCAAACACTGGCAGATCTACGGAGGGGCTGAAGCCTCCTCCCCCCAAAAATAGAAAAATATAATCATGTCTTATGAAAAGGTTTAATCTCTAAAAGTATTATTGTTCATTACATCACTTAAACACCGTTTCATATAGGTGATGAGTTTTTTTATTTTTCTTTCAAAGCAATTACTAGTGATCATTTGAAAGGTCCAAACTACCATAAAATATGAAAAAACCAAACAAAAAAAAAAAACCTAGGATGTGTGCTTTAGACCAATAGAAGTTAAAACATCAATAAAACGAAGATAATAATATGAAATATAAATTATAAATAATGGCTCATTATAAAGAGAGTGAAATACTGAAAAATTCTCTCGCATCAGTACGCAAGTCCGATTTTTAGTTTCTGAGATATTTTAATCCATATCTTCAATAAAACTCGCTATCATTTAGTTTTTGACACTATTTTTTCCTTTTCGCTCCCCTAACATGACGTCGCGTTAAGAAATAATTTTGAATAATGGCTCATTACAAAGAAGATGAAATGATGAAAATTTCTCTCGCTAATAATACGCATGTCCGGTTTTTAGTTTTCAGATATTTTAATCGATATGCAAAAAGACTTCAATAAGTCGACTCCAGCTGACTTTAGCCGAGCGTTACACATTGGAAATCTGACGGTACAATTTAATTCACTCCCCACAAAAAAATGCAAACTCGCCTGAAGAGGTTTTTACTTTTAAAAAATCTATATTCGAACCATAATTGGCTAAGATACTACTATATTTTGTACAAATGTTTTAGTTTAGCTTATTATTCATCAACAGTGATCATTTATTAAACTGATCTATTGGGAAGAAGTGAACAGAGAATAATTAGTTATTTTTTAAAATATATTTTTTTGATAATTCAAATTCATCATGTAAATATCAAGGATACTTAACTGAAAAAATATCTTAACGCCAGTTAATACATGGACTTTGATAGAAATCACTTGCATAAAAGGAGTTACGACTGCAATTGAAAAGGCACTAACTTCTTAAAGCAACGTGCAACTAAATGGCACGGAAGAGTGTATATTGCTTCGAAAGGGAATTTTAGAGGGGAAAGGAGAAATGGTTGCTAGTAATGTACTGTGAGGGTGACGGATTTCCATCTATCTAGCGAGGAACCGTTTACAATAATCGGATGTCATTTTCTGTCAGTATACAACACGCTATTAGGTATCATTTCTCTTATTCTGATTTCTTAATCTCTTTTATAATTTATATTCACTATATTTATGTATATATTATATATTTATATTTATAGATTATTTTCATAATAATTTTCCATCAATATTAAATTTAAACAGGTTAAAAAAGTCTATGGTAAACAGCTTTATTTTAATCATTCATGTTTAGTAGGATATTTATTTAGTTATAAAATTTAATCAATATTTGAATAACGTTTTAAAAGGACCACAATACACTTACAATTATATTTCAGCAATAAATAATCAGTTTATAAAGATGTTTTCATTTATTATTTAGTATGACGTTTCGAGTTTTATTAGCAATTTAAAAATAATCTAAAATAAAACAACTGCAAAAAACGTCTGCAAAGTAAGTTCAGTATAGCTTCCTCATCATTTTCATTGGCTACGCAATTATCTATATGTCAAGGTTTATAATTTTTCGTTTGTGAATAAAATCTTCGAGAGAAGACGTTTTCGGAAATACAGTAAACCCTCGACATTCACGGATTTGATATCCACGGGTTTTGTTCGAGTGAATAAAAAAATGCGAAAGAGATCCACATTTTCAAAGTGAGTATTTTATTATTCGTGATTTAAAAAAATCGCAAAAGAGTAGGTATATACATACTGAACATGCATATATACTTAATAGATATGTTTTTACTCTTAAAATGATCATTTCATCGACATCATTAGGTGTTTTAATGGGAATCGATACTGTATATAATTTCTATCAATAATTT
Organism: Nezara viridula; assembly: GCA_928085145.1. Taxonomy (NCBI): domain Eukaryota; kingdom Metazoa; phylum Arthropoda; class Insecta; order Hemiptera; family Pentatomidae; genus Nezara; species Nezara viridula. The sequence goes on from OV725080.1 coordinate 26,354,135, forward strand.
CCATAAAAATCAATTAAGCTTCATTTTGGAAATAAACGACGAGTAGTATTTTTCCAAAAATAATAAACTATTGCTACTCGTATATCGGAGGTCATTGGAGAGGGGAAAGGTGTACATTTTATAAGGCTACAGCTAGATTTAATGATGGTCTATTAATTTATTGGTCTATTAAAATAGAGCTTAAATGACGTACATGGAAATTGAACCCAGCTGATTTTGATTCGCATGAATGATTCTTCCTCAAACTATACTTAGCGTAACACAATTAAAACAAAAACAGCAACATTAATTTAATAATTTCATCTTAAATTTATAAAGAGAGAGATCTCCCCAAAGTCGATGGGGCACCCTATCTCCCTCCCTTCTCAATATATGCTATTGAGTTTTTCTCAATCTTCTCTTGTTTTCTTAAAAACAATGCAAGCGAAAGTAGAATTAAGGGAAATGGTGAATTATATACAATTACATTTGCTGTGTCTGTTCACCCTCTTTTACCCTTGTTCCATGATTTGAAAAAAAAAATATGATTCCTTCCAGAAAGTTCTAATCCCATTAAAATTTATTCCCCTCAAAAATTTGGATGGCACAACTTAGGCCATGAAACTCCCTCCTGGACACTCCTGGTTATTAATAATTCATTTAAAGCTAGTATTAGCTGGACCGGTTTACGGAGAACATTCGGAAAGATGGACGGCTCAAGGAAGTACACGAATTTCGGTTTACTTTACTTAATAGGCAGACCTTGACTTGTTGACCTCATCCAGAACAAGAGTGGCCAATCCATCCAGTTATGCGAGCATACCATCGCTTAATATAGCAACGGGGAAAGGGCTCTACCAGATAAGGTATTCTTCATGTATTGGTGGGAACGAAATTTACTCCAATGACGTTCACGAAACTTGTGGGGGATACGCTTTGATATATCGATTTAAATAATTTGCAATCAATCGTAGAAAGATCGATTTCTTTAAAAATGTATAGCGTAAAATATAAGGATTACTCTTTTTTAAAAAAAAAAAGTTGATATAACCAATTTTCCAATTTCCAGCATTAATGTGGAAAATTTAAGATTCCTTTTTTTTTTTTTTTTGAATAGGAAGCGATAACATAAAAATATTTGATTTAAGTAATAAACATTGCTCCATAGTAAACTAGACAAAATTTACTTTAAACGAAAGTAGATTAAACAAATAGACAAATAAAATTACTCAGAATGACCTTAATGTTCCATAGATTGCCGATTTAGACTAATCTATATTAATCTATCCTTCCATAATAAACTTCAAGCCCATCTAAATCCACTAATCTTCTAACCTTGGATCCTCTTCGATTTCTGATATTCCTCCTAGGTATTTGAAAAGAAGATGGCCTCGGTACATCCCAATATAATTTGACATAAAGATATAATTTGAGTGCTATTAATGGATAGTTTCTCTTCTAGTAAGTACATGTCATATACTAACTAAGTTTTACATAAGTAAATAGAATAATGTATTTAATCAACATAGTTGTAGATTTAAAAAATGTCTACATTAAGTTTGAGAATTTGATTTAGTTTCTATGGAAATATTCAATCTTCGTAAATAATATAAGTTTTAAGAAATTATTATTCAATAGGTTTTCGACGCTCTCCAACAACATCTACGATTTTATATATTAAATTTTCTTTAGTATAAAATCTTCTGATTTTCAAAGATATGTAATATAATTTGAAAATTAATTTTCAACTGGAAACATATTTCTCCGTTATTTAATTATCAAATCACTTCATAGTTTAAATTTATGTAATACTAATAATATTAATATTATTAATAATAATGAGAGATACTTATGATAATTACAATTATTAATAATATTAATATCATTAATAATAATTAATTTTATCAAATAAATGAAATTAAAGATACTTTTCAGGAAGAAATTTTTTAAATTATGCGTTCAAGCTATTTTTATCTGACTATTTCAATGAACTAATATTGCCTACCTACTATTAAAGTGTATTTAATTTTACATTAGTATATCAAGTTTAATCAAGATCTTTATAACCGTTTTCGAAAGCATTTAAATGTATAAAATCGAAGAAATGAAGTGCCACTTTTGGTTAGTAAATTTTGACGAAAAAGTTACTGTAACATATCAGGTACGTACCTAGCTTAAATATATAATTTTAGTTCTGTATGACTAGGTAGTGTTTTGAACTAAGTTATACACACAAAACATTTACAACTCAGGAGACTTTAAAACGTGTGAAAGTAACAATAAATACCTGAATGAAAATTTTCACATATTAGCAGTTAATAGTCAAATATCTTAGTCATTAAGTATAAATAAGTTGAGAAAGAGCAAAACCTTTATTTTTGAAAAAAAAAAAAAATGGTAAACAGCTTCATCGCTGCAAAGTAAACAATTCAAGAAGATAGCGAAATACTACAATCATAACTATTATGAAAAGAAGGCATAATAAAGTTGAAATAAAAATATATTTATGGAATATGAAAACAAGTTAACGAAGTATGTATATATATATAAGCCTTTCAGTTGCCCAAATGACTTACTCCAATTTCAACTATTTTTATTATTAATTTTAGTGATATTTTTATTGGGGAAATCGATCTAATAAATAACGTTTATTTATAGTTTCTCAAACAAACGATGCATTAGAATCATGTGTGATTCATTGAAGACAAATTATAATTATAGTTTAAGCCCTATTGCATTTCATTTAACTGAACGTATTACAAGAACTTTAATAAATAAAAGTTAAACTTTTGACATAAACCTGTTAAACTTTATTACAAAAAGTTGCTCAGAAAATTTATTTTAAAAACTTTTTTTCCTAAAACGTTTCACTGAAACTGTTAAAATGGCAGTTTCAATCCCATATAACAATGTAAGCTATACATATATCTAAGGGGCGGGCAAATCCAAAAATTGTCTACAGAAAAAAAAAAGTAAGTAAAATGGTTTATTTCAATTTAACTTACAAATGGTTTCGAGTTAAGGTAACTAAAGATTAAATCTTGCTCTTTTGCTCTGAATCCAAACCACGGTCAACGATGTCTGTCACGACATCTGCGACCTGCGAAGTCAACTATACGGGGTCAAGTAATATTATTACAGTGTGGGATTATTTTGTATTTAAATTTAGGAAGGATGTTTTTTTAAATATAAAATAATTAATCATTTCATTATTAAACATTTATTTTTAAATATGGAGGATATATTTTTCGTCACCGCGACACCCTCTCCCTCCCCTCCCCTGGATGCTCCAATGATCTGAATTACTTTTTAGGGATATAAAATGTAAAAAAGAAAAATATATACGATTTGTAAAAATATGTCTCGAGAATAGAAAAAATTCCTAACAGATATATTTCTATATCCATGATAAAAAGTAGTGTGATAGTAATACATGCGTGTAATATATACTGCATGAAGATATAGTACTCACAGGCAGAGGAGGTTATAGCCAAGCATGTCTGACCACAAACTGACTGTGGAGTGCCTGGAGGCTACCATCCCCTTCCAGCCGCGGTACCCCCACTAGGGGTTCATCCTCTTCTTGGGATCCTGGCAACCCTCCTCAATGGAACCAGTGCACATTATGCATCTGCCATTATGTAGCCAGTCTACTGGCTTACATTACATTATATCATGACTTATATGGTCTTGGGAAAGTGGATTACCCACAAGAAAGAAAAATAATATATGTATATGTAATTACTGTATTGATAGGGCATTAGGTCATGAATGGAACTAACCACGAGCGGATCCAGGATTTAATTTTGGGGGGAGGCTTCAGCCTGAAAGCTTTTTTTTTCATAAAATAACGATAATTACTTTGGAAAAAAAAAGAAAGAAACTAACTATCTATATGAAATGGTGTTAAAGTGATTCCTTAAGATTTTTTTAAATGCAATTACACTAACAATAATACTTTAAGAGATAATTTTTTAATATTTTTTTCCATAAAACATGGTTATATTTTACCATTTTGTGAGGGCTTCAGCCCCAAAGGGGTGGAACTAACTAAAGCAATTTTATTTACTTTACTTTATTTTTTTACATTGCGATTCCTTCCGTCATTATATTTATATAATAAATACAATGAAACTTTTCGCAGGAGAAACTTCTCTATAGCAGACTTCCATTCTATACCCAAAAATTTTATTAATTCTAATTTCAATTAATTTTCAGCATAAACGACTTCTGCAAAACTGATGTCCTTTATAACGCTTGTTTGAAAGATAATAATAATCAAATTTATTTATTGAAAAAAAAGTACAAATGCCTTTTGGCATATGTTGTAAAGGTGATCACTTCCTCTGCAGTATTAACATGAATGCTAGCTTTAAAAAACGCGAACGCACTCCTAACGTGAAGTTGTTATGTAGAAGATCCCTGCTCCAGTGCACAGATGGGCAAATGCTATCCTATCCTAAAACTATCCTTGCTATTAATTTATTAATGTCTAAAATAAAGCATTAATATAAAATAAATACTGTAACAAGTTTGTTAATCTTAAAGATGTTAATTAATTTTTAGCTATAATGTTTACCCAAGTATGTTCTGTCTGTCTGTCTGTCTATCTGTCGGTATGTCTGCAGTCAAATTGATGTGACAGGCATATCACCTACTACTTTTCATCCCATTTTCATAAAATTTTTAGGGATTGTGCTAGTTGTTATCTAAATAGTCCCATATCAATTTTATCAAATTCATTATTCATCATCCACCTCTTCCGCTTGCGCACGCATAAATATATTTTCATACATATGCCAATATTACAGAAACGGCTCATTCGATTTGGCTCAAAGTTAAATTTGTTTACAAAGTCTTTATTTTTTTACATCGCGATTCCTTCTGTCATTATATTTATATAATAAATACAATGAAACTTTCCGCAGGGGAAACTTCTCTATAGCGGACTTCATTCTATACCCAACAATTTCATAATCTCCGTCTCATTTCAATTATTTTTCAGCATTAACGACTTCTGCAAAACAGATGTTCTTTATAACGCTTGTTTGCAAGATAATAATAATCAAATTTATTTATTGGAAAAAATTATACAAATGCCTTTTGCCATATGTTGTAAAGATGATCACTTCCTCTGCAGTATTGACACGAATGCTAGATTTAAACGCGAACGCACTCCTAACGTGAAGTTGTTATGTAGAAGATCCCTGCTCCAGAGCACAGATGGGCAAATGCTATCCTATCCTAAAACTATCCTTGCTATTAATTTATTAATTTCTAAAATAAAGCATTAATATAAAATAATTGTTGTAACAAGTTTGTTAATCTTAAAGATGTTAATGAATTTATTAGCTATAATATTTACCCAAGTGTGCTCTTTCGTCTTATTTTATACACTCGACTTTTTTTTTTAATCCCGAGTCATCAAATACACAATCTGCATATGCGGAACCTTTTCGCATTTTAGTATTCGCTGATGAACAAAACTCGTAGATATCGAACCCATATATGTTGAGGGATTACTCATACGGCTTCTCCCAGAAATTTTATTCTCATACTTAAAATTTTAGACCCTGTAATATAGGTATTGTTTGGCCAATGCAAACGGTGAGGAGGCTATACTGACCTTACTAGGCAGACTTTTTTTTTGTAACGTTTTTGGCTTCAAATATTTTTCTATTATTAGTTTCTTATTCTATGCTTATAATTTGTGGTTTGTTGAAGTTGAATTTGTGTCGCATAGCAACCGTAGCCATCGATAATTTTAGCAAAACTCAATTTACGCCATACTGTGCGGCATTATTTCCACTAATATCTATTAATTATTTTGGACACCTTGTTACCTTCAACTCACATTTTCTTTGTTAGTATCTCATTCATATTAGGGATTATTTTCTTAATTTTATAATTAATCAAAGAAAAGATATTTCTAGAATAATTAATTTTTGTACAATATATAACCTTTCATCCATTCATTTATTTATTATAATGACAAGTTTGAAAGATTTAAGACATTCTCAGTCCTTTCACACCTCATCTAACTTTCTCGTATAAAAAGACTTATAATTGTTATTAACTGCAGATTTATGTCTTGTAAACGGAATAAAACCTTAATTGGTTTCTATGCCTCGTTATAATCCAATCACCTGATTGCTGTTCGTTGGTAGGTAACTCAGGCAGTATTCATCCAACCAAGCTTTTTGTAGTTTACTTTTTTAGTGCTGTTAGATTATATTAGTGCGTGATTTTATTTTTGAACATCCAAAAATGTCTCTGTACTAAATTAGTTTTAACCAATATTCAATTTTATTATTCAATTTAAATTTGATTCTCTCTTTCGGTTCTAATCGTTTCCTAAGCCAAGTAAGTGCTGTTTTTTTTTAATCAGAAATTATTTACGATTTGTTTTTAATCATTCTTTAACTGCACTACAGATATCCCTCCCATTTTTATTGAACCTTCTTCGCTTGGTAAGCTTTAAGTCCATATTGATTAAGTTCAGGCTTATTGGGGAAAAAATTGAGATTTATCTCAAGTAGTGTAAACAAATGATATGATTTTATATCCTGTCACCTAAAAGTACCCGTGTTTTCAGTGAAATTACTACAATAATTTTGTTGCAAAGCTTTAATTTTTTTCTTTTCCCCCGATGACCTGGGGATCTGTAATCAATAATAAACATAAATTAATTAACACTATCCTTAAATGCCCTCGGGCAGTGGAAGGACCTTGTTCTTTGTATATATTTGTATTTTGCTATAATTATATATGTAATTGTAATTAAATACATTTTCTGGAAGATTAGAAAAAAAAAACTTCGTATAATAAATTATAAACAAATACCATATTCTCCCTCTCATATCAGTATTATAATAGAATATTTACCCATTTTTTTTAGCAATGTATATGTATATATCAAATGCAATTTTACTTAGACATCATCTTAAATTTAAATTTTGATTTTGTTATTAATAAAATCATTAATTTTAGGATTTCTATTAAACAAATTGATAATTTTGTGGAGGGAAATGGAAGGCAGTTCTAATGCACATGAAACGAACGCTATGTTGTATGGTATAGTGCAATTTCAATGACTTGACACGATTGATATTCGAAAATCTTTAACATTGAAACAGTATCGTAAAATATTTTGAACCGCATGTGTTGTTTTCACATCCAACTGATGGTGTGTTTTTAATAAAAATATATAGTTTTACCTTATATTTTATAATAGTAGATATATTAAATCACGGCGTATTTAAATGCAATGTTAAACCAAAATTTCAAGGCAATGGGTGAAGAACATTCCGAGATTTAAGAGTTTTAACTAACTAACATAAAATGATCAAGACAAAGTTGAACATTAAACAATACATTAAGTATAAAAACAAAGATAATAATAAAATTAAACATGAAAATATATGAGTGGCTTCATATCAAAGCCACTTCTGTCAACGGAGGTAAAGTCAATTTTAGTTTTGTAAATTCAACTCAGACTGTTTCTTATTATTAAGAATGACGGCGTATTCAGTCTGTGATTAAAAATGTTCAAGTTGAATCATGAAAAAAAAATCATTAGAATTAGTTTAAATTGAAGCCATTTTACAAAAAAAAAATTGTTTCCCAACTTTTTAAATATGACAGATGTCCTTTGGTATTAATCCACTCATATATACTTTCTATTTTCTTTCTTTTCTATTCTGCCAGACTAAGCCACAGCAGCGCGTGGGCGGATAAAACTAGTTTTTGTATATTTCTTTTATTCCTACATGCCTGACTGAAGTACATATTTGAGTACCCTATTAATATTTATTCGTAAAGGACTTTACTACCAGATTTTTTAATTTTTTTTTAAAGGCTTTTTTATTGAGAAATAATTCATGTTGCCAAACTTAAGGGTGAGTCACATTCAAACCATATATATAATACAATAAAAAAAAGAAGATAAATAAAAAATATATGTCTAAATAACAAAGACAAAAACTATAATAAAAATCAAAGAAATCTAACTTGAAGTTAAAATTAAATCAAATACAGAAATTCATAGTAAAAATAAATAAATTATAAGTAAAATAAATAAATATATAAATAAAAAAAAAGATTAAAAAATAAATAAAAACATTCATACTTAATTACAATTAGTCCCAGAATAAAATTATTTTTCATTTCATAAATATTAAATGTTATTGCCGCGGCACTCCTAGGTGCCTCCTCATCTAATTTCAGAATCCCCTCTTGACACCTAGATGGTCTACAATTAGTTCACGCATGCGCAATAATATTTTCCATGACGACTATATTGAAATAAGTGCTTGTGCCAATTGGCCTAAATCCAACTCAATGTGAAATTGTGCCGAATCGACGAGGAAAAAATAAATAAATCATTAAATTTGACTTCCCATACACATCTGTTGTGTGAGTTTATTTTTGTTATGTATGCAATAAGATCAGTGAGGAAGGTACACTCAACTACTTTGTAGACTTCTTTCTAAACACGGTAAGTCTTTTAAGTACGGTATGTGCTTCACCTACTTTGAATCAGCACTCAGTGTTAGAAATCAGCTGTATATTGATAGTCGATGGATGATCTGGAAAAGAGCGATTGATGGATCACCCTCGAACATGAAACGGGTTGCATAACATTATCCAGGTCTTCCTCAGACAAAGATTAGGACTAAGATGGGTGGATCGGGACTGTGAAAGTGGGATGTCGCAACAGGAGCTCTTCTCTCACGCACATCTCTTCGGGTGCTCCTCTTCAGATCCGGAGCTACATTACCAGGATCCCGTGGGATAACCAATCTTATCGCTCCACTTAATCATCATCCCCGCCTCATTGTTTATCCTCATAATGAGAGGTAGGAGTTCCCACGACTAAATTATGTAATATATTGTCGCAGAGCCAGGCGATATTTCAAAGGGAAATCGTATTATTCGCGATTTTTTTTCGTGTCACTTGATCTGCTTTCGTTGTAAAGATCACGATAGCTGTTATGAAATGTCGATTGGGTCTATTAATCAGATTCTGTAAGTAAAAGGACTTTGATAGATCTTTAGACAGTTCAATGGATAAAAATTAACAACCATTTAACAGATCGTTTGTTCATTACGTGATGATGAGGCAATGTTATTGATTCTCTTAAACGACTAAGCTAATGTCAAAGAGGTAATACATTTAATCCAATATTGCTATGAAACAAGTTCCGAATCGGTTACAGCAACTACGATGTAGCGATATGGTGGTCAACCAGGCGTTGTTCCTCGCAACCTTGATTATGATGTTCATACTGAAACTTTAATTCAATCAACAATAATCTATTAGATGATTATTTTTACAGTTTATGAATCCAAAATAGGACACCATTAAACGATTCTACTACAAATGCTAGTAGATAGATACAGTCCTTTGTAATGGAATTTTACTGTACACGATCGATATTTACATGAAGTTCAAACATAACAATTTGTTGGGTGACCCACCACGACAGCATTGCCATCAAGCCCCTCGAGCCCCTAGTATTCGGCGCCTATGGATACTTCTGCACTAACTAGACATAATTGATAGTGTTGCCCAAATGCGAGACCGAGACCAGTCTTGGTCTTGCAAACTCAGTCTTGGTCTAGGTCTTGGTCTTGCGCAAGACTCTCGTAACAGTCTTGCAGTTACCTATTAGCTTATTACTAAAGAGATTACTGTAATTTTTTAAATAGGAGAAACCTAACTAAGTCTGAATGAAAAATTAGAAGAGTTAAATGCAAAAGTATATTGGTTACACCATGTCTTTACATATAGTAACTAAAATTTTCAAGTGTTAGTAACTATTTTGCCTAAATTTTTATTCGATAAATCTATTTTTTTTTTACCAGTCATGGTCTTGGTCTTGCAACAGATAGGCGATGTTAGTCTTGGTCTTGCAAAGTGCAAGACCAAGACCGATTTTGGGCAACACTAATAATTGACTAACTATGTCTTTTTCACTTAATAAGATATTTGCCACAATTTAGCATTACAGCTACACTAAACCTTCAAAGCAGTGGTTTAAGTAATGTCAATGCGGTCCAATGGGTACACATATGTACATACCACAGGAGTCTTTGCAGTATATAAAATCAGTAGCAGATTCAGTATTTAATTTTGGGGACTAAATCTTTTGTGGATGGGTTTCATAATTTGATTTATTTATTTTTTTAAATACTTAGATATTGAGCTAACCACAGTAGGACAAGTATTTTAAAAATTGAAATACCACAGTTGTTTCCAAGTTTTACTGAGATAGCAATACATATAAATTTATATTATATTATAAGGGCCGAGTGATTTAAAGGGATTGCAAATTATGCACTACTCTACATGCCGAAAAGTTTTTAATTCAAATCCAGGATCCCATTGGTAAAAATTATAAAATGAAATATTTAATTAAAAATCAGCTGTTTGAGATCCGTCGTTACTCATAACGAACGGGCACAGGAGATGAACTACACCATGTACTTTAGTCAAGAACCGCGAGGTGGTTCTAGGATATTAGTAGATTTAGTTCATGGGCGGTCTATTGCGGGTAAAGAAATCGTTTAGTTGTTGACTGAGGAGCCATAATCCCTGGATCCAAACGAATTACCACTGTCTTTAAACCCGAGTGAGTCAATGCGAAGGACACTCAGTTATTGAACTATAGGTGACCTGCAGTTGTACCATGTTCCGTAGCTATATGAGATTGGGTGATCCTTTCCATTTGAGAAATTTTGTTAGAGCTTACCACGCTCTTAATGTTTATGGATATAGCATACATTGCAGTGTTGACAAAAGTTTATATTATGATTTTAAAAAGCTATTTTAACTTCATTACTATTGTTAAGTAAAAATTATAACTATGATATTTATAAAAATACATATTTTAATATTACTGAAAAAATATGTAATAATTTCTTAACGATAAAATACTAAAATGAAACTAAAAAATCCTTTATGATCTCCAAATAAAGATAAAATTACAGAATCAAAAGAAGATTTTAGGCCATCACAGATGTCCATTAGGGTCAAGATTAACCATTGGGATTTGTTGGTTAGCTGTGACCTTTCAAAGGAGCTTATTCTACTACTAACTTTCAGGAACATTTTGAACTTTTATTATTTGTGTTCCAAATTTACTTATTCATTAATGACAGGTGTGCATACGATATCATTATATGTTATACATATGCAACTACTGAAGTAATCAAAACAATTTTCTAGATGAGAATTTTCTTTCTGTCAAATTATTCATAATTTCCAAAAATATGATAGTGATAGTGATGACCTAACGTTGTATAAAATATAAATTGTTTAACAAATTTCTTGATAAAAAGCCAAGATTTCAACAAAAATAAAAATTATTATTCTTCTTCCTCCATAGTGCCTCTCAGCGCGGAGAGTTCTCAGTCCATTTACGCCAGTCTTCTCGGTCCCTCATCAGTACCCTTATATATATATCCCAACTCCTTGTTTCTTCTCTCTCCATCTTGGCTATTTTATCCATCCGTGTTTTGTGGAGTCGTCCTATTCACCTCTTTCCTGTAGAACTTGCCTCGAGAAACTTCCTAGGTTCTATTTCTTCGTCCTTTCCTTTGAAGTGAAAACTTTTTCGGACGTGTTTTGCACTTTTTGGAGAGTGAATGAGACTGAGCAGTCAGGCTGGAATGTGCAACGCTCATTCTGCTAAAGTCGACTAATTGAAGTGTTTTTACATATCGATTAAAATATCTCAGAAACTAAAAATAGGTCTTGCGTACTGTAAGCGAGGGAAATGTTCAGCATTTTATCTTATTTGTATAGACCTATTATTCAAAATTGTATCTTAACGCGACGCCGTGTTAGAAAGGCAAAAAGGGAAAAAATAATGTCGTAAACAAAATGACAACAAGTTGTATGAAGATATGGATTAAAATATCTCAGCTACTTAAATTCGGGCTTGTATACTGTAAGTTAGAGAATTGTTCAGCCTTTCCTTCTCTTGTTAATGAGCTATTATTTAAAAATGTATCTTAACGCGACGCAGTTTTAAGGATGCGGAAAGTGAAAAAATAATGTCGAAAAACAAATGATAACTAGTTTTATTGAAGATACAGAATAAAATATTTCAGCTACTTAAAATCGGACCTGCATACTGTAAGCGAGAGAAATGTTCAGCCTTTCCTCCTCTTTTTAATAAGATATTATTTAAACAATTATCTTAACGCTACGCTGTGTTATGGAGGCGAAAAGGAAAAGAGTTCTGTTGAAGATGTGGATTAAAATATCTCAGAAATTAAAAACCGGACCTGCATACTGTTTGTGAGAAAAATGTTAAGTATTTCATATTCTTTATAATGAGCTATAAATAAAAATTATATTTTGAGGTGACGCCGAGTGAGAGAGTCGGAAAGGGAAAACGATAGCACAAACAAATCGAATAAGAATTAATGTTTTGAACATTTGGACCAAAATATGTCAAAATTTCAAACCATGGAGAATTCAGAAACTGGTTTTCGGAAATCAATATAGATATTTTTTTAGATTAGTCGTAAAAATAAGAAATAAGAACTTTTGTGTTTCCATTCGATTTTCTGTTGCACTCGATAGAGTTTCGAAAAAATTACTTTCTCCTATTACAGAAGTTATATTAAAAAAATGATATTTAGGAAGATAGACATATTTAGCAAATAGATTTCAATCAAAAGTATTCATTGCATATTTTAGTTATTATAAACCTATTGCATCATGTTTAGAGTATGATTAAAGTGACGATCAGTCAGAGCAACGTTTATTACAGTAATTTCTACACAGTTATAATTGAAAATATTGTAAATGTTAATATTTTGTAATTTATAATTATTAAGAACAAAAAATAGTTTATACACAATTATAATTATATATATTGTAAATGATATTACTTTGGGAATATAGAACAAAAAAAAAAATTATATCATTAATCTCACCTTGTTGGTGTTTTTACTTCTTTCGTATGGTCTGAAGCAGACACCGTAGTATTTTCTTTCTTCGTTCATCCTTGTAACATGACAAAACCATTACTTGTATTTATAGTTAAATATTGTCAATCCCTTGAAGAGATGGCCGAAGCTACTGAATTTCAAGAAGCAGAGCGAGTTGCTGTTGTAATTTCAAACAAAAATTACTTTTATTCCATTAAAAATCAATTTTTTTTCATTTAAATTGTAGTGTAAGGTAGATCTATTTCGAATTTAATTAAATTGGTGCAAATTATATAATTGGAAATAATTTAGTCAAACTCGAAAGAGATCTACCGTAATTTAAATTTTTTGTTTTTATTTCTTTATTGAGTATTATAACAATCTGTCTCTTGGACATAGTGAGGTAGGATGACATTCACACTATATGTACAAAAAAATAATAGAAAAATAGAATAGAAAAAATAATAATCAAAAGTATATACAATAGATAATAAAATAAAATAACTTAAAAAATAAGAAAATTAAAACTAAGAAAAAAACAAACAATGCATACCTATATACAATCAGGCGAGGGAACTCCAGGAGAACCCTGCGCTACTCTCCAACCGCGTCACTACATCTAAATTTAAATACACTAGAAGAGATTCTCTTTTTATTGGAATAAAAGTAAATTTTGTTTGAAAATACTCGACCTTCTTATTCAAATTTAATAACTTCGCTCATCTCTTCAAGAGATTGACAGCAATATTTAACTACAACTAAACGTGCTGTGAAATTAACATGATATTGAGCGCCTAATTCTATGTCATTTATTATAAAGAATATATTTAATAGCAAATAATTGATGTTCCTACTAGCTCAATTAAACTCGAGCTGTTGAGACCATAAACTTGAAGATAATAAAACTATAAGAGGAAATCAAGACGAAGGCTAAGACATGCTATAAGTATAAATTACTGTTAATTTACGCTATGCTCATCTTGATGCCTGGACAATAATTTCCGATGGCTATTGCAAAATGGCAAATGTTACAATGATATCATGAACTTTATATATAGTGATGTTTTATGGATTTTAGCAAAAAGGCGAGATCGATGAGGTAAAATATAGTTGTATTTTTGGAGTTTATTTGATCAATTGTATATTAGTTTATTATTTTCAATAATGAACAATTATAATCGATGAAAAAATTCCAATACTTAACCTCCTCCATTTAAAGCCTATGTTTTAAGTCAAGTAAACCTTAATATAATGTCAAAATTTCAAAAGTCTGCAATAAGCCATTGCTGAGCTTACCCCTGACAAAATTTCGTTGCAATACGAACATACAGACAAAAAGTTTTTAAAAAGTGGATTTGGTGTCTGTAATGTATGAAACGGAAAGATGTCATAAAACGGGTTGATTCTATTCAATGTACAGACAAAATCTTTATTTTATTTATATAGATTTTGTCAACATTAGAGTTGTCAGGTCAATTTTTTTTTTATGCTCATGCCTGTATTGACTATATTTAAAATTTTTTTGGAGCAAAAGAATTTTTTTTTTATCTTCAAGTTATATTTGAATAAATATTATATACACGAGAAATCAATTCTATCCATTAGTAACCATAATACATTTATAAAACAACTAGAAACATTTATAATTAATAATTATAAAAAAAATAAAAATAAAGAGAGTCTTTTAATAAATTTCATTTTGCACCCTAGGGAGAAATATGAACCAGAAGAAGCAAGCTAATTGGGCACGAACCTTCTTACCAAACGAACCGTGAGAATGAGAGATGATTCTTAGCAACGATGTGATTGTTCCATTTTCCCTCCTTAATTTCACTTTCCATTTCATTTCCCTTTGCTTATTGTCATATTTCGTATGATTGATGATATTCAAAGATAGGATACCTATTTTATAACTTTTAATATACACTGTTAAGGTGGGCTGAAAAGTTCATTCAAACTGGCCATCAGACCCATGGAATTATTTAAAAAAACTTATTTTATATCAGAATAAATTTGTAAAAATTTAATAATCATTAATTACCCAAATACTTTTAAAATCAAATATTTTTTATAATAATTATTTTTTCTATGAACACTGTTCAAATTACGCAGTAAAGTGATAATAAAAAAGAATCAATTTAGTGATTTACAAATAATTTTTGTACTCAGGAAACCTTAAAACGATGGAATTATTAAAAAAAAATGTTTTTGAATACCTCTAGAAAAAATAATTTCTTTAGAGGCATAGCTATCAGAAACAAAATGTAGACAAAAATTTGATTTCATATATCTAAATTATTTCTATATACGTTCAATCGCAATGGCGGATTTAGGATTCAAAGTTGGGGAGGGCATTTTTTTTTTTTATAAAGGTAATTATTCTGTAAGAAAAAAAATGTAAAATAATGTTTTAAGTGGTCTTAAAAGGCCTATCAAAAAAAAAAATTAGTAATTATTGAAACAAAAATTTTTGTTAGAAATTAATATTTTATAATCCTTTATTGAAATGTGCTTGAATTCAGTGGTATCTATATACTTTATAATATAATTTTTTTTCCGAAATTTAAAAATTATTTTTCCATCTTCAGTGAGGAGGGATTGAGCTCACAAAGCCCCATTTACTTCCTCCAATGGCCAATTGCAATTGTGTATTAAAATTTATGAACCTCAGGAACATTTAAGGGAATTTCTAATTAACTATTACATAGGAAGAAATGGTTTGCTAAACGTAGAGTATTTATATGAATAGAGTCTCTTTATTTTACTTATTCGACTTTTAGGGGTGACTTCCACATCATAAAGAAATTATCTACTAACTTTAATGTAGTTCATTCCTTTAAATTTATTTATAAAAATTTCTGAGATGAATGTTCAAGGAACCTTACACTTTACTCACGTTCCTTCACTGTCACATATTCAATCCTATCCACCTGCATTGATCTACTAAGTGATGTAAAGCCAAATAAGGAAAGTTAAATAGAAAGAACTCTATTCACAAAATTATATATATGAGGGAACCTTGTTGTCAGAAAAATATATTCAATAATACTGGTCTATTGACTACTTTCCTAATAAATGAAAAGTTTTTGTTTTGCGCATCCCGAGCAATAACAAATCTATCACTCTGAAATGGCCTAGATTCGTATTTGGAAGTGACTTCAACGGAAAAACCTGGGATGGGACAAAACGTTTATCGATGCATTGTGCAACACATAACACCGGTGACAAAAGACAGATCGCAACATGGATGACGAATCTGATAATAGTCACCCATTGTCAAAAGACAAGTGACGTGGATTAATGGTGTATATTAAATTAAGCAAAACGTAAATTATTTGATCTAGAAAAATGTATACCACATTAACTTAATTTATATCATACATTTAAAACATACAAGTTAAAAAGATGAGTTTAATGGTGAAAATCCCGAGAGAACATACAGACTCCCCTTCTCCCCTCCATATAAAAATAGAGAGGAGGCGAGAATATCGTTCCTATTCCAGAACCCAGATGTCGTTAGGATGATCTGGATAAGATGCTCTGAGCAGGACCTGTGGCCAGAAAGACAAATACAGAAATACCCAGAGGAGTGATGGAGGAAAAGATGCAGCGTACAAGAAGAGTAGGACGCCCTAAGATGCTATGGCTGGATGGTGTAAGAGAATACTCCAGAAATCTTTTAAAAGACCGTAACTGGAATGCTGCCGCACTGGACAGGGAGAACTGGAAAAAGAACATATTCTATTTTTTTTTATTCATTGTAAATGCACACTTTCACTTTTACGTATAAATTTTATCAAATTTCCCGCGGCTTTTAGAACTGAAAGTTCATCTCACTGCCTCAAACCTTTAAATAAAAATAAAAACATGTGCTACATTCATATAAAGTCCTCGAACATTTTTTTTTGGGGGGGAGGAGGGTCCATCACCCCCCAACCAGAATGGAAAGTTTGCGCCTTTGAAGGACATGATAATATAATGCTAAGGTAAGAAATAGTTATAAATAGATTGACACTTGTAACTCAATGTCTAGTCTTTTATTTATTACACCTATTGAACTTTAATTAAATTAAAATTACTGATACATTACACCTGCTTTCGTAGCCGTATATTAGCATAAATTCCTTCACACCTTATGAATTTAATACTGCTAACGAAACCTTTTACGAAGACCTTCACATTGAAGCTGATGATTTATATATCCTTGACAGTTGGAAATCGCTTTCGAACGATCCGTTCAATTACTACTGCGTATAAAAAAAAAGATGCTCGTGTTATAACAGAAGACAGGATAAAGGTTTCAGACAGTATATATTCCTAAAGATCTGAGACCTCCTGGCTTCTTCCGATAAACAGATACACCACTCCTAGAAGACCAGGATCACCAAATGAAGAGACAATTACTGGGGACACGAGATGATGGAATGGTCGTGCAGCATAACTTGACTGGACACGCAGCGAGACTAAACAACATGCAACCGATATTACGACAGATCCTTGGGATCAGCCATTATTAATTAAGATAATAGCAAAAGATACAACCGCTTTTACAATTTTTTCTCATACATTTCTTTTTTTTTTCTCTTCAATGAGCTAATGCAATCATTAGAATTCTTGAGCATCTGTTTACACAGGATGAGAAATGCACTGTGTGAACTGAACCATGGGCGTCGAAGCCTACGCATGGTTTCGTTACAAGTAAAATAAATAAATAACATCTGCAATTAATGTTACTAGAACCCAGTGGTATAGAACCCAGTGGTCGAAATTCGACCATAGCCATTAAAAATTTGAGGAAAACATATAATTAAATAAAAAATAAATTCAATATATAAAGAGTAAATCACGATTCAAAAATCTCCATTTATAAATATAAAGAAAATTTCAATTTCAATTAAATATCTAGCTTAAATTACTTAAAATTATTTATAAGTGATACAAAATAGACTTATTCAAAATATTTATGTGTTATTATCACAATAAATTAATGTTATTATTAAGCAAGTAAAAAATAAATTTAAATTAGCAACTTCAATTCAGTTTAAATTCATTTTGATGCAGAACTTCTCTGTTAAAAATAATATTCTTTTTGAATGTTCTGTTATTGTTTAGTACATAGCCTTCCCCATTGCCATTGGAAATATAAATTTCAAAATTTTAAATGAACGTGCTCTACTTGCTGCTGCATATAATTGTCCATGCGAAATTACTGGACGTCGCAATAACACACAATTTTTTCAAAAACGTTGATCCTGCGATTTGATTATGGTCATAGCTAATGTAGCTATTAATAAGAATGTTACTGTATGAAATTCGAATGAAAGTATTGTGTCAGAAAATATTAAATTAATTCTTGGAATTAAAATTCTTTTATTTAAAGTAGCTCCCGTTAGTACTTCACTACCATTCGTGTTCCATCAATTAATGCTTGTGCAGTATTTAATGCATGAGCACAACTATAGAATTTACTTTTAAATTTAATTTATGAGGTGCCATTTCACTAACAATCAATGATATCATTTATCAAAAAACCAAAATAATGGTGATCAACTTTACAAAAGAAAAAGTACTAAATGTTTGTATGTGTTTCGTAGGGAATCGAGGAATATTGGTATTATCAATAAAAAAAAAATGTGTACTTTTTGAGTTATTCGCAAATAAAATACTGAATTCATCATACAAATTTACATAAAAAAAATTTGTTTTCGGGAAAGTATGTTATATGCATAAATTATAAAGGGGAAGACTTTAGCCTAGTTTCATTAAAATCGTTGAAGCATATTGGCGCTACAGTCTAAAGCGAATCACGTTTTTCAGACGCCATTTTGAAAGGAATGACCTGATGATAATGAAACGTACAAAAAAAAAACACTTCTAAATATTATTGCGACGTTGTGTCAAAATTTTATAGAAATCGGTGGAGAACTTTCGGAGATTAACAGTTTTGAACAAACTACCATTTATATTTTTATTTATTGATAACACTCGTCAATATCTATTAAAAAAAAAAAAGAATGAAGAAAATCGGTTGATGAAAAGAGGAGAAAAAGGGACTGAACCGTTTTGTTTGTTTGTTTGTTTCGATGTCTAGGCGCAAAACATCCAGGTCATAAGCGCCCGATCAACTAAATAACATCATTTAATACTATTTGGATGATTGGTACAAAAAAAAAAATAAAAAAATAAATAAATAAAATAAAATAAATAAAGAAATGGATTGATAGAATAAAATAAATAAATAAGGATAATAACAGACATTTATAGGTAATAAGATGTATAAAAAATGTATAAATAAATAAACTTTAAAAAATAGCAGTAGAATCAATAAAAAAAAAAATATAATAAAAATAAATAGATAAAAAGGAAATTAATAAATAAAAAATAAAAAAAAAAAAGCCTGTCAAATATGTTTTTCAGAAATCTGTTCAGAAATGTGTTTTTTCAAATGTGTTCAAATGTGTTTTTTTGAACCGTTTTGTGTTTACCTATGTATATAATGATACTCGAATTAACAAACATGTATAAATAAGAACAATTGATAAAGTCGTATCTATGAAATATGTTAGACTTTAGACTAAAGAAGTAATTCTTAATAAATTCAGTTATTTTTTTTTTTAATTTACGAAATTAATAATTAAAGCCCGTATGAAGATCATGGGAGGAAAACAGACGATGTAATTTTTTTTTTTTTTCGAAATTGAGTTATTGGCGAGATAAATAGATAAAGGAAAACACTGTCGAAAAGGCCAAAGAACGTTTCTGTTCTTTTTAAAATTTGGTTAGAAAGAAGTAATTAAAGGCTATGTCCAGCTTTGAATTTTATATTTATTTAATACAATTTTTTTTTTTTTTTTTGACAACGCATCTTTACCCGTGATCTTTATTATTTAGTACAATATTCCACCATTACCATAAACAAGCCATTACAGCCATAAACGTCTTTCGAATAATTGATCAAGTGGGCGGAATGAATCGATTTCAACACGGCAGAATCACCATTTACTCAAAATAATTGAACTAGAGAGATAATATTGTGGGCTGGTATTGCACCACAGGGTACTTGTCTTAGTCCCGAACCATCGATCTTCCGACCTTTCCAAACAGACCGATTGACCTTTCGATTTGAAGACCATACTAAACAGATACCCTCCCGCAAGCTGAGACCACGCAACAGTGAAAGAGAGGCTAACTAACTCCTATAAAGACCAGTAATGATGTCGGGTTGTAGTACAGGCAAGAAATCTGCTGTTACTCCAAAAAGGGATAATCTTGTACGTCTGTTAACAAGATTCCTCAACTTCAGTTCAAAATAACGAGACAAAATCAGAATCTAGTAGAATAAACTATAGTTGGACGCATAAAAAACAGTCAGGAGTTCGCCTCCCGGTGACTAGGGAGTCTTTTAAATCCCCGCCCTCATCCCGTGGCCCGGGAAAACCCTCCGTATAGCCTTAAAAGCGAGAAACGGGAGGACGCCCACCAAAAAAAAAAAGAATGATGAACCCATATAATTTATAAAATACAAACTTTATAGTTAAATAACTTACTGAAAAATGGCTTTATCGTATTTGTGGGCTATTGCACAAACAATTTTTTGTGTAACATCCCTAGGGTCACTGAAGGCATGCTAGGAATTATACATAAGGCTAATTATGTCGCTATCAGGAATATTGTGGTATACCTTTCATGTATCTATAGTTTTATTTGTTTACTTATGCTTATTGTTTATATTAATTATACATAGAGTGTGAATGTATCACTATTGGAGTGAGCTACTGTATCACTATTACTTGTGTCCTTAAATGTGACAGAATGTAATATTTCTCAATAAAGAATTGAATTGAATTGTTAAATTATATTAATTCTAAGGTTATACCACTGAGTGATTTAATTATTTCTTGTCAATTTACGCCAGATTCTTAGAGAACTATATGTCCCAGTATAAAATTTACTTTTCTTCTTCTACCTAAGAATAGCGGAAAGGAAGTGATTCCCATATCTCTATGGAACCCACAACATAGGAGTTTTTTTTTTTTTTAATTGAATGACAACTTTACTTCTTTAAAAAAGTATTTATATCAGGCGAAAATATCGTTGTTTTTATTAATATTTTATTTTTAGGGTCCTCAAAAATAAAATCATCCTGGTAAATCACTGAGTGTAGCTTGAAGATTCATCACCCCTGCAAGGTATAAGTATTTACTACTTGAATGACCTAGATAAGATGATTTCTTCTATTTATCTTTAATGCTTCAATGAAATTTAGATGAAATGACTTTAGCTACTATTATTCAATATTAATAGCTTTAGTCGCTATTCTCTACCTCAGAGATCACATTTACTCATATTCTGTTTGACTCATGACTCATTTATCATTTATTTTTGTTGTATTAAATAAAATAAAATGTTTTTATACCATTTACATACCATAAAAGGATAATATATTGTATGCAGAATCAGAAATGTTTAACCTGGTACTAAGACAACATTTTTTATAACTTTATTTTAGTAAAAAAAAAGAGCCTATTAAGAACCAATATAAAATTATAGGGCAAATCCAGTGTATAGACAATTAAAAACTCCTTCATTCCCAGGACATGAATCATAAACGATTTGCCTTTATATGGGAAATCCATTGTGATAAAAATTAATTATTACCTAAATAATAGATTGATTATATCATATCAACATGAATCTGAAAATGATAAATTATAAAAGTGATCAATCTTATTTTCTCTTTTTAGGAGTAATTAAAATTCATTTACTTCAGTCTATTCCACAATTTTTATTTTATTTTTCTACTAACAATAAGCTATATTTAAAAACATACTGTTACAAATATTATATCATTATTTTATCACAGGGAAATATGAAAATTTTATTATAAAAGTGCAGGAATTAAAAATAATTAAATAAAAATTTAAACTGAACGAAAGATTCTTTAATAATAGAAATCATAAATGTTATTTAAGATAACCTATATCTATATATTATTTAGGAATGGATATTTAATGCTAAGAATGTTTCTGACAACATTTAACTGATAAATGATATAAAATTGCTCTTTAAAAATCATAAATAGCTTTTATATTTCTTGAAGTTTGATTGCTGAAAAATATTTTATAACAAATTATTTTGTAGTATATAGAAAAAAAGGATTATAATTTAATATGTCTGAAGTTACCCCCATAACACAATATTTAATATAAACTGAAATGTTTGTTTTTAAAAAGAAAAAAAAGACGAATACTTGTTTATTGTAAAACCTCCTAAAGAATTTACAAATCTTATTAACAGCCTTATAATATGCAGAAATTTAGACACGATTACAAATTCAATAATTCATATTTTAATGCAATACAATAATATAATCGTTATCATTCTTGATTTGTTAATTATTACAAATTTAAGGAGTCTGAAATAAATACAATGTTCTTAGAATTGATTCCAAAATAATGTTAGATATTATACTTTGCAGATATGGTTGACTATAGTTTCCAAAATAAAAATCTTGGATATTATGTTTTTTCAGAGAAGTGAGACCCTTAGATTAATTAAATCAAAGATATCATGGTTGAGCGACATTCTTAAACTTAAAATAGGAGTAATTTTATAACTCATTTAATGTGTGCTGACATTACAGCTTATTTCTGAGCAAAGGAATAGTGGAATATGTTCATACAGTTAACCATAGTAGATTGAAACATCTAATACATTAAGGCAGTAATAAATTTATTGATAACTCAACATCAACTCAAGCTTTACATATAATATTCCATAATTATATACTATAATTTGTAAACAAAAAAATCAATTCATTATATGCTTCCTAACTTTATCAACATTGTGATTTGAGAGCTAAGTCTTTCAAAAATTAATAACTAACAAACAGAGATTGAAAAAATCTATTTATTTTTTAAATTTCAACACTTGATTTAATCTCATGTAGATAATGATTAGAATAATGTATGACAAGAAATAATTTAAGGAATTTGATATTTGGAAGCCAGGAAGGAATAGCACAAAAACTCATAATTTAATGCATTGAACAGAAACTGTTTGCTAGTTCTCTTTGATCTTGTTTACTTGTTTTAAATCATTTTTATTCTAGTACATATGTTATTTATAATTTAATAGTTTAAATAGAAAAATCAAAGAGAATGTTAATAAGTTTAATAAATACCTGATATTTCTACTGCATGCAGATGTGCTTTCTGAAATTATATGCAAGGTTAGCCAACAGAAGAGATTTATAACAATACCTAATTATTAACTTCTTTATTTTGCAAATCAAAAAATTCATATTAATAAATATATTTTAAATTGTAAAATTATTTACAAATTAATCTTTGCTATGCATCATTATATAATATAAATTATGTTTATATCATTAACCAATGGTGAATATACAGTGTTCTCAAAACATAGAAACTTTTCTATGTTAATAAGTTAATTATGAACTATCTTGATTAGTTTAGCTCTTTTTGTTTATATACATTTACTTTTAGTAATATTATTTTCCTGTTTAATTTATTGTAAATAGAGTGTGATTATTCTCTCTGAACCTTATCATAAATGACCTTAATTGAGGAAAATTGTAATATTTCTCAATAAAAAAAATTATTAATCATTCTTTAATCTGCAGGCACTGGTTAAACCTGTAGAACTAGGTCTCATCTACACCCAAAAAACCTCAAAGAAATTATTTTACAATGAAAAAAGAATATAACACGATAACTAACTTATAAAATTAGAGATGATTAAAATAAAATTGTAAATTAAAAAATAACATCGTTTTCCCAATCAGCTAAAGTATTCTCAATTGACTGAAAATCTCTATACAAAGACAAGTGTTTATTTTGGCAAGATTTTACAGAGTTCTGAATTAAAATTTAGAGTCATAAACCATGCTTTTTCATTTCCGATTTCTTGTTAAATTAGGAATATCTTCGTCTTCTGGAATGAAAGCTGGCAACGAAAAGCAGATCAAGGATGAGAAATGCGCGCCAATCTCCTCCACACTATCTTTAAAGTATTTAGATTAGAAAAAAAAAAATAGAAGTAGAAACGGTTCCGGTAGAATTGCAAGTGAAATTATTATTCATATTTTCTACCAACATTGCATGTACTTAAAAAAATTCCCTCCATTTCACGCATATGCGCAAAAATAAATAAATGACGGGCCATAAATAAAAGACATGTCCAATCGAATTAAATTAGTCAGGTAAAAATATGGATGCGAGTTGCTGTTTCGTCTACATCTGAAAATATAAAGCAATTATAAAATAAAAAGCAATACCGCGGTTTTTATCAAGTAATCTTTTTTAACTTATATACGTTTTTTTTTTAGAATCAATGAGAGTTTTATTTCCATAATGTTTAACTTTTAATTTTTTTATAAAGGGATCATTCGAGTTTATCGTTTACTATTTTCATTATAAATTTCTTACAAGCGGTTCTCACATTTCCAAGTTTTTAACTGATGTCTTGTAAGGTGACTCATCCGTGATCTAGATGAAATTGTTATAGTTTATAAGTAGTGTCGTCAAGAGTTAAAACAGTTTAGTGGTGAATGCTATCAAACTAAGATATATTAAAAATGGAGCAAAATATGTCAATGGATTTGTGGGAACACGGTAGCATTAAACACTATTTTTTTTTTTTTTTTAAATGAGCACCAAAAGAAATCAAGGAGACAAATACCTAAAATATTTGTTATATAAATTAAATGTTACCTTACAATGCCCTCCTTTAAACGAGTCTTTGACATTTCGCTTTCGTAATATTTTCCTTTACATGTTATCTCCTTGGTACAAGTAGTTCTGATATAGGAAACTGAGCCACATCTAACCATTTCTTCCAAGATTCGAACGTAAACGGTCACTAATGAGTATTTGAACGAAAATCTTGAGATAACAAAAATATTCGGACAAGCTGGCCAACGAACGAAGCCGACAGTTGACGCCTTGTGAAAGGGTTCGTGATAGGGCGGTCGTGCTTTGGCTTGGCCAACCCCTTGATGAAGCATCAACCGAAGCTGATCTTCCTTCTTTGCTGAGGAAGAATGTCTTCGCTCAAGAACAAGAAGATCCTGAGAATTATAACTGTTCAGTCTTCTTTATTATTTGCTGTGCGTGGGGCATGACTTTATGAGGGCAAGACTTCAAACGAAGCGCTGGATTTTTAAGCTCATCGACAGCATTAATTTCCACATTAGAAATCCTTCAAAACGTTCCTAAATTCATTAACAGAAATTATGGATGGAATTTAGAGTTTTCTTTTATTCTGCTCGATTGAATAGTCGATGGCTAAGGCGTTTCCATCGGCTTTGGGGTTCGATGAATCCGCTGGATGTTAATCACAGTGTTGTTATTTCTCAATTTACTATACATATCTATAACAACTTATTAACAAATTATTCTGGAAAACTATATAAAACAATTGTATAATATTTATGTGGTCCTTGAAGTCCCGAAAGAAAACAATAATACTTTCGGAGATATTTTTAAAATATTTTTTTCGTGACACTTGCTTAAATTTAGCAGCTGAAATAGAAGAGTGATCATTTAAAATATATATATATATATATATATATATATATATATATATATATATATATATATATATATATATATATATATATATATATATATATATATATTGTGAATGTATAAGTACTTAGACCAGATTAATAACAGAAACAAATATAGACCAATGACAAAAAAACATTTTTTTCATCGCGGAGAAGTGGCATCAGTCCGAAAGATCTTTTCCCTCGCGGATTCGCCCAGTGGCTGAAATCCACCAGATGTTTCATAAAATCAGTATATATAGCTGTTCATCATTGGTGGATTTAATCAATTGATAGAATCCATCAACGGAATCAGCACTTTGTTCAGGAATTTTCTCTTGAAAGAACAGTCTAGAAAGACAATGACACGAAAAAAATAAACTTATTAATCATACCCATAAGTGTAATAGCAGATTACTCCGAAAAAAAAAAATAAATTTTACTCTCTCTTGAAGAAAAATTATTCAGGATGAATCTTTAAACAGAGAAAATCCTCTATGATATAATGTTGACTTCGTAGAAAAACAATTCGGATGGTTTGATAGAATTTATTTTATCGTTGCATTCAATTAAGATATCTCCATTATTTCAAATTTTAACACCTTAGCAATATAATAATAATAATGCTTTATTTATTCTGGCACTAGTCTCTTTAGAATAATACAGAAAGACAAAAATGTGCGTAAGAAGCCTCAGACATACAGAAGCAAGAATATAGTATAATTAAATAGTCAAAATAAAAAAAATAATAAAAGAAATTATAAGTTACTTTCTAATTTAAATCAGTTAATAGTAAAGAATAAAAAATTGAATATAAACATGAAGTAAAAATAATGAAGAATGATCTAATAATGTATAT
Organism: Nezara viridula; assembly: GCA_928085145.1. NCBI lineage: Eukaryota > Metazoa > Arthropoda > Insecta > Hemiptera > Pentatomidae > Nezara > Nezara viridula. The sequence goes on from OV725080.1 coordinate 26,380,489, forward strand.
ACATATTTATAGTAGTATATGTTTACAATTTTATGAGGACTGGATGGATTAGAAATGATTAAACAGGTATGGTAGGAAGAGTTTTGGATTGACCGATGTGGGGAGGGATGGAGTTCCATAGGGATGAGGATATTATATACATATACAATATATATACATATATAATGGTTGATCTGCTATTGTAAATTTTTTGAGGAGAATATGCATTGTATTAAAATATCAAAGTAAAACATGGTTTACATAGTCACATAAATTATAGGCTCTATTAACAAATCTAAACATCCAATGGAAAAGTTTTCCAAAAGGATGTTATATAATATATTTTCTAAGTTGAATCTTCTTTAGCGAATAAAAAAGTTATTAACTTTAATAATTGTTGTAGAATAGAGAAAGTGAAAACGTAGTAACTTAATATTTACAATAAAAGATTCTAGATGCAGTTCCTCATTCAACTATTAGCATTGTGAGGAGGCATTAATTCTTATTTATGACATGTGTCAAAGCATATTTCATATAACGTATTAAGCTTTAAAAAGGATTTGACGTTACATAAGGATTGGTAAGAATTATATAATATTTCAAAACCTACTTCAACTATGTTCTTTTAGAACCCATCATAAAAAAATATATTTATATACAGTTTAATAATTCATCTGCAGTCTCTGAAGAGATTGCAGTGATAAGCGTGAGAGTATGTAAATGCAAATAATAGGCATCAGGTCATACGGGATAAGGTATTTTTATGAAATTAGCGCTGCTTCGAGGAGGGTTAGTGTGGGTGGCCGGCAGTGCTGACTTTTACTCCAAGGTTAAATTTACGCAACAGGATCCTTATCCAGATCTCTATGCCTTCTACAGCTAGCAATCTCTACCAGAGGGCATCGTTTCCTCCAGCTGCACTCATATGCCTAAGGTATATGTAAATATACTGACGAACTGGCACGATTCTGTTCTACAAACACACGATCACATGGGAGTTTCAGCATTGGCGTGAGGAAAGCTCCCAAACTTTGCGCTAATTCCATCCCAAGAATCCATCAATTGATTAGAACCAACAATCGTTAAACAGCGATTTAAACTGAGTTTAGGAACGGTCTCCTGGATTCCAGTGTATAGTTATCACTAATGGAAAGTTACATATGAAAAATAAAATATATATAAGGAAACATTTACTAACTGAATTTTTGAATTTCAATACAGGAAGTAAATACCTATTCCTATGATAAATATTATTACAAGGAAATATATACAGATTTCAACAGAAAAATTATTTTTTTCAAAAACTTTATTAGAAAATAAAATGTATATCTATATAGAGTAAAACAAAAAAGAAATTACTCAAAATGTCCCTCTTTTGTCTTGACACAGGCATTTAATCTCCGTGACCAGTCATCAATAGCAGCACTTCTTGAGGAAAGCGCTCAACTAGCTCGTACCAGAGATTGTTTGAGGCTTTCCAAGTTAGGGTGTGTTCTGTGGCATGCTCTCCAGTTCGGATAAAAACCGATAATCTAGTGAGTTGAGATCTGGGCTTCCTGAGTGCCAATCCGAGGCAGGAATGAGCTCTGGAATGTTCTTTTGCAGCCATTGCTGAGTTGGCCTGACTTTGTGAGCTGGAGTGGGATCCTGCTGGAAAACCCAATGACTTCCAGAAAACAGAGTATCATTTATGGGCTTGACACAGCAAGATCCAAAATATCGTCCTGATAATTTTTAACGACTGTTTTAATTCCGTTTTCTCAAAAATGGAGCTTTGTGGTGCCATCAAAGCAAACTCTTCACCAAACCATCACTGAGGAAGGGTGATGACTTGTTGGGCTTCTTTAGAGTTGTGTGCGTACATGATCATTTTGGCGATTACATTTTTCTTCAATTGTAAAAATCTTCTCAATTATATATCTATATCTATTTATAGTGCGGTACACGGACATACGGCTGATATCCAGAGGTTTCAAAGTGATCTCTGATCTACATTTTCCAACTTTAAGTAAGGCAATCACAGCTATTCGGTTTTCTTTATCTCACCATGTTAACTGAGCGAAAGAAAAATACAAACTAATAGGGATTATTATCCGGACATGTAAAGAAAATGTCCTGATCGAGGTAAGGATTACCTAAATAATACCCAAGAATGTAAACAAAGTTCAACTTTTGTTACAGTATTTATGCAAGAACTAGGTAGATAGAAGTAAACTGGATATAAATCTTGTTGTTCTACGCAGTGCCACCGGCCTTAGGCATTCCGCATCCCCAGGCAATGACGCCATCTACCCCCCTATCAAAATTAAATGTATTTCTTAAGTTGTTTTACTTGTATTTTATTTCATTCAACATTTCTCTAATACAGTAACGTTATTGATAGGCTGAAAGCAATTATTTTAATACGTTTTATAATTTTTTTTTATTTCTTACAAATGACGAGCGTTCTGAATATCGGCATGCGCTCGGGACAAATGCTCCACCCTAAGACCGACGTTGGTTCTACATATCGTGTAATTGTGAATATTTATGCACTCATTTTACGATTTTTATTGAACGACTTTTCAACCCAAGCCTTTGGCTCATAATCAGAACATGTTACCAGCACTGATGGTGACTCACAAGTTTGGGTTGAAATAAAAATCTTAAAATGACTGCTTCCTGATTGTTTATCACCCATGTACATAAATCTGTGAAGTAAACTGAGAAATAACAACACAGAGCTTATAATGAGGTTCCATCGACCCCAAAAGCTGTTCGAACCACTAAATTATTTGTAATTCAATCGATGAATAAAGGAATGTGCTTAATTTCATTTATGGAACCACCCATAAGTGTATTTACAGTCTGATGACTTCTATCTATATCTGAATTCAGCGGTGAGTTTAGGGCTTGCCTACAGGGCCATGGAAAGATAGGGAGGACCCTGTGGATAATTCACCCATTTAAATCCTTTTGTAAAGTATGTAAAAAAAAAATTATTATAACATTTATGTAAAGATATTATATAATTATTATATAACATATGTAATGTATTTTATATTCTATTTTACTGTAAACTTATTAGTTAAAAAATTAAATATTGTAGGCCAGGCTGAGCCTCTGGGCTTTAACCCCTTTCCTGAGGCCTACTTGCCCTTAGTCTTCAGAGAGGGATGAGGGAGGCATTAAGTGTTTACTCCCAACTTAACTTAAAATAAATTAAAGCGTTAATATAAGTTCAGTTAAAATCACAAAATTGTATAAAACTTATGAGAACCATTTTTTCTAAAGTATTTTTATATTTTAACTGAAACGTGAAGATAGTGATTATGTCTTTAAATAAGCTTTAAAATGTTATTTAAAAATTATGTGATTTTCTTGCTTCTAAAAAAAGTACACTACTTCCATCCTTTAATAATAATAATACTTTATTTAATCTGGGATGAGTCCCTTTATAATAATACAAAAGTAAAAAATATGGTCTAAGGAGCCTCAGAAATACACAAACAATAATCACCAAGTAAATAAACAGTCATAATAAAAAAGTATCAGTTACTTTCTGACTTTAATCAATTAATAACAAAATAAAGAAAAAAATGATAAAACATAAGTAAAAATAATTAAGAATGATCTGATAATTTATATACATACTTACAGTGATATATATTTACAATTTTATGGGGATTAAATGGATAAAAATGGTTAAACTGGCAGGATTTAAATATAGGTAGGGTATAGGAGGGACTAGACAGGAAGAGATGGAGTTCCACAGGGATGAGCATCGGATAATGCACGATCTGTTGAAAGCAACGTTTTATATCTTGTACACATATTTAGCCAGCAAATTATTTACATTATACAAACAGAAATGTTACCTCCCTCTCCCCTCCCTCTATGTTCACATATCTTTTGCTATCTGAAAAAGTACAACCGGGAAATCCTCCCCCAACCCTTTCACTTACCTATTAATTGTGTCAGTACTTGAAAGCCTTCAGTGCTAGAACCATGGTTAATAAGAGAAAATACTACAAATTTTTATAAATAGATTATATACATTATTTTTAGTTTGTATTACTTTTTACATGTTTCATTTTTAATATTGTGTATTGTAATAATAGTTAAGATTCATGTACCATCAATCTCTACAGTTTATTATTTACCATTATCAATTGTATAATATTATATCTCTGATTGTATTTTAAATTTTTCAGCCCTGATGATGATTCTCATATTTGGGTTGAAAGGTCGGCACAAATAAAAAAAAATTATAATGACTGCATCCTGAATATTTATCACCCGTCATTGAATTTAATTATATACACTTAATTATTTTTTACTGTGATTTGTTTTCAACAGAAACAAAGTGGAATGAATAAATAAATATTGTGTTTTGTATTTTTTCAAAATAATTAAAACTGGCCTTGGGATTGCTCCCTCCAATAATATACTGAGTGAGTATGGAAAATGTTGGGAATTTTCAGTTGAGGTGTGTAGTCATTGCCTTCTTTAGACATGGAATTGTTTGGTGTTTTGAAACTGATAAGTTTTTTGTGTCATAAGAGGTGAATTGAGGTAACAAACTTAAATTTACTATTTTGTAAAAAATTGTTTCATCAAGAATGGAGCATGTGTCTTTATGTTCATGCACAAATCTAATCTTTAACATATAGAACCTTCCGTTCACAATCATGCTTTTATTGAAGGGAGTTTGTCAACTGTTCTACATATTTGTATAGCCTATCTTTACAAGTATTACACCTGTAAGCCTCCCCAATTAAGAGAGTAATGGTCTAACTTCCTGCAGGGGACCAGCCTTATTGGGAAGTAGGGCCGGGATTTGATCCTATGATCTTCGCTTTACTAGTATATAAAAATATATTCCTAAAAATATTTCACATGTTGGATTTGGTTCATCTTAGCTTTCACTGTTTTATCTTCCATGAAAGTATTAGGATTAATATACGATACATTACAATATCCGCAGCTTCTATCCGAAACTACTTGACGGATGGTTTTGAAATTTTATACCAAAGTTAGAGGCCATCCGAGGATGATCAGACTAACTCGACATTAACTAACCACTCTGCTATACCGGCTCCTGTTCTTCATATCATGAGTGGTAAATAGTCAGGATGCAGTCAATTAAAAAAAAAAGAGTAAATTTTTTAATTAAAAAATAATCTTAAAAAATGACTGAATCCTCACTATCTATCACACGCAATACTTTTAGAGATTTCTTTTTCTTTTTTAATTTTTCCTTGACACGTGGTTAAATTTTAGCTGAAATACATGAATTATAATTTAAAAAGATAATCGGTTAAGTATTTTTTTTTTTAATTTCTTTATTGAGTATTATAACAATCTGTCTGTTCGACATTGGTTATAGTGAGGTAGGATGACATTCACACCATATGTACAAAAAAATAAAATAAATAGAACAAAATAATAATCAAAAGTATATACAATAGACAGTAAAATAAAATAACCTAAAAAATAAGAAAATTAAAACTAAGGAAAAAAAAAAAAAAAAAATAACATGCATACCTATATACAATCAGGCGAGGGAACTCCAGGAGAACCCTGCGCTACTCTTCCAACCGCGTCACTGGTACTAAAGCCAGCGGAGATTGGTCGAGAGCACTTTAGCCACATACACACATGTCTTGAGTGAAGAATCTGGCCATTGCCAGAACTCCAATTTATACAATCAAAAGGTCGCGAGGCCACTGCCGTTTCAACCTTCTTGGAGGATTATAGGGATGGGAGATGCTTGATAGGGATTGTGCAAGAGGATTTGGGTGGTAAGTAAGGTTCTGGTGAAATTTGGAGAACTTTTCTGGGATAAGGTCTAGGACAAATGGGATGTTAAGGTCATGATGTAGGGTTTTGTTGGATACATAGAAAGGAGCATCGACTATTGTTCGAAGGACTTTAGACTGGAAGGATTGGATGCGCTTGATGTTAGAAAATTTTGCTGATCCCCACAGTTCTAGTCCGTAAGTCCAAATAGGTTTCAGTATTGTCTTGTAGATCAGTAGCTTGTTTTCAATGGAAAGTTTAGATTTTCTGCTTAGTAGTCGGTATAGTTGGCCGTATCGTCGGTTGAGTTCTTGTCTTTTGAGTCTAGTATGCGGGTTCCAAGTTAGTCTTCGGTCTAAATGAAAGCCAAGATACCGAACTGTGTCTGAATAAGGAAGCTGGATGGAATTAAAGAGTACTGGTGGACAGGAATTGCGTCGGAGTGTAAAAGTAATGTGTTGGCATTTAGATTCATTAACTTTAATGCGCCAGTTATTACACCAGTGCTCAATCAAGGTGAGATGACTTTGGAGATTTAAGGATGCTATTTCGGGATCAGAGTTGGATGATAAGATTGCGGTGTCGTCAGCGAATGTTGCAAGAAAAGTATCGGGATGAACAGGGATGTCAGCAGTAAAGAGGATGTAAAGCACGGGACCCAAGACGCTGCCTTGGGGAACACCGGCTTTAACGGAGTAGATATTGGAAAATTCTGTTCCACAGCGAACTCGAAAGGAGCGGTCAGAGAGGTAGGATCGGAGGACTAGGTACAAGGACTGAGGTAAATGGATTTTAAGCTTGGAGAGCAGTCCGGAGTGCCATACCCGGTCAAATGCCTGTGCAATGTCCAGAAAGGCACCCGAACAGTATTCCTTGTTTTCTAGGGCTGAGGAAATATGATCAACGACTCGGAGTCCTTGTTGAACAGTAGAATGTTGAGAGCGAAAACCAAACTGATGGGAAGGGATATTTTGGGATTCTATAATGGGTAGGATTCGTTTCAAAAGGATCTTTTCAAAAATTTTTGAAAGGATTGGGAGTAGGCTGATTGGTCTATAGGATGTTGAGCTATTGAGAGGTTTTCCTGGTTTTGGGAAAAGGATAATAGTGGAGTGTTTCCATAACAGAGGGAAGTGGGTGGTGCGTAGGATACAATTGTAGATATATGTAAGGAATATGACTGCTTTGGATGGAAGTTGTCGAAGGATTTGAGGTGTAAGGAGATCATGTCCAGGAGCTTTACGGAGGATTAGTTTTTTTAATTGAAATTTTACTTCGGAAGGATGAATAGCTTTTGGGGGCAAGGAAAGTGGGATTGGTGATGTAAGGAGTTCTTCTACTGTTACGGTGTGGGCAGGATGGGATTCCGGATGTGAAATAAATGTATTGGATAGGTGAATGGCGAACTCCTCAGCTTTATCTTCATAAGTAAAGTAAGTATTTAAGGTTAAGTATTTAAGTAGAAAAAATGTTTCTCTTTGAGGAGGAAGAGTGCTTTTTAAATTTGTGCTCAGTCGAAAGCCCTTCCATCTTGAATCTACAAGGCAAAGCAATAGCTGGTTTTGAATGACCAGAGGAGAATTTTATGCATTCATATACCACTTGAAAAGTTTTTTAAGCAGTAGTCCAGAAAATCGTTCTGAATCAATACATTAAGACAAACAACAAAAAATATTTATAAAGCATAATTCATAATTATATATTGGATTAATCATATATTAAATTGATTTTTTTTTTATTAGTCTTAATCAATAAAGAAAAGGCCTAGGGAGAAATAAACAAACTTATAATAAATCATATAAATCTATAACAAACTAACTTATGGGCAAAATAGAAAAATAATAATCTATTGATAATTATTTAGTTAGAAAAATACTCTTGTTGAATTTTACTATCTCTCGATTTTTTATTTAAAATACTTTTTTTTATCTGTCTTCTTTTAGGCCACAGTAAGTTTAACTTCACTTACTAAAATAAAAATCTGGTGCACTGAGCACAGCAAATATTTCCTGTTTATGACTATATGTTTTCTTTATTTAAGTGCCACAAAATATTTTTTCGTCTGACAAAAGCGATACTTTAATCAATGGTATATACATGAATATCAATTTTTATATTGCTGTAATCTATACAATTAAATATTTAAAAAAACTAACACCAGCATTTATGGAAACTGCACATATATACACTATTATCTGAGCCCCTGATACTTTTGGAAGTATAATCTGACCTTTCAGCCAAGCTCGGGTTTCTCTGGTTCTACTACAATCCCTTATTTTTCCTCTATTTAATTATCAAATTCTTTCATAGTTTATATTTAACCATTTTTTATTCCAGGTTATAATTTGAATTGGTTAATTATCTCAAATAAGTAAAATGAGGGATACTTTATATATAGAGGAAGTATAAAAATTTGTTTTTCAAGCCCTGTGAGGATAAAACCTACCTTAAGTTAAAAATCATTTAAAAATGCATTGATCTATTCAGTTCAATCAAAATCATAAGAACCGTTTTCAAAAAAATTGCAAAAATATACAAAAAAAATTATATATAGAGATAATTCCAGTTAGCTGATTTGGACAGAAACATTCCTGTAATATCTGACATATAGGAACCTTAAATACCAAATTTCTGTTTTGTTCCACTTTTCATTTTTGAGCTAGACTCTTCACATACAAACACACATTTTTCGAGAATTGGTTATTTGGAGTCAGAGGGCATCAAATCATGTAATTCCGTTGAAAACTAGAATTAGAATATTATAACAATCATACTTTCTCTAACTATAAATTTCATATATAGATAAGTGAAAGTAAAAAGGATGTACGGTAATTCAGACTATCTAAGAATGATTTTCATCTTGGTTTCCTCAAAATATTTCTACATTTTATATTGATATATATATCTAAAACTAAACTTTTTCCTAATAGTTTTCACAAATTATGGCCAATTACCTTCTTAAAGTAATGATGTGGTTTGAAAAAAAATTAAATGAAGTAAATATTACATCATAAAAAAAAAACAGTTTTTCAAATATTTTATTTAATTATAACTTTAAGAAATAAATAACTTTTATTCTGCTGTTCAGGATTTGTCTACAATAAATTAATAACACTTTTTTTCTTCACATTTTGGTAATATCGTGGCATAGTTTTATTGTCAAATTTTATATTTGTTACTGCTGCTCACAAAGTAGAAGAGAGCTTATTTGGTTTATATTTTTCATTATTCAATAAACATTAATTCCAATAAGTCCATGGTTTAAATCTATTCACTTTAATAATATTAGAAAAAAAAATAAGGAAAATAATAGAAATTTAATCACAGTACATCAAATGTTATAACACAATAGATAACATTTCATTTGTTTCTATTAAATAATCTAATTGCATCGTTTAACTTATAAACTAATGGTTCAACTAAATTTGCAATCTTAATTACTTAAATATAAAAATGAAAAATAAAAGCTAATACTAATTAATATGCTTCGATGTTTTATACAAAAGGAAATTCTTATGAAAAAGAGTATGCAATCAATCAAAATAAATATATTGTGCAAAACTTAAGTTGATACCAACACAATTATTCCATGATATTTGCTATACAAGGCATTATTTTTTGTTAATAATTGTAAGTAAAAATAGCTTTACTAAAATATACATATTTTCAAAATATGTAAATAAAATTAAACTGGCAGAAAAATATATTACATAAAATAAAATCATTCGATAAGATATTTTTAATTTATTAACTTATTGTACATATGTCTAATTATCAGACTTATTATTCATGACTAATAAATATAAATTAATAAATAAACTGTTATATTCTAATTTTAACATGCTATTCTAAAAGTAATTTATTTTTGAAGAAGGGAAAGCTAATATAAAACTATGTTTTAATTCATTCCTTATTTTGGCAATTAAACTGCATTCTAACGCAGCTGGGAACAGATTTCATAAAATAATTAGCTTAAAATATATTATATACTTTTTCTCTAACTTTAGAAATGCAGCATTTAATTGATTTATCAACTGATTTCAGAAAAAATTCTGATATGATAAATTTGGGAGTCTAAAAATATAACTATTATTTTATATAATTTATCAGCACAGTTTTGTAAAAAAAATTAATTATAATTTAAATTAAAAGGCAGAAAAAAATAAATATTCCTAAATAACTGAGTAACTGAGAAGCCACAAATGAATTTTTCAACATATTTCTTTAATCAAAAATTACTTTAATAATAATAATTAAACACAATTTGTAAAACAGCTATAAATTTTATTCAATTATATATCTAAAATGAGATGATTAAAACCAAATAATTTATCTATGAAGTAACAAATTTTAAATATAATTAACCTTCAACTTTCCCTTCCATACATGCCAATCAAACATCTTCATCTGCTGTAGTATTAGTTTTATAGCAGATTTTCATCATAATTTTGCGATGAAACATTTTTCTTAAAGAAAGAACACTTAGTATTCTTTCTATTAAGATAAATTTACTGAAATAAAAATAATTACTAAATAAAATACAAACTCCATACGCATCAACAGAATACTTCACTATCCTCACCGACTTAACAAAAATTATAAAAAATATTTAACAAAATACATTTACATATATACACAAGGTGCATTCATTAGTGCACATTAAATGACATATATACAAAACAATAATTACAAAAAAATATTAAATTAATCATGACTATTTCAAATAATTTCCTCTCCAGGAACTCTTGTGTATGTACAATTATTATTACATATTGCGCATTTAACAACATTACTCAACTTTCAATCTTTTACTAAACTCCTCTTGTTGTTTCTCCATCCATTCTTTTTTTGCTCTCATCCTCTTCAATTGACCATCCCTATAAAAAACAAAAATTCTCATTATTTATCATATTACAAAATAAGTTCAATCTTACAAATTATTATGTTTTTATTTTTTAGAATCTTTTCTCTTCATTTCAAACTTGTTTCTAAAATTTTTCATATTAGACTGAGACAGAAAATAAATAAGTCCCTAGTGTGAATCGACAGCAGAAGTTCAGGCAATTCAACAGCTTGGAACTATTAGTTAAGAAAAAAACAATTTTAATACCAACAACGAAGTATGGCTGTACGAGGGTGAAAGAAAAACAGTAAGGTTACTATTTCTTATGCGTATTTAGTGATTAATGTTACACACAAACCATACCTGCATTCCTCAATGTGACCACTTTACATTGATTTACACATTTTTCAAACTAGTTGGGAACATTTTTTTTTTTACCCCGTGGGTACCCCTCGTATGATACACCTGCATACTTCTTTGATGTAAGACGTGATCATATAATCACAGGAAAATCAAAAGGCAAAGTTCTGAAGAATTGATAATTTTAGAATACAAACAACGCAAATGTAATCAAGTATGGACAGGTCTAATAAAAGAAATAAATTAATCTCATTCAACCATGAGATAAAAAGAAAAGGTTACTGTTGTTATAACAGGAGGTCACAAGTACAAGATGATGTGATTAGCTGACAGGCGAAGCTTAGGTCCTTGAACAGTGGCATTGCGTCATTAAAATAAGTCATGCGAAAAATTTGAAACTTTTTGTAAAACAAAAGATTGGCATTTCATTGCGGTCAATTTTTGACATATGATAAATTCAACTTTTCAAAAACTTACCACATCAGGTCTACGAGGCCTCCCTGTTTGGCTATTACTCCCTTTACTCTGTTAGCAAAATCAATCGCCGTTTCGCCTTCCTCTTGTGTCATAGGTGGAAGATACCAAACTTCAGCAACTATTGCCCAAGATGTCATCATCAAATAAAGATATTGCATCATGGAGTATCGACTGCTGTTCCAAAAAGCATCACCAAATTTTGGATCATACTATAAAAAAAAGAAAGAAAATCATTACTAAAAATAGATAATTATAGAAAGCAAAATTTTGGATTTATTACATTGGAACATAGTAAATATAAAATTCATGATTAAGATTAAAAAAACAAAACACGATGACTTCTCATGATAACCTTGTAACTGATTATTTTGCTTAGTTTTTTTTAACTAAATGAAAGCCTCTGAGAATAGAAAATTCATTACTAAATTAGTTTAAAATCAATTTTCATGTCACAGAGCTACTAGATAAGAGATTTAAATGAAAATTGAAAGCAAAAGATAATAAATTACAGAAAAAATGTAATCAAGAGTTTATGAAATGAGGAAATCATTACATTAAAAAATAGTGTTATCTATACACATAGTGAATCAAATTCAACAGTTGTTTACATAAGTTAATTTTATGAACACTAGGACCCTACATAATGTTATGATTAAAAAATATAGTAAACTTTCTACTTATTAACTTGTTGGAGTGAAGTTGTTGGAGTGTTACATATACTCGTAGTGAATAAACTGATAGTTATTTAGATAATTTAAAGTAATATGCCCTGCTTAACTGGCTCTTATTTGTGCCAACGTTTCTGCTTAAGTTTTAGCCCTTCATCAAGGCTGAGGAAAGACAAGATAACTACCACAAAAAAATCTGGTGCGCATATCACACAACTTTCGCTTACCACCCTCTTCTTAGCAGAAATAAGTATTTTCAGGCAAAGGGGAAGTGAAAGTAAAAATTATAGATGCTATATTTACATTTCATTGTGGGTATTTTTATTTGTTTAAATACCCTTATATAGACAAATTTTAATTTTTATATCGCTGTATGCTATACAATTAAATATTAAATAATACCAACGATAGCATTTATGAAAACCGCATGTGTATATGTACATAATATTGTTGGAGTCCGTATTATATTAAGCTCATGTTACATATGGTAGCCTGTTGTTGAACTCTTTCGAGCGAGCTCGGACCCCCTCATATTCCTTTGGTTCGTCCATTATTATTATCTGTTACAATCTCTTACACCTCCTTTAGTTAATTATCAAATTCTTTCATATTTTATATCCAACTATTTTTTGTATCAAAGATTAGTGTAAAATGGTTAATTGTTTCAAATAAAAAAAAATTAAAGGTACTTTAGAAGAAGCTAGTATTGAAAATTAGCCATTTAAGCCCTGTTGGAGAACATCCATGAGAATAAAACCTACATTTTATTAAAAACTGCTTAATAATACACTGATATACTAAATTTAATCAAAATCATTAGAGCCGTTTTTGAGAAAATCGTAAAAATGTGTTAAATCAATTATATGAAGTACCACTTCCGGTTAACCGATTTTGACGAAAACGTTGCTATAACATCCAAGGATTATAAAAACCTCAAATATGCAATTTCAGTTTCGTACGGCTTTTCGTTTTTGAGCTAGGCTGTTCACATATATACATAAACACAGACCGTTTTGCGGGAATTGGTTATTTGGACTCAGGGAACCTCAAAACGTGTATTTCCGTTGAAAACTCAGATTCAAAACTTTTCACAATCGCAATACTTACCCTTACCTTACTATATATTACATATATAGAGAAGTGAAAGTAAAAATTAAAAACCATTATAAAAACAAAAAATTAGGCTATGCTAAGATAAATTAAAATATATAAGTATTGTATATAATGGTAAAGCATGAAAATATAAGTAAAATATTAGATTAAATTAAAATTTAAAAAAATGTACTTATTATTATAGGTTATTTATATTTATATGCTTTACCCTTACATAAAATATTTATATACTTTAATTTATCTTATACAACATAATTTTTTATTATTATATGAACAGATAACACTTATTTAATTTACATCTCTTCTCATAATATTTAGTCTATCCTCAGCCTTGATGAAGGCCTTAAACTCAGGCTAAAATGGCATAAATTAAAAAAAAAAGTATTTATTTTTATTTGTGTTTATCACTTTGACCGCGACATCTAACTTCTCAATGATATTTTTTAACTATTAGTTCTTCATTTCTTCATAAAGATTAAATTAAATTTTGACATAAAAAAAACAGATTTAAAGAACTTTAAAAATATAACGATAGATTTGAATAGATTTTAGTCATTTTACACTTTAATCAAAAACACATATACACAATTGCAGAACTTAGTAATTTACTGTTTAAAAAAAAATAAAATAAAAAAACAGGAAAAAAAAACAATGAAATGATAGTTGGGAAAAGAATATTATAATGAGGTCATGAGATAGGTTCCAAGCAGAGAACTTTCTTGCAACACAGTAAAGAAAATATTACTCAACTGTCAGTAAGAAAATATTGACACTACCTAAATAATGGGCAAGGTAAAAAACAGAAGGGTGCTAACTTGAAGGATTAACTACTCTCTCTTAAAAAAAAAAAAAATATTCTAAAATATAAATGATTTTCTTTTCAATTTACAACTATTTTTAGTAACACTTAATTATTAACAAGGCAAATATTATCTATTAAATTCCTAAATGTTTTATATATTAAAAAAAAAAATTTTTCATAATAGTGTAGAGATGATTGACCGTGATATAATATGAAGATGGAGTTGGTCGGGGGAGTGGTCAAGTAAATATTAAATTGTAAGAATATGATTTTTCAATCACATTCTTACAATTTAGTATTTATTTGATCCCAGCCCCCGATCAACTCCTTATTCGTTTTTCATAATAGTGAAGAAACGTTTACTAAAAAATACGGTTGGAAAGTTTGTTGGCACTTGCAATCAATAAGAAACACAAATATAAAAAAAGTATTTTATATTGTGCCATCATTTTAGTTTAAGTTTCAGGCCTTCAACAGGGCTGAGGAAATACAAGATAATAATAAAAAAGTTTCCTCAATAGTTTTCAACATTACGGTCATGCACAGGCGGATTCAAAGAGGGGCATTCAGATTGACGCTCTCCCTAAAATTGAAAAAATATAAATTTTTTTTTTCATTAGCTTATATTTGTTTCTGGAAGTGATTCTATTAAATCACAATATGTTTTTTATTTTGTAGTACTTCTACAACATGTGAAAAAAAAAAAACAAACATTCTTTAACTAAAAGCATTAGTTTGTTCTGTCTTACGGTCTGGTCTGTCTTTCACCACCTTTGTCGAGAACAGCCGTGAAACTCGGGCTGAAACCTCAGCATAAATATAATTGATTTACTTTATTTTGTTATTTGTTTGCCTGCAAACCCCAATAAACTTCTCTTCATTATATCAACAACAACCAATTATCACTCCATATTACAAAAATGTAAAACACTAAAAAAAAAATACTAAATCTTGGATTCACTACTGCTATCATGTAATAAGATAGAAAATTTTGTAAATTTATCAAGCTTTAATTTTTATTTGTTACTACTAATTCATTAACTGCTTCCACAAAGTAAAAATGTTTTTATGCTAAAACATTACATTTCCAATTATAATATAAAGATAAAGTGTTCTTTAATGAAAATATATAAAAATGCAAGACAAATAATTATATAAGAACAACTTACTTTTATTGCTACCGGATACACAACACTTCCAACTTCAAAACTACCTTTTTTAAATTGCATCACAGAAGTATTGTTTATACACGTTCCTTCAGGGAATATTAATATAGGTGGATTGTGTTCAACAGACACGTGTTCCTTAAGTCTGAAATAGAAATTTGTTTTTTTAAATAAATTAATTAAAGATTAATAAAACAGTTATTTTTCAAAGGAACACTAATTTCTTTGGGTGAAAAAAAAAAATCTTGGTCAATATTTTTTATTTTATAATAGAATGTCATAAAACGGTCAATGTTGAAAATTTTAAGAAATAAATAAATGGGATTTAGGATATACACAGTAACCCAGAAGTAAGAAAAGTAAATTAAAAATTTATTTTATGGAGTTTCAGCATTTACGCTGTAATCAGAGGTAAATTATTCAAGCATTAAGGTACAAAAGAGAAAGTTGTTTTTACTATAGCAAATTTTGAGCTATGAACTTACATTGATTAACAAGATAACAAATTCATGAACATTAAAAGGGTGAGGTGAAAATAAATATCTTACTATAGAGCAAAGTTAAAAGAAAGAAAGAAAAAAAAAGATAAACTATTATCTATTTGAATATTTCTGATAACTGGAATTTTTAAAAATGATTTTATTTAAACACTCTTATACTTTATTTATTACAGAGTAAAGTGAATAAAAATATATATATATTTTTATAAATGTTTTTGTGGATTAAGAAAATATAGAATTTTTTATCAGCATTTATAGAGGAGTCGGATTTTCACCATTAAATTATAACTATAACAATTTGAAACACTACTAATCAAATAACTTATAAATTATCAATTTTGAGAAGAGAAGATTTACTGATTAAAAACAAATACGTTCTTTCACCAAATGAACATCCTATCAAAGCCCTAAGGAGATCAAGAGATTTTGACAAGAGAATAGATAAAGACATCATATTTTTATCATAAAGAAATTTATTTTATTTTAAAAACCGCTTTTTTACAATAATTCAAAACAATAATAATAGTTTTGTTTTTTTCTAGAATCTACTTTCATTTTATTAAATCCAGCAAAAGGTGATAAAGATAAAAATATATTAATTAAAATTAATGTAGAATGAATGCCAGTAACCAGATGTTTTTTAAAAATACATCATTATATAAAAAAAGTACATTTTTACAATTATATTTTGAATGATAATTATCAACTTGTATAGTCTGGTTTAAACAAAAATAATGAGCCAATTAGTCAAGGCTGATTTATTTATGGTAGCTTAAGCTAAAAATAATTTACTTTCACTTCAAGATGAAGGTTCAAGTCAACATAACAATAAGTTGTTGTAATAAGCTCTTATACTTATTGCAATTACCTTCTTTTTAATAATAAATATTTTACTATTATTTCCTATAATTGTTATTGGACATATATATAAGGCATTGGTCAGATTCATGAATAAATAACACCAAGTTGTAAGATTACGTGTAAAAAAAAAAATTTGCGGTGGAAATCATAAAGAATAACTCAAAAGAATCAAAGTAATTTTCAATGAAAAAAAATATCATAAAGAGGTAAAAGAGGAAATGGGATTATATCTTTACAGATAGACATATCTGCAAAAGGTGCACACATATATTTTCATTATTGGTTGTACCTAGTTTGTATTAATACCTAAATAAGAGTGAATACATAAAATAACTTTCATTACAATACTTATTATTCAATGCTTTAGTACTTCATTAATTATTATCTATATAGAAGTTTCGGGATTTGTAAATAATCTACTAATAAACTAAGCAATCAATCCATCGTATTATTAAAAATATTATACTATGAAATTAAAATTTAGATCATTGAATCATTATTATAGAATTTGTTTTTAACCTATATTCAAGAGACTTTTAAAGTAATGCAAACACAATTGTATTTTAACAGATTAATTGTTTTGAAAAATAAATTTCATTCTTAGACCAGGCATAACGGCTTAAGGGGTCATTATAATTTCTCACAATGTAACTGCGGGCTGCACTTAAGATAAACGCACTATTAAAAACTGTAATAAAATATTATTTTAATATAAGAAGATTAAATATAATTAACTTTTGAGTTTTAATTAATGAGATATTTGGTTATTCTTACTTACATTAAAATTTCCACAATCTTTAAATAAAATTTGTCAGTAGTGGATATCTAATAAAACCTGGAGTTTATAGTCGTACTTTCAAATTATAAAAAAGACACTTTCAAATTTTCATTCATTTAGTATTCCTAGTATAAACAACAATGACAATATAAAATTTCAGATCTGTTTGGTGGTTTGGCAAGGCTTGATTTAGACCATAATTACAAATATTTTAATAACTATCAATTGACACAATATAGATGCCATACGCTTCGATTCTAAATTATTTCATGATGAGACTAAATATTAATTGAACTTAAGACTATTTGAGCATCAAATACAAACAGAAAATAAAAATAAATTGCTGCCATATAATAGTTAAGAAGATTAGCTTTTCCATTGACGGGAATATAGATTTAAAAATTTATAAAATAATAATTTAATGAACTAAGGATTTAATAGCATAATGCTGTTTTTATTTATGAAGTTCTATTTCATACTTTCGGTGACATTATAAGGTCTCTAAATAGTTATTAAATTTAGTAGAATGTTTTTTTTTTATATTTCATGTTATTCAACTCATTATTTATGGTCAGAAAAATGTACATACCTTGCAGCAACAGTTTCCCTATCTTTTACTTCAGACCTCTCGAACCAAATATGTGGTGAAGATCTGGCGAGTGCTCTTTGAAGAACACCAAGGAAACCACCATGCCTCTGTCCAATCTAGTAATTTAATTTTCATCAGATGAATCATGTGAGTAATTATTATGAAACTAATCAAAATAAACAACAATGAAAGAATAGTTTCTTTACATTGTTTCCAAAGAATTAATTCGTTTTAAGAAGATGCAATAAATTTGCATGATTATAAAAGGTACTAGACTAGCAAATCCCATAATTTTATAGGACAAAAAATAAAGAACATTGCTTTTTAATGTAAATTAAAAACAAACTTAATACATAATTCTATTCCTTTCAAGCTATTTTAAAACTAATTGCAAATATAAAATACAGAATACTTACAAGAGAATATGAATTATCACACATCAGCACAAGGGCATCAATTGGGGACGTATGATTTGCAACACATATTCCTTTCTTTGGCCTATTTTGGGGATTATGATAAGTGACAACTGATGACAAGGCAGAAGAAAGGATATTAAAACAGAGAATCGACACCTTTCTATTAGTCCACCTCTTGAACGCACCTTCAGGAATGTATCCAACAATGGCAGTACAAAATGTTAACCATAGTACCTACAAAATCAATGAATTTATACTAATAACTAAAAATTAAACTTCTAATATCAATTTATACTATACATTTGTCAATACAATCAATCAGATCCTTTTATAAAAAATATATTTTTCTTTAATTTTTTTTTTTTACTTATATATAATGATTTTAATAGTATAAAAAAATTCATTTGTGATCGTATTTATATTCAAGTTTAATGGATTCAACTGAGAAGGAATTGTAAGAGAAGATACAAATCTTCTTGCGGCCTTGTATAGACAATCTTATTAAAAAAACTATAATATATGCAAAACTGAAAGAGGAAGTAGATATTCAAGTATTTATAAGCAGAGCCTCACATGTGAAAATTAAGTAAAAAGTGCCTTCTAATTAGGAGAATGATGAAGACCAAGCTATGATTAAACATTAGACATTGAAAACTGGATGATACTACAATTCTTCATATCCATAATAACGCCCCTTCTCCTATTACTAAACATAAGGATGATTTTCCAGCTACTTCAAAACATGGATATATATATATATATTCAAAGCTGAGATATATAGTATTATTATAATTAAAATTGATTATATGACCTGTTATAAATATTTCAAAGTTCTATATTTTTTTTTTCATGCTATTTTATAGCGGATTAAATCATTTGTTTACAGATTTATATATAAAATAAAAAAATCTTCTCGAAAAAATTTCTTTTATTCAGATATAAATAAATGGATGTATGTCATGGTGTTAGAAAATAGAGCATGATTTTTTTTTCTATTATGTTTTCCTTGTGTTTGCTATATAAGTTTTGTTGATTATTTTGTTCAAATTTTCTGCCATTCTAAAATATAAATATAATACAAAGTTTTGAAACCAGTTAATACTGTGAAGTTAAATAACAAAAGAAACAAAAAATCGTATGCTTTCAAAACAATAGATAATTGTGTTAAAGTTCCGACTGATAAAAACTGATCATACAAGAACAAATTAATGATGACATGTTAACTCAAAAATATTTTAATAAAATAGTTTTCTTTAATTCCAAAATATAAAATAAGTTATAAATAGATTTATTTACCTTTAAAAAGTAAATGTTTATATATATTTTTAATTTCCTAATATTTGTAAAGATTTTACATTCGAAATTTATTGCATCAAGAATACCTTAAGTACTTATAGTCTTAGGTTATCAACGTTTTTTTAGGTGTTGTCATAGTTGTCAGAAGTGTTTTTTCAACACTTAGATAAGATAGAGTTAAAATAAAAACAAAAAGTGCCTTACTCCAAAAAAACAGATTAGAATTCTCATAGGAAGAAGAAAAAAATATCTGATGAAAAATCCTGTGACCCATATAAAAGAAAGTTTCCAGCTGATGAATTCATACTGTCTATTCGTTCTGGTTAAAAGATTCCATGACTAAAAAAAGTATAAAAGTAGTTTAGTGCATTGCTCACATGGATAACTATTATGAATAAAAAAAAAATAATAATAAGTACTTTTAATTCCTCAGCTTCAAATCTGGATGTAACTTGGTCTTCAATAATTGCTTCAACGCCTGTTTTAATATAATCAAGACAATCGGAGAGCTGAAATCCCTTTTTTAGAGTTTCAAAAGACGGTCTCCTTGGCAATCCACCTTTGTCATCTTCTTCCTGAAAAATGAAGGTTATGTTGGAGAATTTTCAATGTCAAAGAACTCTAAAGAAACAGGCAGGTATATAAAAATGGGGAGCGTTAGAAAAAAAAAAACTTATTGCACCATTTATAATAAGTATTTAAATTACATTTTATTGAGAAATATATTTAGAAACAAATAAATCTTAAAGGTAGAAAGAGATGTGCCATAATTTTGTTTAGAACTCACTAATTCATATGGGGCTTAGCTCAAAAGACTAAAAAATAAGTAAATTATGTGTAAAACAATTTAAAAAAAATCTAATCGTACCTGAGGAACTTCAAGATTGTTGTTTCCTAAATAGTTTTGTTCAGGATCAGGAACTAAGATTAGGTCTTCCCTTGATATAACAGTGGTTCCATTAGATTCAACCTTGTTTTCTGATGTCAAGGGTGGTGTATGAATATTCCATTTCCCTTCGGCTTCTATTGTTTTTCGACCAAACTGTAAGAAATGCATTTGATAACAATTTATCAGAATTCTCAACACATTAAGAGAGGTCAAGGTTGTTACAAATGGCTTTAATGGTAATAATTAACTGCCTATGTAACGTTCTTATTATTTGTTTTCTTTTAATAAGTTTAAAGATTGAAAAATAAGTCAGTAATTAAATTTTTGCTATGGTATTCAATGATTAAAGAACACTTAGAAAGTTAAGGTTAACAAGAATAATACTAAGAATAACACTAAAACACCTTTCTAGTATACAACACAGACACGATAAAAAAGTCATCACAATTTTCTAATTCTATATAGATTCATTGAAAAAGAAATTAACCTCAAATATCTTGACCAGAAGCTTCACATATGCCCTACGCACACCTAAGGACTTTCCAATAGAGCCGAGAGAAACAAGACCGAGTATAAAAAAGAAAAATGGAGTTAAAATCACAGGAAAAATGAAATTCAAAAGATTAATCACAGACGCGAACATATCTACAACACACAGGAGCAGAGCACGGCAACCTCGTGCCAACTACTAGATCTCAACGCAACCCTCTCCTTGTTGAGCGTGGAGGGGCAGCAGCTTCGTCATCGTTGAAGCTCAAGATTCAAAGGTTCTAAATTACTAAAAGACAAAATCAAAACCTACACGTCTTCAAACAAATAGCTAATTAACCAGTAAAATTTAAAAAATACCATAAATCATTTTCTATTTTAACTTGACAATTAACTTAAAAACAATTGGGTAGGTTTCTATTTTTCTTTCAAGAAAAAAAAAACAATTTGACTTTTTATATTTTAATTGTTTTTAAATAAGATTTTTTTTACCATATGTTTATGGTAACCTAATAATTTCACTCTTGATTATATAAATTGTAGAAGCATGCGTATATCTATAGTTAATAAAAAAATTGTTCCTTAGCCTCTTATAATTATTACTGATGAAAAGTCTAGGGTATCACACACGTAGGGTTTGATGTGAAGAGGAAAATGACAGAGAAGTAATTTTGTTTTCTTTATTTTGACCCATATTTCCTATTTCTGGCTTCTTATTCTATTCAAAGCATATAGCTATTTGATCACCATAGGTTTATTTATATTATTATTTTAACAGACAATGTTTTTTTCCCTGTACTAAGGTCATTTTTTAGTCTGAAAATTTTAAATAAATACAATTTGAAAAATTATAGAAATATTAAAATTTATAATTTATACATATAACAGTAATTACTTATCTCCTCATTATATAAATTTTAATAAATAATTATATTTTTACATTATTTCTGTCCTGAAGTATTCCGTGTCGGGTTTTGATGGAGGGGAAAGGGAGACAGTAAACTGTTTTTTTTTCAAATAATTAATCATCTCTCATTATTAAGAGTTACGAAAAAATGCTAAATATAACTTTTGAAAGAATTTGATAATTGAAAAATGTAGATAAACGGGAAAATGTTTATTTAGGTCGAAATTTCCGACCTTTAAGTCGAAATTTAGGTTGAATTTCCGGAAATACTTGTCAGAAGGTATGCGTATAATATATCGTTGGAAAGCGGAGAATTTCAGATAAAACAATATCAAATATAGAAATTCGTAGAAAGTGATGGAGAATGACGAAAAAATTATAAATAATAATTTGTCAAAACTGATATTATTTAACGAAAACCACATGTTTTCAAGGAAATTTACTAACTAAACGGTATTGTAACTAAAAAAAGGCAATGATATTGTTTAAAAAACTATTTCATAGTAATTATGTGAAAGAAGAAGTGAAATATAAAAATATTTCATGGGCGGATGTATGAAGCATATGTTTATAACCTTAAATACATTTACTGTAGTTTAATAACTCTAGATCTGATATTTTATATAAATAATTAGGTATCAACGTCCGTTTAATCCGAAAAATCGTCATGTAACCTTTAAAAAATTCAAATTGGTGAATAATTTGATGAATTTTCTTACTGTGAATTCCAAACATTATCCACTTAAAATTAGTGTGACAACTTTTGATCTATCTATGGCAGGCAATAAAAATCTCGTAATTTCATTTTAGTATACTTTGCAATGGAACAGTTTAATAACTAATAGGCTTACAATCCATTTATAGGTTGAATATAGAGATATACTTTCAAATCTCTTTAGGCATATAGATATATTGCTCAGAGACTGGAGTTATGTGGTTTACAAAAACAGATGTAATACCGAGGTTTTTATTGTCTACTGTTGTTATAATTAATAGGGTGTTGTTATTTCAATGGTGTTAATGATTTATTAGCTGTAAACTTTAAGCTTTAGCTCCGTTAAAAGTGGACTTCAACAATTTTATAACTGCTCATCATTGACAGAAAATAAATTCTATTGAACGTAGATAGGTAAGTGAAAGTTTTTTGTGGATAGAAAAAACTTATGAGATATATCTATATTTATTTATTATTTTAAGAGAGAGGAGAGTGAAGTGCTAACGCGTAGGCAAAACAGGCGTTGCCAGGCAACCAACCACATAATAAACCGAAATTTACAAGGTATAAAATAACTACGAGTTCATAATTTTAGTCAATTGAAGAGCTACCGATTAGCTAATTTCCCTCTCAAGTTATTCTCATGCTTTATTTAATTACTTCTCATTTATACCCTGGTCGTAAATTAAAAGTGAATGGAATGACTCTTCCATTCTATTTCTGTAACCACACTCTTTCTCAGCTCAGCCACCAGTTACTGGTCAAGATTAAATTTTTAAATAAATAAATAGCTGTTACTTTCAATAAAGAAATACAAATCCCGTCGAATTATATCTATATTTTATTTCTTTAAAGTATTTTTTTTGTCAGTTTTTCCTCAATCTATATTAAAGCCAATGATTTAGCTATCTATTTTGAAGAATAGTTTCTCCACCAGATTAAAAAAAACAAAAAAACATCCCCATAAATGTCAGGGGGAAAAATACTGTAATTAGTGAAATTAGTAGTTTCAGAAATAATCGTACTTAATTACTTAAAAATTAATTGAACAAATGAGCAATCTATTTCTTTTATACTGTTCAATAAGCGAGAAATCACCATAATCTCAATGAACCAAAGAAAATATAGAAACTGAAATAAAATTAACATTAACATTGAAATCATATAGTAAGATTTCCATGTATTTATTCCAGTTATTTATAAATAAATTATTTCATAAGTGCTTATTACTCAATATATACTCTTAAAAAAATAAATGCAACAAAAAAAAAAAAATGGAAATCCGAGGATGGTATAAATATAAAAGACGAGTATGGGATGGGAATGTTGGAAATATTCGAGATGACAGAATGTAGTCCAATAAGATTGAAGGTGTTTTTAACAGAAGTTAGCTTAGGAGTACCCTAATTAAGTAAAAGAAAACAAGTTAACAAAAAAAAATTTAAAAATATCTCAAAATAAATTTCAATTGTTGCAATGTTGATAAAACGCTTTTTTGATTGATGAGTTTGCCGATCTCTGGATTACAATATATAGTACATTAAGAATGAAATGAGTTCAAATCTAAAAAAAAATGTTTTATAAAATGAATAACAACGACACAATTGGTGAACGAGATATAAAAACAAAAAAATCTGTTGTTATTCTTTAAAGAAAAGTACGTTTGGAAGAAAGAAAACAGATGTTATACGGACTTCATGATCTACCTAGAAGCTACAGAGTTCTATTAAAACATACAAACTACGTAGGCAAATTATTTGTTTGATCTGGTATTGGTGGACTGTGTGTTAGGAATGATGGAGGTCCAACCATTAAATTTGCTGACGGAAAAAAATGGGAGTTCTGTTATATAGCTTTAGATTCTCAACACATCCCCCCTCACGATTTCTTTAATATATAAACTATATAAAAATACAATTTATTATTCAAATAAAAGTAATTATTATATCCCATTAGTCCTACTGAATTCTTTCCTTTACAACAACGTTTCAGCCCTTAGGCCATTTTCAAGGGAAGAAACCTTTAACAGACAAAAGCAATCATCATATCCTTAATAAACTTGCTCATTATTATTTTTATCTTTATATACCTATATTAAAATAAAATAAAACTCATTTAGGCTGAATTTTTCAAGTTATAATACCAATATCACTAAAACCTCCTATCATTAGGTTATGTTTATTTAACTCTATTTATATGTAATTTTAAATTTATTACAAGCTACATTTTTCAAAATAAAAATACCATTGGTAGTTTATGCCCATGAATCGCTAAACTATTTTAAAAACCTACAAATTGAATTTATTAATAAATTTGAGAGTTATCTATTGATTAATTATTGTTTCCGTTCTGTTTAAGACTGAAGACAATTATTTAATATTTTTTTTAGTTTAGTACCGACTTTAATCTTCTCTGCTATGCTAAGATAGAAAATAAACAAGGTTTAGCTCAACCTGATTAAAAAGTCTCACAGATCACGTTAAGTGAATCAGGAAATTAACATGGGCTTCTTAGCTCCCAAGCTATATTAACCTATATTTTGTTATTCATCTAAATAACAAGAAGGCTATACCAATCACGCAGATTTTAATCTTGGAAAATATTATTGTTAAAAACAAATAAAGTAAAAGAAATGGTCAACTATTATATGTAAATGATAACTAACATGAGTTCGTTCCTACAGAATTAACCTCGCTAACATGTTTTCATAATGATATTAATAAGGTTATTGCGTATTTATGAGTAAGAACCCGTAATACCGCAACTCCCAGGGTGTATAAATGAATTTTATTTGAATAATTAATCGTAACTTGACTTTCGTCGTCGAGAAAATAAAGTAAACATCTTGATCAGTAGTGCAGCGAGTTCAATCACTAAGGTAAGTCCCATTTTTTAATTTTCATTTTTTTTTTTTTTTTTTTTTGTAAAGCTTGTATAAATTGTTTCCATTATTTTATTAGTGGAAATCGAAGATAATTTTACAACTAATTACAACACTTGAATTTCATTGAAACATCCAACAATAGAGTATGAAAGGTTTTTTCAACTTTTATTTTTAATCAGTTCTGATATAGCTTGAACTTTTATTTTTGATTGATTTTACTGTTTCTAATTCAGGTATAGAACTTTTTTTCAACGGAAATTTTCATGTAAATGTTTTTTATAACTTTAATGTTCTGAGAAAATAATTTATTTTCTCCAAAAGCTATATTAAAAAAATGATTATTATGCAGTGCACTAGCGGATCCAGGATTTAATTTTGGAGGGGAGGTGGGCTTCAGCCCGATAGATTTTTTTTTCATATACGTATAACGTAAAATAATTAATTTGAAAAAAAGAAAGAAATTAATTACCTGTATGAAATGGCATTTAAGTGGTTCTTGAAGTCCTATTAAATGTAACTAAACGAACAAGAATACTTTAAGAGATAGTTTTTAATATTTTTTTCTGTAAAATATGATTATGTTTTACCATTTTGGGAGGAGGTTCAGCCCGAAAGCCCTCCCCGTAGATCCGCCTGGAATGCAGTGCGTTCTTAATAGGAGAGATAATCAGACAATTCATTCAAGATATCTAAAAATCTAAGCTCAATTATTGCTTGTTTCTCATTTAGCCTTACTTATAACATAATATTTAAATAAGTAAAAGTTAAACTTTCACAGTAACAACTTAAAACTCCCGAATAATGCACCAAGTTTTAGGTATTCAGAAAATCCAAAACTATATTTGATAGCTCACAACAGATTGTATTGAATCCTGTGACAACAGCCTTTATGAAAATTTAAAAACAATAGAAAATTATTCCACTGATGATTATGTAACTAAAAAAATGTATGCATCAAGATTAAAACATGCCTTATTGTAATTTTATAAATAGTGACATAAGTTTGTATAATTTATCTTGTGTTAAGATGCTGGGATTTTTCCCCAATGAAAGATTTTTCGTTTTACTTAAATAGACGATAAAATGTTAAATTGTAAGTTAGAAAACAAATGCTTAAAATACTTGTTTTATTCAAATTGTATATTTGTAATAAAAGGAGATAAATAATTTAAATAAAACTTTTTTTCCCAAAGGTAATTCATTAAAACTGTGTTAATGTAACTTCATAAATTCATAAAAGTTTCAAGTCCTGCTCAAAAGGCTATTCTGAAACACCGACTCACTTCACGTAAATTTTTTCAACCTCCATTATTTCAAGGACGCAAAAAAAAACAACATAAAATGGTGGAAGGGGAGAAAAACGTTGAGACTTTCAAAAGTTTCTGTAACACCAAATAATTAATATACATATTTTCAACCCTCTAGCGCAATTCTGAGGAGCTACAGAGGTACGAAAAATCTTAAAAGTTAGATAAAAACTGTTAACTTCGAAATTTTTATTGTATTGTTATGCCTAGAAAAGAGGTTTACACACAGAATTTCAATTTATTTAATTCAAAAGAAAGTGTCTAAATGCAGTCGAAGAAACACACGCATGTGATATTTGAGAACATAGGAACAAAGTAGTTGTAAAGAAGGGGGCCATTTGCCCCAATTATCCAAGTACATTTACAGTAGCTCAACAAAAATGTAATTAAATGAACAGCTGTATAATTAGTGCTAATTATAGAGCTGATAGGAGAGATCCTGTAATCTCCTGATTTCCTAATTCTAACATAAAATATAATATGAAAGTGGCTAAAAAACTTTTATATATAATGAAGATACATGTATATATACAAAATAATTTATATTAAGTTAGACAAAAAATTTATGTGTTTTAAAGTTAAAAATGACTAGTTTATAATTGAACCTATATTACATTGATTGTATTATTTTAGATGCTGAAGAGGACAGAACTCCCCGAAACGTTCACTAATAAATAATAATCAAAACCCAATGTGATAATTTATTATACTGACCTGTAGGCAAAAAAACATTAAAGAAAAGGTAGTTGAATTTTATGTTAAAAATAAATTTTGATATCCGTAAATTGCAAGGCGTTGGTATATATTTATTATATTTGATTTACCTGGAAAATTATAAATTTATAAAATTTGGCGGCAGTAAAAAATATTTTTCTATATAAGGATTTTTGTCCAAGATATACATATCTACCAGATATAACTGAAAAATACGAAAATTGTATTCTAAAGCTAAGAAAACGAAGTAAAATTCTCATTTCCTCTTTCTGTTGAGCCTTAGTACAGAACAAAAGTTTATTGTCTTCTGGGAAATAATGATTCAGGTCAGATTAGAAACATCTTTTTTTGGTTTGAAACTGGACAAAACTTTCCACATTTTCATAATGATGAATGTAGAAATTCAGACCAAACTGTTCAATAAAATATCCGATTTTTCAAAACGACAACAGAATATTGACGCATTAAAAGAAATTTAAAGTTTAAGTTTATTATACCCTGTTCCTTTTGTACAGGTGTGAATTACTTTATATTTTACTATTTAGCAGTGTATATACTCCTCTTCATAAGCAAATCGTACATGAATGATCCGCAATTCTATAAATGATAAAATGAAAAAGGAAAAAAATTACCAATGACGAAACAATCATTAGCGACACACCGTCCCGAGGCCGAACTGCTTTCAGCACTTGTCGGGTTGATAAGAACGTGCGATAGTACTGAAAACCGATAAGCCAAAAGCATCAGGTGGTTTGATAATATTTAAAACAGGTCTGGTCCATCTCTTTGTTTAGTAAAATAACAAATAGAACTTCTAACAATATTACTAATACAAAGAATACCAGAGAAATACCATTCTCCTGTTGATAGTTTCACGCCAAATACCTTGTAAGATTTACCATGGATATTTAAATTTGGTAAATTGAAAGTGGTCAATTTCATAAAATAAGGCTGTGTTTTATTTCTTCACCATATTTATTTCAATTTACATAGCTACGTTTCGGCCGGTAAGCCATCTTCAAGCCATCTATAGGATAAACACCATTAATTTTAGATAGATAGATAGATAGAAAGTAAACTTTATTCTGGGACAAGGTCCCTTATGAATAACAGATATGAACAAAAAAATAAAAACTACATCTGGCCAAAAATTACATTAATCAATATTAAAGAATATATACAGTATCTTCAGTGAAATTAAATTAAAACAAGTAAAAATAAAATAAAATTTTGAGAAAAAACGAAATAAAAAAAATTATTTAAATGAAAATAAAAAAAAAATAAAATAAGTATGGGTTGATTTTTAAAATTAAGACTCAATAAATTTTATCAACCATTCACCTCAGTCAAAATCTGTTTCACAATATTTATTTTATTGTATAACGCCATTTTGGGATGTTAGAAGGAATTGGTAAAGATGATATTTAAATGAGGACAAGGAAGAGGCATGACGGATTTCAGATGGCAAGGAATTCCAGAAGGCTGTGGATCGGGAAATAAAGGAATATTCAAACGTCTTAGTTCTATGGGAAGGGATATAAAGCTCGGAAACACGAGATCTTGTTTTATGGGAGTGGACCACGGGTTTAAACTGTAGGAGACTGTAGATGGAAGAAGGGTGTCTGGTGTTGATTGTTTGGAATAGGAAAGATCCGAGGAAATATTGTCTGCGGAAAGAAGGGAAGAGCCACTTTAACTCGTCGTAAAGGTGGGACACATGAGATCGCCTTGATGTACCGAAGACAAATCTTAAGCACGTATTCATGAGTCGCTTCAATCTATCCTCGAGTACCATTGGGATGCCTCCGTACACCACACAGCCGTAGTCAAAGTGGGGAAAAATGAGAGAGGATACAAGGAGCTTGCGGATGGGTTGTGGGAGTAGGTGGCGGGAGCGATGAAATAGCTTAAGGGTACCTATTGACTTACGGGAGATGAGGGCGATATGGGGTTTCCAGGAGAGGTTTTCGTCTATGGTGATTCCTAGGTTTTTAACGGATGAACTGAATGTGACAGGATGATCGTTGGTGACTAAAGGAGGAAGGAAGGAGATGGATTTAAGAATAGGACTGAAACCTATTTAATTCTATGAATTTTAACCCTAATTAGGTAAAGTTAATTTTTTAATTTGTAATTAACAGTACCACTAGATAGAATGAGATTGATTTTTTATTCAAAACCAGATATATCAAGCAAAATAATTCTATCTAGTGGTACTGTTAATTTACAAATGAACTGGTAGTTTTAATTACAAATTAAAAAATTGACATAAACTAATTAGGGTTATAATTCATAGAATATTAAATTAATTAGGAGCAATACCTCCATCATAGAGTGTAGAATTCCATCAGAATATAAAATTAATGGTGTTTACCTTGAATGTAAATTGAAATAAATATGGTGAAGAAAAAAAACAGCCTTATTTTATAATAGTAAAAATTTTTCACCTAAAACAAGCATATATCGATAAATTTAATAAAAAGTATTAATGTCTGTTTGTTCTGAGATTTTTTCTATTAATTATTTGTTTTGTTCAACTGAATTGAAGTTCAAATATTACGTTAACAAACTAAATTAATTTAAAAAATGCTATTCAGGCCCGTTTTGATCTTTTATGTGCACAGTGAATTAGATTGAGCCGTCAGATTTTCGATGTGTAACGCGTGGTTTAAGTCATCTGAAGTCAACTAATTGAAGTGTATTTACAAATGGATTAAAATATCTCAAACACTAAAAATTGGACCTGCATATTGTTAGCAAGGGAAATGTTAATCATTCCATCCTCTTTTTAATGAGCTATTAATCAAAATTGTATCTTGAAGTGACGGCATATTAGAGAGGCGAAATGGAACAAATAGTGTCGAAAACCAAATGATAACGAGTTTTATTGAAAATATGGATTAAAATATCTCAGAAACTAAAAATCGGACCTGCATACTGTAAGCGACGGAATTGTGTAGTATTTCTTCCTCTCTGAAATGGACTATTATTTATAATTTATATTTTATATTATTAATCTCTTCTTGTTGATGTTTTCACTGCTATTGTGTGGTCTAAAGCACTCACCTTATTTTTTTTTTTATGAATTTAATTAATTTAAAAGGAGTGAGTTTTGTAATTCAAAGTAGACTTTAATGTTTTTAAAATATTGGCAAACCTCTGCTCCTCCCATTTGATATAGTTTGAACTACGTAATTATTTAAATATTTTTATATGTAAAAGAGGCACGTGGTACGATTCTCAATACCCCAAATTCACCGAACTTCTGGTTAATGTGAACATATTTTCATTACAAAAAACTTTTTTTTTTTTAAATTAATTTTCTTTTGTACTAAACATGGACGATATGAGCCGTTAGACGCCAATGTAGCGTGTCATTTCTCATAATAAATAATTAATTAACTTCATACGTGTATATGATATAGTTGAGAATGACTGTTTTTAAAGAAAATGTAAGCTATTCCTTACAGTTATTCCTTACTAAAAAATAAATAAAAATAATACTCTTCTTTAACTGCCTTTGCTGAAATGCAGAGTATCGAAGCTTCGGTTTTTTTACTTACACCACTTTTACATTCAATGGCTCATATGTATATAGTACATCGATATTTTTCAAATATATAACAACCCCAGAATACGTACAAATAAATGAAATAAAGGATATTTTATTGGCTTTTAACTTCTATGGAACGTAAAATAAACTGTCGTAAACGGGAGAGGGAAGGCTTCGAGAAAAAAAACGTGAATAGAATTAAATCCGGTCCATACTTAATGAATTGTATGAAAGTATTTTTTGAAGATGGGGAAGTAGTTCCGTAAAATGTTTCACAATTTATTACTAAATTAAAATGAAAAAAATATACAAGAATATGCTGTGAATTTTCAGTGAACACCAATCTGACATTAAAAAAAAATATTTTAAGTCTTAATTTTTCGTACTTTGATACCAATGTTTTTTATTTTGTCAATTTATCTCTCATAAAATAATATTGATATGACATTATCGGAACTAACCTTATAGAAAGTACACTCGGCAACCATGTGTTGAAGAATTAAAAATAGCTTCAAGAGACCTAGACCTTCGTTAGGATATAAAACCAATTATAGAATCAAGTTAGTATTTTACAACTAAGAAGATTGTAATATGTATTAAAATTAATTGAGAACAAGTTTTTTAAATACATCTAGAGTACAAATGCCAGTTAAAAGGTGATTGAAGCACCAATGTCGAGAAATCATATAATATATCTCGAGGGCATTGAAAACATATTTATTTTGCATTATTGATATGAACAATAATATGTATAAACAATGAAATTTAAATAAAAGAATCTCTGGGTAGCCAATCAATATACAGCATCAGCGGATCCAGTATTTAATTTTTTTGAGGAGGGACTTCAGCACGAAAGCTTTTTTTTTTCATAAATACGATAATTACTTTGGAAAAAACAAAGATACTAACTACCTATAAAAAATGTTGTTAAAGTGATTCTTGAAGTCTTGTAAATGTAATTACACGAACACTTTAAGAGATAATATTTTTTACCATAAAACATGGTTACATTTTGCCATTTTGGGGGAGGCTTCAGCCAGAAAGCCCTCCCCATAGATTCGCTTGTGATATACAGAATATGTTAACTGGTGTAAAATAGTTAAGTACTATTTAAGTGGTTACTTAAGCACTAATTGGAAAAATATTACGAATCATAATGAACAACAGTTTGTTACAACTTGAATTTATAATGTCAGATAATTTTTTCATATGGAATAATAAGGAATCATGGTATAAAAGCATGACAGGATTACTAAACAATTAATCAAAATATAAATTATTATTTAACAAATTAAAACAGCTCCTCATATGTGCATATATACTTTGAACACTCAATATGGAATTAATAATATTTCTGCAATATTGTCCACATAATAATAGATAAAGAAAATCTACATGAAGAAAAGCCGTTCACATTTTATTACATCTTACAAATTATACTTAACCTACCTACTACCAGGAATGCCCAAAACAGAAAAAATGCGGCAATCAAAATTCTAGAGAGTATACATTTTTATTAAGTTTTCAATTGTTGAGGGGGAAATTTTTTGGCATGGTCACCGGTGGATCTTTCCTACTGAAGCTCCCTAAAATTAAAAATAATAATAATTTTTTCATTGAACTTAACATATCGACTTACGACAAAGAACTTCCAACCAACACATACGTATTCTTTAATCCCGATTTCATGTTAAACTACACGGAAATAACAATATACTTATGAACGACTTGGCCACAATAGACATGTCCACCAAGGATGGATCTCCTTTCCTGAATGAAGGAAGAAATTATTTGATATCTGGTGCTTCTGGCTACTATTTTTCCTCATGCCTAACATGCTATTCTCCAAATTGACAACAGCTCATCTGCTTATTGTCAACTTCATGACAGGTGTGGCTTTAGATCTGAACAGAAAAAAAACTAAGGTGTGAGGTTTAGACACGATATAAGTGAAAACATCAACAAGATGAGATTAATAATATGAAATATAAATTATAAATAATAGCTCATTGCAAAGAAGATGAAATGCTGAACATTTCTCTCACTTACTGTATACAGATCCGATTTTTATTATCTGAAATATTTTAATGGATTTGTTCAACTAACCTCATTATCATTTGGCTTTCGACACCATTTATTCCTATTCGCCTCTCTGACACGGCATTGCGTTAAGATTCAATTTTGAATTATAGCTTATTAAATACAGAATGAAATGCTGAACAGTCTCCACGATTATAGTATTCAGGCCCAATTTTTAGTTTCTGAGATATTTTAGAGTATATGTAAAAACATTTCAATTAGTCGACTGTAGCCGACTTTACCCGAGCGTTAAAACTTCGGAAATCTGACGGATTAATCTAATTCAATTTCCACAAAAAAGTGTGAAACGCGTATAAAAAAGTTTTCACTTAAAAAAATATATATTTTCATTGGTTCTTATTTTTTTCTGTGGCCAAAATACTATAACAATCAAAATATGTACTCTTTTTAAATTATAACACATATTTTTTTCTTTCTTCTCTCCTTCCTTACTTGGAGATATAGCCTGGAGGTATACTCCCCCTTATCGCCCCTCAATATTAGGAAATCCAAAAAGTTGGAAAATTTGAAAACCTACTTAAAATTGCGGAAATCGTTGTGTAAAATATTTTACTCAAGAGTTAATAAAATTTATAACCAACACCAAACCCTTTCAAGTTAAGAAATTATGATTTTATCGATACAATGTTGAGTTTGAATACGAAAGAAAATTATTGTTGTTAATGTATATAAGTGTCAACATTCGCAACAGGTAAGTGAAAAGTTAAAATCTAAAAGATTCAAGATAACTAAAATATTTCTTTACCAAATTCATAAATCGTATTTTTTAAAAATTATGTTTATTTTTTAAATATCGTTTCAGTTAATTTAGGAATAATAATAATAATTTGTTATTGTTTTGATATTTTGTCCCAACTATTGATATTGTTTTGATATTTATAATCCGTGATACAGACCCCTTTTTATCGAATTATAAACAACTTCATAAATAGGTTCATCTCATCGTAACCTACAACTATTTTATTTACGAAAACTATTGGAATTGGGTCGCTTTCAATCTGGAGGGGAGCAAACTTTGTCTATTAAATTAGGTACTAAAAACTCGTAAATAACCATTTGCTTTCTACTTGGATCGTAACATAATTTGATCACAAAATCGATAAAAAAGTGGCTTTCAAAAATATTGGGCCGTTTGGCGTGACCACAGGCTGAAGCCCTCCCCAAAATGGTAAAATATGGAACTATACACCATGTTTTATGGAACTATATATTAAAAAATTATCTCTTAAAGTATTATTGTTCTTGTAATTACATTTAAAAGGACTTAAGGAATCACTTAAACATCATTTCATATAGATATTTAGTTTCTTTCTTTTTTTCCAAAGTAATTATCGTCATTTTTATGAAAAAAAAGCTTTCGGGCTGAAGCCCCTCCCCCCAAAATTAAATCCTGGATCCGCTAGTGGGCGTAACCTACACCACCAAATTTTCAAAATAATGAGGTTATATAGAACAAACAACCCAATATTTTTATAGGCCACCTTTTTTATGGAAATGGTTATTTACGAGTTTTTAGCATCTAATTAAATAGACAAGGTTTGTCCCCCTCCAGATTGAAAACGCCCCAATTCCAAGAATTTTCGTAAATAAAATAGTTGTAGGTAACGAAGAGATGATACTATTTACGAGGTTTCAGGTAGATGTTAATAATTTGATAAAAAGGGGTCTGTACCGCGGACTATTAGTTCTAATTATTGAAATTGTGAAATGATTTCCAAAAATTGAAGTTTTTTCGAAATATTGTGTTTTTTTCTACTTTCCTTACAAACAGTAATAATACCTCTGATTGTAAGTTTTCTCTTATCTTTAACAATAGTCATAGTTCTACGACCGAGCGTAGAGTAACAATCCTACACCGTGTACTTTGATCGGGAATCGCGAATTGGTTTTCCAGGATGTCAGTTGGCTTCCAGAAGTTTGAACTTGTTCGAAACGATTTGTTTCGGAGAAACAGAGATAGTTCTTCGTTTTTCTGCTGTTTCTGATTAAACATAATCGAAGGATCTAGACCGATTTGTATTGTTATTGAACTGGAATGAATCGTTAAGAAAGACAATGAAGACTGGACTCAAAGGATTCGGCTGTGGAGCTCATGATTCTTTGCAACTTAAGGTTAGGTGACCAGGCTATTTATTTACCAGGCTATCTGTGTTTCCGCAAGCAATCTACATTTAAGATCAGATCGCGTGACTAAAAATCTACATAGGCGATAGCGTCAACCGAAAAATAATTTGTAGAACTAAGAAAAAGTTATGCAATATAAATGTAATATTATATACTTTTACTGTAGAAAATTACATTACATATATGTATAAATATATATATATATATATTTATTTATTTATCGCGATACAGGCCAATGATGGACCACGCGTATATCACTTCTAGATCTTTTCCTTTTTTGTCCATATTCTTTTCATTTTTTCTCCCCTCTCCCTCTTTCTTTCCTTGCCATTTCTTACTTTCTTGTTTCTTTTTTTCTCCGCTACAAGAACCTATGTATATACGTACACATTAATTTCTTTTAAAAATGTAATTATACTTTGACTTGAATACTTGATTAAGTTGGTAATCGCAAAAATAAACAAATTTAAAAAAACAAAAACTATTTATAATCTTATAGAAACTTACATTAGACAACCTCATAAATTTTAAAACTAATTAAACTAGAAATAGTTAGCTAATTTTAGGAATAAAGATTGTAAAATGGAGGAAGAGAAGCGGCTAGATATCTTTGCAATTATGCAGCTAGATATCTTTAAAACGTAATGCAGCTCTTTCGCAATCACATGGTTCAAAGATGCTCACTACTATCAATGAGATATTAACGACATAATGATTAACTTTGTTTATTTAAAATTTTAATATTAAATCTTTTCTATTACCCATAATTATAAATTCAGTCTATTAATAGAAACAGAAATAGAAAATCATCTTTATTCTGGGATTAGGTCCCTTAAGAATAACAGTATTGTTCATATAAATTACCAATAAATCTGGCCAAAAGACCTATTACAAAAAAGAATAACTAACATACTTGGGATATATTAACGAAAACAGTTGGGTAATAGAGTTTTAATACTACAATATTGAAGTTAAAACAATAACATAATAATCACTAAATTAAATTCGAAAGGAACGCAAAATCAATTTTATCGGCAAAGCATTGTAGTGATAGAATACAATAATAAAAAGGGAGAAAAAAATTACATTCCCTAAGATGTTTTATAAGTGAATACACGTAAAGATTAGGTAAAGGTTATTTATATGTTTAAGTTCCAAAATGGCATAGTTGTTTTTGAATTTGTAAAATTTATGTTGTGAATAAAAATTATAACATCAAAAAAGCCGTTTGTGAAATCGACCGAATGGAGTGTTAAATTCAGGAAAGTAGTTGGGCACAGCTTTGGGGTTTTTAATTTTGAAAAATTTTGAGAAGGACGTCAAAATTCCTTATGTTTTGTTTAGGAAATTCTCAATCATCGGCATTGGAGAATGGTGTGGAATTGTTTTGTGCTATATAATAGAACATTTGATTTATATTGTCAAAAATAACATAGATTCTTTATTGAATAATATTACATTTTGTCACAATTAAGGATATTAGTAATATTGATATAGTATTTCATCCATACCATATGTACAATAAATAAAAATAAATTAAATGGAACATCAGTAAAAGTAATAATTCTAAAAATAAATATACATAAATAAATAAAAAAACACACCTCATCAAAATTAACTAAATACAGCAACCTTAAATATAATATTTATACAATTCATTCATTCAGAAGAACTCCAACGCAAGCCTTGCCAAGCAATTCGTGCAAAACTTAAAAAAATCACTAGAATAAAATAACTTAATTGAGTTGTTCATTTTCAAAGTGAACCTTAATCGCCATTGACGAATTGTCAAGAAACACGAAAAACTATATTTTCTATTCCAATGAAATATCATTATCAATATATTAAAAAAACAAAAAAAACTAGAAATTCTTTATCTGTGGTACATAATTTCAAAAAACATTGATTATTTTAATAGCCAAAAAAATTTAAAAATTGAACTTAAATAGAGCCAGGTTTGGAACATATTAAATTCTAAGGTTCGTTAATTGAAAAATGGTGCACGATTTGAGGGAAAGAACTTATTAACTTTGTTCCGCAAAAATATATTTCTTTATTACTATTGTCACATCAACAACACTAGTAATAGTGATAAAGAGTAGTTCATTCATATTATGCACAATAAAAAAAAAATAATAAACAGCAATATAATAATACTAAAATTAAATGTATATAAACTAAAATATACTAAACTAAACAAATATTGTAAATAGGTATGTATGTGTTCTTCTCATTTATTTATTTTTAGGTTATTTTATTCTTATTTATTGCATATATATTATTTTTTTGTATAATTCATTGAATTTATTGTACATAGAGTGTGAATGTGATCTCAGAACACTATTATAAATGTTCTTGAGACAGATTGTAATATTTTTCAATAAATAAGTTTAAAAAAAAAACTAAACAAAAACAAACTAATCTAATAAATTATATACTTAAATACACACATACCCGTAAAAATTAAATTATTTGTTTCTAATAATAGTATAATAAATATATATTTAATTTTATTCGAATTAAAAGTTTTGAAATTTTCTGATAAATTATTTTTTTAAGAATACTTATGAAATTTAAGTTTCATTGTATTTCTTAAAAAAATCGGTTTTAGAAAAAAACAGTTATTTTCACGCCGATTTTTTAAAAGTATTTTGGTTCGTTATTGAAAAAAAAATTGCGCCATTTTTACATCAGGATCGATATTTATCTCGATTTACTAAAAAAATCTATAAGGTTTATACGGAGATAGATAGTTACCACATTGTTAAAAAAAAACAAAAAAACATTTAGGATTGACTTTGAAAAAAAGCTACTCAATTGTATAATTTCAAATATACCCCATACATATAAACTGTTTTAAAAAAAATATATTCTATTAATTTACAAAGAGATTCGAGTTTATATACCTGTGTTCATAGGAGGTACATGGTATGCAATCATGGAATGACGACAGATGAGGAATTTCACATCTATTTGTGGCTGGCTTAAGACCATGAACATCGTCATGATTATTTACCAATACATTCTCAGTGTTGAATTATATACTTTAGATACCAGTTTAGAACACTGAAGGTCGAGGCCATTTAAAAATCACCATTGCCTTTGGACTCGTTTAATAAAAACTGAGGTTACGTAGTTCATTGGTTCCCTTTAATTGAGCATTTGGCTGATGGCGGAGGATTAAATTTGGAATTTAGATAGAAAAAATTTAGTATTGGAAAAATAAATTGTGATGCAGAAATGCAACAAATGTGAATAACACTTCTATGTTTATAAAAAAAAAGATTGCATTTCTTTTCGTTCGTTTCAAATTACATTACATTTTAAATTTGGCTTTTAAGAGGGGAGAGAGGGAGAAAGAATGCAAACAAATTTCGTATTTGTTTACAGTATTAAATTTAAAATTAAAAATTTTGGGAAAGAGTAAAGGCAAATAAGTATGGCATGTCTTGCACTCCGACAAAAAAAAATTCTGCCAAGTGAGTTCAGTGTAGATTCCTCACCATTTTCATTGGATAAAATATATCTATATTACAAGAAATAAAATCTCTGGGGGAAGGCGATTCGGACAGTTACCCTTCAACATTCGCGGGTTTGATAACCACGAATTTCGTTTATCAGCTAATATTAAAATACAAAAGAGTGCCGTGTTTGAAGATACCATATTTGATTATCCTTAATTAATTAAATAAAAAAAGCATACTCAACATGCATTTCACTACTGTTAGTGCAAAAAGTCGTATGTAAAAATTGATTGTTTTACAAGAGTGCATAAAAACTCATTATTTCTTTATGCTTTATTAGTATAATTTCATATTTTATTGCTCTCTAGTATTTTCGATAGTAGCAGACTACTTATATCAGTTGCAGACTACAAAATGTCACCTTTAGCACAAACAGAATAAAAGTTGTAAAAATGTTACATACAACCTTTTGCACTAATGTACTTAATAGGAATGTTTTCACTCGTAAAATGGATGGAACTAGAAAATCCATAGGAAAAATTGAACTTGTTGTTTGTTCGGAGTTAACGAGACCAATACTTTTCTTCAGTCAGAACAAAAAGCTTTAAGCAAGAGAATATAAAAATATGTATATAAGTTCACATAACTTCGATATTTAAGGAGGAAATCGAGACCAAGACGAACTGGTTGAACTTCAATGGAAATAAACGCAATTACAAATAAGACTTTTTTTTTTACAAACTGAGAGTATAAATTACTTTAAATGTATTGAAAATTAAACGAAATCTAAGTAACGGCAATAACTGTCATGCCAGTAACCTTTCCAATCGACCAAACAATACAGAATCAGTTAATTTTTTGAATAAAATTTTATAACCCCATAACAATATTGTAATAACCTAA
Source organism: Nezara viridula (assembly GCA_928085145.1). Taxonomy (NCBI): domain Eukaryota; kingdom Metazoa; phylum Arthropoda; class Insecta; order Hemiptera; family Pentatomidae; genus Nezara; species Nezara viridula. The sequence continues at coordinate 26,420,167 of OV725080.1, forward strand.
CTCCCATTCCATATAATCAGTGCCTTCAACATTTCTCAGCCATAGTGAGGAAGCAAATAATGTGCGCAGCCAACAGGGATGACTGGGAAAACGAGATTGGGCAGGCCAAGGACCGCTACATGCGTCTGTTGCGCCAATAATGAATGAATGAATAAAAGAATAAATGTGTTTACCGCAAAAATAACTACAATAAATTATTACAAGCTTTAATTTATTTTTTCTTAAATTAATTACAAAAATATATTCTTAATTTTTCATAAAAGATAGTAAAAATACACTGTTTTTGTTTAAAAAAAGAAAATATCATCAAAATGATACTCCGCTAGTGTTTTTACTTCCACTTACTTATGTATGTAATATACAGTAAGGGAAAGTTTTGCGATCCTGAAATTTTCGAATCTGAGTTTTCAACGAAAATACACGTTTTGAGGTCCTCTAAGTTTAAGTTACCAAGTCCCGCTACCAAGTTTGTCTGTGTATGTATGTATGTGATCAGTCAAGCTCGAAAAATTGTACGAAACTGATATTACGTATTAAAGATAGGTATATGCCTTCGATGTGACAGCAACTTTTTCTTAAAAAAACGACTAATCACTAAGTGGCACTTTATATCAACGGTTATACTATATTTTTACAATTTTCTCCAAACGATTTTGATTAAACTCGGTATATCATCCTATAATTAAATGGTATTTAATATCATTGAGTTCTTATCCCCATTGATGTAACTTTACAGGAATTAAATGTTCAACATGTCTTCCTCTAAAGCACCTTTATTTTATTTTAAATAATTATTTATCCTTATTAAGAGTTACAATAATATGATAAATAAAATTTTTGAAAGAATTTGATAATTGAAAAAGTTAGAAAATATTTATTTGGGTCGAAAATGAATTTCCGGAAATACTAGTCAGAAGGCATACGTATAATATACCGTTGGAAGGCGGAGAATTTCAGAAAAAAATAAAATCTAATGTAGAACTTTGTATAAAGTAGTAGAGAGTGACAAAAAATTATAAATGATAATTTGTTAAAACTAATTGTATTTAAGGGAAAGCACATGTTTTCAAGGAAATTTACTAGCTAAATGTAACCTTTTTTTTTAGTTAGAAAAAAATATTTAAAATCCACCTAATCAAGGCAATGGGCATTGCTTAAAAAACTATTTCACAGTACGTATGTGAAAGAAGAAGTGAAATATAAAAATATTTCATTGATATGTTTATAACCTTAAATACATTTACTCTAGTTTAATAATTATAGATATTATATTTAAATAATTAGGCATCAACTTCCGTTTATTCCGAAAAATCATCATGTAATCTTTTAGAAAGTTAAATTATTGAATAATTTGATGAATGTTCCCTGTGTTAAATGCAAACATTATCCACTTAAAATTAGTGTCACAACTTTTGACCTGCCTTTGGCAGTCAATGAAAACTCGTAATTTCATTTTAGTAAACTATATCATGGAAAATAACAGTTTAATAACTAATAGGCGTACAGTCCATAATCATTTGTAGGTTGACTTTACACGTAGAGATATACTTTAATATGATGTCACTGGATGGGATATTTTATTTCAAGAAAAACCATAATCGGGGAAATTAAAATCCTCATGCCGTAAGTCATAGAGGACATCAATAACAATTTAAAGTATGAACTTATTATTGTTAATTATCATTTCTGAAAAAATAAAATAAAATCCTAGAATTTCTTGAATTATTTTCAAGAAAACGTAAAGATAATGATTATGGTTGCTTAATATAATAAGTCCATTGGTATCATTTAGTACAGAATAATGTGCGATTAGAGATTGTAAAAGGAATTTTGGGGCCTGGTTTAAATGCGGAATGTACAGTTAGCAAGTAAAGTTGAATAATTTTAAGAATGAGTTGATGACGTCACCGCTCACAGTCCACCTTGAAGCGATATGAATGATTATGTTACGTTGCGTATCGTGTGTCTTGTTAGTACTAAAAGGATTATTCATATTTTCCACGAAAATATATAATAATATTGAATTTCGCTTTGATACAGGCACAAAAAAAAGTTTAATTTCGATTAATTGTTTAAACGACTGATCAAAGTTGTATGCTCAGATGAGATTTATCTAGAATTTAAAATGGCTATTAGCTGTAAGTCCCTCAGTTAATTGAAATATGTATATGTGTATATATAGCTCCTATCCTATTCCGTCTCTAGGTCTGAGGTTCTCAAACTGGGTGACGCGACACGTTGCGTTACCGCAAGCGTATGCCAAGAATCTCGTCGTAACAATATTAAATTACATTATTTAAGGCTAATGCACACAGAACGCGATCTGCCTTAATGATATGAAATCGCTCTGTCTGCGGCGATATTGCGATTTGGTTCCAGAGTGTACTCAGTGCGGGCCTTAGGGCGAGGCAACTAACAGGGGCAATTGCCGACTCAGAGGAGCGCTCTTTGGGGGGGCCAGACGATCTTCAGGGGCTCGCTACATTTTAAAAACGCTGCTAATTATTTCACAATGGTTTATTATTTCCAAACAATTATACATCTAAAGTAAAATTACCTTCCGAGTTACAAAGAAAAACAAAAACAAAAGGTGATTCCAATTATTGGACTAAACTGTTTTTCTTTAATCATTAGTAATATGCTAAAAAAAATAGCATTAGTTCAGTAACACATTCAAAATTTAAAAACCAAATCAAGAATACAAAATTTGGAGTAGAACATAAACAAAAAAAAAAAAAAAAAAAACCGGAGACCATATCTTTGCTACTAATTGTCCGATTTTAACGATTATTTTTCGTTTCGTAAACTTTTAAAAAACCATATACAATATCGACAAACCGACGAAAAACGAAAAACTTTTCAAGTTATTCGGAATTTAATTTTACCATCCCTCGTAACTTTTTTTCCAGCTTCTTTTCGTTGAAGTATGTTATATAGATAAATTTAAAGGGTGTCGAGAAAATGACTTAAGCGAAGTTTCGTTGAAATCTGTGCATTCGTTTAGGAGCTACAGTCTGTAATAACGCAGGTTTTTCGGTCGCCATTTCGAAAGTAAAAGGCGGAGAGTAATGTCGATTAAGGAGGATCATCCTCGGTTGACCTCTGATTTTATATCAAAATTTGAAAAAAATCGGTCCCGTAGTTTCGGAGAAAATGCGCGGACGGCGGACGCCCAACAAATTTTGTATTCGTTTTTCGAATTCTACGCATCCTGAAACGTGAAACCTCAAATTTTGAGAGGGGGTTAAGTTTTTGAATTTTTTGGTCGATCACAATGGTTGATTATTGAAAATAATAAACCAAAATTGAAAAAAAAAATATAATAAAAACAAAATAAAATAATTAATTTTACCCTATAAATTAAGTATCTATATCAAAGAAATTATATAACATAAAACAGCTTGAGAAATTAATATATTTATTTAGGAATATTTATTTTTTGATGAGAGAGAGATGCAAAGTCCAGGATATAAATACAACAAAGAAATTTTATATTATGATAAAGATGTAAATGTAAAGATATAAAAGATGTAAAGATAAAATTTGTTTTTCTCAATTTCTAATTTTTCTATTCATGAGATTGTATTTCTTTGAAATGCATTTTATTTTCTAATTATCTTCGACACATTCCTCGCTATGTGTGTATATATATATATATATATATATATATATATATATATATATATATATATATATATATATATATATATATATATATACACTTTATTTTTTTTTCTTCTTCTAATCTTTACGCATAATCACTTAAATATCTTAGGAAACATATGCATATCATTTTTTTTTATTACAATTTATTTCTTTATATATTTCTTTAATTATTGTTTTTTAATTTTTATATTCCATCACTACAATGCTTGGCCTATAAAATTGTTGCTATTATTTCAGCTCCAATATTGTAGTATTGAATCCCTATTACCCAACTGTTCTCGTTAATTTATTCTAAGAGCTATTATACTTAATTTATTACTAGTATTTTGTTATTATTCATTGTAATAGGTCTTTTTGTCAGATTTATGGTTAATTTATATGAACAATACTGTTATTTTAACGGGACCTAGTCCCAGAATAAAGATGATTTTTCTATTTCTATTTCTATTTCTAAAGTGATGAAAATAAACAATAAAAACATTAGCGTAATACCGGCTGAAGTGAAATAGCTCTATAACTGCTATTGTAAAATGAAGGCTATCGTTGAAAATGATCAAGATTATATAACCTAAAAAAATTGATAATGTAAATCTTTAAAAAATTTGAACATGAGAAATTATAAATAATAGACATTATGAGTCAGAAAAAATTACTTTTGTAACGAGCACCAACTCCGAATCGGAATGAAGGCCACGATAACAATAAAAAAAGAGAAAAACTTTAAGGGGGTCAAAGTGAGAACAATTTCGAAAGATTTATTTCCTTTTTTTTTTTTTGCTTTTAGTATAGTTGACAAGATAGTAGCGAAAAAAGACAAAATGCGATAGACTGATAATAATAAACAAAATGTAGTTTACAAGTTTAAAAGAGTTGAGGAATCTCTTGAGCAGTAGAGGAACAGACTTTCATAAACGGATTAGAATATATATTATTTATGTACTGATATAAATAATTCTACTTAATGTTAAATATATATAACACTCTTCTGAGTTATTTTTAAGTAATTTTAATTTCATTAAAATTCTTCAAAACTTTAATTCCAATTTAAGTATTTTCAAAGTTTCATTATTTTAGCAACCTTTATTCAAACTAATCTAATAAAAAACCTTATTTATTCTTGAGGTTATGAAAAATACCAATAATCCATTAAATTTTTAAGGTACCTTTAATCTTGGATTAGTGTTTATCAACACATGTTTGAATAACTGATGTAATGGAATAAAACAAATAGTATATGCTAATAAAAAATATCGAATGTGTTATCGAATTGGAATAAAGGTTGCTAAGGGAGTGGGGTAGCTCAGTGGTACTGGGCTTCCAATGCTAAAGGTTTCAAGTTCGAACCCCGGCTCATGGCAGAAAATTTATTTATCTGTTTCGTTGGCCGTGGGGCAACCCTGGGTCGGGAGACCCTCCTGGGGCATACCCAGCCTCTATAAAGTGGTTATCCTTAATTAAATAATTGATTGAGGGGAGAAACCTGGCGGTTGAGCGTGATCTCGGTCAAATCACCTCCTTGCACAACCGTTGAAGAAGAAATAGAACTTACTTTAATCAGTACTGGACCCAAAACCCTTCATGGGTTGTAGTGGTACAGGTTTTTCTTTTTTATCTCATTTTAACATTATACAGTTTCATGAATTATTCACTGTATAAAATTGGCAAATCTGGAGTTTTACTAGCTTTCTTATAAAATAAAGAATCAGGGAAATATCTTGCATAAGTGCATTTCATAGCTCGCTTTGAAATACATTTTGGTCTGCAAGAAATCTCAAGCTTGATTTATACTCGGATGAACATTGATAAAGCCCGCGTTCTGAAGAAGACAGCCAGCACAATTTCATACAATGGAATATTCTTATGAAACGTTGTAGAGACAGAGGATGGATGTGTATTCAAAGTATGTGTATGAAGTAAATATGGATGAAATCTAAGTGAAATGTTTTACAGCACCAATCTCACTAATTAATAGCCATACCTCGAATATCGTTGTTTTAAATAGTGCACTAGTCAGTTGTGTCGACATGAAAAGTTTAGTGGTATACGAAAGAATAGAAAAAAAATGGACTCTTCAACAGCCAAATAAAGAATAAATACGACGGTGTGAGCTTAAAACCTACACGATGGAAGTGAAAAAATCAATGAAGCGGGATTAATAATATGAAATATACCTTTTGATTTATTATTTTCAATAATAAGCCATATTAATCTTCGAAAAAATTAAAAAAATTGTCCGTCCGCCGTCCGTGACTTTTCTTCGAAACTACTGGAACAATTTTTTTTCAAATTTGGAATCAAAATTACTGGTCACCCGAGGATGAACCTCCTACCTCGACATTACTATTTGCCCTTTTCTTCCAATATGGCAGCTGAAAAACCAATGTTGGTATAAGCTGTAGTGCCTAAACAAATGTAGCAAGTTTCAATAAAACTTGGCTAAAGTCTTCTCCTCGATGCCCTTTAAATTTATCTATATAACGTACTTTAATAAAAAGAAGCTGAATAAATTTTACGAGGAATGGTAAAATTAGATTTCCGAATAACGCAAGAAGTGTCCACTTTTTTTATTAATGTTGCATATGTTTATTTGGTTTACGTAATTTTCTAAATAAAAAAAAAAAAAAAAATCTATTGGACTATTCGGTACAAAGATATGGTGTTCTAAATATTTTTCATATGTTCTACAGCAAAGCTTATATCTTTCGTTTTGGATTACGATTTTTTTAATGCTTTACATCAACTGAAACAATATATATTTTTTAAAGCAAATTATCAATGATGAAAAAAAAAACATATTTAGGCCAATATTAGGAATCACCATATACTTATTTTAATTGGAAAGTAATGTTAATTTTGATGTTAAATTGTATGAAAATAATAAAACTGTAATAATTTGCAGCGGTTTGTTTTTTTCCATATTCAAAACTTAATAACAGTTATAATATATACAATTTTAATTCTGAATAAACTATTTTTTGTTCTTTATTCATAAATTAATAACATTTACAACATAGAGAATTATAATTGTGTATAAATTACGATGGAAAATTATTTTTTATAATGAGATAATATTCCAAAATGTGTCTAGACGCAACGCCGCACTAGAAAGGCAAAAAGGGTCAAAAACCAAACGATAACGAGTTTTTGTTTGGTTTATTGGCGCTATCTTTTTCCTTTTCCGACTCTCTAACTCGTGGTCAGGTCAAAATACAATTTTGAATTATAACTCATTACAAAAAGGTTGAACTGATGGACATTTCCCTAGCTTACAGTATGCAGGTCCGATATTTCGTTTATGAGATTAAAACATCCATTGAAAAATCAATGAGCATTAAATAGCTGATAAGCTCAGTCTCATTCACTACCCATAAAAAAAGTGCAAAACGTGCCTAAAGATGTTTTCAGTAAAAAAACAACAAAAAATGTAATTATCAGGTATATAATTTTCAAATATATCTCCTACTGATATTCCATCTTAAGAAGCCCCGCTTCAGTCTTTAGCTGAAGGCTTCCACATGATCGAGTATCACTGGGCTTGTAAATGTAAAAGATACTTATGCACGCTGAAAATAATAGTTACGTCAAATCATACAGAGCACTTCATCGTAGGATTGTCTTTATCAATAATTAAACATTGTTCAGGTGTTGAAGAAGGGGGATCTAGTGTTAGCGAGTCCACGATAAGTTATTACGTAACACAAACCTTTTTAGAGGTACAATCATATCATTTCCCTTCAACATCATAATTGAATCATACAACCGTCCATAAAAAAATTTAAAAATAAATTACCCTTTGATCGGAGTAATTAATGCACTTGAAATATTTATTTACTTTTCAGTACTATATTTTTCAAGGGCATTTAGTCTACTTGCATACGGCGTCTTCAAGAATATATAAATGCTTATAATTTTTCCATGTATTCAAGTTATAACAAAGTTTCGAACTACCTTGCTCATTTTCAAGTTAGCTATAAATACTCAAAAAACATTAATTATAACATGAGATTTAAATTTATGGTTGATACTACTGTGAGAACTAAATTCAACAAAAGTTTCCATTATTTAATTCTATTATTATCTATTTTAATCCAAAGATATAGAAAACTGACATGTTCCTCGAACTATATTCGCATTTAGGTGAATGCGTGTCAATTCTAAAAACCAAGTAAAGTCAGCATAGCTTCCTCACCGTTTTCATAAAGTAAAAAATATCTGTATCACAAGGTCGAACATTTTTCGAATGAGAATAAAATCTCTAGGAGAAGCCGTTTTCGGAAGTTCAGCAATTTTAAAACCTTTAAGCAACCTTAAATTATACGGATTTGAAAGCATTTTTCAATGAATACTAAAATGTGAAAGAGTTCTGCATTTGAAGATTGCATATTTGATGATTCGTGATTGAAAAAAAATTCCAGTGCATACTGAACATTAATTTCACTACTGTTATTGCAAAAGACCGTATGTAAAAATTGAATGTTTTACAGAAGAGTAAAAGAACTAATAGTTTCTGTATAATAGATTAGTATAATTTCATATTTTATTGCTCTTTGCTATTTTCCATCGTAGCAGACTGGTTATACCAGTTGCAGACTACAAAATGTTACCTTTAGCACAAATAGAATTAAAATTTGAATATATTTACATAAGATCTTTTGCACTAACAGTAGTGATATATACTTAATAGGAAAAAAAAAACTTTTTGTTTGTTTAGAATTAACTCCAATATAAAAATATGTGTGAAGTGCAAACAACTTTGATATTTAAGGATCAAATCGAGAAAACTTTCATAGAAATGAACACAATCACAAATAAGAATTTTTATTTTATACAAACTCAGAGTATAAATTTAATGAAAACTACACGAAATCTAACTAACGACAGTAAGTGTCATGCCAGTAACGTTTAGAATCGACCAAACAATACAATATAAATTAACATTTTGAATAAAACCTAAACTTTTATTACACCGTAAAAATATTGTGTTAACCCAATCTCCCATTACACATGATCAATGCCTTCCACATTTCACAGCCATTATATTGTTAACAATTATTTATATTAATTTTAATTATTCAATAGAATTTATACCAGGTAATTTCTATACTATTCTCCAAATTTCCTCCAAGTTCGGGTCAAATCGAAGAAGCAGTTTTCAAACTATAGGCTTGTCAAATAATAAATTTCCTGATCTGAAAGCGGAAGTATTTTTATTTGGAGTAGTGGATGGAATTTGATTAAATACTTGATTATCTGTTTACCAATTACCCTACCCGATTACTCTAACCACTCCCAACTTTCCTCAAAATTGGAGCAATCGAACGGGTGGTTTTAGAGATATAGACGTATCAAGGAAAACACGTTTGCGCATATAAGAGAAATTAGAGGACAGAATTCAATAAAATTGACATAATATTATTTTTAGTCCGACTACCTACTTTTTATCTAACTTTGAGCCAAATCGAACGAGCTGTTTCTGAAATATTGGCATATCTAAAAAAATACGTTTGCGTGTGCATAAGCGGAAGTGCTGGATGAAATCTGATAACATTGATATGGGACCATCTAGACACCTACCTGCACAATCTCTGAAAATTTCATGGAAATAGGATGAACGCTACTAGGTGATAAGCCCACCACATCGATTTGACTACAGAAATACAGACAGACAGACACCGAACCAAAGTTGGTCCTTGGTGTATGAAACGTAAAACGCGAGTGGAAAATTTCGATTATGGGCACATATTTTTTTTTTAATTTCTCGCACGAATACAATGCTTCCTTACATTCGGTAGTAAGGAGATACAAATAAATATAGATTTGTATGTGAGATTATTTAAATTAAAATATTTATATATATGGTAAACAACCTTCTTTAGGTTATTCATATTTTTTTTTTAGTCTTTTTTAATTAATTATTATATTTAATCTATATATGAATATTTATTTATCAACAACCTTTTTAATCTCATAGTCTTTTATTATACATTTAAAACTATTTTTTGTTCTTTATTCACAAAGTAATAACATTTACAACATAAACAATTATAGTTGTGTATAAATTACTGTGACAAATTATTTTTTGTAATGAGCTATTATTCCAAAATGTGCCTAAACGCAACACAGTGTTAGAAAGGCAAAAAGGGTCAAAAACTAACTGATAACGAGTTTTTATTCGGTTTATTGGCGCTATATTTTTCCCTTTCCGACTTTCTAACTCGGCTTAACGTCAAAATATAATTTTGGATGATAGCTCATTGCAAAGAGGGGGAACTGATGAAGATTTCCCTCGCTTATAGTATGCAGGTCCGATATTTAGTTTCTGAGATTAAAACATCCATTGAAAAATCCAATGCGAAAACTATACGACTTGAGCCGACTTTACCCGAATGGGCATTAAATAGCCGAACGTGACTGCTCAGTCACATTCACTACCCATAAAAAAAGTGCAAAGCGTGCCAAAAATAAATATAGATTTGTATGTGTGATTATTTAAAATTAAAATCTTTATATATATATATATGAGAACTAACTTTCTTCAGGTTATTCATATTTTTTTAAAAATTATTATATTTAATCTATATATGAATATTTATTTATCAACACCCTTTTTAATCCAACAGTCTTTTATTATATATTTAAAGCATTTAAAAATTATTATTTTTTAATGTTTCGGCTTCAAGAGTCATTTTCAAAAGTTTGTAAAATGTTTTAAATGTATAATAAAAGACTGTGGGATTAAAAATCGCTTTGATAAGTAATAATCATGTATAGATTAAATATAATTATTATTATTATTAGTATGTCGCTACGGTCCTACTAGAACCTCCTCCACTACAGCCAACCAATCTCCACGGTCTTGTGCTACTTCCCTTCATCTTCGAACGCCCAGCCGTCTCAGATCTTCCTCAACATCCTCCAGCCATCTGAACCGTGGACGCTCTCTACTTCTTTTACCATCCGGCTTCTCATACTGCATCTTCTTTGGCATACTTTGCAGATGACTTAACCAACCGATTCTGACTCTTTTTATCAATACCACTATATCAGGTTCACCATAAAGTTCACGCAGCTCCTCATTCTTCTCCAAATTTCATTCTCAAAGAGTCCGCCCCATATTCTTTTCAATACTTTCTTCTCTCTCAGGAGTTGACTGTGCGTTCTGAGTTTTTGGTTAAGGTCTATATATATATATATATATATATAGACCTTAACCAAAAACTCAGAACGCACAGTCAACTCCTGAGAGAGAAGAAAGTATATACATGTAAGTATATATATATATATATATATATATATATATATATATATATATATAGACCTTAACCAAAAACTCAGAACGCACAGTCAACTCCTGAGAGAGAAGAAAGTATATACATGTAAGTATATATATATATATATATATATATATATATATATATATATATATTATATATATATATATATATATATATATATATATATATATATATATATATATATATATACATATATATTTGAATATATATATATAGGAAATGTGGGTAAGAAGACTTAGGTTTTATGGACACATTCAAAGGATGAGATACAATTTTAACCATGGATATACGGTACAAATAAAACAGGAAATACAGAGGCTTGGGATAATACGGGAATTATGTGAGGATAGGACAGAATACAAGAAATTCCTGAAAGGTTCGGTGCATGTGGTGGACAGTAAGGAACTTCCGTCCAGGAGGAAGTGGATGGAGGAGAAAAAGAAAAAAATTAGCGATATCCTCAAGCAGAGATAGGCAGAAAGGAAGAAATTGAAAAAGAAACCAGTATCATAGTCGCGTAGTCCTTCAGGGCTATTTCGACTCAAATAATATATATTTATTATATATTATAATAAATATAATAATTATTAAAATATTTAAAATATGGATTATTATTAGTATTTTATTTAATCTGTACACTCACTACGAAACCCGGTTTCTATTGTTTAACATGGACTGTAACATTTGAGCTCTTTAGGGATATATGTCCTGATAGGAATTAGCTAAATATTAGTGGAAAAATTATAAGGGCTTATCAATCATTGAAGACTTGAAATATAAGCAATCGAAAGAGATCTCAAAATCCAAAGCCGAGTTCGTTATCAATCTACAGCATGAATTGATCTAAAGGATAAAATAAAATAACGAACTTCAACTGTATCTTATGATATTTATACTAGTATTAAGAACACCCATCAATAAAAGTTAACCAAAACATGTGGTAATCTATCCCATAAAGCACCTAACTGGACCCTCACACGGTGCAACAAAAACATATTTTTAAGGAAAGATTTCTGTAAATGACAAATGATACGAAATAAGTTACAGTCGATTATAGATTTATTAAACCTTTATTCGTGCTGAATCGAACCATAGATGTACCGTGTTCGTGTGATTATTTTTAATGATGATTTGAGCTTTATTAAAACATACATAAAAATAATAATCCATAATTTTGATTGATCTAAATAACTTTAAAGTTCAAACCTTTGTTAACAATTGTGTATATATGTTTTTTCGGACGATTTGTGATGGAAAAATTTCTTGCAATTGTTTGAAATATCTTACCAACCACGCATATATTTAAAAACCTATGTTTCAGCTGTCTTAGGATTCACTTTGAACCAAAAATACCGGCAAACCAGCTCTAAATATAAAAAGATGGTTTTCATTTCTCCTCCTATTATCTCACACCAGGGTATTATCTCATGCGATAATTAAGTTAAAAATGACTGGACATGAAGGAGAAACGGTATTAGTTTGTCACTAATGCAATAGAAGTTCCAAATTGTAAATTGTTTTTTCTCCCAATGTCCAATCATAGTGTTAGATCGCTCCCGTGTGCGCTGTATAAAAAATTCAAAGCAATCGATGAAGTACCTATAAAAACATTTTATTTATATACACTGTTTCATATTTTTTTTTTTTAGTAACACTTAAGATCTTCAATAGCTACTTAAAAAAAAAAAAAGTTCGGTTGAGAAACAGATGAGAAAAAGGAGCTGAGCTGTTTTGTCTTTGTCTATTTATATGATGATCAGTGTAGATAGCAAAAATGTTCCATGAAAAAAAAGTTACAAAGTAATTAATAATTATGGTTTATGGTGTTCTTTCATAATTTTGTTTTAAACTCTTTGTTTCTTCACATTATCATGTCATGTGAATAAATATTCAAATTTTGGATAATTATTCCATTAATTTTAAATTGTAATGTTAAGATTATGTCGTAATATAATAGCATCTATGATACTGCTTTGTAATGGCTTTGTGAACAATCAGTTTTTTTTTTATCAACGTTGAGATTAAACTAAGATGCAGTACCCTAGTTTCCCGCCCTATGAGACTTTAGTCTCTCAAACCTTACGTAACGACGTTTCATTTCCTCAAACGATGCTCGAGAGAAAACATCGGTTGCGTAAGGGCCATTCGTCGACCTTACCTTACGTACGTCATGATGCTTTTTCTCTTCATACGTCATGAATAGCTGGCATATCTATAGTCGATATAGTGCAATCAAAACAGTCCTATAAACAAACTGCACCGTTATCAATGAAAAAAAAGTGACGATTGAGGTTGAATATTTTTCTTCATTATCGAATTAGCGATAAAACGTTTTATCATAAGGTCGAGGTTTATCCGAATTGCTAATTTATTATAATTTCCGTTTTCAACGGATTATGTTTTCTCATGTTAAGAACTTTTTAGCAGGTTGTATAAGGTCATGGCCATTTCCATTTGTTACGAAGAGACTCCTGTTTGAAGAAGTAATAATACCCAACCTGCTAACTCATGAAAGTCTGCCTCGTGGGTAAAAAATACCAGTCACACCTTCAATGATAAAAAACGTAGACAACTAATAATTTTATTCAATATCGTCATATTTTGATTGAATTGTCGTGTCTGTAAATTATTCACCAATTAGAATCCAAGCGTTAAGCTTTCTACTTCTTTCATTTCTTTTAGACTGTTGTTCTTACAGTTCTTCATTATGAAAATTTAAAAAATATTTGTGGCAGTTGGATAAAAAAAATTATAATGGATATTTGAAATAATTTTCATGTCAAAGCATAGATGCCCATCTCCCATCGCCAAAAAAAGTCTCGCATGTTTATATTATATATAAAACTTATGTGTCAATTAACATAATTATTGTAAAAATAACAAATTAATGCTGTATCATAATAAAATATAAATACATAAAATTATATGTATGCAATAATAAAAATTATTTTATTTTTCTTAATTACCTATTAAACACGTTGTGTGTTTGAAATTTGGTCAGTTTAGGCAATTATATATTATTTAGTCAAAACTCGAACACGCTAGAAAAACAAAATGAAATAAATAAAAAGTAATGGTAATCACTCTAAATTCAACGTTCCCGCGTTAAATCTTCAATAACTTCTGAGGTGATAGGTTGGGGCAAGGTGTGAAAACTGTTTTTAGAAGTCCAAACCTTTGTTAACAATAAGGTATATCTGTTTTTTTCCGGTGATTTGCAAAAGGGACCAAAATTGCTTGCATTTGTTTGAAATGTCGTAACAACTATGCATATATTTAAAAACCAATGTTTCAACTGTCTTAGGATTCGCTAGAAATACCTAATTCTCCCCAGTACATACCGTTAGGTTTGAACAAAAATACAGCCAAGCTAGCTCTAAATATAAAAAAGATGGTTCTCGTTTTTTCTGCTATTATCTCACACCAGGCCATTATTAATGCGATAATTAAGTTTAAAATGATTGGACATGAAGGAGAAACACTAATGTAGTAAAACTTCCAAATTGTAACTTTTATTTTTCTTCCCCAATGTCCAACCGTAGTGTAAGCTACGCCCCAGCAACGTTGCAATCAAATTCAGTAGTGTTTTTCTACACATTTCATTACCATCCGGCCTTTTATGTAATGTAGCCTTCGAAGCCTTTTTAATTTATGTATACATACTTTTCCAAAAACAAGCAACGAAAAATGTTACGATGTTTCCGAATTTTATTCGCGAATAACTCAAAAAGTACTCAATTTTTTGCTAATTAATCCTATGTGAATTTGAAAGCTTCCTGATGAAATCATTAAATTAGCTTTACATTTATTTATAAACCTAGGAATCCGCCTGAACAAAGTCTAACGTGGAATCCTCATACCAGACTAAAGCGACAAGAAACCGCTCTACGTTTCCGTCTACTTCAGCACTTACTAGACAAACGCTCTAAGCTACGAATTAATAAGAAAAGCCTCATATAAATAACTATAACAAGTACTATTTGGACATGGAGATGAGCATTGGGGCTCCGCCAAAACATCAAATTATTTCGTATCCAATCCTTTCAATACAAAATCCTTAATAAAACCTCCAATGCTCCTTACTTTGTGATAAGTAAAATCATCCATAACGACCTTAATGTTCCATATGTAACCGATTTGGCCCAATACAATTACCTATTCTTCCATAACCAACTTAACATCCTAATCTCGTTTCTAATCTTGCTCAACTAATTTAGAAACTTAATTAGGTTGCGACCAAAGGGTAGTTATTAAATCATTTGCATTTCTCGGAATCACATTTACTGGTTGTATATTTATTTGTATACTGTTGTAAATTTCATAAATAATAATAAAAAATAAAATGTGTGTTAAATGGACTCTCTTGATAATATTATACTGTATATACAGTTGAACATGGTTCATTGATATTGCTTAATCGTCGAAAGGGAGGTACTTTTCAACCTGTAAATACACCTTTAGAGCTAAACAATGGAATCCAGTCACTGAATGTTTGTCGTGAAGTACGGATAATGAATATGCACGAGCATTGAAGAGATTGGACATCGACTACTGAAAGGAAAGGTTGCTCCCACCCCCCTCCCCCCCCCAAAAAAAAATTAATACTAAAACCTCTACTGGCTCTCACATCGACAATTGGTGACTATATTTATATTACCTCGACATACATAACGATACAAACAGACCTACTAATTTTATTTATTTCTCGATAGGAATAATATATAGCGAAGAAGTTATTGATATCACAATGAAGTGATGAAAAAAGTGCAGCTGAACTAGTAAGCCTAATATCAACTAAATTCGTTTTTTTTTAAATCATAAATAATAACAACAGATTAGCAATAATTTTCTATACTTTATATTTTCTTTTTAAAAGTTGTTTTTGTAATCTATAGATTTCCTTATATGTAAATATTTGTTATAGATAACACTCTGATATAAATAGTTATTGATACTAAAAGCTATAGTGCGGTGCGCGCATCACACAACTTTCACTAACCACTGTCTTCTTAGCAGAAAAGGGTATTTTCACACAAAAGGGAATGAAAGTAAAAATTATATACGCTATATTTATTTATATGTCATTGTGGGTATTTTTATTTGTATAAGTACCCTCATATATATAAATTTTAATATTTGTATCGCTGTAATCTATACAATTAAATATTAAATAATACCAACAATAGCATGTATGAAAACCGCATGTTTATATTTATATAATATTGTCGGAGTCCGTATTATATTAAGCTCATGTAACGTAAGGAAGCGTGTTTTAATCTTTCGGGCGAGCTCGGGAGAGCTCGTATTCCTTTGGTTCCTCATTACAATTATTCTCCGTTACTATCTATTATTTCTCCTTTAGTGAATTATCAAATTCTTTAATATTTTATATTTAACCATATTTTATATTAGAGATGAATGTGAAATGGTCAATTTAAAAAAAAAAAAAAAAAAAAAAATTAAAGGTACTTTAGAGGAAGGTAGTATTGAAAATTAGCCCTGTTAGAGAACATAAATTAGAATAAAAACTACATTTTATTTATAACTGCTTAATTTTACACTGATATGATGAATTTAATCAAAATCGTTAGAGCCATTTTCGAGAAAATCGTAAAAATGTGTTTAGTCCATTATATAAAGTGCCACTTCCGGTTAGCCGATTTTGACGAAAAAGTGGCTGTAGTGTTCCTAGCATATAAAACCTTAAATATACAATATCACTTTCGTAGGACTTTTCGTTTTTGAGCTTGACTATTAACACACAGGCCATTTTTGGACTTGTTTATGTGGACTCAGGGGACCTAAAAATGTGTATTTCCGTCTAAAATTGAGATTCGAACATTTTCACGATCGCAATACTTTACTATGTATTTTACATATGGGCAAGTGAAAGTAAAAAATAAATACACAAATTATTCAAATATATGCATTTATTCCGAATTATAAAAGGTATAAATATTTAATTGTGTGTGAAGACATTAATTTTGATAGAAATTAGGTAAGCTAATTTAAATGAATCAGCATTATTGTGGTCGACAAATCATAAAGGTAATAGAACAATGTATTTAAAATACAACCACAAACATAAAAGTTCACCATATTCCATGACGTCGTTTTATTGGTTTTGATAAGAAACGTCAAATAAGATCTAGTGAGGTGCAACTACCACATAATTTTCACTTACCGTTCTACATTAAGTATAAATTAATTTCTCCTCAAATAGGCTAATTAATATGTAATTATTTAAATCTATTATCAGGGCTAAAGTTATTAATGAAAGGTCATTAATACACGATTTTCCACATGAAAACCTTTGGAACTTCTTTTCCTTTTGTTTCATCATATTTCATTAAATTAAAATTCTTTAAAGTTTTTGTTTTAACTAGTTGCAAGTAATTAGCACAGTATACTTGTCAGTGCTTAAATGACAAAATAAAATAAAATAATGTAATGTATCATAAGATGGAGTAATCAATTATTATTTTCTCGGTAGTTATAATCGATCAAGGAAATGAAAATTAGTTTAAAACTTTTATGTTTTAAACCAACATGTTGACGCCTTTATAAAGAATAAATAAATAAAAACTCCTCAAAGATTTTTATTTTATATGTCCAATTCTATTTTTTTTTTTTTTTTTTTACGGTGTTCTGGTTTGTGTCATTTCGTGTAGTTTATGTGGTCCTAAATTCCTGTAAATTTTCGTGTAGATAAATGGAGTTTTTTGAAGTTATCCCACTTTTTGTGATTAAAAAACAAAACAAAAAAAAAGAAGTGTATGTGAAGAGGATATGTGACCATTTTTTAAATTTTTTATAGCTATGAAAATTCGCATTTGAAACTTTTTTGGGAAAAGATGCGAAATAAAAATCTCAAATTTCTTTCCTCTTAAACAAAAATTGTTGAAATCTGCTTTCCTCCTTAAGTCGGGACAGATTATTACATTCTATTCGTATTAAGCAATATGCCAAATAAAACGGGCTATGATGAAGCTCTCCTAAAGAATATAAACCGAAAATAAGAGAAAAAAAAAATAACAAAATGAAAATAATCGAATTAAAATATTTTGGACAAATTTCAAATTTATTTAATGATTTTTTTTTGTTTTGGTTTTGTAGGGAATTTAGTAATATCTTAAATAATGAAAGATACAATCAACACAAAAATTGCTTACTTGTGTGTATGAGTTATTCGCAAATAAATTTATATTTTCTTCATACTTTTTTTGACTGAATTTTTGGGTTTTAAGTAACCAAAGTATTTTAACAACTCAATAAAATAATTTGATATTAAGGAATAAAGTGTTATTTTAAACAATTATTTAAATATTAATATAAAAAGTGCACTTACCAAAACAAAATAAGTGTTGATAAATAAAATAAGAGCACTTATTAAGTGCTTACTTAATAAAGATAAATGAAGTAAGATGATTGATGATCAGGTTCTCAAAAGTGTTATTTTAAACAATTATTTAAATATTAACATAAAAAGTGCACTTACCAAAACAAAATAAGAGTTGATAAATAAAATAAATGTAAGCCATTTATCAAGAAAAATATAAAAAATTTATTTCTAAAAGCATGATTATTCCTATAATTACCATTAAAAAAAAAAAAAAATAGTCCTTCTCTCCAAAAAAATTAAATCTTGAATTTGCTACAGCGGTCAACTATCAAAGTTAATTCTCATAAATACAGGACAGTTCAAAATGTGCCTACTCCTATCAAATATCACAGTTCCATTACTACAGCCCCCATAATCTGTTTTTAAAATTCTAGACAAGTTTTAACACAAATAAAATAAAATAAATGATTTTTCAAAATATTTTAAACTGATGGAGATGTTCTGGAGATCCAGAGGAAAGCTTGAGGTCTTTTAAAATGCCATGAATCTCTGAAAAAGTCATTGTATTGGCATCATTTTTCGTGAAACATATCAGGTGAAAATGCTGATGTAGAACATCAGTTTCCAGATCATGTAATTTTTTTAAAGTTGTCATAAATATGTGGTCAAGCATTGAGGTAATGAAGTATACCTAAGCCTATAGTTTAATGTTTTTGCATTTTTAAGCTATCATTAAAAAAATAAGATGTATCATGAAGGTTTGTAAAAATCCTCAGAGAATTAGCATTATTAGAGGTTTTTTTTGTAATTATTTAGAGAAATTTGAAATACGCCTTTCAGGCATGGGACACATTGCAGATCTTCTCAATGTTCAAAAGAGCTGAAACTTTTTTTAAAAATGCTTCTTGAAGCTTATCTAAAGATTTATATTGACATATTGAAATCTGAAGAACCATCCTCCTTAAGTTCTTTCACCGTAACATCACCAAAATTCATGTGATGTTTCAACATACTTTCGTATAAACAATACACTGACATTATTTTATAACTGTATTATATAATTATAAATACAATAATTTTATTTTCAAAATATTTCATTTGTGCCCTAAAAATTAGGATCAGTTTCGTTAAAAGTGACATTACATGAAGACTTTTAACAGTAAAATATAACTTTAATTGAATAACATTCTTGAGTATATAAACATAAAAGGGAATAAAAATGTGAACGACACTAATATGATAACGAATAAGCAATCACAAACGAGATTGAAGTCCGAAATTGCTTAAGATCTGTCATAGGTCAATTGTATACATGGAATTTGACATTTAGATTAATCTTGCACAATTTTATCAAATGGAAATGAAATAAACCAAAAAAAAAAAAACTAACAATATTACTCAATTTTAATTTAATTAAAAATTTAAAAATAAAGTAAAAAATACATTCTCATAAGATATAAAAGTTTCAAACTTGTTTGTTTTTTTACCGTCACAATATTTAAATTATTTATATGTATAAAAGTTATGTACCTAATTCTTTGATAAATATATGGAATATGGAAGATGACAGAGCAAATTAATAAAATTAAATATGTTAAATATTATTTTTTGGTATGTTTACAATGTTCAATAAGATATATTGATTATGATGAAAAAATATTTTATATAAGAGCACATAAACATAATTTAATAACAAACATAATAATGTGAACATATTTCACCGCTAAATATTGGATGAAAATAAATCAATAACCATATAAAATTCAGTACAACTTCTTATATTCTGAGAAATAGATCAAATATTTACTTTTAGAGAGATAATGGATTTATCTTTTTATTATTTGTTAAAGAAATCATTTTAAACAACCTTTGTTTCAATGACATTTTGAATAAACAATTTTGATAGACTATCAGATAAAAAAATTATATTGGAATGTGAATACTAATTTCTTATTTTTAATCAAGTAACATTCTCAAAAAATTAAAAAAGTAATGAGAATGCAGACTATGCGTTCTCTATATATTTTTCTAGATTGTTACTTCTGTATTATGTTTACTAAATTAAATTTATGAAATAAAATAATTAATCAAAAAAATTAATTTATTATTGATTCTTAAAAAGAAACATCCCATAAATAGATGAAAAGTTTTGAAAGTAGTTGAATCTTAATGCGCATATATCTTAGGAGAATAAAATTAAAATTGTGTTCAAAATCTATTCACATAACATTCCAAACATATTTATGTGAACTAAATATATTTTTTATTGATAGATTAACTACATATCAACTAATAAAAAAGAATGTCTTGGAGTACATTATATATAATGGCAAATAGGCAAATACAATAAAATAATATTATAATAATTAAAAAATGGTTATGCAAGGTAATTTGATCAAGATCACACTCAACCACATATTTAATTAAGGGTACCCATTTTATAGAGGCTGAATGTGCCCCAGGAGGGTCTCTCCCGATCTCAATGTTGATCCACGGCTGATGAAACAGGATTAATAATTTAACTGCCATAAGCTGGATTTGAACATGGGACCATAGCATTTATAATATAAAGTATAATATATTTACCACACCTCTCTGCCCACCGAACAACTTCTCATATTATAATTTCGGTCAACCATTTTCAAACTATTATAAATATATCATAATTAAGTATTCTATCAATGATATATTTATATTTTCGTCTAGTAATGTCATTTTTTTAAGCATGTTTTAAGAAGAAAATTTTTTATTTTAATTTTTCACAGCCTTAAAACTCTTTAATAATATAGATGTGATGTGCGAAAATGAAAAGAAAGAAAGAAGAAAAAATCAATTTAAATAGGCAAATATAAAATATTACATTAGTTAATATATTTGGTAATCACTAAAAAAATTGTATGTAACTGAATTATGGAGCTTTATTAAATTAAAAAAAATATAAATTCAACTGTTGAAAACAGAAAAATGAGCCAATATGCTTTTTGATTCAGTAAAATTGTACAAATATTCTCTAAATAAAAAAATAGGAAGACAGTTTATTCTTGGTTATTAAATTAGTTTATTAACTAAATATGACAATAAAGTCAAGATTTAATAATGAAACTGTATATCATCATAATTTATCATAATATTTGCATCCATAATTATTTTTATAACAGAGCTGTATAATAAATAAACATAATAATAAAATTTGCTTACCTAAGAAATAATTTTTCACTGATTTTTGCAGGTCTTAGCTTCTGCATAATAAAAAAGTATACAAAAATTAAACATTTTCTTCAACTCTCCAATTCTTGATTTTCATCAAATTTTTACCTAAAATATCAAATGTTTGAAACAAACTAAAATATTTTTAAAATAATACAATTAACATTTATGTCATTAGAGATGTGTATATAGTTGACTGTTGAAATTCTAAGAATGAAAAATGGTCAGGATGTGCAGTCAAAAATTATTTTTATTTAGTTTGCCGATGTTTCAATCCAAACATATGGGTCATCATGAGATCCACAAAGTACTGTCCTGATGAAGACCCACATGTTTGGCTCGAAACATCGGCAAACTCAATAAATATAATTTTTTCGACTGTACATATCATTTTTCAACTTCAGATTTATTAATATTAGTTTTCAGTTACATACTTCAGATACCATTAATATTATTACGATGTTAATTAATATATGAAGTATGAAAGATTTAGCCACACTAGACTGTTATGATTTTAGCAATAAACTTCTTACTTCATAATATCTTATTGCCTGAACCAACATAATCAGATCAATTTGTTCAAAACTTCCATCTTTTTAGGAATTTTACCTCCACCTAGTGAATAGAATTAGAACTGATGTAGTTCATAAACTTGCTTACCACATCACAAGAGAGCTACTGTAGAGCAAAGATATAACTGCTTTTTGGCGCTAAATTTAAATCTATCACATTTTAAAAACAGTTATTAACAAATAATTATAAATATCATTAACTAATGATTTATATTTTATTCACTTTTTAATGCTACTTTAATATGTGTGTTAGCTTTGAAGTTTATTTTACACCTAAACATTAAAAGTTTCTTGTTTCTAATTGTTTTATTCATTTTTTCTTAGTTGTTTGGATGTGCATTTAGACATTTCACGAACTATGGGAAACACAATTATCTAATATGAAATTTCTAAAAGCACTTTAATATTTAGGAAATTGTTTAGTTATAAAAGAAATTGTTATTATTAAATATTGCATTTCTATATTTGTATTATAGAAAAAAAGTTCTCCATTTCGTTTAGGGTCCTTCAAGCTTTTGATTCGTTTGCATGATTTAATATTTCTTAATATACTTTTAACACGTGCAATAATATTGAAATAGCTTCCATGATAACAAAAAAAAATTGACAGCAACCAGTTCGATTGACGTCAATATAATTGATGCAAAGTTGTCCTTTCACAGTCAATTCATTAAGGGAACTCGATATTGAACGTATAAGAAAGTTATTGCTATGTCTTGGTCAATGCTGTCCTAACAACAATTGATAGTCGGGCCTCTGGACTTACTGCAATAACGACATCTTTTAAGTAGTTTTTGAAATTAAAATGTGTGATCGCACAATATAATTTAGAAATTTCATTCAATATACATTAAATGACAACAAATGATGGATAGCTTACATTTTCCACCGTGTGGACTCAAACACTACAACGAGAAAGGATTTCAGCATGCAATGCAACCTAAGTTATCCGGACATTCGAATAATTCGAGCAGATAAAAAAAAATCACAGAAGGATGGATGATGAGTTTTCTCCAGGAAAGAAAAACAATAAATGAAGTCTGCTTAGTGCTGCTGCGCGCACATGATTATGAACACGTGTTGTTATTTATAATATCCCTCATCCTGATTTATTAATGTAGAATAACAATAATGCATGCAAATTTAGTGCACCTGCAACAATATACCATGATAACTATGAATCCTCCAACAATGTCTAAGATAAGAAGCATCAAACCTCCCAAAAATTGTACGATAAAATATTTTTTAAACAATCCAATAATTTCAATGAAACATGGCTGAATGTTCCTTCATCGAAGCCCTTTAAATTTATCAATACAGGGTGTCTCAGTTCTTAATGGCAAAATTCTGGGGGATTATTCTAGACAAAATTCCCAACAAAAAAGTTCATTGCATGCATGAGCCCATTCCGAACGGAAAACGAGTTAAGACAAATTTTGTGTCTTCCTTAAGATGTTCACGTTTTTATTGAATAAGAATAAATAGCTCAAAAGACATTCTAAACCAAACTAAAAGATAATTGAATCTTGTGAAACAATAACACATATCCAGTGCCGTTCTGCCACTGCTGCCGTTGAAGAAAGATGCGGAGCATGTCTTAATGCTCAAGGAAATCACTTTGAACAACAGTTGATGTGAATTTTAATGTTTAAATTTAATAAATATAAGTAGTTAGAACAAATAAATAGATTTTATTAATTTCATATAACGTAAATAATTCATAACAACGAAAATCGTTAGATGTATATATCTCCTAAACAAAGCGTTTGCGGACATATCTTCAGATGAAAATTTTTTCTTGTTTTGAGGTCCTTACTTAGAAGTCCATAGACAAACAGGAAACCTCCATCCTAGTCCTTTTCGACTTTTCAAAAACCTTCGACTCCGTCAATTATAATATCCTTATTACCAAACTTCAAAGCATACCTATATCGAATAGCATTCTGAAATGGAACCTCTCCTTTTTATCCCATCGCTCTCAAACAGTAGTTATTCCTGACAAATCTCCTTCCTCCTCTCTTCAATTAACACAATGTGTTCCTCAGGGATCCTCACTCTCTCCAACTCTGTTCTCCATTTATATTAGCAACCTTCCTGACTCCATCAGTCATTCCCACTATCACTTATATGCAGACGATCTACAAATTTACTTATCGTTCCAACCATCTGAGACGCCCGAGGTTATCCGAAAACTACAAGATTGACTGTATCTACTGGTGGGCGGAAAAAAAATAAACTAAAGTTGAATGCAGACAAAACCAAGGCAATCCTAATCGGCTCCAAACACCTCATTAGTCCCCTTTCTTTCTCCCATTTGCTTTACCTAAATAACCGTCCCATCCATTTCTTTCCGACAGTCAAAAACCTTGGAGTGATCTTTGATCACAACCTCTCTTGGAACAACCGCATTTCCCAGATTCCCCATAAATCCATAACTATCCTTAAACAATTCCTTCTAATCCGTGATTCCATTCCAAAAAAAAAAAAAAACAGACAGCTCCTAGTAACATCCCTTGTCTTCCCCCATTTCAACTACGGTTGCCTGGTGTATTTAGGGCTGTCCACAGAAATGGAGGAGAGACTGAAGAAAATTATGAATTGCTTTATAAGATTCATATTTGGGATTCCCCAGCGTTCTCATTGTTGCTACACCGAGTTGAAGTGGCTATATCCTACTTCTCGACGGAAATTCCTACTTGGTGTTTTCCTTTTTCAAGTTCTCAGAAGCAAAAACCCTCCCTACATCTTAGAACTCCTTACTTCACGCTCCTCTATCCACTCTCTCAATACCAAATCTCAACCCATAGATTTATATATCCCCTACCATAAAACCACTTCCTTCAGTACATCCTTCGTCATTCGTGCTACCTTCTTATGGAACTCCTTACCCATCTTCATACGTCAAACCACGTCCATAAACTCTTTCAAACAATTCATATTCCACCAGCTACTACAAATTCAAACTTCCGCAAGCTTGTAAAAAATTCTGGATTATATAATTACGTTGGCCACCAGCATTTAATTGATAAAAGTCATTTTATTTTTATTTATTAATTTTTTTATATCTCAGTATTTTATTGTATATATCTGTGTTTATCTTTATTATGTTTTGTAGATATATATATTTTCCTTGGTACTTTTTTTATTTTATTTTTTAATATATTTGTATTTTTCTTAGTATCTTTGTATGTATATTGCTTACAATTTCCTAGGTATTTTTTATATATATTTGTATAGTACTTACATGCCACACTAAGCTACATATTTTGTAAACTCTACTATTATTCTAAGGGAACTTCAGTCCCAGAATAAAATTATTTTCATTTCATTTCATTAGTTCATTTTTGCAGTTTGGCCACTTAAGCCTGGAACAACCACATATATTATTTGTGACATATCTGTGTATGTATATAGCATATACAGATATGTCATGTAAGTGAAATTTTTTTTTATTATGTACGAAATTTAACTGTTGAGTTTTTAACAAATCGAATGTTTTTAATTGAGCATAAAGATACTCCCATGCATATACTGTATTTTATATATTTTATTGAGTTGTAAAATTTTATTTTATTTATTAGTAGTTTTCTCGCATAATCTCTGCAATATGAACTTTTTAGTTATATAAACACCATTCTGCAGTAATTGTATCTTAGCCGCACATTGAAGCCAGCCCCATCTCCACTCTATTCCGGTCCATCCTCACTCTTCTCAGCTCGTCCATCAGATACTGGTGTAGGTACAATTTCAAGTTCAGATTATTGAGATCGTGCGGAGCTCAAATTAAGAGAAGTGCGTGATTCAGATACGAATATTCTCAGGAATAATTTATCCTTGAGGAAATTGAACGGAAAACTACCATATGTTTACTTCGTGTAAGGACTTGGAATGAAAATCGCGATCTGCATAACTGACGAAAGAGTTTGTTTTCGTTGCGTCAGCCACTTTCTTGCTAACCTTGAAGCTGGTTCTATATCATCCCCTTTCTTGATGATCGTATAGGAAATGTTGGATGGTACAGAAAAAAGTCTGTTATTTTGACATTGGTTTTATGGAAATAATTCGCCTAAGTCTAATGGTTCAAATCTATCTACATTTGTTACAGATTAATTTCACACATTTTTCTGTGATCGTTTTTAATAGCTTATAAATTATTTTGAGATATGCATTTTTAAAAATTATTTTTAATGAAATTTATAACTGTATAAAGAAATACCACAAGTATATTTGTTATAAGAATATAAAACATGATAGGATCTTATGAAGAAGCTACCCATTGGTAGCACTTCAATGATTAGATTAATTTAGGAGGTCCCAAGGCCATCTTCTTTTCAGACACCTCGGAGGATTGTCAGGAGGAATTTGACCAATTTGTGGCCAAATATATTATAAACGAAATATTTAAGTTTTTATGAATAACTTTATTTGTAACATAATAGGGAATACTAAGGGTTTTGAATTATAGGGATTGGATACGGGAAGAATTGGATTTTTTGAAGTTCCAAAGCTCAAGTCTGTATGTCTAAATCAGCCTGATAATGATCGTGAATATAGTATATTGGAAGTTTATAGAGTGTTTGTCATGTAAGTGATGTAGTAATCGGAATATACAAGCAGTTTTTTTATGTATCATTCTTGTATGAGGTTTCCAAGAAATACATTTGTTAAGATCAGTGCCGGCCTTAAGGTGGGACAACCGGAGCAATTGCTGGAGAGATACCCATTGGAAACGCCGGCTGGCTTTCAGGGACGCTCGCCACTTGTTAGAAAATAAAACGAATTACGAAACGAATAAAAATAATTAATTTTATTCTACCAATAAAGCAACTGTACTAGGTAAATCTTGATTGAAATAGAATTTAAATATTACATTATATAAAACAACTTAAATTTGTTAAAATAAACAGAACGTCTAAGTCCTGCACTGATCAAGGCAGATCCTAAGTAATGTATTTGTTTGACGAAGATAAGTGTAGTATTGTTAAAGAATACTGTAGGACAGGATGTAGTAGCTTCACAACGAAGGGTAAATGTGATTTGATGGGATTTATTTTCATTCTCTAATTTTGACATTCCACAAGGCAGTGTTTTGGGTCCAGTTCTCTACATCCTTTTCACTGCCGATATCCCTTCAAATCCCGATACCTTTCTAGCTACATTTGCTGATGATACTGCCACTCTATCCTCTCACTCAGATCCTCAAATAGCATCTCAAAACCTACAATCTCACCTCTCCTTGATTGAGCAGTGGTGCAACAACTGGCGCATCAAAATCAATGAAGCAAAATGCAAACATATTACTTTCACCCTGCAACGCAGATCCTGTCCCACAATCCTTTTCAATTCAATACCACTTCCCTACTCAGATACAGTCCGTTACCTTGGCTTCCTTTTAGACAAAAGACTAACTTGGAACCCATATACGAGACTTAAAAGACAAGAACTTAACCAACGATATGGCCAGCTATATAGACTACTAAGCAGGACATCTCATCTTTCGATTGAACATAAACTTTTAATCTACAAGACAATACTGAAACCTATCTGGAACTACGGACTTGAACTGTGGGGAACTGCTAAACATTCGAATATCAAACGCATCCAATCCTTCCAGTCCAAAGTACTTAGAACAATAGCGAATGCTACATATTATGTCACAAATAAGACCCTACACCATGACCTTAACATCCCATTTGTCCTCGACATCATCTCATCCAGATTATCGAACTTTCACCAGAACCTTATCCATCATCCAGATCCTCTAGCTCAATCCCTATCCAGCTCCCACCATCCCTACAATCCCCCTCGAAGGTTAAAACGGCAGTGGCCGCGAGATCTATTGTAAATATGCTTCTGGAATCCTGGCAATGGCCAGCTTCTCCACTCAAGTCCTGAGCATCTGTGGCTCTAGTGCCCTCCTTCAGCCTCCACTGGCTTTTAATACTAGTGATGCGGCTGGAAAAGTGGCACTGGGATCTCTGGAGTCCTGCTTTGCTTTCCACATGTGGGGAGAAAAGCCTGGCTCGGAGATTCCTGGGCGAATGTATATATTGTATATAGGTATGAATGTGTTTAGAAGTTGTTATTTTATTTTGTTTGTTTATTTATTTTTTTTCCTATTGATTTACTTTTTTTTTATAAGTATTATTTATTTACTTCTTATATTTATAGTTACTTCTATATTACTTGTATATACTGTATGAATGAGAACTTCTAGCCTTAATACTTATAGCCCTCCAACAGTGGCTGATTGTATTATTATTCAATAAAAAAAAAAATAAAAAAATTTGACATTATTCTTTAAAGTTGAAATGTGCGACTGCAACAATAGGGTCATTATGGATAAATAATAAATATGTGTCATCAATGTAAATACTAAGGGCAGTGGTAGGATGATTGTGATATCAGTTCTATAAACTGTGTAGACAATGGGACCAAAAGTACCTCCTTGAGAAACACCGACAGACTGGAAAAAAAGAGAAGAATAGGCTGAGTTATGATTTACTTTAAAGGTTCTATATGTGAGCTGGAACGGATTAATAGGAAATGAGTAGAATAACACAGAGTTTTTACAGCAAGCCTGCGTTCCAGACTCAATCATAAACCTTGTTATGCACCGGGAAAAGTTGCCTAGCAGTTAATTCCACGCTCCAACGTGGAGGAAATAACATCTACTACAAGATGACACTGCTGGATAGTCGAATGAGATGTTCGAAATCAAAATTAATGGTCAAGAATTTGGAATTGGTAAAGGCGTTTCAATATAAGTTTTTTCCCATGATGGTCAATATGAATGGATATTCAGCTGGTTTTTTGAGTTTTGATGTCGTTTTTATAAAGGAAAGTTTCCAAGGATCAGGAAAAATAAGTGGATCTTAGTGAGGCATGATATATCAATATATCATCAATATATAGGAGTACTATTGCTTCTTGAGGAAGCCGCTGTTCAAGGACGTACCCTTCAACTATATTCCAATCCTTTTGTTAATGTGACAATCTCACTTGGAAGCAACCTTTCTCCTTGTATACTAAAAGTAATAGGGTGGACCCTGTAAGTCTCATCCCTCGAAAGAATGGACTGAATCTAGACGGCCAATGTTCTCTTTCTGCATCGACCTGCTACTAGGTTCCCACACTTTTCATTTTCATTTTCTTGGCTACTAGCGGATCCAGGATTTAATTTTGGGAGGGGAGGGGGAGCTTCAGCTTTGAGAACTTTTTTTTCATATATATATAAAATATATATATATATATATATATATATATATATATAAAACGATAATTAATTTGAAAAAAAGAAAGAAATTAATTACCTATATGAAATAGTGATTCTCCTGTGAACCTGGCTATGTTCAAGACTGCTAAAACGGCCAGATCATAGCATCACTCCTCTTTCAGCAATCTCAACAGCTCTTTGAAGGTCAATGGCCATAAGGAAGACCAAGGACAAAGTCCTCTGGACAACCTCCTTCCAAACTACAATCTCCTTCAAAGAAGCTACCATCTATCTTCAATGTATGGTCCTGGATTAGCTTCTCTATAGGTCATACAAATTGCTGGGAGCCTCATGTTTGTGGATCTGCTGAAGTATACTCGGTTAAGGAGAAACATAACATACTTCTCTGCCTTCTCATTGACTTTACAGTGCATTCTAAGTCAAGCATCTGCAGCCTTTCTGCTTCTAATGCAGCTATACTGTCGCGGATGGCTAATCATCAACAGATTTTTCAACGATTCCCTCATATAGGCCTATAAGAATTGTATATTTGTTTGCTCTTGCTTCTTCCCTTGTAGAGGAATCTGGTAAAATTTGTTAATTTTAGGAGAAATTCATTTTGTGCAAGGTAATAACATTTAATTGCAAAAATAAATTCAAATTAATATAGTTATATAGTATAAAATTGGAAAAATTATTCAGAAAATCACAAAAGATCTGTATTTTAACTTTTTTAACGTATCGGGAAAAAGGAATTGGGGTAGTATACTTTCTCCTTCAGTGAGATAAATAAAAGCATTAATTTATATCTTAGTTCAAATAAAAAGTATCTTGATGTGCAGATTTATTTATGTGTAATATACAGGAAGAAGAGTTGAAATCTTGTTTAAACAGTGACCTTTTGTTTTGAAGGTCATAAAATTCCAACCTGGAAACAAATAATAAAAACAGAATATATATATATATATATATATATATATATATAATAATTACAGATTTGTAAAACAAAACAAGCAATTATCACTCATATTTATAGTTAAAGACCATATATATTTCATGAACTATTTAAAAATGAGGAACATGAAAACTGTTTTCAATTTGTCTTAAAATTAAATTTATTAGACTAAAATGTTAATGAATGCAGTCAAAAAACCAAAATAAACAAAAATAATGTTTATATTTTATAAAAAAAAAGTATGTCTTTATTTTGTATTTAACTTAGATAACATTCTATTAGAAGTTAAAAATAAAAACTCCGGGCGATTGACCTCTTCTGTTTTGTGTATGCAATGGATGCAACCAGGTAATCAAACAATTAGTTAGGTAGGTCACCAAACTGATCAGAAAAAGAAGGCTACACTTGACACCAATCAAAGGCTACGAAGTTGTAAGTGTAAATTGTAAATGTTTATGTGCAACATATGAAAATTAGCTAATTTTGTTATGTTACCAACAACCTCTTAAAAATACAAATAAATTATTTTTCTAAATGTATTGTTGGTAATTCTCCCATGAGGGAGAGACTTTTGTCAAATATTGTTACCAATAAAGCTTATTAATATATTTGGTAAACATTAGTGTGAATATATACTCATTAAGAAAATTGTAATTTAGACAAAAATTTATAACTTTAAATTATTAAAGCTGTAATGAGTTAATTTATTATAATGTAGTTTTTAGAAGGAAAAAGTCAAGAGAGAAGCAGCTTTTCAGTTTCAAAACAAATACACAGTTCATTAACCTCATAACAGTCTTGTTTTTGACCAAACCAAGGTCTGCTAGTTCCGAAAAGCTAGTTTTCAAACAACTATTTAGTTTTTCTGTTGACAGGAATTCAGAAACTCTAATTTAAAAATATATGTTCTCAAATATAAGAAAAATATTTGTACATTAAAAACTGTGTAATATAATTATTCAAATTTTTGTCTTTCCTACCATTTATTAAAAAGAAAAAATGCAATAATACCTTAATTATTTTTTCTATTACAATATCAATATGAAACAGCTCATTATGAAATATAATAAATGACTCTTTGTGGTCATTCAATAATTTAATAATTATGCAAAAGGGTGAGATTTGACATGAAAATGGTTTTTTTTTCTCTTCAATAGACATTTTAATGAATAATATATACACATTTGGTAATATTCTGATAACAGTTCACTTTTTCATTTGAACATTATGAATGAAGATCCGCAGAGTCCATATTGATGAGCTTATTCAAATAATGTTTAATTCTGAAAAATGTTCCTAAAGGGTCATTTAGGGGAAATAACCAAGTAAAAAACTTATTTGTAGCTTCACCAGGATTTGGAATTGTATAGAAATTAGTTTCTTACATAAACACAAATCCCAAAATAAAAGCAAAACCAAGCATTGCAAAACATTATGTTGACAAAGATGAATAGAATCGGTAATTAGGATATTTAAAAAAGTATATATTAAACAGATATTGTATTTTAACTTTTCCGCAGTTATTTTTCAGTCTAATCATCAGTTTTGGTCAGTCTAAATTATTTGATACTAGAAATTGCATGGTGACAATTTGAGAAATACAAAAAATCCAGTAAACCAAAAATAAGGATAAATCATTATTTTCTTGGGAAAAACAATAAAGTAAAATAATAAATATGTGATCATTTATAATTCTATTCTATTTCCAATTTTCAATCAGGCAAAATATCTATTTTTCCTAATTTAAATCTTATATGGGGGAGGGTGGCTAAACAAAAATAATAAATTAGAATTTTATAATACCAATAGCAAATCATCAATTTATTGCAAAAAGTCTCTAAATACAATTTTGATGAAGCTGAGTTTTTAAGAAAGTTTTTGTGAATTTATCGATAAAACACACACTAAGAGCTCTAAAATGACTCAAACTCTTTTATAAATTGAATACAGCTACAATAAGTGTACAGTTTTCTGATTTCACAAATAGAAAAATCATTAAAATTCTTAATGGATTTGATGATTAAGAGATTAGAAATTTTACTTAATGAATTTTTGCAATAAACCGATGATATATTGTAAAGAATATACTTTTCTTGAAGAATATTTACTAAATATGTTACTTTCAATATTAATACATTAATTTATATTACAAAAAATAATTTATTGTATTTGATCAAACATATAAAGTAATGCTATGAAAATGACTTTATTCTATTATTGTGCTTATTATATGATTAAACTGGATATATATATGAAAAATTTCTGTAATAAATGCTTCTAATAAAACAGGAACCAATATAAATTAAGAGCTTATGCTCTTTTGCTACAACAACCATATATTGTTCTTAAATATAAATTACACTTATAAGAGTATTATGCACAATGATGAACACAAATATTTCTAGGAAGGAATGAAACTTTTTTTGCCACGTGCATCAAGTTGTGTAACATATTTTGCTTTTCTTCTGGTAAGTAAAAATTCAGGGTCTCCCACTTCTTCCGAATCAAACTTGTCAAACCTGTTTGCAACTAGAGGTCAAATAAATAGGTGAAGTTGTTGAACAAGCTTCAGTTATACTCAGTTCTTCTGCCAGTAAACTTGTTATCGTTAATTTTCTGCCAATTTGGAACTGTTATGTGTCAATGAGGATCGTCCAGACAACAAGCAGATTTTTGCAATCTTTAAGGTTTTATTTCATTTTATTTTCTAATATAGTTTTCATAAAAATTATGGGAACTAATATAAAAAATAAAAGTACATAATTTTTCAAGAAAATTCAGAAGATTAGTAACTCAGTGTCAATACAGATGCTGATAAAAAATTAATAATTTTGTAGAATATTAAATTAATAAATGATGAGAAGGATTAATATATATGCTTCTTTCGTATCAATCTAATTCATTCTACAGAGGGATAAATACTAGGCAATATGGCCAACTTATTTGCACCTTAAAAATGTTTACATTTGTGGGTCTTTACTCTTTAACTAATAAGGAGTTATTTATAAATAACGGTCAAGTGGTCATAAAAGTTCAGTAAGAGCAACAAATTATTCTCTAAAAATGACATTGAGGAAATTATTATTTGAATCTACACTTTCTTATTTGAAGTCATACTTTGAGAAATATAAAAAAAAACTGACTACCCATTTAAAAACCAACAAACAAAATTTTTTTACCATAAAGTATATCTAAAAAAAACTACTAAATGAAGGTTTGTCATGGGTTTTATTTACATTGTAAAGAAGTTGTGTCAGGCTCAATTTTACCCAGAAGTCAGGAGTACCCAGAAGTTGGTTTCATGGCGCAAGCTGTGTCATCAAAATTTATGAGGGGCACATTTTGATGGAGATTTCAATTTTAGAGGTGGAAACATTTCGATGGGGTAATGAATTTACAAATTGAAAAGTTTCAAATCATAAAACAAGTGGAAGCATAGAACACATCTCAGGATGTGTAATTGTATATAATCTACAAATATTTAAATTCTGATTTTGTTTGCACTGTTTTTAAAAAGCTGAGAGCAATAAAATATCTTGGGAGGAGTGGTGGAAGTTTTATGTGCCATTGGTCTTGGAGGGGTTGGACACTCCTGGGCTCAACCATCAAGTTTTTTTCTTTAATTAATTAGTTGATTATGGGTACCCTCTTTACAACCGATGTGTGCGCCCCAGGAGGGTTTAATAATTCCAGGGATGATCTATCCTGGTGAAGGAGAAAAATAGTCGAGGAAGCAAGATTGCAAATGCCACAGGCCTCAATCAAAAGGGAGCTGTAGAGTATATGGGAATTTTTATAACAATAAAATAAAATATCAAATTATATTATATGTAATAAAAAACTTAATAATATACTATTATGTATAATTCACAGCCTTCTCATCAAATTTTGTATACAAAATTAAGAGACCCTTAAATTTTTGCTACAATAGGCCTCTAAAACTATACTTATTTCACTGCTCAAATATACTTAGAACTATACCAATAAGCTTAAAAGAAAATGCAATATTCTAGCAAGATGGTTTCCCACATTATTTATGGAAATCCAAAAGCTCAACAAGATAGCTAATTAGTTCTGTTTATACTAATAAATTATTTTATAACTAGATATAAAAAAGTAACACGTTTATGTTAATTTTTTTTCAGGCTATCCAAACACCTTTGCACCAGCTTGGGAAGCAGAAGAGGAAATTCGGGTAATTATCTGGAACTCTCTGTGCTCACACTCCTGCACAACGTCCCTTAGGAAGGTAAAGAATTCGATAAACTCATATTATTTTCTTTTACATTATGTTTTATAATCTATAAGATATTGCAGCAATATTCATAAGGGCCGTATCTACTATTTTTTTAACATATACTAATGCTACAGCTTTTAACAGTTACAACATTTATCTGATTATCATTGTTGGATTATACAATATTCAATTTATCACAATATTGCTGAATAAAATTGTAGGACATATCAAGAAATTTTGTAAAGAATGGGGAGATTATTTATTAATTCTTTAAATATTTGAATAAAGAACCAAAGTCAGTGGTGAAGTTAATGGGCCTTACATTTAAAAAGTCTGAGCTTTATATTTAAAGTATCTGCTAACCTTAATCAGTGATTTTGAAATAACAAACCAGTTTGTTTTAAAATAACGGGTTTGTTATAAAAATAGCTGTCACGACTCTATTCAAGCTATCTCTTCAATCAGCCCTGATGAAAGCCTGAACTTCGGGTCAAAACGTCGGCAAATGTTAAAATAAATATTATTATTTATTTTTACCATTTTATTTCTGACTGATCACCCCAACCATTTTTCTCTTCATTAATTATGTTTACAGTTCTCGCGCTTGTACTTTAAATTACATTTAAAATAATTTCAGTCTTGTCCTATTCCTAAGTCAAAACATGCGTTCTTCGGAAACAAACCCGGTTTTGCTAAAGCAGCACATTGCTTATAAACCATGTCATTTTTCAATGTCATCATAATAGAAGTGCTGCGTGTACATCAACAGGTTCGGTATCTGAGGAATGCGATGGGTGCGGCAGAATTTCCCAGTTTCCTCTTTCAAGGTTTCCTTTCTATCTTTTTTTTCTCCGAATTTTGAACACGTTATCTGGCTTTTGCATTGTGCATGGTTTGTTTTCTTTCTCTTTTTATTGAGTAATATTGCGCACTATCAAAATTAAAAAGATTGATGGTTGTAGTTGTATTGAGAGAGCTTTTCTACCATAATTGAAGAAAATAAATAAATTTAGAAACAATTCTTAAACACAGACATATTTATTTAAATACATTATTTACAACCAGCAAGCGAACCGGGTTTGCCCTTCCTCCAGTTGAAGAGGAAAAGCAGGACTCCTGGAGATCTCAGCGCTTCCTTCTCAAACTTGTCACTCGTATTCAAAGCAAGGAGACTCAATGGAGGCGCTGTAGCCACAAATTTATAGGTTGAGTAGAGAAGCAGGGGCAGGGTGATCGAGGGCGCTAAGGCATGTTGTTAAGCAACGCGTGTTGTCCGGCAATCTGATAACCGAAGCTATGGATTCCTCGCTCTTACCCTCAGGCCAGGAAAACCACCCTACAACCTAAAAGGCGAGGAAGAGAGAACAAAAAAAGGGAGAAAAAAAGGTTGAATAGAAGATCTAGCCACTGTAGAAATTGAAGGTCTCGTGGCGAATGCCGCCGCAGTGATGTTGGAAGAATATTGATATTCAAAAACTAATTCGATATTTTTTCCCGGTAATCTTGATACAGATAAATCTATCTATCTTCCTTAAAAACAATCGAAAATCTATACTTCCTCAAAAAAAAATTTAATAAACGATCTAAATAAAATCAAAAATCTCCATAAACAAAGCAACTTCAAAACACGAATTAATGAAAATCGTTAATAATTCAATTCTGATTTTATATATTTTTTATTTTGTCCACTTAAAGCCGTATTTCATAACTATCGATACTCAATGTTCTTTTTTTTTATAGTCCCTTATTTATTCTCTGATGTGTTTTTAGAGCGTTTTGAAAATTCTCCTTTTACTGCAAAATTGCATTTTAAGGAGGTCATCATACATTTATTATTGTTTTTGTTAATATCCATTGTATGGTTTGTATAAAGGGATTAGGTAATGGGGCTCACTGAAGTCAATATTTTTTTTTTCTTATCCTCCAGAATTTTATTTAAACAAATTATAATATATAAGCATACGAAATATACAAATATACACTTCTGGCTTGATCCAGAGTTCAATATTTTTGTTCGGTATTTACTTATCTACTATTTTCAAAGATTAACAATATCGATTCTCGGTGTTTATTGATAATGCATTGGAAATGTATACAAATATAAAATGTCTTTATATCAAGTATAAATGGTAAAATTTTGCGATATTTGAACTGCATTTCGTTCCTCAACGCTTCATAAATTCGATAATATAATTATAATATGACAATTTCTAACAATAAAATAAGAAGCAGGGTTTTGAGCACAAAACCAGAGATTCGATAGAATGCAAACTCACCAATTTTTTAATTGAGTTTTCATTAAAATAGACTTTGGACTGGAAGGATTGGATATGTTTGATTTTCAAAACTTTTGGTTTTCTAGATATTTTAAAATTATTTATATTTTTTTACTTTTCTATTACCTTGCAACAAAGCAATATTCCATCGACTCTTACGCACTATATATATTTGCATTGTATTATTTTTTTATTTATAATTATACTTATTTATCATTTATTTTTTAAGCCATAACCCTAGCCTAAAAATTACATAATTATATCATTACATATTATATTATGATACTAAATTGTTTTTATTTTTTATTTTTCAGCTTAGTCCTCCATAGACTCTGAAATTATTACTGAAGTTAATAACTTTTTTCTAACATGGTTGTGGACAAAACTATTGCACGATCTATCTCTTGCCCTTCAGAGAAAAGGTATGAACATTTAATTATTACTTTAATAATTATAAAAATAATTAGAACATCACGATAAACCACTAACGGATCCAGGATTTAATTTTTTATTATATTAGGATTCCTTTATCATACATATATATCTATATAAAAAGGTCTTAAGTGATTTTTTAATTCTTATTCACTGTAATTTTTTTTTCTGATTTTTTTTATTGTTGCATAAATGCACCGCGCCCATGACGGCCTAATGTACGCTTAACTGTAATTAGACGAACAATAATACTTTTAGAGATAATTTTTTTTTCATAAAACATGGTTATATTTTACCATTTGGGGAGAGGGGAGGAAGCCTGAAAGCCCTCCCTTCTTCACTGTAGATCCGCCCATGCGATAAACCAAAAGATCCGAAACTAGTATTTTTATCAGAGAGGCAAGACATAATTTTCCACCTCTTTTTTCATGTCATCCTCACTGATAAAAGTCAACACTTTTATGACATTTTAAATAATGTATTTCGAAATATCATCTCATAAAATAATTTCACAAATGAATTTGATTCAGTATATCATGTAATCCTAATTTTTCCCAACTCCATTACCTAAACTTGTACACTAAATTTAAAAGTAATGATAAAACTTTTCGCAGTTTATATTTATCCATTTTTTATTACCCCTAACAATAAGAGACTGTTAATTAATCAAGGATATTTTAATAACGATAAAACCACGCTGAAATTAAATACCATTTAATTTCAAATTGATACAGCAAGGATAATCAAAATTGTTAACATATTTTAGAAAGAAATTAAAAAAAAAAAGTTTACATTCTATTACATAAAGTGGTACTTCCGGTAAGGGGATTTTAACGAAAACGAAACATTTTTTAATTCAACCAGTTATGAACAGTTGATCTTATAGTCTACTTATCTTTTTACACAATAGATACTTCAGTTCATTTTTATGTTAATGACTGGTATTTTACAGCCTCTTTGAAAATGAATAGTTCATTTCCAAAGCGATACCTAATCATCAAAGACAAATTTTCAGGAAATGCAAAAAATTATATTTTCTATTCTGATTGTAATATTAAAACCAATACTTTTTAACAAATAAATTAAGAAACCCTTTATTCGTAACACATATTTCCAAAAATGATTGGATATTTAAATGGTAGTTTAAAAACAATAAAACTTAAATTAAATTATTAGTTAATTTAATTGTAACAAAATAAATAAAAAACTGTAATAAAAGATAAATTCCTTTTTAATTTTCATTAGAATAAAAAGGTTCAAAAAGCGTTTAATCGATTTTTTTTTCTTTATAAATGCACTATAATTTTATTACAGAAATTTAATGTAAAGTATCACACACTCCTTGAAAAAAAAAATGGACTGTTTTGAGAATAAACCAATTTTCACCTAAAAAACAAATCGATTAGTGTACACTTTGGACATAAGCGTCTCTAATAATAAATTACAGCTGATCAGCTCAGAGACAATTTTAAAATCTATACTTATCATCGAACAGCTGATAACATTAGGTGCTTCCTAGTTTTCAAATCAGTCAGTCTTTTATCACCTTCTTTTTTTTCTATCATATTAGCTACGTGACTACGCGGCCGTCTGATCGGGAAGAGACAACAAAAATTAATGAACTGATTGGTGAAATCAATGACCTGAGTCCGCATACGTTATCTGTGTTAATGGTATTCTTCGTATCCTTGAGTCTCCTGAAATCGTTAGGCTCTGATGGAGACTTCCAACGTAAGTCGAAACGTAGGATATAAATAAAAATTACACCAAAATAGTGTGCGACTATCGACCGCATCTCCCAACCAACTATTCCTTCAATTCTGTATCATTAAGAATATTTGAACATAAAATTTCATCCTTTCGATTTATATTACGATTCTCTTTAAATGGACCTCTTTATAGAATCCTTTTCGGCTGTTACTGGCGACAGCTGTGTTTCGTATAGTCCTGTTCAAGCATAAAATTCTCTTTTATATCCAGAGAGCACATGGTTTACAATAACCGGACGCGATCACAATCACTCCTTCAAAAGAGAGAAAAAGGTTACAAAATAAACTGTTTGAGGAGCAGAAAAGTGCTGCTTTTGATAAACATTGGGCCGTTGTTTACTTGAGGAAAATGGGTGTCTACGACTACTGGGCTGCTAGAAGACTCATTTCGGTAGCCGAAAATCAAGAGGCATAAAAACCGAGAATCCTTTTTACTTTTACTTATATGTATATGACATACATGGTAAAATTAGATCACCAGATTCTAAATAACAAAGTCTTGCGAAATGGCCACTGTTTGTAAGTGCGTTTGTTGCTTTTTGTCTGTGTGCGTGAACACTATTGCTTAAAAATGAACAGCAACTTTTATGCTAAAATCAACTTACTAGAAGTTTTTTTTTTTTACGCCTGTTGACTTCGACTTTTTAAGTCATGAGTAGTCTGCAGCTGTTTGGGGCTGTTAAAGGCGATATTAGTGGTTGGTTCTCTCTTCTTCGAGATATTCAGGGAGCTCGTGGTTTAATAACTTACTAGAAGTATCACTTTATATAAAACTGCTCCAACGGTTTTGATTATAATTCCTATATCATGGTACAGTTAAATAGTCTTTTATATTAGCAACGTTTATTCGTTATTGAGTGATCGCTAAATCAGCAGTGTGGAAAAAAATAAAAAGTCAGTAAGGTAAAATTATTTTTGATAAGCAGACTAAATGAGGAAAATTCGTGTAGATAAGAAATGTTTGTTATGTAAGTATTGGTTTAGGTTTTGAGAAACAAGGACTGTAGATAGCTTTTTAACTTTCACACATATTAAATATTAAGTAAAGTATTGCGTTCGTGAAAATTTTCAAAGTCGATTTTCTAACGTAAATACATTTTTCAAGATTCTCTGGATCCAAATCACTAATTCTAATAAAATGATTTGTGTGTTTTTATATGTGTATGTGATCGCGTAGATAAAAAACGAAAAGTCATACGTAACTGAAATGACGTATTTAAATTAGATATACATTGGTATATTACTGCATCTTATTCGTTAAACTCGAATTATCGTAAGTACGACTTTCTATAATAGAGTTTTAAAAAATGAATTTTTTTTTCTTTTAACGGAACTAATGATTTTGGTTAAAATCATCATATCAATAAAACAGTAACCGTTAACTTGTCTTTAATATTAGTTAGCATTTATTGTTATTAATGTAGTCTGACAGAGTTTAAATGCCGAGTTTTCAAAATGATTTTCACTAAAATATCTATGATTTTGTTTATTTGAAATGTTTAACTATTTCTGATTGTTCTTAAAAAGGACGTATAAATATAAGCTATGAAATAATCTACTAAAGGAGAAAAAAGAAGAAATTTGTCGAAATAAGAATAACAATATATGTTAGATATGTAGCATACTATCCCCTAAAGTTCAATGCCGCATGTTTCTCTCTCAAAAAAATTTATTACTATTCTCCATTTAAAAAAATGCAACCGACAGTAGATTCATAAAAATTCTAGTTCTTATATAGTGACATTTAATTTTGTCTGTTCTGTGGTTTTCTCTTATTTCCTGTTTTTTGAAGTCCTTTCAAATTGATACATCTCAAAAATATGGTCATGCAACCTCCAGCTTAATAATAATAGAGCAGTTACCGACTATTTCATTTAGCTGAAGAACTTATAAGTATTAACCATTTTAAATTGCGAACAAACCTTATCCGAACACAAAACTTAGTCGGTTTAAAACTTGAAAATTGAAAGTAAAGTAGCAAAATTTGGCGTTTAATTTAACGGAAGAACTGACGGCTGAACTTTTGATATTATGTAAAGAATGTATCCCTAACAGATCATCTTGGCTGACGATGTGTTCGGTTACGTTTCAAAAACTGACGATATCAAACTCATAAAATTGTAGTTGGGTGTGGAAAAAAATCAAATTGTTGGTTTATCTTCGGATTATTATGTTTTTCGGGATGCTGAATCTAAATTATTGTTCAATATAAAGTTAAAGAAGATAAAATATGTTATAAATTTTATATAACATTTTGATGTAGGACCAACGGGTCAGTAGTTAGAGCAAGTTGGCTTATTTCACAAGAAATGTCTCCCTCTCCTCCCCCCACCCTCTCCTCAAAACTCATAATCTACGCATCTATGGAAGAAATACATTATAATAAATTTGAGAGAGCATTACGTTTTCTATATACCTCATACGTTAATGTTTAAGAAAGTATGAGGCTGTTAAAACGCATAGAGTAGGAAATGTATTTCAGTCGTCTTTTATCTACTGCACTCAACTTAAGCACTTCTTATCTTTTCAATTCTTTGGTTCGGCTCGGATTAGTAATTGTGTTATTTATTTTTCCGTGTTCTCAGGATTGGGAGTTCTTTCAAATTAAAACCCTACAAAAATATGTTTCTCTTCAAAAATTATCAATTTAAAATGTGCCTCCCTCAAATATCTAAAATTGCATTTATATGATGATTTTAACCAAAATCATTAGGTCCGTTAAAAAAAAAAAGTTCCATTTTATAAAAACCTATATAGAAACTCGTACTTTCGATAATTCGAGTTTAACGAATAACATGCAGTAATATACCAATGTATATCTAATTTAAATACTTCATTTCACTTACGTAGGACTTTTAATTTTTGAGCTAGGCGATTAACATACACATATAAAAACACACAATTCATTTTATGATAATTTGTTATTTGGATCCAGAGAATATTGAAAAATGTATTTCCGTTAGAAAATGGACTTTGAAATTTTTCACGCAGTACTTTCCTTTATTATATATTTAATACATGTGAAAGTTAAAAAGCTATCTCCAGTCGTTGTTTCTCAAAACCTAAACCAATAATTACCTAACAAACATATCTTATCTACACGAATTTTCCTCATTTAGTCGGCTTATCACCAATAATTTTACCTTTTTAACTTATCTAAATTATTTCATAGCTTATATTTATACGTCCTTTTTTACGAAAAATCAGAAATGGTTAAACATTTCAAATAAACAAAATTATAGATACTTCAGTGAAAACCATTTTGAAAACTCGGCATTTAAGCTCTGTCAGACTACATTAATAACAATAAATCCTAACTAATATTAAAGACAAGTTAATGGTTACTGTTTCATTGATATGATGATTTTAACCAAAATCGTTAGTTCCGTTAAAAGAAAAAAAAGTTAAATTTTTTAAAAATCTATTATAGAAACTCGTACTTACGATAATTCGAGTTTAACGAATAAGATGCAGTAATGTACTAATGTATATCTAATTTAAAGACGTCATTTCACACACGTAGGACTTTTCATTTTTGAGCAAGGTGATTCACGTACATAAATAAAAAACACAATTCATTTTATGATAATTAATTATCCATCCAGAGAATCTTGAAAAATGCGTTTCCGTTAGAAAATCGACTTTGAAATTATTCACGAACGCAATACTTTCCTTTAGTATATATTTAATATAAGTGAAAGTTAAAAAGCTATCTACAGTCCTTGTTTCTCAAAACCTAAACCAATACTTACATATCAAACATTTCTTATCTACACGAATTTTCCTCATTTAGTCGGCTATATATCGGCTATATCGGCTATCATCAATAATTTTACCTTATTAACTTTCTGTTTTTTTTCTGCATTGCTGATTTAGCGATCATTCAATAACGAATAAACATTGCTGATACAAAAGGCCATTTAACTGATAGGAAGTATAATCAAAACCGTTGGAGACGTTTTAGATAAAGTGATACTTCTAGTACGTTATTAAACCACGAGCTCCCTGAATATCTCGAAGAAGAGAGAACCAATCGATCACTACTATTGCCTGTAGCAGTCCTAAGCTGCTGAAGAATACTTATGACTTAAAAAGTCGAAGTCAACAGACGTAAAAAAAAAATAAAGAAAAAACTAGTAAGTTGATTTTAAACCCTGTAAAAACGAGCCCTCTTAAAAAATGTTGATGGTACAACTCCTTCATAGACCCTCAACAAATCCATATATGTAAATAAAGCAGCAAAATATAGTTTTGATCAGTTCTATAATTACTATTATCAACGAACGGCATGTATGTACACGAAATTATAATTTTTTATTTATTAATTTTTTTTCTGACAAATAATTAATTTGTTCACAGGAAGATGGAAAATCTCGAAATGAAAAAGGAAGCCGCTAAGGTTACGCTGAACGGTGCGAAGTCTGCAAACTACGGCTCTTGGGGTCCTCTGTTCAAAAATAGCCAGCATTTTACCAGCCTCCATTATTCATAGTGATATCTCTACACGATGTTTAATTTATACAACACTTTTATAATGTAAATTGGTTTTAAATAAAATTTAAATTAATCATATGTAACGTGAAATTTGTGAAAAAATTAAAGGAAAAGAGAAAGAAAAGAAAATAATAGAGAAGTTGTATTGATTTTAATGATCTTGTACCTGTGTTCAATACGGATAAGTCTTATTAATTGTTATAACTAACTCGAAGGATATATGCTAAATAAACATGCACACACAAATATGTATAAATACATTTATAATGTTATTATTAATTAACTAGTTGGCCCGTACGAAAAATTCGCACAGCATATTGTCATCAAATGCCAAATTAATAAGAAAAAAAATCTGGTGTGTCCACTCATACGACTTTCCTACCTATTTCAAAAAGTTTTTATATCTTTACATATGTTCATGAAGAAACAAAAAAGAATTGAACCAGATACATTTTCCTGAAAATTGATCAAACATAAGATTTGAGTACGATTTATTTGATAAACCAAAGCAATGTAAACCGGCTTAAGATAGATCAGTGTAAAAATTTCAATACTTCCTAATATTGCCGATCACAAACTTTTTGGTATAGCTTATTATTGACAAACAATAATTTATGTTGAAAGTATAGGAAATAGTGAAGATTGTGTGATACGGGCAACAGATTTTCTTACTTTCACTTAGTCATCTTTATTCTCTCATTCACCCCTTTCTGACACCAGGATATGAAACCGTAATCTTACTTTGGAAATTGAATAGCTGTAACTTCGTTAATAGTTGTCCAAAATGAACGATTTTTATATGGCTTTGTAGGGAATTTCATTAGCTTCCAAAAGACAGGTGTGTTTTTCGGTTGGAATACTTTCCTTACCTAGT
This sequence comes from Nezara viridula, assembly GCA_928085145.1. NCBI lineage: Eukaryota > Metazoa > Arthropoda > Insecta > Hemiptera > Pentatomidae > Nezara > Nezara viridula. Next base: position 26,464,502 of record OV725080.1, read on the forward strand.
ATAGGTAGGAAAGTATTAAGTTTAAAAAAATACGTAAAAAATAGAATTAGCTGTATCATCGCTAATTTCGATTAGTTCGATTCCGATGATTTTTTTGGTAATTTAATTACCTTTCAAAAGTTTTATTATAAATTTTACCGTATAATATATACTTAGGGAGTGAGACCCTAAAACATTTTTCTTTTCTTTATAACTTTTTTTCCTGAATTTTTTGGGGAATTTAGTCTATATACGAAAAGAATAATGATTAGAACATTATAGGAAAGTTTCATCAAAATCGTTAGAGCCGTTTTTGCGCTACAGTCTATAGAAAAACATGTTTTTTATTTATTGCGCGTAAGCTATTGCGCACGGAGCACCGAATATCTGTCACAGCCATCAGTAGTCAAAACTCTACAAAATAAAAAAAGAAGCAACAAAATCGGTTCAGTAATTCCCGAGAAAATCTTGGCACAGACAGACAGACAGACAGACAGACAGACAGACCAATGGCTAAAAATGTGTTTTTCGGATTCAGGAGGCTCTGAAACGTATAGATCCGTCGAAAACCGCATGTTGGAAATTTGACCCGATTGCAATATTTTCCTTACCTAGTATAGGTAGGAAAGTAAAAATAATGCAACGTATCAAAAGATAAAGAAATCAGATGTTACTTTACCGATAAATATAATCGACAATGAAAACAAAAATTAATTTAAATCTTCATTTTTGTTTCGAACCAACATGTTTACGAATTTCAGTAAGCTGTACCTTTGCTAAAAATTGTCCAATTTCGATGATTTTTTTTTCCTTTGGTAGGGAATTAAGTAGTGAAAAGTGTGTAATTTTTTATCTATACGCCGATAAAGTTTGTTTTCTTTCATAACTTGTTTGCCTGAATTTTCGGGGTGATTGGACCATTTTGCCCGCCTGAAGGAGAAGGAAGCCTTCGAAATTGGTGGATTAATCTTGAGATTTGGTGAAAAATTAACGATGATATGGCTTGCCGATCAAAAGCACCATCGATGAATAATATAAACTCCTCCTCTCTCGATCATAGAGACCTCAAGTCGGCGAAATGAGACATGTATTCAATGACAGTACTACAATTAATGTAATTGTGGGGATGCGAACCCTATACCTTGCGTTATCTCGAAAATAGTATGTTTTGGACTTAAAAACGCAGGATCCGATAGTTATGGAGGAACTATCCGGGTCTTGCTGTAAGCATCAAAATCTTCAAGATCCAATTTGTCCCACATCGATCTACAGACCTACCACCGTTCCAGTATTGAAGCCTAGCAAAATGTTTGTATCGACTTTATTTATTTTAGAAAGAAAAATAAAAGTGGAAAATACGATTCGCTAATCCCCCGTGAAATTCTGAATCCAAGTATTTATTTAAAAAAGCATGAGTTCCGTCATAGAGGTCGTATTTTCCTCAATTTTGTTTAGAAAATATATGAAATTATATCTCATTAATACTTGCCAGAGAAAATTAAATGGAATTTCAAAATTATTCAGAGCTGCTGAATTTCGTTCTCATGTTTTCTCTTTGAATATTTTTTTAAATTTTTTTAGAACTTAATTTAATGATGCATGGGGAAGGAAAATATTGAGATGCAGGAACTTATTTAATAAAAAGTAGATTTAAATCGATAGATAGATGTGTACTAAAAGACTTCCGGGTGAACATGTCGTTCGTGACTGACGACAGTAAACAAACTTCATAGAATTTTGAGTGAACGATTGTGACTCTTGTACACTTGCGGATTCAGGATTTAATTTTGGGGGCTTCAGCCAAAAAGATTTTTTTTCATATACATATAAAAGAAAGAAATTAACTACCTATATGAAATGGTGTTTAAGTAGTTCTTGAAGTCTTATTAAATGTAATTACACGAACAAGAACACTTGAAGAGATAGTTTTAATATTTTTTTCTGTAAAACATGGTTATATTTTACCATTCTTTGGGGGAGGGAGGGGAGGGGCTTCACCCCGAAAGCCTCTCCCGTAGATCCGTCTGTGCTCTTGTGTATATCTTAGAAAGAAACGATATCATTGATCCGTTGTTCCAGATGATGTTTCTTCCAAATTTTCTTAACTTCTCCCAAATATTTTTCTTTTATACCAAGTCCTACTTTTGAGCAGCTCTTCTTCTGGATAATATCTTTGTCGTTCAATCTCATCAATCAGATTGAAGTCAATTTTATTTTTTATTATTTATGGACTAATCCAATTAAAATGATAAGCAATCTTATGCATCGAAATTGCACTGTTTATTTCTTAGTTCTTGCCAGAGAGTAGACATACGCACCTTAACTCATCGTTGTGAATTCTAGGTTACAGGTCATATTTTTTTTTCAAGTCTCTTATAACTAATTACATTACAATGCTGGACTTGATAAAAAATTAATCCGACTAAAAATTCTCAATCTGGAGGACTAGAATCCATGTAAGAGACAAAAATCGCTTACATGGCATGTCCAAGTGAGGAGGAAGTAGGTGCTTTCATGCAAATTTTTTTCACAATAGTAGCCTGAATCTCTTAATGTGCCGTAATCTTTCTTGGAAGCCACGAATACTTTAAAAAACAAATAATAAAACAATTTTTCATAAATGGAAAATGGTTTCCTCATTTATTAAACCTGCTGATCAGTGCTTTATTTCGTGCGGTTCTTAAAAAGGTTATGTTGGTTTTCTGTTGATGGCGGTAGAGAGAACTGGAAATCCTGAATTAACCACCAACTCATTAACTAACAGAACTGTCTTATCTCTTTTTTATTGTTCACTTGTACCTCCTGATAATTACAATTGTATGGTGAGTATTCAATTCATAACTCAATGACCTGTGTGTAGTTTATTACAGGAAGAAAAATAAACCACACAAACTCTGAAATGATATTCATAGCGTTATCAAAGGCAAATTCACGGATAGAAACTCACTACCAAAAAAATGAATGAATGTTTTTAAGTAATTAGTTATACTACAAACTGATTATTTTAAAAAGATAAAATAAGCTATCATTCATTGTCAAGAAATACCTTCCTTTGTAGAACTCCCCCAAAATGTTGAATGTTTTAAAGCTTCAATATTTGTCTTGAATCACTAATACATTCAACGGCTTAGGTTTAAAAATTAAACATTACAGTTATTTACGTGATGAAAAAAAACATTGTTTTCAACCTCGATAGTTTCAAACTCAACTGTTAACATAATGGCGGTAGGTGGAACAGTGTTGCCGCTCATCAGTGACACATTCTCATATCTTCTAGTTTTGTTTTTTAGATAAATTAGATCAGAGCTTTTCTTATTAGGTTAATTCATATATTTTAAAATTGTTTTGTAAGTTGTTGGGTTATGAAGTAAAATAGGTTTAATTTGAGATATGAAATAAAATAAACAAAATATGTATCAAAATACATAACATTGGCCAGCAAAGGTTTTTATAGGAGACCACTAGCGGATCCAGGATTGAATTTTGGGAGGGGGGGTCTTCAGCACAAATTTTTTTTCATATACATATAAGGATAATTAATTTGAAAAAAAAGAAAGAAATTAACTACCTACATGAAATGGTGTTTAAGTGGTTCTTGAAGTCCTATTAAATGTAATTAAACGAACAAGAATACTTTAAGAGATAGTTTTTAATATTTTTTTCTGTAAAACATGATTATATTTTACCATTTTGTGGGGGCTTCAGCCCGAAAGCCCTCTCCCTCCCCGTAGATCCGCCTGTGTAGGAGACAAAACGTCAACAATTCTTTTCCACATATTTTGCACTTAAATGTCATATCATGTAGTTTTCTCTTCTTCTTCCTGGATTATTACCGTTACATAAAAATATATATATAATGTATATAAAGTAATAATGTAAAAAAAAAATTCCATTACTGGTTGGGAGAAATTAATTTGATTAACGTTCCATTTCTGTAGGTTTATAATAGGAAAACACCGTTGGCCCAAGATCGATATCGGGGGCGCTCGCCACTTAGAAAAAAAAAAGTTACACAACGCATTAAATTATTAATTTTGGAAAGTTAAGAATTAAGCAACTTTAATAGGAAATCGTTGAATGCATTAAAATTCAAATATTAAATAATATAAAACAGCTTAACAAATAAACTCAATTTTGTAAGGGGAGAAGATGTCATTGCCCGGAGGAGCCGAATGTCTAAGGCCGGCACTGCTAGGGTAGGAAGGATAGGTTATCCTACAAGTTACAACCTATTGAAGTCAGAGTGAGAAGTTCTAGATTTGATCCATGAATCCGTGAAAAAAAAATGTTGATCCGTTCAAGCCGGATTCAAACCAGCGTAGCTCCTCATTTGAGAATTATGAGGAGTCTTTTAAACATGTTTTTTTTTTTTATTAAATCATATAGAAAGATAAAGAATTAGCTCATATTTGAAACAACTATGCATTTAATCATTCAAATATCGATTGAATGGATGTTATGTAGATGTTGAAGTTTCTGCAATGCGTGAGAAATGAGTTTGTCTCGTTAAGCTTCCAAAATACGAATATTGACTTCCTTCGTTTCATGTTTACAGAGGGGTTGTCAAGCTATTTAGAAAGCATCACCATGTCCTCAATCTTCTATTGTTTACTTTACAAATATCGACTTCTTCATAGAGAAGTAATTATGTAGCAGTGTTGATTATTACATTACATTTACACCATACAGTTAAGAAATCACCACAACTTAGAGAGGAACGGACATCGCAGCATTTTAGGTGAGCTTGTTTGACACTTAAGTTTTGGCATTTCAGAAGACGAGAATATCATCTTATTTTCATTAAATATAACTTTTGAAGCCTTATTTCACTCAGAAAAACCAGCAGTCGTTGGACTTGAGTGCTAAATACATAACTCTTGAAATGCACTTGTAAAGAGACGTTTACGTTTCTCGATCTTCATTGGGTATCCCTTTGATTTATCTTGACAATGTCTAGCTGTTCTTAGTCATGTCTAGATTGGCTTAGTCATCCTCGAATAACGTTGTATAACCATATCAATGTGGTGCAACGCAAACTTAATTCTGTATTTTTTTAATATTTCAGATGGCCTCCTAGTTAAAAAAAAAATCACCCCTTTTTCATATTTTACTGTTTAATCAGTGAATATATGATAATAGAGTAGCTATAAATCATATCCCTGTGAATCGCCCCCTCTTAATCTCAATTTTAGTTAGTGACGTGGTCATAAAGAGATCCTTAATTGAGTTAATTGAAATACATTTAAGATCAATTGAATATTAATAAGTATAATAAGGTAATCTAACAACTGATTTTTCAACTTCCCTATCATAAATTAATTAAATATATTTTTAAAAAAAGTAAGTAATTCTTCACTTTCGAAAACTATACGTATTATATGATTATCAAACTGTTTAAAGATAGATAGAAAATTGAGTTTAATTATTTCACCATATTTCATAACTAAAGAACTCAAGATATCCCTTTCTCCTTAAGCAACCTTATTTCGAATAGGTTGTAGCTGGGTTTGCTCAGTGTCAGTTTCTACTATCCAGTGTCGAGTGGTTGTGCTTTGGTTGTTCTTGACAGAAATCGGCACTTTGGGAGGTAACTGTCAATCTTGTCAATTTAAATTTATTCAGTAATTCTTATTAATTTAATAAATGAGTTTATATTGTGAGTAATTATAATAAGTCACTCCAATTGGTTGCTGTTTGCATCAATTAGCTACACAATTGCTCCTTTCAGTGTAATACTATATAATGCTTTTATGATTTATAATTAGTTTTTCATGTTATTAGTTTAGTATTTTAAAATTTCTTACGTATATTTTCAAAATGAAAAATCTTATGTGTGTTAAAATAATAAATACATATTACATGTTCTTGTAATTACTCAAAATTAAATGTTAGATTTCTCTTATTTTTCTAGATATTATTCATGAATAGTTTAATTTTCGACTGTAAAAATTTCAGAACTATGCATTATTAAATAAATATTCCTTTAATTTTAAGAAAAAGTTATATTGGTGCTCAAAGTCTTATTAATGATTATCGTAAATATCTATTGTGATATACTTAACGGAATATGTTGAATGTTCCAGAAACTAGTACAAGAATGCTCAATAATGTTTTTGTACTGTAAAAAGAGAGAGAGGGTTTTGAAATTTAAGAATAACAGTCTATTTTGTTAGTTATAAGTATTATGAAATGATTAAAATCTAATTTCGGGAAGCATACGTGTTAATAAAAATTAGAGAATAAAGAAATCATTATTTCAAGGAGACATGTGGAATTGAATTGAAAAAAGTTTTATACATCATAGGGATGTGATACATTGTAGGATGCTACATCCTATGTAAATATGTAGAGTGATAAATTTTAAATTTTTACTGGAGACAAATAATAATAAGCGAGATTGCTTTATATGTCGTTCATAAAATATATTGTCAGATATCATAATAATAATTTCTAGTAGTCACAGAACTTAGCAAAATTTTCATAACTTTAATTACGAGCGCCATTGCTAATTTCCACTATTGATTTGATAACTGGTAGACTTTGGTAAACAAGTAATGTTTTGTGCCACTATGAGAATTAGTTAAATGAAGTAGTCTAGGAAGGATTGGAATGAAAAGAAAGCTTTTAGCCTCGTTTTCTTAGTGAGTTTTTGGATTGAAGAAAGTGAGAAAAGTTTAATAAGATGTTTAATTGTATAAGCAGTTTCAGTGAAATTTTATTTATATAAATTCAGTATTAAACCTTTAATGTTTTTTACGATTTGTGTCAAATAAAATACTAGCCATCTCTTACATCCATAGATTAGAACAGGAAAACAGGATGTAAGTTTAATGTTATAATTTGACCTTCAATATAATTTGGTAAATTGAACATTATTGATCTGAGAAACATCATGATCCTTTATGAATCAAATTAAATTAAACAAACATGTTTGTCAAACATTGACATAGTGCGGATAGAAACCATCTATACTCCAGTTTTATTGCTAAATTAATGTAAAGCCTAAATTAAATTTTTTCGCTTACTACTTCAATAGGTGTTTCTAACAGACTTATGTTTGTTTTTTGTGGTAAAATATTCCACATCAAGAATATAAACATTATTTCAGATTGCGGGAGTTATTTTCAATTGAGCAATGTCTTAGAAATAAAAAGTTATACAATGTTAGAGAAATGTTGTAATAGAAAGTATGGTGATTGTATTAGTTATAGGAAATAAAATAATAATTGATATAAAAGCGCCCAATATATCTAATCTGGCAGACACATGATTTATCACTGTTGAACTGTGGTTAAAAAGGGTTGTGGAAAAAAAAAATGATCAGTTATTTATCATTGTTTGTGAGGTCATCTACTGTTAGCTGCTTTCTGTTTTAGTAAGACACTTATTTATCTCTTGTATCATCAAAAGCCCTTATTGAATTAAATATGCTGACTTAGGAGTTACAATTAAATATTTAATTATGAATATTTCTTTTAAATGATGCAATTTATTTCTTTATTTGTATGCTGATTATTCAATTTAATTTTTTGATGAAACATAATCTTTTTTCTAATTTATAAATGAGTTAAGTATTTATTAAATTATTGTTAATTCAAAAAGAATTTTAATATAGCTTGATGATCACTAAATTTATAATAATATATTTTAATACAAAACAATTATTTTCATCTTTTTATTGTTATTAATCGGTTGCATTATGTATGAATTTAGTTAAGTAAATATTGTTTTAAAATTCTATCAAAACCTCTACATCAAACTTGAATGTTGCTTAAAATAAATTTGACATAAAGGAAGTTTTCACTATTTTATCGTTGGCATAAATAATCATTTTATGTAAAATATGAAATGATCTATAATATTTATACTTGTGGGCATTATATTATTTTAAATATAAACATTGTATTGTATAAGTTAATTATTTAAGTATGGATTATTTTAAAAATGTATACTTATATATTTAATAAATGCCTTTACTGTACAATGAAGTATATGTATTTATTGTAACCTCTTTTTTAGGTATTGACTGCCAAACGCATCCCAATATTCAATTTTATTCAGAGATTTATTAACAATTCCAGCATGGTCATTAAATCTTAATCTGTGTTTTACTGTTTGTAATTCTTCCATTTCTTGTTTTCTATATGTTTCTCCATTGTGTTTTCTTTACATAATCACAAATGAAGCGATTAATTTCAAAACAGGCTCAATTAATTTTCCAATATTTTACAACAAACATCAAAAACATGATTATACAATTCTTGTGGTTTTTGTATAGTTTTATCCCATTTTTATACAGGATTGAGGCATTATTGGCTATTCCAGCTTTGCTTGGTGATGTAGTGCATTGTAAAATTGTGAAAAATATTTTGCACAAAAGAAGTAATTTGAATCAGTTTTAAAGCTAATCACGTCAAATGGAAATACGAACATTTTAAATTTTGAAATGTATAAAGTACATGCTTATTAGATATGAAAAAAATTTTGATATGGAAAAGTTGAATGTACAGAAGCTATACTGCATATGATAGTTTTTTTTTTTTTTCTGTTTTCCATCATACTTTCAACACAAAATAATTATTTAGTATAAATTTGTTCTTGTTAAACTAGAATTGAATGATTAAGGGATTATTTTTCTTATATTTTTATCTATAAATGAGGTTACCCTTCAGTTCTTTGACTAATCTAGTTGTTACCATATCTTGTACATTATACTTTCAGATGTAAGTTTGAAGCTCACCCTTAATTGTTTGATTAGATAACCCACTTCATTTGTTCTAGATACCGAGTAGTAACCCGTAGTTCTGCAACGATGCCAGAAAAGGTAATTTGAAATCTATTAATAATTTAGACTAGTTAAATTTATTGTATTGTAAACTGTACATGAAATTTTTTTGAAGAATAATGGAAGTTATATTTATTGTGTTTTTTATCACTTTGTTAATAGTTTTATCTAGAACTCATAAATCATTATTGAATTCAGAGGAAATAGTAATAAAAAGTTCCACAAGAACTCTTGAATGGTCTAGGCAGTAATTAAGATGTCTGATTTCCGATACCATGATATTAATTATTCAGGGGAAATTTACTCTTCACAAGCTCTTCCATTTTTATTGTTACAACTTTATCTTCACCAACAATAAAAATTTAATATTCATGCAAGTAATCATTTGCCTGTCTGAAAAGAATTATGCTTTATTATTAAAAGGTTTATTAAACAAAAAAACCAATACTCTACCTTCTTAACCAATCTCCTTTCTCTATTCTGTAGTATGTAATAAAAAAAATATATATTTTTTCTTTTTACGGAAAATAGAACTTATGTGTAAAACTAGTTAATTTGGAAAATAATTTGTTCTGCTCATTTCCTGAAAATTATGCAGGCATTTTATACTGAGGTAGTTCACAAAAAGTTAATGAAATTCATAATTAAGTCATTGAAAATATTACTAAGTAAAAAAAAAAATAAGCTGTAAAATATTTTAACTGTGGAATGCAAAAGTGGTGTAAGTTATTTTTATTCATATATTTGAGATTGGTCTTGTCAATTAATAATCTATTCAAATTTATCTTAACGTTTTGTAGTATCTAAAACTTCATTTTTTTACTTTAAAACTTTTTCATTAAATGGTTGATTTAAGATAGATATTCATTTTTTCCACCACTCCTTGAATATAGTATCAATGAAGAAATAAATGATTGAAAAATGAAAATTTTGTTTAACAAAACTAAAACATTTTGACAAATGGATGCTTTACTCTACTTATTTCATAGTTATTAATCTTTCTTTCTCTGATTAATTAGGTGTTCAATTTTAAAGTGGAAATGGCATGTGAAGGATGCTCCAATGCCCTCCAGAAGGTTCTCGACAAGCACAGAGGTATTTCTTTTTAATAGTTTTACAAATTTATGACTTCCTGAAAATATATATTTTATGTTTATATTTTTAATCCCTTATCATTGAAAATGTATTTTTAAATATTATTGTTCTATTAATGTCAAATACTGCACCACTTTTATTAAACTTTTATTTTTTAACTAATGGCTACTTTTTGCCTTTTCAGATACCTTCATCAAATAATTATTATAATGAATTTAACTACGATGAGTAAGAGTTCTTAAATGTTTATTTTTTACAGATAGAGGAGTCGGAGGCTTTGAAATAGACCTGTCTGGGCAGTCAGTCAAAGTCACATCTTCAAGCCTGTCCTCTAACGAAGTGATGGAAATAGTGAAGAAAGCTGGAAAAAAGGTTGACTTTGTGTCCGAGCAAGTCAATTAAATATTAAACATATTTTATTTTATTCAAAATATTGCTTCAATATTTTGAAGCACTGTCTGAGTATTTTAATTAAACTGAATAAGTCTTTCAACTTTCATCCATTTTAAAAATTAAATTTGATATTCATTCATTTCATTTTGATTATTGATATTAGCTATAATATAAAGCAATTATCTTTAATTTTCAAGGCTGTCCAAATGATTGAAATCATTGTTATTTTTGTTACTTGATTTATTATGTTAACTGTAATTATATAAATAAATTATCTTATGAATTTTATTTTATAACTAAAAATTAGTTTAACAGATTTATTCCCTACAATGAATAGGATAGCTTAGTGAGTAAGGGCCTATGTTCATGTTCTTCTATGCCAGATAATAATTCTGTAATATCACCTGCGGCTCGATTGTGGGGTCTGCAGACCCTCCTAGGGCACATAGCTAAATATATGAGGCTGTTAAAATATACAAAAATGTCATAATAATTCTAAAAGCTTGGCAAATAGCTCTTAGCATTTTTAATCCAATTTTTATAAATTTCCTACAAGATTACTTCAAACAGTTGCCCAGAAATATTGAAATATGACTGCGGAATGGAAACCACATTCAGTCAAGATTAGTATTCCTGAATGGTATCCTTTAATACAATTTGTATGTTCTGCTGGATTAAAGATGGTTGGAGGTTCAGAATTTGGATTTTCATTTAAGAAATTAACACACAAAATATTTGAACACCCAATCCCTTTTTTAAAGTGTCAAAATGAAATCCCTGGGTATAGAGCAACTGAGAGTAATTTCATGGCTACAGACAAAAAAGTACTGTTAACTAAATAGTTGTGAGCATACCGGGTTTAATGAATATGTATCAATAAGTCAGTTTTAATATTCATTTAAAACGTGAATGTGTTGCATAGATCAATATTATGTTAACAATATATTTACAATATTCATATATCATTGAAATACATTTACACAACATTCCCTTTCTAAACAAAAAGCTGAAGTGGCTTACTGTACTATAATTCTAACCATCCAGCCCCCTCATTAATGCTTAAAAAATATTTAATAAACACAGAGTAGAGAAGCTAAAAAGTTAAGGTTAATTTCTGAATTAATTTTGACAACTCTTAAGACAGGAATTAAACTTGCACCATTTTTTATACAAACCAGCTCGGCTTCTACTCTCTCATTGATTTTGAAATTTTAATATTCATAAATTCAATATTGTTATTGATATCAAATGGTTTTCAATAAGATTTTAAAAACTACTAGGTATTAGCGAATGAATAACATAATAATAAAAACAAAAACTATATATTTTAATAATCAAATATACATTAATTATTTAACTTAAATCAATATAAAATCAACAGCTGTACAAAATTATGTACTTGAACTGAGTTTACAGTCAAATATTAAAAGTTCCCTATAATGGGCCTACGTAATCGGCCACCTTAACATTAAATACAAACAGTAATAAAATATTTTTTTTTCCTTGGATAAGACTTGGTTACCCATGCGTTGTGTCATCCTCCACAAAGTCATATGCTTCCTCTCGTGTTACACACTCGACATGACTCACCTTTAATATAAAGGAAACGAATAAATATTCAATTTAAGCTATAAAAAATAATAACAGAATTTAAAAAAAAAAATTTAGGTTACCTTATTTCTGAACTTGACACCATAGAACTTATTAGCATGTTGAAGAAGCTCGGGCCTGAAAGTGGTTGTGATGAACTGAGCATCCTCTGACATTTTGTGAATCATGTCTGCAACAGCTTTTCTGTGCTGAGCATCTAAAGCCTAAAAAGAAAATTTTATTACTTAATACATAAACTTATTAGGAAACAAAAAAAATTCAAAAACAAATTATGAATTCATATAAGGTGATTTATGGGCATAACAAATAAATTGACAAAGCATAATGTAGTAATAAAAATACTTGCAATCTGAAACTCAACACCAACAAAGAGAAATATTTAATAGAGTATTTTATTTCATATTGGTACTAAGAGTTTAAGATAAAATGATTTTTTTTTTTTTTTGGAGAGCAATTACTAAGCAATACAGATGCCTAACACAAACTTACAGCTGTAATAATCAATCCATTTAGAAAGTTAATTCTTTATTTTACCAGCATTAACAAAAATGGTGTGGAGTTTTATTTAAGATGAACTATCTCAAATCCTGAATAAATAACAGTAACCTTCACAATTATTTTACAATTTAAAAAAAAAAAAATTAAAAAGATTACTACTCGAATGATATATTTTTTGAAAAAAATAACTAGCAGCATGACCAAAATTATTTCTGCACTAAAAATAAAAATATTAATTTTAATGAATAATAGCTGAGTGTTCAAATCCATAGACCTCTGTCATAATTCATATAAAATATAAATGCAATATATCTATAAGGAAGGTATAAGTAAATCACCAAGTTGAAATAATATGTGAATTAACAGTTGACAATGCATACCTGATCGATTTCATCAAACAAGTAAAACGGCGCAGGATCACATTTCTGAATGGCAAAGATCAGGGCAAGTGCTACAAGAGACTTCTGTCCTCCAGACAGCTGGTTCATCTCTCGCATTTCACCATGACCGGTGAACGAGACCCTGATTCCAACACCAGAAAATTCATCAGAATTTATTTCCTGAAAAATAATTTCATTTTAAAATTATATAAGCATGGTTAAATATCATGAAACTCTTGGTATATTTAATCATTAACCCAAGAATGATAAACCTCTGTCTAATCAACATACATGATCAAACAATTCTCGGAAAATAAAAAATGTATAGATTACATTAAAAGGCTCAACTCATAGTAGTCCTTCCCGAAACTCAGTATCCCTTGAATCACATTACAGAAAAGATCAGATCACCCTTCTTCTTTTTTGAATAAGATATCGTGGGCACCATGTTAAAGTAATGAATGTTAACCTGTCCAACGTTGCACATCCGTTACTTAAACATGGTGCCGACGATAAGTCTAAACAAAACCTACATTCTTGTATGTCTCATATCTTAACATACTCAGTGGGGGTGGTCTTTCTGGAAGGATGCTGCTTTCTTTAGCCATGCACAGGTGGTTCTTTGGTAAGGAAGTTATGTTTTCTTTGTTCATTCCTATTTTAGAGGTTTGTAGATGATGGGGTTACACTTTTTCAACTCCCTTCAGTGACAGTGACCTTTAAGTACCCTTTTAGGTTTAAAGAGATATATTTTGTTTTCAAATCAACTATTTAGAAGTTATTTTGTGAATGTTTAAAAAAAAAAACAGTATAAATTTGTTAAAAGATATAGGTACCCATACGTTAGGTACTTCATAAAATGAAGCCAGTTTTAAAAACCAGATAAAATATCGCGAGTGGGTGTGTTTATGTAACTACGTATTAACTTAGTGCAATTTATTCATTCTGAGAAAATATACAAAATTAAATAAGATGTAATAATGCAAGAGGTGTATTTACGAACAGGATTATGCTCGACGTGTTCATCGCCATCATTAGTCTTCATTACCAGCTGGGCATGACCTCCAGGAACTAGCTCTTTAAATACCTGAAAACCCAAAACATTAAAGATGAATCTCTTACACTTGTGAAATCTTTACTAAACTAAATCAACTCATTTCAATCAATGAAATACAATCAAAGGAAAGATTTAAAAATAGCTAATTAAGTCCTTACCTGAGAGAAGAACATAGACACTTGCTTAAACATAAATTGAATGGCCTCACATTTTCTTTGTTCCAAAACCACCATTAGCTCTTTGATCTTTTCATCCCTGAAAAATTATTTTATATCATTATTGAGAATATTATCTCAAAAAAGGTCATCAACACATACAATACAAAAGTGGTTTAGTTTATTAGAATAACAAAATATCTATGTAGCCAATAGGAACACAACTGAGGGTGGCACCTGGTACTAGTCAGACTGTAACTACTTTGCAAAATAAAAATGACAAAACAAGCTACTAACCCTCTATCCAACTCTTCTTTTCTTTTCATAAGTTTCTCTTTTTGGTCTGAAAAACTCATGAATTGGTCGAGCGCTTTTTTGTTAACATGACTATATTTCTTCAAGTGCCCGTTCGCCTTCTCTAGCTCTTTAAAAAGCTAAAAAAGCAAAACAAAATTAGTAGTATATATATAGTATTATGTAGTATACTTTTGACACATAATTGTTTCACTTACATTCTTAGACGAGTAAGACATATACTTGTTGACCATTTCAGGAGAAGGAAGTGATCCTAATTCTTGTATCTTTGACGTCGCCTCTTGAATCTTGGTTTGAAGCATGGCTTGCTTAGATGCCACTTTACTCAAATCTTTTGTATCGGCATCTCTCTTTTCTTGAGCTTCCTTCTCTTTCACTCTCCATTTTTCTACTTCGTCCTGTTCAGCTTTTTGCTATCCAACAATCATTCAAATTTATTAGGATTACAGATTTTTAATTGGAAAATATTCTACAAAATAGCAAATTGGAAAGTTTCATAAATTTATAATCCTATTAATATCATTTCAATAATTGAGTATTCAAGTTTCTTTCACCAAAGAGGTAACAACTTACAACAGTAATAAAATAAATTGAATAGACAATTGACACAATATTATGCAAATATTATGAACTATTCATCACAGTTTAATCTTAAAGCAGCTAGAGATTTGTTAAACAATGTTCATGACTATCAATTAAAATAAAATATTAAAACAGACAATTATTAATGTGATAAGAAGTAAGTACCCTTTTGACTGCTTCTTGAACTTTCTTCTCACATGCTTTGAAGTCTTTATTCAGTTTTTCTAACCTCTTTTCTATCCCACTAAGTTCTAATCTGGAGTTATCTAATGTCCTCTTCCTTTCCTCCACTGAGATTTCTTGTAATGCCTAGAATAAGGAAAGGTATTTAATCAACAATTTTCTCACCTTGAAAAAACTAATGAACATGTGAAAACTGTAATATGATTTTAATGAGATAGATAAGTAAAATAACCTGTATGAGTTCATCTTTTCTTCTGATAAGATTGTTTGTTAGAAGGTTTTCAAGTTTATTTTTGTCTGCTTCCAGCTTCATTCTCGTAGAGAAAGCTGATTTATTTTCTTGAGTGAGACGTCTGATATCATCATTTAGCTTGTCCATATCACGTTGGTCTGCTGCCGACAGTTGTTCCAGCAAGTCCTAGATAGATATGAAACGATGGTAATTAAGACTGATAAATGATATGATAACTTGATTATTATTATTATTGTTGAGAAACAAACCTGGTGAAGCTCAGATTCCAATCCTTGCTTGGTGCTCTGCATAGCTTCGAGGTTAGATATGGCTTGCTGTAAGGATCTCTCTTTCGGGCCCCTGTACCTTTCAATACTGGCCAACTCCTCTTTCATCAGTCTGATGTCAGCTTTCAGTTTATCGAAGTATCCTCTATGAGAAAAAAATAATTCTTACATGAATAAATTATATAATAAAAAATTGTTGTTAAATATATCTTTTCAATTTTTTATTTTATATGAAAATTTATATTGAACTCATAAGAAAGAAAAGGTTGAATCTATTAATGAAATTATATCTTTTTTTTATGTAATAAATAAAAAAGAGAATAAAACCCATAATGGCTGAACAAATTACACATTGTGGTGTTAGTCCCAGAGAGCACCTGGTTTGGAGTGGAGTTGATTTGATTTTACCTAATTTGACTCATGTTTAATTATATTAATTAATTTCCTGATGTTACAGGCCAGTATGAATCGTGGCCTCATGAGTTATTATTCTCAACTTTTCTCTACCATGTGATTCTCTCTTCCAATTGCAGACTCCTTCCTCTCATCTCTCTCCACTTCATCCTTCCTCTTTTCACAGAAGTTCACTTCCAATATTTTTTTCTGCACCTGTTCATCCTCCATTCTCACCACATGCCCTGCCCATCTCGGCCTATTTGGTTTGATACAATTAATAATATTATGATTCTCTACTATAGCCTTGATTTATAGTTGCTCTGAATTTTCTGTTTACCATTAACTCTTGTAGCACCGCAAATCCTTCTTATTACTATTCTTTCCAATTATTTTAGTTTACTCCAAACCGCTTGGAAAAAAAAAATAAGTTTCCTAAATTATATAATAATTACTAAATATTGGATGAAAAATCAACTTACTTAGCTTTGCTATTTTTCGTTTCTGTCCTTTGCATGTCAGAAACAATTTGGGTAATGGAAGCTTCAGTAACAGTAAGCTGTTCACGTAACTCAAGTAGTTGTGCATCTGCTTCGCGAATTTGTTGCATCAACTCTGTTCTGTTCTTTTGAATTTCGAGCTTAGACCTGATGTTTTTGAAGTAACCACCAGTGAGTGTACCTTTGGATGATACCTAGAATCCAGATAATACACAGTTATAAAATAGTAATATAAGGTATGGCATAATTTCCAAATTGATAACTCTCTCAAAGAAAATTTTGACAGTAATCAATACTAATATTATTGGGTATAACAAATGATATAACCATCACATTTATGAGATAAACTTTATATACAACAAAGGTTAAAGATTTGTTTCATTTAATATTATAAGTAATCAAATCCAATAAACAACATAAAAAAATTATATTTTCAAAAGAATTTCTCTTAATTTAGAATCACAAAAACAGAGTTATGAAAGTATTGATTCTAACAGAGATATTAATCATCGCTTGACAAACCTGATCACCATCGATTGTAATGCAGTCTAGGTTGTACTGTTTCGACATGTCAGTAGCTACCTCCAAGTTACGACAAATGAGAGTCTTACCAAAAATGTATCTCATTGCCTTATCGAATTTCTGATCATAAGTTAGTTTACTAACCATGGCAATCGCATTCTGGAAATAAAGTAATAATTTAAGTATCCACAAAATTGTTAATAGATAGAAATTATACTTGGAAGAAGTATTATTATTGTTATTAAAAAATTAACAATACCTCTGAAGACGGGTATCGTTGATCTTTTACATGCAAACGATTTCTTGGCATGAAAGTGACTTCACCAGGTAAATTTTGCCTGTTTATCTCCTTCAAAATCTGTGTACCGACACTGTCAGATTCCACAATATGGTAAAAAAGCCTAAAAGAAAATTAGTAGTAAGAATTAACTGTATTTAGTGAACTTGTCCGACTACAAAAAAATTTATAGCAATCTTGTTGGACTAAAACAAAAAAAATGTATCCCAGTTATCTATAAAACAGTGAAATAATAGAACTTTTGGTGTAATAATCTTTAATCTGAATAATTTTTATTTTAATTCTGTTATAAATTTAGTAGTGATCAACAAATTCAATGATTTTGAATGAATATTTTTCCTGGAGACTATTTAATATCACATAATATGTTGATAATTTAATAATATTAATTTACCTATTTCCTGCAGTAACTTCAACAGCAGTATGAATAGACTTTTCACACTCAAAATTCTCAATGACTTGGCCATAATAGCAATCAGCCAGATCTTTATAAGTGCCACCTCTTTGCCGGAATGTTTCTAGAACTTTCCTCACACTGTCTCTACCATTGAGGATAGGCTGAAATAAAATAAATTTGTTATGAAAATATTTACATAATCAGTCCATAATCACGCACTATTTTGGAGTAATATTTATATATAGTTAAAGTTTCAATCTATGATGCAGGTTTTCATAAAAGCTAGATCCAACAATCCTGGGCATACCTGGTACTGATAAAGACCTGAAACGTAAGCTATAAATAAATATTAAATCAAAATAGGGTCTGATTGTTGACAGCAACGTACGACCTAAACATAAGGCAACTATTCCTTAAATTAGAACTCATTTCTGCTCCATTATGAAAGACCGGCATTCTAACCTACTAGTGATCAACACCATCTTGATTAAAATTCCGACATTAAGTTTAGGAATTTTGCAATGTTTAATGATCACATAAAATTATATCACAAACATTATCCATTCAATTGCACATTATAAACAAATTTATGAAGGAGTTATCAGAAAATTCCTATACTTTTCCTGGTTTTTCCATATAATCTGAATTCCTGGTAGGTAGACACTCCGTATATCCAAACTAACTTTAGCAGTGATTTTAATTAATTTACCTTTCCTGCCATACTCCTGAGGGCTTGATCTGCCTTGGCCAATTCTTCCTTTAACGAAGTCATAGTGTGCTGAAGCTGATTCTCTTTTCTCCATAACTCACTAAAATGTTAATAAGAAACATAAGTAAATAGACTTAAATTAGTTGTATAGTTTTATTAAAAATAGAAGACTTACTTCCTAGTACTCTGGTACTGGTCTTTCATTTTCTTCTGTTCATAGTGCTGCTTATTATATTCATCGATAGCAGACCGCTGATGTTCTAATTCAGCACTTTGCTCCTACACCAATTGATTGTTTTTAATTAAACAAAGAAAAATATTTTTGTAAATTATTGAAACTACTCAAATTAGAAATATTACGATTTACTTACAGCTATTTTCTTTTCCAACAGGACTTGCTTTTCATTATCCTTTTTAAGATCTTCTGCAAGCCTTTCTTTATGTTCAGTCTTATCTTTAATTTGTTTTACAAGAGATCTGAGAAGAGATAGAAATCAGCTATTACAATTTTTAAAAAATAAATAATTTTTGTAATAAAATAAAATTACATGAAGACAAAAAAAAAAAAAAAAAATCTCAATTTGAACCTGAGAATTTCTTTTTTCAGAGGAAAAACTAAAAGTTTCGAAAAGTAATTTTAATGGAAAAACAACAAAATATTATACTATATTATACGGAAGTATGAACTTACTTAAGTTCCTTTTCAATCCATTGATCCCTGTCACCTCTTGACGTAAACTGATTACCTCTTCCTTGTTTTGCATACAATTCTTTCCTTTTTTGTTCCTTCAATGCTAATCTAAAAATGAAAATAATCATCTAAGCATAGATTCAATGTTAAAGAAAAATATTTGTTAAATCAAAGCTAATGGCGTACATTTTTTTTTTTGTTTAATGTTTTAAACTGAATTGGAAAACAAATTTGTTTTAGCATTTCGCGGTGTTATAATTTTGAGAATAGTAATACAGACAGATGAATAGTAAAAGTATGGATGTACAGTAATATAATAAAATGTTGCAGCTAGGCTTTAATGAGATAAGCAGTAGTTTAAAAATCAGGTTTTACAATCATACATACATATTTTTTCTATTTATTAAGGTTTTAATTAATTTAACATTAAATACTAACGATTATTATTTTGTTTGCAATATTAATTGTAAATATCAAAAGATTTGTTTGTTACTATGGAATTAATATTAATACAGTAATGGTAGTAATGCATTCTATATTTAAGTATAAGAGTATTACAGATAAAATTCAAGGAAATAATCACACAGAGAGGTTTGAATATCGAAACTGCCAGGTAAAGATTTTTTTTTGTATTAACATTATTTTTTGTAATAGTACATTTAACTCATTTCTTTATTATTTTGTAATATTCTCTCTGCTTTATTTCACTTCATTCTGAAATTATAAATTTATTTTACTCTTTTCTTTTGGTTTTGCTATCTATTTCGCTTTTCAATATATATTCACGATAAAATACCTTTTTATCTTCACTTATATTAAAAATAAAAACATAATCAGTTGATAGGTATCAGAAATAAATAAACACACTGCAATATACTAATTGATTAAAATAAACTGTTATAAAGTGACTCTAATTATGAATATGTAGATTGTATATACTTAATGATTGTTTATGATTAAATGTATATTAAGTGATTAAAAAAAAGATTACTCTCTTGTGCATTCCTCTTCTCTTTTCTTTTGAGCTTCATAGCGAGGTTTCAGTTCTTCTAATTCAGCTTCCCTTTGTGCTATTGTTTCATTAAGCTTGACCAGCTCTTGCTCTGCTCGATGCTAAGAAATACGATTCAAGGTTTAAACACTATTCAACCAATTAAAATTTATTTATAAATATCAAAATATATAATAGATGAATTATTATAAACAAATTACCTTGCTTTTGTCGTCCCCTTGAACTTCATCCGTGAGATCCTTTATGGTCAGTTCTAATTTAGTTTTATCTTTAAGTAACTGTTGCTGCTCGATACTTAGTGTTTCCCTTTCTTCTTTGGCTACCTATAAAATAATAGCTGTTCCTTTACTATGTCAATAATTATTTCATTAGAAGAATATTGTTATGTAACACAACTTTACCTGAACTTCCTTTTTCGTTTCTTTTAATTTTCGGGCAGCAACTTTAGCTGAATCCTGGGCAGCTTTTAGTTCAGCTGCCAATTTCTTCTGAACTTCGTCAAAGTTATTTAATCTTTGTTCCAGCTGAAATACAGATAAATTAACTTTTATTGAAGCATTTAATATATCATAATCTTTTTGTTAATTTTTGTAAAAACATTAAGAGAGTTAGCGAAGAAACTTTCATTTTAATTTTGTACTGCATAAGTTCGCCTTTGAGCTACGAACTATAATTAAGTAATCAGCAAATTTTTATTGTATTCATTCATGTTTAAAGTGCCCTCTAAATGGATAATAAAGTCCATTCTTTCATTTAAGAATAAATGCAAATTAATTACCTCTTCCAATTTCTTTTTTGTATCCTTAAGCTCTCGATCATGAATGCAATATTCAAGTGATCTTCTCATTTTATCCCATTTTTGATATTCCTTCAGCTCTTCTTTTTCTTCTTCCAATGTTTTTAATCTTTCCTCGATAGTTCTTAAAAATTCATCGATTTTATCTAACTTGCCCTCAGTTTCTGTAATTTAAAATTAGAATTGAGATTAATAAAAATTGAAACTTTGTTGAAATTAATGATTTACAACTATGGCACAAAACCACAAGGAAGGTTATGTATTTAGGTTGACCACTTGTAAGTATGTAACAATTTTTTAAGTGAACAGTTGGACTGATTATTAAGTTGGATGACTTAAATTACTAATTATGATCCTATGAATGTTAGGAAATAATTGAGCTGAAAATAATGATAAAAATATTTCAGTACATGTCAAGTACAAGACGGTCTTGATGACCCCAACACATTGATTGCATTACCTGTTCGGATTATCAAAGATACAATTTAAAATAATTGAAAAATTGCACAAGGTAATGAAAACATATATTGTCAGTTAAACATAAACATATTGTAAACAAAATCATAATTTCTGAAAATGATTATATAACGTATGTTGAGCCTCTGATTTTATTGATAAAGAAACTGCATGATCTCACGAATTCCTTAAATTACCAGGCTTCGGTAATCAATATTGTATCCATTTGCCCACTTCGGATTGCTGGGACAAGTATTAAATGCCTTTATGGTGTTTCTATGACTTGTTGATAATGAAAAATGAAATGGATGAAAAGAAATTTTTCAGTGAAATAAATAATGTATTCCATACCTGCTTTTGAAATTATCAAGCCAACCTACTAACTGGCATTAAAATCTGATTTGTCATCCTTCTTAAAAAAAAAACTTTTGACTTACTGGCTAATTTAATTCCGGAAATTGGACACCCTCATGATCTTATGTTGCAGCAAAAACCACATATAACGAGATTCCTTAACTTCAGGATCACCACCTAGTTTTAATGTATTCCATATATAGAGACCATAATACACTATTCGACACCACCACGTGAAGCAATTTCAGTAATATATACTGAGAAACAAAGCCATTTCCATTCCGTCTCTCCTCAATCAGTATTAACCTTTTTTTCTTTCTTGTTTAGATCACTGAGGGTTTCGAATTATCGAGACCCTCCTGTGACCATATCTGATGAATTTTCAATAAACAAAATTTAGATGTTCATACACATTAGTTTTACAAACAATCTAACACTGTGTTTAAATAGATATACAAGTACATTTCACTTGGTTTGGGTAGTGTTATTCCCGTAGTTGTTTTTTTTCTTTTAATATGATATACTAATCAATTACACAAATAGCACTTGAATTAAATTAATTCTATCTGATAATTTGTGATGCCATTCAACTAAAATAAAATACTAATGATTTAAATTGTAAAAATTACCTTTTAGGATGGAAGTTGACTCTTCCTTTCTCTCATCATACACTCTTGTTCCAGCTACTTCTCTCAGAAGTTTAAGTCTATGAGAATCGGGGGCAGTTGCAATCTGATTAATCTGAAATAATAAAATAACACTTTTAAGCCAAAAATCCATTGTCCAATTTTATTTAAATAATAATTTTTGATTAATATATTTCTGGTCAAATGAACCACTATAAAAAGAACAAAGATCAAACAAGCATAATCGAAAACAATAAATTTGTAACTAAAAAAAAACAGGTAATCCTATTCAAATTGGATTTTATCATTATCTATAAAGAATGAAATAGTTGACCATTTATTATAATCTATATGGTGGTCATAGAGGAGATTGACGCTGGTACATGCAATTATTCATTACAGTAAATCATCAATCCACAGTTATAACCCATTTTTTAGTCAGCAAGATTTGATCCACTTAACGTTTCATCGTCAGAGAGAACAAGATCCAAAGAAGAAAAGAAGACACCCAACACATACTTGCAAGCTTCAGTGTCTTATTGCCTTATAACAGAGTTGTATCTTTGATTGATCTGGAAACGCGACCTCGAAAGTGTGCTAACATACCATCAAAGAAAATATACACAATAATACTGTAATTCATTATAATTGAAATCCTCTCCCATTATTTGATGGTTGATATGTATCTATTTTTACAAAATAACACAAAAATAAAAAATTTCATTCTCAAAAACATGGTTTAATCAATTTTAACAGGTTCTTAACATTAAATATCTCCAATTTATAAACATATTATTAGTAACTAAATAAATATATATTATTTCCTACATCATTCTTAACTCATTATGTGTTTCTTGGGTGATTGTTGCCCTAACTTTAGCAGCGAATAGGTTAAAATGGATTGGAAAAAAACTGTAAAACATAAAGAGGTAGTTCTGAAAGTTGAACACATTTTCAACTAAAGCTTCTATTATATTTTAATTAATATCTACAAAATTTGTGATAAGCGATTTATCACCAATAATCTTCTAAACAGTTATCATACAACTTAACTCTAACATAACATAACTTGAAATCCACATACTTTTCCCTGTTTAACGATGTAGTAGGGGTTGGAACGTGAAAATCCAGCAGATTCTAAAAGGTTCATCACGTCTGATCGAGGAACCATCTTTTTGTTTAAAAAATACTGGTCCTTTTTGGCACCAATCACTCTCCTCAACACTATTTCTTCTTTCTCAATCTACAAAAAAATAAATCAAGTGTGAAAAATATGAAGAAAATTCAAAAATTTAAAGTTAATGAAACACATACCGGCAGTCTATTATCACTGTTATCAAATATAATTTCTACATAAGCAGTAACAACACGCGGGCCAGTTCCTTCGTGTAGAAGGGCTTGCCGCTGTTCAGGTCGCAAATGTGAAAATTCATCACTGAGTACGAACTGGATAGCTGAAAACAACAGATTGATAAAATGAAACAGTAATATGGACACTGAATTTAATTAAACCAAAACAAAATAACGTAAGTTAATACCATAGAAAAAGTTGCTTTTTCCTGAACCATTTCGTCCAACTAAAAGACAAAAACATTATGAAAAGGAATTGTAACAAATTCAGAGGTACAATAATCTCAATATAGTACATACCAACAACATTATGTCTTTTGTGAAAGGGTTCGACAACAGTCTGTTCCCTATAACTTTTAAAACCATGAATGATGACCTAAATAAAATAAATTGTAGGAGTAAAATTTTAACAGACATAATACAAAAAATATGAAAATAAACATTACATCAATAAAGTGGTGATAAATACAAAAGGCGCCGATATATTAATGTAAATGAATTACCTGCTTAATGAACATGTTTTACTGTATTTTAATATCTTTGTAGACTGGTCTTGTATAATAAATCACCGAAAACAGATAAATTTGCCGAAATAAAGAGTAACATAGCAATTCAAAACTGGCTCTGTCAATAACAACAAACCTTACCACAAAACATATAACCTTAAGCGTCAACAGAAGGTACTAAGGTTAGCATCTTAAGCATTGAGGCAACAATTAATTAAATGTTAATTTTCAATAGCGTCATATTAGGTTTATTATTTGATAGAGTTTTTAAGTGAAATCCTTAAGCATTATTTTTTCTGTAAATAAGCAGTTACCGCTCTCATAAATAGGTCAACTGCATCAAGCCATCATTTACAGTTATACGCGCCTTTTTCTCTGAATTCAAATAACCAATTTTTAGCTGCACTTTTCCATTCACGCTTTTCTGAAGGGTTCATTCGTGAAATGAAAATACAAATTAATATATAATTGACATTCTTAAAGATACAGAAGACGTGAAAGAACTTAAGTAGAGAGCGTTGGTAGGGAAATTAAAAAAAAAAATAAAGCAATTTCCTATCAACATTCGGCTCACGATTTTAAGACTGTTTCTACTTTTTCCTCAAAAGTCGATAAGACTATGATAGAAAAATAATATAAATAAATCATAATTGTTAAACACATGAGGGGCGAACGTGAACTGTGTTCAACTTCAGTAATAAGGTCAAGATTTATTCTTTGAGTCCACTATGTAATAAAAGTCAACTTTCGACCAGAATCGAACAACAATGAAGTTATGAAATGTCTAGTTATAGCATGGAGAAGTCCTTCTTTTCTTGTGCTCTCGAAAATAGGAATTCAAAAGTCAATGTAAACTTATCTTAATAGTAAAGGTTTACAATTGAATCGTGAAACCTAAGCTACTTTCCTAACAATTATGCAAATACTGTGATCAAACCATTTATACGTTTTATAAGAATCATGTGTTTATAATGTAAATAAAGTTTTTAAATAGAAAACTCAGAGACGGAAGTGAGTGGAATTTATTACCGTTTCAACCCTTAATAATTTAGAAATTAATGGCGAGAAAAGGACAAGCAGTTTTTCAATTAGAGATCAATTCAGATGAAGAATGGAAGCTTCTTCTTGCTAAGCCAGGATTAATTGGTTAGTAATTCGTAAAATTTAGAATATTTTATTTTGATAGAAGTACTGGCATGAAAAGATATGCCTTAAACAACTAATAAATAAACATATATAGTTTATATCTAGTGTGTGATATTTTAGTTGATTTGTTACTGAGTTGCCGCTATCTCAAAGAGTCATTTGTAGTTCATGAATTGTAAAACTTTGATTTACTTCCGTTTTCAGATCTTCTAGTAATTCTTATATATTCTGTATTTTATTCAGTTTCATCCTTACGGGTTAATTCTGTTGACACTCTACCAGAATATCTGTGAATTGGGTCTACCAGAATTGGGACATATACCAGCCTAAGAACTTTCAATAAAATTAGGTTGGGCAAGTTCCTAAACTCAGCGCTAAGATCACTGATGAGTATTGGAAATCCATCATATCGTTGCAGAACTCATCGGTGTAACAATGGGTAACTTCCTACACTCAGCGGTGAGATCATTGATGAACATCGAAAATCCATCAATGGATTATCGTTGAGTATAGGAATTTGTCCTTTTATATTTTTTGTTCTTACTGTACTCCGTATTGTTGTTTTGTTTTTTCTCCCTCTTCTCGCCTTTTAGGCTACACGTTTTTTTTTTTTTGCCGAGCCTGCGGAGAGGGCGAAGGATTAATGTCAGAGTTAAAATTCCTACCGGCATTGGGATTTGAACTGGTAATTTTTGGTTTATCAGGTTACTGTGCAACGTGTGTTTTAAACAATCGTTCGCCCCTTTGACATAAATTAATTTATTTTATTTTATAATTCCAATAAATTCAAATCATTTGTAATTTATTTAAATAAATGGTCTAACTATTTTATTAAAATATTACTCTGTCATTAATTGTGTTACAGTAAATGACGTCTTCTCCGAATGGTGTGGTCCATGTACATCGATGATGAGCACAATAAAAAAAACCAAAGTCGAAGTTAATAGTGATTTCCTAATTTTTACCATGGTATAAAAACATTACATTTCTTTATAATTCCTTTCTTCACTATCATTATTGTAATTAAAAAACTGGTGACCATTCTGATTTTTTTTTAGTTATTGTAGATTGAAAAAAAAAAAAAAGAAGTACAATAAATAATAAATTCTCTAATGCAAAACTACGTTTAAAAAAAAAAATCAATTTTTCATTAGGATAAGAGATATTGCATTTTCTAGCTTATTTAAAGTTTATTTCTGCATGAAAATTATTAAAAGTATAGTAAGTATTTTCCCCATTATTACTGATTCTTGTTTGAACTAATTTTACAAAAAATTGTCAAATCGTCAGAATTAATATTTACATCCACTATATGAATTTTCAAAGCTTTATTGCCCAGACCTTTTAATCGTGTTTCCGAGAGTTCTGCAGTCATTTTAATTTTCAAACCGATTTCTGCAGTCACTCGTAGAGCTACAATAGTAATATCTCTGCACAAGCGGATTTACGGGGGGCTTTCGGGCTGAAGTCCCTCCCAAAATGGTAAAATATAACCACGTTTTATAGAAAGAAATATTAAAAACTATCTCTTAAAGTATTCTTGTTCGTGTAATTGCATTTAATAGGGCTTCAAGAATCACTTAAACAACATTTCATATAGGTTCATTTCTTTCTTCTTTTTTTCAAATTAATTATCGTTATATATATTAAAAAAAAAAAATATTTCGTGCTGAAGCCCCCCCCCCCCAAAATTAAATCCTGGATCCGCTAGTGCATCTCTGAATGAGGTTTTGATAAAATATTCCTCGATGGTTTTCCATAGAGGCTCATAGATCAATGTATCGATGATATAGACATACGAACTGCTTAACTATCGTTTTTTTTTATTTTTTTTTATAAAGTATTTAAAGTAATTTATTTTCGAATACCACCCAAATGATAAAACCTATAAATGTAAACATAAAAAAAAAAAAAAAATAATGAAACATAAAAATTGACATCTGAAGAAAGGATTCATTAATTTGGTTAGACATTGTTTTAAAAAAATCTATTTATTTATTAAAATCAGTACTTTGATGCATATCCAGTATGTACTGGATTTATTTTTAAATTACGAATTATCAAATATGCAATCAGCAAATGCGAAACTTTTTCGCATTTTAGTGTTTTCTGATAAACAAAACTCGTGGATATCAAGCCCGTATATGTTGAGCGATTACTGAATTTCAGAGATTTTATTCTCATAAGAAAAATTTTAGACCTTTTGATATAGATATTGTTTAGCAAATGAAAACGGTGAGTAAGCTACACTGACCTTACTTAGCAGAAGTTTTTTTAACGACTCTTGTTTTTCATCATAAATTTCGGGTATGGTTAAAAAAATATCATATGAAGGTATTTTATATAAATAACTAAAAATTTGTATTTATCTTTTTTAGGCGAACGCCGATAAAATTGAAGATTTAGAAAGGTTCAGAGGATCATCTGAACCTATTTGGATTTTTATAGCTGTAAGTGGTTTCATATAAAGTTATTTATTCAGTGATAAATTATTAATAAGTACAAATAATTATATTTGTTATTCATTGTTGCCTACAGTCCTATCAGCTGCTGAGGGTGGTGTATGGCTGCAACTCTCCGATGCTGATTGGCGTCATAATGAAAGAGTTCGAGAATGAGATGGCCTGTATCGAAGGAACTGCCAAAAGAATATCGGTAATTAATCGATACATGTTATCTTTATATTACATCTGTATATTATATAACTTTTAATTGTATCAACATCGAAAATACAGTCGACACGCGATAACTTGAATCTCTGACGTAAATAGAAAATTAGAGTAATCGAATTTTTCAGCTAAACGAGTTTTATAGTAACCGACTTTGCTTTATAAATAGAGATGAGAAATTCGATTCTCTAATCTCAGATATACACACATACATAAAAATTACATTCAATCAATGTTGTGAATCGATTCTTTGATTGATTATTTTCATTTCCTTCTAATTAAAACAGAATTTTAAAAAAATAAAACAATAACAAATACTCTCTAACCTTATGGTTATTCAGACAAAAACACTTTTTTTTTTAGCAGATTGAAATTTTAAGTCTTGTTGGTTCACATATATACAAATAAAAGGTTATGAATCTTATAAGTAGGAAGGAAGATTAAATTGTATAATTTTTTTTTTAATTTTACATATTAGAGTTTAGGCTGTGTATATAAATTGTAAATGAAATGAAATTAAAAATAATTATATTATTCTGGAACCTGTCCTTCACGTCCTTTTAGAACAAATTATAAATACAAATAAACATATAAGAAATATAATATAATATAATAAATAAAACATGAAGTGTGGCCATATATTAAATTATATATTTACAAAATAATCTAAAAATGTATATATACATACTTTTGTCTCTCTTGTACATTTATTCTTAATTACCTAATATTTTGTATAAACATAATATCTGAACAATGGCTATTCATAAGTATTTAGAACCCCATTGAATTAATTAATTAATTAATTGAGGAACCATTATCTTACCTATAGTTCTTTATGGATGCGAAACTTAGCCGCTTACATTAAGGGATGAGCAGCGTCTTAAGGTTTTTGAAAATAAAGTATTGCGTAGAATATTCGGACCGATGAAGGATGAGTTAACCGGAGAGTTTAGACGGTTACACAACGCTGAATTGCGTGAACTGTATGTAATGTAATTGAGGTAATTTCATCGCGGCGAATCAAATGGGCTTTTTAAAATTGTTGGGCTTAGTAACGAGAGAATTCCTAAAAGGTTAATATTTGCTGTGCCGAATGGTAAACGTTCGAGGTGTAGACCGAAGCGAAGGTGGAAAGATTGCATTAAAGACGATCTGAAGGGACTGGGTTTGGACGACGAACGGTGGAGGGAGGTGTGTAATAAGCGATTGGTGGTGTCGGCATCGAACTTTCGGATTCGCTAAGCCTTTTATTATTATTATTATTAATAATAATTAATTGAGGAAACGTCCCACTTCTGAAAATTTCCGTAGATAAAAATGTTGTAGGTTACCATAACCTATTCACGCAGTTTTAGGCGGATAATAATTTGAAAAAAAGTGGTCTGTACCACGGACTACTTATTTAGATCGCTATTTACAACTTCCCCAAATTCCCAACAGCTTCATTTCAGTTAAAATCGATGTCGAATAACTTTTATTACATCGCTGCTATCTACTTTCATTCTCTTTGCTAGCTCATAAGAAATAAACAAACCCCCCAACTCACTTCCGTCTAATTTCGTACACATTCGGCCATTCTCGAAATACCATTTAAAGTATTATCATCTACAACTAAAGAGGCTTTGATATTGGGATTCGAGTTATCATACATTAGACATTAATGCTTTAACTAATTAATTACAAATTCCCAATTTTAAATAAAGCGAAGTCTCAAAGAGCTTACACCTGAAGAAGAACAGAAACAGTCTGAAAAAATGAAGAAAAAACTTAAAGAAGAAGAGGAAAAAAAGAAAGACATCGGTGAGCTACTTTATTATAAATTTTTGGATTACATCTAAGAGCAATAATGCAAGGAATGATTATATTAATATTTTGACAGCTTTTATTGTTAATGAAACATAATACAAAAGATGAATTGATTCACTTGACTATTTTGAGTTTTTTAAAAACTAATTTTATTACAAGAAATGCTAAAACGAAGTTAATTATTATAACCTACTCGCAGGAGTAGCATATTTCATATTTGATAAAATCTCAAATTTCTCGTAAAAAAAAAAACATACCGTTATTCTGGAACTGTTGAACGTAACAACAGAGTTTAAATTAAAGCTGCCCGAATGCACTGTAATGTGGTCTATCAAAATAAATTTGTAGGATAGTTTTTTTTTTTCATTAATAGGTACAAAAATGCATTTTCGAGTGAAAAACGTGGATTTTGAAATTTACTTTCGGATGCGACGTACAGTATGGCCTATTGCGAATCTAGCGGGGCAAAAGTCTAGAAGCCATGTTATTGACAATAAAATAATTTTTTCTCATCCAGACTAATCTTTTATTAATAAAAAAGTCATCAAATGATTTGTAAATCATTTGTTGTCTAAAACTATTATATTTTTAATATTTCGTGGAAATGTCCAAATATAACATTTCTATAAAAAAAATATCATTTAAACCGAGATCATCGATTTCTTTTTCATTATCTGGTGTTAAATACCCATATTCTTATTGGGCATTGCAAGCAAATTCAGAGCAATCACTTAACGCTCTATTTTTTCTTGTATTGTATATAGAAACGAATGCATTTTTCTTTTCTGATCATAGTACAATTTTTCTTTATTTATAATAAGTAATAAGTAGAAATAATTAATTTTTCATAATGTCAGGGCATACGAAGGTACATTTTATAGGCAAAGTGACAAGGGTTTGAAGTTTTATATCCGCCACGCATTAAAAAAAAAAAAAAAAGTAGATGGATAACAGTAATAAGATATTTTAATATTACCAACTAATTTGAATTTAGGTTTACTATGCAATCTTTCAAATGCCTTATTGTTAAGAATGTATCTCTTATTAATGTTAAAATAAGTTATGTCTTGGATCGCCTAATTTTCTCTCGAAATATTAAATAATTGTTACAAAATCAAATTTGTAATTTGCACGCTCAATGAAGTAAATATTTTCTTCTTAGATTAGTCGAAAGAAACATTGTTTCTTTTTCTCAATGCTTCAGTAAATCCTTTTTCCTAAAACAAGAGTTTTCCACCTGCAACACAATTATTATCACTGCTTTTAAAGGCGTGGTTAAGATTCACATATTTGCTAACGTAACATGTAGTTAGATACAAAGATTCAAAATCTAGCTCACTGGTATACGTTAAAAATTACAGACTAAAACGTGTAACAGTTTTCTGTTTAGGTGAACATTGGTGATTGAAGTAGATAATGAGTGTCTAAAATAGCCCAAAATTGAGAAAAAAACATAGATGGTTGTATAAATGGTATCTAGAGGGTAAACAGTTTCAGGTTGATTTGATCAGTTTCATCTTCAAATAAATTAATTTATAAGTATGACCACCATTTAGAAATATCCCCGCTTTGAGCTAGACTAGAACAAATTGAATGGAAATTATAGCGGTTTATAGTTTTTTTTTTTTAATCACAAAATTTCGGCTCGGCTCTTGGACTGTTAGGAAAAATGGATGCTAAAATTGTATAAGGTATTCTTCTTTTTTTTTTGTTCACACCTTCCTCGCCTTTTTGGCTATACAGGACAGTGAGTGAGGAAGTATTCTCAATAGATAAATTTAAAAAAAAGGCTTGAAGGAGATGCCAAGTCTCATTAAAATCATCGCAGGCTTTTTGGCCCTTTATTAGTCTTAGCAACTCACGTTTGTCGGCCGCCATTTCGAAACGAAATTATGGTAATGAAGCGTATATAAAAACAAACTTCTGCAAGGTGTAACAAAATTTCAAAGCAATCGGTGAAGAACTTTAGGAGATAGTTGTTTTAAATAAACTTTAATATCTTTTTTTTATTAAGCAAAAATACTCTTTGCCTCAATTAAGGGCATTAGTATTTGAGTTGTAAGAGACTCTTTCGAACATATATACAATAGTAAAAAAAAAAAGGAAAAGAAAACTTAAACAAACTAACATTCAGCTTTTTATTGATAACACTTAAGCTCATCAATAGCTACTAAGCAAAAAAATAAATAAGAAAATATGTTGGAAACAAAGAGCCAGAGCTGTATTATAATTATGAAATACCCTTTGTCTATTTATATAATGATATTATTTTTTGAAGTCAATTTAATTTTCTTAATCAAGATATTATTTTAACTAATGCAATTTATTGATGGTTTCAGAGCAACAGTGGGATAAAATTCGGCATCGCTACTACGAACGAGTCGCACGCTATATCACCAATTTATCGGTGGTGGTTTTTTTCCCTCACACTGTGGAGGTGATTGAAGGAGGGAAGGAGATCTGCCCGCCCTCTAACAGACTTATGGGTCAGTATGACGTTGCTCACATGAATATCAAAGATCAACTGGAAGTTCAACTTACAAAAGAAACAATACCCAAAGTAATGATTAAGGAAATGACATATAAATTATTATTGTTAATATTAATTATATTGAAAATACAAACTTTTTGTAAATTGTTTCATTTTATGTTTTTCCATTGGCATTTCGGGCGCTATAGATCTTTTGCAGCCTTGACAAGCCTGATCCATCTCTATATATGTTGGGATATGTCTTTCCCGTTATCTCTAGGTATCTGTTTTTTGGGCCTTTCATGTGGTATCTTGCATAGTATTGTGTCATTCATTGTCGGGTAGAGCACAGACGCAGATTATCCATTTCGATTGGGGGGAGGGGAATGGGCCGAGGGAGGAGGGCGAAGGATATAAAAAAAAAAAATGCAGCAATTCTTATTATGTATAAAAATTAAACATAATTATTGTGAAACGAGCAAATACAATATTGGATATTTAAAAATAAATTTATATTATTGTTTGGAACTTGTAGAAATTTTTGAAGTGCATATACTTGAAAATACCTGAGCGAAACAATTGGATTTATTACAATTTGTATACATTCAACAAGGAAGGAGTGAGACGGCCTTTATAACATAGGTACATTTCTATATCTTTTCCAGTTCAAAATGAATAATGTAAACAACATTTCTTAGTTTGCACAACCTTCAAATAAAAATGCAACGCTTTCACGGTCTAACTAGTAATGTAAAAATATGCTCTATAAAATATTACTATTATAATTATTAAGAATATTTTTCCAACTTTATCGTAGAAAATGTATAAGAAATGGAGTATATAAATGCAAATTTAAATAATAGGAATATTTAACTTGTGGTAAAATAATTACTTACCTACTTATAGACCTTAACCAAGCAAGCTAATCGAATTTTCTTTATCGATTTTAGTTAACATATTTTAGTAATTTATGTATCTTATTTGTCATCAATTTTAAT
Organism: Nezara viridula; assembly: GCA_928085145.1. Taxonomy (NCBI): domain Eukaryota; kingdom Metazoa; phylum Arthropoda; class Insecta; order Hemiptera; family Pentatomidae; genus Nezara; species Nezara viridula. The sequence goes on from OV725080.1 coordinate 26,497,753, forward strand.
TTTTTTTTATACTTCAGATTATTTGGGGAGGGGGGGGGGAGAGAAAAACGATATTCTCGTCCTCTTCAACATTTTTATTGGGGGGAAGGGGCGATCGCCCATTTCACTCTCCCCCCCCCCACTCCCCGCTCCATCCGTAGTCTGCGCCTATGACGTAGAGGCTTCCAGATGGATTCCTCCGAGTTGCATGTCCTGCCCATCTTAACTCCACGATCAGGGGTGCCCATCCCCTTCCCAAGGTCGATGACGCAAGAACCTACCCCACTCCTCCCTCAAGCCAAGATATTTTATTATTCACCTTTTCTTAAAAACATAGCAAACTAAAGTAGAATTAGAAAAATCGTCGATCATATGCAATTACACTTGCTATGGTCTGTTGCATGTATTTCCCTTGTCCCTTTGTCCGAAAATTCATAACGCCGTCGAAGTTTTCCCCCCTCAAAAGTTCAAGAACCCGTCAAAATAGGCCTCCCTCTAAAATTTTGATGGCGTAATTTGTGCCATTTGTTATAGAATTTATTTTGTTATACGAAGTTATTTTCATAATATATTTGTTGCAGCTATTCTATAATTCTGGAGTCCTGTTTCCTCGAATTCTTCTGAGAAGCCTTGAGAAACGACCAGTCATTGCTACTCTGTTGGCAGAGTTCGAAACAAGGGAATTGGAATTGAAAACATCTTCCATGATCAGGCTGGAAGCCATCGAACACTTGGATGAAGCTGAGACACGAGTCGCAAACTTAGCCTACGGCGAAAGTATGAATCCGCTGGACCCAACTGCAGGCTCGTAGGTTTAACTATCACACATATTTACATATACATTAGCATACATGATTTATTATGGGTATAGAGAGACATGGATAACATGAGAAATTCTCAGAAAAAATTAAAAATGACAGTTCATATAAAATACTGTTCGATAGACCACACATTGTGTGTCTATAGTCGTTCCTCTAGTTCCACTTGAATGTCCCATCAAAAAGTCATACGTTGGTGAAACTCAATGAAAAAAGATTCCTTTCAGCCAATTTGATGTTTCTTCTTCTCTTAAACATTTCAAGGAAACGCACAAAGCATCGATTGAGCGCCGAATAAATAAAGTAGTGATGGGAAGCCAATACCGATATTGTCAACGATAGAAATATCAGCCTATAACTATTGATACGCTGAATATACGATATTCCAAAGACTGATATTTCGACTTTTTTTCCTCTCGGTAAATTTTCTTACAGTTTCACTTGGAACATTCTCCCTATTTGAATGTGAGAGTATCATTTGAATGAAAAAAAAATCACAATCGATCTCATGGGGATTAATGAATAAAGTTTATTAGATACCAAAATTTCAAAGTCCAATAAATCGTTTTTCAAACATTCATACCTTCCTGCTGAGGTTCGTACTGTTTCATTTGAAATATTCTACATATTGCTAAATAATTGGTGTCAATCATTCATCAAGAAATGGATATATTGGCCTTAAACTATCGTTACTATATTATATTTTTTAACGTGTCATTATATTAATTCTTTAGAAATTACAATAATTAAAATATCCGTCTGTATTACCTCATTCAAACGAAAAATTTACTATCTAATTACTACTATTATGCTACTCTCACAGTTAATTCAACCCATGGTTTTTGGAAGTATATGTATATGTATAACGTCTGCAGATAACGGGCAATGACGTAGCCGTATCTCCATTCTTGTGACGTAGCTTCGTCCCCAACACTTATACACGGTGGGCCAGACCCCCCTACCGTGCACCCCCCCCACATCCCTATAAATTGCATATCGTTGTGTTCCTTGTAACTATTTATTAAAAAAAAGCCAATGTTCCCACAAAAAAAAGTGAACGCACTGCCCCAAAATGGCGTCCAAACATGGCGGATTGACGACTTTGAGTTTAGTTAGTTTTTTGGTCACTGAGAATCAGCATTTGGCTTAATTTCCTCATAGTTGGTCTTTTATTAAAGCTGAATAGTCATAGAATAATAAACCATGAAGAAATATTAAAAAATAATTGGCTTAGGCTATGAAAACCACTACTAAATTCAATTTTTTTAACAAAAAAATTTTCAAGTTAAAAATCAAGCGTCATTTGTAATTAAACGGCCAACAATAACGCAAAACGTGCTGAAATAAACCATCTGGAGAATATATTTTTCTTTCCAAAACGCTGATTATTTTTAAAAACTTTTAAACAGTTCCGTAGAAAATGCACTTATGCGGCAGAAAAGCGGTACTGGCGCGGGTGCCTACAGGCCTCTACCACACCATTCAGTACACATAAATGGCTTAGTTAAAGTGATATAATAACATTTTTGGTACATTATATTGGTTTTATTAACGAACAAATATTAATGCAATAATTTAATTGTAAAAAAAAAAAAATTAAAATTTTTTAAAAAAATTTATTATTATTATTTTTTTATTTAACCTTCTTTATTCTACACGTAGGTCGTTTAAGAAGACCTTGATTGTAAAAATGATATAATTATAATAATAAAACTTAATTAAAAAACTTGCTAAATATCTTGATTTTTTTTTATTTAACGTTTGCAATTTAACACTGTGTTTTGTATATTTACTGATTCTTAAAGGTAATTAAAATTTATATATACTTCCCAGGAAATGAGTCGTATTAATACCTGTTTTATAAACTAAAATAATATATACCTAATCTGAACTATATATAATGAATAGCCGCTGGGTTGTATAGTAAAACTCATATATCACTAATTAAAAAATTAATTTTTATTTCCTTTATTTTGTGCGGAAGTTGGACTATATCATAAATAAATAGGAAATTTTATTATTGAATGAATTATTCTCTCTGCACAAAGAAAGATAGAAACGGTGACGCTATAAGTTCTTCTATAAACCAGAACTGATTGTTTGGATTTGGTCTTGAAATGAGGAAAAAGGCGAAATTGAACCCGAAAACTTGAAAAATACATTAAGCGAACGAGAAAGGAAGTGCCAAAACCTTGGAAAAGATAAAAAGGACCAGTATCCATTATATGGCTAAACGAATGTATAGTAGACAGATGAAGAGAATATTTCAAGATGTTGCTAAAAGGGGGTCAATTGCAGTTTGGATGATATTAAGTGGACGATGTGGGTTTATTATGGTAAAAACCACTTTATTTTCGATTGCTGAAGGTGCACATCGGGACTATCTTCACTTTGAAGCAGGATGTAGGGAGGTATATAGAGTTATAGCTCATAGCTCTTCTTCTGTTTAGTGCATTTGCAAAAGATTTTTTAAGGAATCTTATGTACGTTATAGCTCGTTATTGTTCAGAAATTGCGGAATAAATTTTTCGGAAGTTGTACCATATCATAAAAAAATAGAAAATTTTAATATTGAATTCATTATTCTCTCTGCACAAAGAAAGATGGAAAGGGCGAAACCGAACTGCTTCGCACAGTTTAGCGCATACATAGGCAACAAGTATGTTAGAAAATAATATGAAAGGAGATACTAGGAAATACCCATCAAGATCCATTCCTGTTTAGTGTACCAAAGAAATTATACTCAAGAATCGTAGAAGCTGGAATAAGAAATATTGTCGATTGCCAGAGCGATATGGATTGAGAAACTCAAGTTGCACATTGGAAGAGAAGTTGAAAATTGAGACTGACTTCACTTTAAGGCAGGTTATAGAGAAGTCTATATACAACGAAAAATAGCTCTCTATCTGCTTAGTGCCTTACTCTTTGGATTGTGCTAATATCTAATTGTCTTTCAGAAAAGCAGGTTTTCCTTTTAGATTCCTTAAAAAATCGTTTGCAAATGCACTAGACAGGAGGAGAGCTATGAGCTATAACTTTCTCGATATAACTCTCTATATCCTGCTTCAAAGTGAAGATAGTCCCAATGTGCACCTTCAGCAATCGAAAATAAAGAGGTTTTTACCATAATAAACCTACATCGTCCACTTAATATCATCCAAAGAGTTTGGATACTTGTTGCCTAACGATGCGCTAAACTGTGCGAAGCAGTTCGGTTTCGCCCTTTCCATCTTTCTTTGTGCAGAGAGAATAATGCATTCAATATTAAAATTTTCTATTTTTTTATGATATGGTACAACTTCCGAAAAATTTATTCCGCAATTTCTGAACAATAACGAGCTATAACTTACATAAGATTCCTTGAAAAATCTTTTGCAAATACACTAAACAGAAGAAGAGCTATGAGCTATAACTCGATATACCTCTCTACATCCTGCTTCAAAGTGAAGATAGTCCCAATGTGCACCTTCAGCAATCGAAAATAAGGTGGTTTTTACCATAATAAACCCACATCGTCCACTTAATATCATCCAAACTGCAATTGACCCACCTTTTAGCAACATCTTGAAATATTCTCTTCATCTGTCTACTATACATTCGTTTAGCCGTATAATGGATACTGGTCCTTTTTATCTTTTCCAAGGTTTTGGCACTTCCTTTCTCGTTCGCTTAATGTATTTTTCAAGTTTTCGTGTTCAATTTCGCCTTTTTCCTCATTTCAAGACCAAATCCAAACAATCAGTTCTGGTTTATAGAAGAACTTATAGCGTCCACCTTTCTATCTTTCTTTGTGCAGAGAGAATAATTCATTCAATAATAAAATTTCCTATTTATTTATGCTATAGTACAACTTCCGCACAAAATAAAGGAAATAAAAATTAATTTTTTAATTAGTGATATATGAGTTTTACTATACAACCCAGCGGCTATTCATTATATATAGTTCAGATTAGGTATATATTATTTTAGTTTATAAAACAGGTATTAATACGACTCATTTCCTGGGAAGTATATATAAATTTTAATTACCTTTAAGAATCAGTAAATATACAAAACACAGTGTTAAATTGCAAACGTTAAATAATAAAAAAATCAAGATATTTAGCAAAGTTTTTTAATTAAGTTTTATTATTATAATTATATCATTTTTACAATCAAGGTCTTCTTAAACGACCTACGTGTAGAATAAAGAAGGTTAAATAAAAAAAATAATAATAAATTTTTTTAAAAAATTTTAATTTTTTTTTTTTTACGATTAAATTATTGCATTAATATTTGTTCGTTAATAAAACCAATATAATGTACAAAAAATGTTATTATATCACTTTAACTAAGCCATTTATGTGTACTGAATGGTGTGGTAGAGGCCTGTAGGCACCCGCGCCAGTACCGCTTTTCTGCCGCATAAGTGCATTTTCTACGGAACTGTTTAAAAGTTTTTAAAAAATAATCAGCGTTTTGGAAAGAAAAATATATTCTCCAGATGGTTTATTTCAGCACGTTTTGCGTTATTGTTGGCCGTTTAATTACAAATGACGCTTGATTTTTAACTTGAAAATTTTTTTGTTAAAAAAATTGACTTTAGTAGTGGTTTTCATAGCCTAAGCCAATTATTTTTTAATATTTCTTCATGGTTTATTATTCTATGACTATTCAGCTTTAATAAAAGACCAACTATGAGGAAATTAAGCCAAATGCTGATTCTCAGTGACCAAAAAACTAACTAAACTCAAAGTCGTCAATCCGCCATGTTTGGACGCCATTTTGGGGCAGTGCGTTCACTTTTTTTTGTGGGAACATTGGCTTTTTTTTAATAAATAGTTACAAGGAACACAACGATATGCAATTTATAGGGATGTGGGGGGGGGGTGCACGGTAAGGGGGTCTGGCCCACAGACTATTATGTTTAAGGCTAATTATCTTGGCAAATATGCATCAGAAAATGCCAGGCTTTTTCTTTTTATAACCTAAACTTCATTGACGGATAAAAATTTAAAATTCATTCACTCTAATGGTGAAGTTAGTTGTATTAATATTTTTCCAAAAAAAACTTATCATTTTTTTTCTATTTATTTTCAGACCTTGTGCGGAGTTTATGTTCTACACCCCTAATGGGACTGCGGTTCCACCATTTTGGACCCCGAGGGAGCATGTTTCTAAGTCAGCAGCCATTGAAGTTCTGTTCCCAGCGATCGTAGAAGCATTAGAAGTGAAAATGGACCCTCTTCCTCCCTCATCTGTAATAATGATTATGTTTACGTCTCTTTTATTAACAAATAATCCATTAATCTTTAAATATAAAATGTGGCAATGCATGAATACGTTAATGCTAAGTGCTTAAGAAAGTATATTAGGAATAAACTTACATGGAGAGGATACGAACATGGGTTCATCGATTTCAATGAAACTTTTTTTGATGATACTAGGTCGAAAAATATTGGACCCATGTCCGATGGTTCTTGCCAATGCGCCGTAGGGACCGATAAAAAAATATTTTATATAATTTAGAACAACGTTTATGTTATTAATTTTTTTCCTTTGCCTTGCCCGGATTATTAGATTATTACATATTAATCGATTATTTTTTTGTACAGAATGAGGAAAAAATATTTATTATAGTATTGAATGTATGAATTAATACATATTATTATCTTAGTATATATTAAGTATCTTAAATAACAAAAACTAAAAGAAGTTTCCAGCATAAAGCAGACCATGCAAATCTTTCCTATGTAAAAGGAAGTTACATTCGTTTTTAGAGTTCTTTAAAACTCATAAATACGGGCATTGCTATACGTATGTTCTTCCACGATCAATATTTAGACCTCTTCATAAATTTGTATTCTTCAGTTGAAATTTATTTATGCGAGGAAATTCCTTTAATAAAAAAAGAATGGTCTAATTGAATTAAATTTGTTGCAATGTATTTATCATTCACTTAAAAAAAAAAAAAAAAAAAAAAAAAAAAAAAAAAAAAAAAAAAAAAAAAAAAAAAACTGCTATGAGACCTTCTTGATAAATAGATTTGATCCAATAATTTTTTATAGTACGTAGTGATTTTCGAAGCACGGAGAGCTCGTGAAGTTTTGGACACAGCGTTGCAGTTCGCCTCAAACGTAATGCACGTTGGATTCTTCGATTCAGAAAACCCCGATGAAGCAGAAATGATATGCCAGACAGTTCATGAATATGAGAGGTTACCGAAGGCTCAAAGACTGTGAGGACTTTATTAAATATTTTAGAGTTATCTGATATAAAAATTGAAATGAAATGGGGTATTTTTGTATTAATAAAGTATTAATAATAAGAAAATATGGTAATTACCGATATAATTCTTAATTGTAATGGGGAATATAATATGCAATAGGCTATGGAGCTGCAAATTTTTTAATTATAAACAATGACTTGAGACATGAACACTTATAGCGCGTACTAAATAAGAATTGTTCCATGGTACTTCATTCTATTAGAGATTTTAACTTTTTTAAATTTATATAAATTAAATCAGTGCTTGTAATTCGAACGATTTTACCTGCGATAGTAAAATGCCCATAAATGGATTTGCCAATAAGGTATTAAGAGAGAATGAGAAAATTATAAATAAGTTCTGTCCCTATTGAGAATATGAAATAGCAACTCGTAGTTTTTGAAATAATCAAAGCAACATTGCTAGATTTTAGTATTAGCATCACATTTCGGAAACATTATGTGCGTTAAAGTAAATGGTGCATTTGATGTGAAGATGATTATAATAATTCATTTTCATTTTGAAATACAATACAGGTACAAGTATCCTTCCTGATTCTCAATGTTTCCCACTGAAATTGGATTAATCCCCTGGGACTGGGGTTAGGATTTTTAACAGAGGAAAAGCTTAATTTTGATGCCTATTCTTTTAACCCATCTTATCCATTTCTAGTCTTATTACAGTATTTTAGATATTATATAACTAAATGTAAGCAATAAATCGTATTTTGGCAGTGACTCCTCTTTTCGACTGAATTGAAGACGGAGTAAAAAAACGAGAAAAACAATACATTTTACATAAACTACAAATATTTGTCATCCTCTAAATACTCCGGACTAGTTTTCACCCTTACATTACTATTTCTGGCATCCAATCCACTCACAAACTAACATCGAAAAGCTTCAATAATGTGAGTCATAATCAAAACCGTTGTGTGGGATGTAGGCGCCCGTATACTTCACTAGGCGCCTCTGTAACATATTCTGTACGATTAAGAGCAAGACAAGAGAATAATGTAACAAGTAGTAATGTAATATAAACAAGAATTAATTATGCTCTTAATAAAGTTCTATACTGGTTAATTATAATTGATTTTGTAATGCTGAGAGAAATTAAATAGGGATGTTGTGTTTGAACCTATTAAAATGTATCAAAGTAATAGATGAAACTGTAGATGAGATAATAATATTCGCGGTGAGCTTAATGATCATGTTGACATATATCTTATTTTTAGTGGTTTGAAAATGGTATTGGCCCTTGAAAGAACTTCAAGTGATCCAATGCTAATTTTGGCATCTATGGGTCCCCTCTACATCTCTCCAGACGTAAGACAAGGCTTGAAAGAGGTATGTTACTACATAATATGTACTGTTGTAATAAGAGGAAGAATTTTATTTATTAAATAATTAAATAGAACGGCACCTCGACAAACGTATAACTTGGAACCTCATACCAGATTAAAAAGACAAGAAACCGCTCGACGTTTCCGACTAATTCAGTACTTACTATACAAACGGTCTAAACTCCCAATGAACTACTAAAGAGTATACATGACAATATAAATTACTATGATAAGGCCTATTTAGACATATGGAGTTGAGATTTGGGACTCCACTAAGCCATTGAATTCCTCTCGTATCCAATCCTTACAATCCCAAATCGTCCGTAAAATCCTCAATGCTCCTTACTTTGTTACAAATAAAATCATCCATAACGATATTAATGTTCCATACGTTTGGCCCAATCTAACAATGTACCTATCTTTCCACAATAAACTTCAGAGCCATCCTAATCCTCTCGTTTCTAATATTCCTCTTCGATCTCTGTTAACCCCCGAGTCGTCTGAAAAGAAGATGGCCTCGTTATCCCTTAATTTAAATACATTATTAGAGGGCTAGATTCTCTTCAGGGGTAGATTCTATACAATTCTTTTCATGCTATTGTATTTTTCTGTACACATTTACTAGATGTATATTTAAGTTATGAAGTTGTGAGTTTCATGAATAAAAAAAATATTAAAGAACTTATTTGTAATATTTCCACAGAAAAGTAGAAAATTTCAGTTTTGTCTTCTTTTTAAAGAAAATCACGTATTTTGTCGAATAGGAAGCGATAAGGTAGCAAATATTTAATACGTGAGCGTCTAAATTACGCTAAATTCTATTTTTTTTTTTTGGGTTATTCGCGATTCATAATTCAAGCAGACGATTGTTAAATATGTATTATATAATTAGGATTTAATTTTGCCTTATACGTGTTTTTTATAAGGATTATGATTACATAATACATATTACTTTGTACAGAGTCCTTTGTTAATGTTTACTATTATGTTTTATTCATATGTAATTATGTTTTATTTATTATGTATTTATTCATCAGAACTTCTCAACAATAATGTTTAAATAGTTACACATATTTTAATTGACAGAAATTGCAATTTAGTTATTTATCTTTTTCTTTGGTAGTTAAGAATGTTTGCTGCTATGGTTATTTTAATGACCCTTTCTTTATCATTCTATTTAAGTAGCAAATATTTTATTTCACCTTTTCTCATCTGTTTTTTAGTTTATTTGTTTTTATGTTTTATTTTGTGATAATTGATTATTAAGGTGTTTTCTTTAATTCCTGTTTATGTAATCAGTCTTATGGCCGGAATTGACCATTATTTTGGTATGTACTGTAATACTTAAGTTGATTTTTATTCTATTCTAGATGGTAACAGTGTTTCATCGGATGAATATTAATTGTACAATAATGTGGTCAATGCTTATTGTTTGAATGGAAAACACATTTTAATAAATGTTAAAAATCTACTTATAGTGGTACACATTATTCAAACTGAGTTTTTTATTTATTAACTACAATAAGATATTCAACTAATCACATAACAACATAGTAACAAGATAATCAATGAACTTTTTCATATTTAAATATTTTCTGATTATTAAAAGGTTTTGTTGAGCTTATTGAAAATTAAAAAGTTATGATATCATTTGTTCAGGTGGAAACATTCTTTCCTCCAATGGTTGATAAAGTTGCTGAGCCAGACCCATGGGGGCCCCCTCCAGAAGATGGGGGTGTAGAGGAAGAACTTGAGGAAGAAATGGAGGAAGAAGGTTCGGAAGAGTTCTCTGAAGAAATGGACCTAGATGAAGATGAGCTCAGGCAGAGCAGTATGAGACCAGATGATACTGAAATGGTAGCAGATGAGGGTCCACGTCCATCAGCTGCGTCGGTGACGAAAGAAGAGGCTGAAGGAGAAAAACAACCAGAAGAAAAAGGAAAGGAAGAAGAGAAAAAAGAAGAAAACAAAGAAGAAAACAAAGAAGACAAAAAAGAGGATAAAGAAAAAGAGGATAAAGAAAAAGATGATACAGAAAAAGAAGACAAAATTGAATGAATGCTGATTTACTACAGACTCACATAGTAAAAATATTTTATGGTAAAATATACTTATTATGAAGTGTACGGCAGCAGGTATTTTATATTTCTAGTTATTTGAACACTTTTATCTATATTAATAATTGGCATTATAATTTGTTGTCGTTTGAAGACGACTAATTATGTTTACATTGATTTAATGGAGTCCTAACTCTATATCAAGGTGGTCGCCTTAAATAAGTTATACAACAAACCCTTCACATCATGTTCATAAATATAAATATTGATAATAACAATTATCATTAATAAACTCAATATCAGTTCCACTGGAAGAGTAGGATTATTTATACTTTACACAGGAGATCAAACATTAAGAAAACAAAAATCGTGAAAACTATGTTATAATATAAAATATAATATTCGAAATAAAAAAAAAAAAAAAAAAAAAAGTGAGCTTATATTGATGATTGAAAAAACTAAAACAGTATATTCATAGAGCGATTTAAATGTAAAATTACGTCGAATGTAAAGTAAAAGTTTTTGTAAAAGAATGGATTTGGAAGAAGGGTGTGTATCTAATGTCATAGTTTTCGCTGGGGTATTCCAGTATCAATAAACATTTTTAAATAAAGTATTCTTCATTTTTCAGATAAAAATAAAGCAGTGTACTACTAGTCCGCCAACTTGCCTTTGTATAAGTACAAATATCCAATAATAATTAATTGTTCAATGGAGGAGATTATCATAATTAATTTGTTGCCAGTTGTCATCTGCGACAAGCCAAACTGAGCCTGATGTTGCTTCCTTGAGGGCATAAATCAGGCAAGCTGCTACACTTTCTGGCCTGAAAGTAATAAGAGAAGCACGCTATTAATAAATAAATAAATAAGCTCAAAATATTTCTTAAAAGATATCAACAAATATTTTTAAAAATTTTAGCAGCCTGTTTTGGCAACTATATTGAACGTGTATTATTCAATACTTTTTCAGAATTGATTTTTTTTTTTTTTTTGTAATTCTTTATTGACAAATATTACATTCTGTCAAATTCAAGGACGCTTCAAGCTCATTCTACAATAAATAAAAATAAATCAAACAGCAAAATAATAATACTAAAAGTAAATGCAGATAAATAAAAAGAAACTAACCTAATCAAAATAACAACTTTATTTATTTAAAGAATTCATCTAATTAAAGTAAAAATAATTTAAAACATTGAAAAGTTAATAATTTTTCAAAGCCAATGAGGAAATATAGGGAATCGACCTCGCGCCATAGTGGTCTAAGTAATCGAGTACGGTCTGCACTTAATAATTTTAATTCATAATTAATTATTTTATTTTTTATCTTTTTTTTTGTTATTGTATGTAATGTAATATAATTAAATAAAGAAAAAATCTGGTGCACGCAAAACACAACTTTCACTTACCGCTCTACTTTGAATTGAAATTATTTTCTGGCAATGCTGGGATATTATAAAACTTTTTGAAGTGCATTTTAAACGAAGCTTACAGATAACATGTCATCAAGACCATTATGATTACAAAATGTCTATTTAATATACTGACGGTAGGCAATAAAAATCTAGTCACTCCATCTGCTTTTATAAACCACAGAATGAGTTACTCCAATTTCAACATTTTTGAGTAATATCATTTTAGTTATATTTTTAGTTGAAAAAGTTATCTATGCAGACAGTGAGTAAGTTGATTCCAGAGGTGGTGATTGCAGCGTTGAAATATAGAACTGAGAATAAAAGTATAAATCTAGGTACTTCTTTCTTATGAAAGATGATATTAGGAAAGATACTTTATTAAATATCTGTAGAAAAAAGTTTTTTTTAGTCTCAACAATTAAAAAAGTATATTTTAAATTTATCCAAGCTTTCGCCTCTTCAGAGAAAAAAATGTCCTCCTAATTGTCTGATTTTAACGATTTTTTTTTTTTAGGAAACTCAGTAAACTTTTAAAAAACCATTGAGTTATTCGGAATTAAATTTTACCATCCCTCGCAACTTTTTTTCCAGCTTCTTTTCGTTGAAGTAAATTTAAAGGGTGTCGAGAAAATGACTTTAGCGAAGTTTCATTGAAATCAGTACATTCTTTAGGCGCTACAGTATATAGCAACGCAGGTTTTTCTGAATTTTTATTTTTTTTTCTCCTTAATTAACTTATCAAATTCTTTCAAAAGTTATATTTAGCATTTTTTCGTAACTCTGAATAATGCGAAATGATTAACTTTTTAAAATAAACCATATTAAAGGTACTTTAGAGGAAGACGTATGTGAACATTGGGCATTTAAGCACTGTAAAGTGACATCAACGGGGATAAGACCTAAATGATATTAAAGACCACTTAATTATACAATGATACACCAAGTTTGATCAAAATCGTTAGAGCCGTTTTTGAGAAAATTATAAAATGAGTTTCAGCGTTCATATAAAGTTGCACTTCCGGTTAGCCGAAAGTTGTTAATGAAAAAGTTGCTATCACATCCGGCCCATATATAAACCTTATATACTTAATATCAGTTTCGCACTACTTTTCGTTTATGAGCCAGACTGTTAACCCACACATACAGACCATTTTGCGACACTTGGTTATTTGGACTCAGGAGACCTCAAAACACGTATTTCTGTTGAAAACTGAGATTCGAAAATTTTCACAATCGCAATACTTACCCTTACTATATATTACATATGCACGTAAGTGAAAGTAAAAAATAGATAAAAATAAATAAACATACTTCTGTTTATACATTCGCTCACTGCGTTTCTGCGCTACTAATTGGAGCTCTGGACACATAGTGTTATTTCCGACTAATTGCTCAGTTATTGCTGTATCAGTTAGGCTTGGAGCTATAGCTAAAGTTCTTATTCCTTTGGCAGTGGCTGCTTCCGAAAACTAAAAAAGATACAGATGAAATCTTTCCAGCTCATATCTATATCGTCTAAAATATTTATATAATTTAAAAAATGCAGATGTAATATACTTGTTTCGATGAAATTCATGTTTTATTCTTGTCCATAAAAACATCAAGAGTTTCATCCAACAGCAATGATCTAAATAACTTAAATTATATAAATCTGACGTTTTATTTTTCCGTTCCTACATCTTTCTTATAGGATATATGGGGACTTCTCCGGGTCATGACGAGAGGAAGTGGGATTAATGCCAAAGTTAATAGCTCCCTCAGCACCATTTTTAACCAATTTTAAGTCCATAAATATAACTTTTTAAAAAAAGATACGTGCTTTTTAATATAATAAATTTTTGTTACAGTTTGACAGGCCTATTATAACTAATCTTAAAAAAATTTAGTCATATTATGCGACAGAACTAGTAATGCATGGAAGAAAATGACTAATAAAGAATTGTGCAAAGAAAGTGGTAAATGAATAGTATATATATACAAAAAAAAGAAGCACTAATGAGAGAATTTACAAAATATATACTTAAAAACTAATCTATTTACAATCTATATACAAATATTAAATAAAACATTTTCGGTAAAAATAAATTAAAAAGTCTCAGTATAAAAAAAAATTAAATATACTGTCTTTGCTTGCAGACGAACTCGAAATTTTCTGAAGCTAGTAATGCTAAAGTCCGTGACCGTGACCTTGAAAGATAAGACACACAGAGAGGAATTAATTAACTGCCACGTAAGCTATCTCTAGGAAACGAGCTCAACTTTAATATTTGCTAATTGCTAATAAAAAGTCACTCACCTCACTAATTGTGAATGTAAAAAAATTTAAATGTTTATAAACTCGCTGTTTACAAAGTCAGTGTGTAGGATTTGGAATAATTGCGAGTTACGGTCAGGTGTGTCCACGAGGGGGTTTCATTGTTGTGGAAGGTACATTTTGAGGGGGTTTGAATTTTTGAGGGGAGGCACATTTTGACAGGGTTATAAATTTTTGGATTGAAAAGTTTCAAACCAGGAGATAAGAGAAAAGCATAGTACAGACCACTGAAAGTGTAATTGTATATGATCAATGATTTTTAAATTTTTACCAGTTTAAGTTTCCATTTTTTTTTTTTTTTTAAGAAGAGAAGAGAAATAAAATATCTTGAGGATGAGGGAGGGGTGTCATGCGCCATCGAGCTTGGGGGGAGGGAGGAGGAAGATGGGCACCCCTGGTTGCGGCATTGACTCTTAGCAACTTTTTATTTATTAAACAAAGATATTTTTTAGTAGAGATAATCATCTAACCCAATTCGAACGGACCAAATTTAAGTTTATGTGTTTATAACTTACACCTAAAGATCTCATAAAATAATTGACCCCTCCTTTGGTAGCCGCATAAATTGGAAATGCAGAATCTTTAAGAATACCAGCCAGAGATGATGTTGCCACTATAGCGCCTCCATGTTTCAGGTATTTTAATCCCAGAAGTGAACCTCTTATAGTTCCACACTGAAACAGGATTATGCAAACATGTATACAAACACATATATTATTTATACCAACAAAAATAAATAATATATGTATTTTTTACTAGAACAATAAATGGAAATGGAATTTTTTTCATTAATCTGTTTTGTATAAGAGATTATCGAACCAAAGTTAATGTACTACACCTTTTAATTAGTGAATTTGTTTTAATAATTAATTGATAAGAAATACATGTTTATTCTTACAAGATTTATTTCAACTTCTTTTTCCCATGAATTTGGATGGTCGTTGAGAATACCTGCATTGTTCACGACAATGTCCAACTGACCAAATTCTGATATTACTTTTCTAAAAGATTCTGCAACATAAGAGCCACTGAAACTATTGATAAATTTAAATGGAAGAGGTATAAATTTTCTAGTTAACACATTTATACAAATTGGTATATTCTGGCTCAGGTAAGATATAATTTTTTTTTTTTCGATTGCTGAAATATCTGAGCTCATAGAAAATTCACATTAAAATGGAAGATAATTAAGTTTTAAAGACAATCTTTAAAGACTAGTTTTCTCTATAAATATAGTTAAGTAATTAGTCTGTCTATTCATTGGATGTAATAAATAATTAATAAATTTAATCTGTAATTTAAAATATTTAAGATAAATATTCTTAATCCAATGAGTCGTATTTAAATAATTCATTTATGGAGAACATTTATTTTTCATTTGATTTTCGCCAAAGAAATTCACATAAATATTCATAGAAACATTTGTAGGAGGGCGCTAAAAGAATCAATTATCAAATCGTCAATATTATAATAAATTTAATGTTTTGACTGACTGAAATAATTGATTGTTGGAGAAATAAAGGAAAAATAAATTAATATTCTAACCTTCGAATTCAGTATTGTTCGTCACATCGCAGTAGATAAACACTGACCTTTTTTCTTCCTTGTTTAGCTGTTTTTCTAATAATAACCCTTCTGTTTCATTTATATCACATATAGCAACCTGAAACATGTAATCAAAATATACGAAAACTTAAAATAAAAGTTGATTTCTATTTTTTTTCCAACCCTACCGTGCCTGATAAGCAACATTGGTACTATCAGCAATAGTATGTTACGCCTGCGTAGCAATACACTGCTCCTATGAAAACAATTAAGAAATAAAATTTAATCGAGCTTTGCACTCTGCTTACTCTTCTTTCCTGAGGTTTGGTCATTGTCTTCTTCTGCCACTTCAATGTTCGGTGGCCTTTCTGGTGCAAAGTCTACCTTCTCTTCTTTCAAAGAAGACGTGGGTAAGATTTTTGTCTATCCACACAAAAAATCCTTAAGGTGAGATTTGTCATCCTCTCTCAATACCTGAGGAAAAACATGAGTTCGAGGAATGCGAGGGGAACGCTTGATATAAAACTCACACGACAGCCTAGGTTATAAGTACTTATAAAAAATATCATTATAATTCAACCATGGAGCTGTCCTTGGTGGTAATCAAGAAGACATTGAGAAACTCGCTACAAAACTGATGAGAGAGGCAGAGCAGATAGGCCTACAAGTAAATGAAGACAAACAAAATACATCATAATAAGCCAAAAAGTCCACCCGAATAACAGGATCTGTGTAGAAGCAAAATTATTCCCGAGGGTAGAAATATTCAAATACCTCGGTTTCACAATAACCTCAATGAATGACCAACAAGCTGAAATAGACCAATGTATAAGTAACGCAAACAGAGCTTTATTCTTCCTCTCAAAGGTATTGCAATCCCGAAAAATCTCAAACTAAGAGTTTACAATGCTATGATAAAGCCAGTACTGTGTTGAATGATTTGAGAGGAAAAACCTCCGCACAATAACCGGAGCGATCTGGAAACTACAAAAACTGGTGAATCAATACCGGATGATATGAAGGCACGGAGGTTAAGATGGGCGGGGCATGTAGCTTGTAGCAATCCATATGGAAGCCTCTACGTAACGTAACAATGAATGCCTCAATAGAAGGCAAAAGACCACGTGGGAGACCAAAAAGCAGATGGATAGACAGAATCAACAAGGATGCAATAGAGCTGCGTGCAGATAAATGGAAAGAAATAGCCCAATACATGGAGAGATGCAGCAGGCTTATTAAGGGGACAAAAGATCTACATGGTCTGTAATGCCAACAGAAAGAGAAACAAAATCAACTGAAGGTATTCATGTGAGGTATTCACTTGAATACCTTTAGTGCTCCAAACACAACCTAATAAAACACCAATAAAAACTTAATAATAACAGCGTCCTGAATATTTCTCACTACAATAAATGTAATTGAAAAATTATACCTTAACGCCTTCATTTGCCAAATAATTGCAATATGCTCTTCCAATCCCTTGAGAACCACCGGTAATTAAAGCAACTTTCCCATTCAATTCCATGTTGTTAGACAGCAAGGACTAAAAGGCTTAGAATACGAAGTTGCTGAAGATAAGGGAATTTATGGGAATGTTGATTAGTATTATCTTAAAATGGTTGCGTCCTTACCAAAAAAAAGTTACGATTGATAACATTTTTTTGACACATCTTTACTAAAACAAACGGGTATATATATATATATATATATATATATATATATATATATATATATATATATATATACACCCGTTTGTATATATATATATATATATATATATACCCGTATATATATATATATATATATATTATGGGTCGGAATTTTTTAATATATATCCATAATTGCGCCTTCTATGCGCTCGGCGCTATAAAGTATCACATCTGGGCTGTATTGGCGTTATTTACTTTATGTTATATTCAATCACGCCTACATGTTGGAACAAGTTTCTAAACTCAAGCTCATTGATGGGATTGAAAATTCATCAGACTATTCCTATCTTTTTTAATGGTAGGGCCAGAATTAAGATTTTTGTCAGGATTGACAACCTTAATTTCGCCATCCCTTCTTTAATCTACTGCCGCTCTCTCAATAAAAGTATGCGTTTTATATCAATATTTTAGGCGTATATTTCCAAATAAGCGTATATTTCCAGTTGTGTTGCTGGAATTTTAATTTTAGTTGGAATTGCTGGAACATTTTGCTGGAATCCAACAGGTCGTGGCTCAATTTAGCATAAATCTCTTATCATCAGTGGTGGAATCAATTGATTGATGGATTCCATTGAAGTAATTAGCGCTGTTTAAGAATTTAAATAAAGTATTTATTTATTGTATTCAAAATAAATAAATAATAATAATTCGTGCGAATAATTCGCAGACAATTTTCTTTAGTGAAGGAATAGCAAAACAATATAGAAACAATTAGATCCTATGCATTATGTAAAGAAGGAATTACTTGTTTTTCTTGGGTCGATTACAATATTCCAGTTAACATAATAGACCAAAATATTTATACAAATTGCTTTGCTAGGACCAGTTCTAAACGCTGATTGAAAAGGTAACATGTACAAACAAAAAATTCCTTTGAGAAATAATAAAGCAAATACCAACCTGTAAAAACAAGGTAGAAGAATAGTTAATGCTATAAGAGGAAGGAATTATTATGTTTACCAAAATTAATGGACTGTATGTTTGTTAATAATTGTCCGATTTTAAGAATTTATGTTTGTTTTATGTTTTATAGGTAATTTAGTAATCTTTCTAATTATCATGGGTACAATCCAGAAAAAAATGAATATTTTTTTAATTATTCGCAAATAAAGTTCCTTCATAACTTTTCCCCAGAAATTATGGTGGGATAGGACTATTTTGTGCATGTGAAGGAGGAGAATATCTTCAAAATGAGTGGTTAATAATTGGATTTGATGAAGAATTGACGAAGTTATGTCGTACCCATTTTATTTTTTTGATGCTAAGGTCAACACTGATTTATAACCTTCCAGAACCTGGAGTTCTGCTACTAACAGTCAATTGTACACAATGAAGGTTCCTTAATCAATCTGTATTCCTTGTTTACTTAAAAATACTTTAAATTTTTTTTAGAATGGAAAACATTCTTAGAATCAGACGTAGGCTTTTTCGGAATACTGTATTTCTTCATTATTCACTTGTTGGAGGAGTGTGCTCTTCCATAGGCAGTATGTTTGGCAAACTTTCAAGTTCAATCGTAAGAGTTTGTTTTAGATTTTCTATTGTACATTGTACATTGCTTGTGGGTTTATTAACTTTCTTTTCCCTTTGTTCAGGAGGGGATTTTCCTGATGACTGTTCTGTTTCTTGTCTTGATGGTTACATTTAATACAATGGGTATGCTATTCTTTGCGAAAGGACTTCATGTTGCTCCCTCTTCTATTCATGCAACATTGATTAGTTGTGCTTCAAATTATGTTTCTACTGTGAGTTTGTGAGAATTTTTGTTATTGCTGGTTTAACTTTATTTTTAGTACTTAAGGGACTGTTAACAAGTGGGTACTACTTAACAAGTGTCACTCCAAAAAGGTGTAAACTTTACAATATCAAATATTTTTGAAGGATCAATTGTTTTTGGTATTATCCTAGATATTTAGGTCTAATTAAATGAAATATTTTTAACTTCATTATTTTCATGGAACACTATTTATTGTTTTGATTTATTACTTTTTATATCTTGAAAAGTAATAAGTCAATCCTTTTAAAGAACTTTGCCTTCTCTTGAAAAATTTACTTCTAAGTGTGATGAAGTGTACAGATAATTTTTATATGTACAACCCAAAAGTATAGGAATTCAGATTCCTTTGCAATGTACACCCGTCTAACAGAGCCAAATTTTGGTTACCCATAAGAAAAATTTGTACTTTTTAACATAAACTTAGCTTAGAATTATTGAGTAAGAAAACCGTAATCAATGGTTTTATGTTTTGATATTGCAAGCTATAATACATTCATATTACAAATGTATTGAGGCAATTCCGATATCACATCAAAGAAATCATTCTCTTTTTATATTTATATGTAAAATATAAGAATAAAAATATTAATAGCACTTACTAATGATTGCAACTGAAACCTGTTGCCTAATGGCCAATGAATTGTTTTTATTTCTAATTTAATTTTGATTATTTTGTCTTAAATGTCTTTCTCTTCATCTTTACGTTCCAGCCTACAGGCTATTATCAAGAAGAACCTAATTATAATTATAAAGGTGTCCCTTGTTTGTCATTTTTATTCAGAGCTGTTTAGGACAATTGTATCATTACAGTTGTAATTTTAAATTTTAGTGTGACATGAACTATAAATTAATGTAAGTATATTTCTGTTTAAGGCAATCATCGGTTCACTTTTGTTTGGAGAAAAGCCCTCATTTATTTGGTGGTTTGGTACATCATTTGTTATTGCTGGGATAGTCATCACAAGTTATTCTCAACAAGAATCTCGTAAAGGAGTGGATTAAAGGATATTTTAAGCTGATAAATTTAAAGTTTAAAATTTTTCTTGAAATGTACAAGAATTGTTATGATATTAAGCAAGAATTATGGTTACATCATAATAACTTACATTCCTTGCTAAATGTTTTTATAACCGTTGATGCCCTATGTGCAGCAGTGGTTAAAAAATATGATTTAATATAAATGTTATTTAACATAAAGTTGTTATTTATGTTATATATCAAATTAATACCTTTGAACAACTCATCAATGGGTATGAGAGACTGATCTAAAAAGTCTACCTGATCTGAAGGAAAACAATGTGGGGCGCCTGCGTCAAGAAACTAATGTCTTAGATCATATAGGCATTAAAAATCTTATTATGTGACAAATATTATTAGATGGTCTTTTAAGTACTAATCTTAACCTATTTGAATATTTCTACATGTTGGAATATCTTAAAACTAAAATCATGTTCTACACTATTTCCTATTAAGGTGTTAATGTACAGAAATGTTTTTATGAACTATTGTCGTATTTGTTTAAACAAGACTTCTTTTATGACAAATTATTGATACTGCAATGATCTATAGCAACAATAACAGTGTTTATTCCTAAGATATCACATCGAAAGATAAAATTAGAATATGGAAAAGACTAATTAGAATAGTTGAAAAAGTGACTGCCAGTAAAACTTGTAAAATCAAAATAAACGTTTTAAACTATATAAATGGTGAGCAATTAATTATTTTTTTACCTTCTATTTAAAGTATTTGTATAACTCTATTATTTACCACAATTGGTAGTGTTATAACAGGATTATTCCGTAGAATTTTATTATTGTTTATAATATTAAATGTGTAATTTAACTTATATCAAATCTTAAAAAAAAATGAAGAAAAAAAAAATACAAATCTTGTATTTCAAAATCATGAATAGGGTGATTGTGGATGTAGTCAAAATATACTATTGATGCTCTACTGTTAGATCTTCAATTATCAAACCTCTTTAATGAGAGCAGTATATTATGTCCTGCATATTTCATTTTGACTTTACCTCCAATCATCATTTAAGTATTAGAATTATAAGTTAACTTGCATTTTATATCATGCAAGCCTATCTATCTCTAAGATGCTTGGATCAGTTCTCACATTACTGCAATACAACAAATGTTTAACAAAAATTATATTTTGAATGAATGAATGAATTTTTATTGAGTATTTATAAACTTGGAACTAAAGTATCCAAGGTCAATAAAAAAATATATACGACTTGGTTCTTAAAACCGTCAGCCGGAGGCTGGGCTTGGCAAAATAAGTATTATTGATACAATAATATAAACTAAAACCCTATATGTTAAAATTTTAATAAATACAGTGTTAATGCTAACAAATACAGAAATACAATGTATCAGCTGTTAATATCACAAATATAATTACTTTAATATAGATATTCTAATATAATTACATAAATAATTTTTCCAGCTTAAACATTATTCATCTAATAATTAAATTCTTGGCATAAGTCATATTTGTATAGCCAGGATCCTTTACAATAATTGGATAGACTTACCCAATTTTTTCCGTCTAAATGTGCAATTATTTCCCCAAATGTCAGGCCATCTTTTCCAAAACATTTTCTCCTAAATTCCGCCAGAACAGGACATACAAATAGGAAATGCACGATATTTTCTATTTCATTACTATTGCATAATGAACATAATTTATTACTTGTTTCATAATACACCCTACAGTTAAATTGTATTAATTCTGCTCTGGCATCCATATCTAATAAATATCCATTTTATTATCGTTTCATTATATTTCTTATTGAAATAATTGTTCCCCAATATATCATGATTTAAGGTTTTGTATATATAAGTTCTATTTGATTTTTTCGCTAGGGTTTTAAACCGATTTTCTAATTCTATTGCCAGTTTTTCTCTTATTTTCTAAAAATGCACGTTCCATTTATTTATGTTATTAAAATCAAAATCTATTTGGTATTGACTTGTTAAACGTTTTACCTCTTTACATCAGCCTATTTCTTTTTTAATTATTTCTTTTGCTATTATTTTGGGTAACTTATTATCCGAATACTGCATAACTCTACATATATAATCATGTTGCCCTTTTATATTTTCTAGATACAACCGTGTTAATTGCATTTCTATATGAATAATATATGCATGTGTATATCTGGGTAAATTTAATATTTTTTTAATGAAATAGTACTGAACTTTTTCAACTTTTTAATATTCACAACCTCCCCACACCTGTGCCCCATAACCTACAATTGATTTAACTGAAGCTTTGAACACTTTATGTTTTGAATTCAAATTTATTTTATTATAAGTAAATAGCTTCTTCCATATAACATTTATACTTATCATTGTTTTAGAAATTTTTTGTTGGACATGCTTACTCATTGATATATTTGGCGTTAATAATATCCCTAAATACTTATAACAGTTTACTATCTGTAAAGTTTGTTTATTAAATTTCCATTTTTACTTTTTTGCCAGTTTTCCTCCTTTTCTAATTATCATAATTTTAGATTTATTTAAATTTATATTTAAATTCCTCGTCCTACAATATATTTCCAAATTATATATCATATCTTGAACTACTATAGGGTTTGTGGCCAAAATTACGATATCATCTGCATATGCTAGCATTTTAATTCTTTTGTTATTAATAGATAATCCACCCCCAAACAATTCTTTAAATCATTGATATAGCAGGAAAACAAAAATGGACTCATAATACATCCCTGTTTTAGTCCTCTCTCTGTTTTAAAACTGTTTGTTAATTCATTACCTATCCATATTGAGCCTTCAGTATCATCATACAATGCTTTTAACAAAAATTATATTTTATTTTACTAAGTAGTATGTAGGAACTGAATACATAAACACTACAACCTATAAATAACTTCTAATGAGATTTTTTTGAGAAACAATCGGTCGTTTTGAGTTACCTTTCTTTCTTTCAATCTGTCTATTACAGATGAACAACTTGAGAGTCAACCTAAGGATGTTTTGACCTGGAGGTTATATTCAAACCCACTAATACTAACTTGTCAAATATACTATCATGAATTTTTAAAAAATCATTTTTATTTGTTTAAAATGTTTTTTCCTGATAAAAAATTGCTATTGTTTGACCTACATACACTATAAGGCTCTCCCTCTAATTGTTTACCACCATCAGATATATAATATTTCGTATCTGTATCCCGGAAGTAAAGAACAGCATGTCAATTTTTGAATTTGTTTAGGGGAGCCAATTTCCTATAATTTTGAGCTATTAAAATTTCTTTCTTAGTTACTAAATCTGTTCCCCGGAGATAAAGAACACCATATCACATTTTTGGACTTGTTCAGGGGAGCCAATTTTCCGTAACTTTAAGCTGTTAAAATTTGTTTCTTCAGTTACCAAATCTGTTCCCCCGGAGATAAAGAATACCATGTCACATTTTGTATTTGTTTGCCAATTTTCCATGATTTTGACTATTTAAATTTGTTTCTTAGTTACTAAATTCTTTAATAAAAAAATGGACATGATGTCTTTTACCTCCAGGGCAGACGAATATGTGAATTTCATCTGATTTAAAGTTCAATTTTTCAGTGTTGTGGTTGTATGTCTTAATGTGTCTAGTATATTACCGACTGTTAGATGACATTGACTTTAAAGTGCGATTAGTTTTATTTAGCATATTATAAATTTATTGTACTTTTTGCTATTCTTTAATCGTAATTAATAAAGTAATGAATATGCTATTGTATATTAAAAGGTCATGATAAATTATTTAATTTTTTATTCATCCTTTACAGAAAACTGATCCACTCTTGGAAATATTCAACATTTTGATTAGTTATCAGATTTGAATGAAACCTTATATTACTAAGTATTTTTTAAAATCATATCTATAATTAAAAATCGGGGTTAAATAGTTCCAACTTAGTTACATAATTTCATTTTAATTTGAATATTGGTCATTCCTCTTTTCCCAGTCTGCTGGTGTTCCTCAAGGTAGCATCCTCGGTCCTTCATTTACACAGTTGATACAGCTGATATCCCCACCCGTTCTAACACTGTCATCGCCACCTATGCCGATGACACTTGCATCTTATCAGTTAATAATAACCCTTTAATTACATCCCAAACCCTCTAATCACATCTAACAAAGCTTGAAGAATGTTGTCAAAACTGGAGAATAAAAATAAATCCCATCAAATTACCTTTATGCTCCGTTGTAAACATACGTCTTCTTGTCTTACAATATCTTTCAATAATATTCCACTTATCCCTGTTGTACAAATCCGATAATCTGCTACCTAGAATTCCAACTGGACAAATGTCTTACTTGAAATCCGCATACAAAGCTGAAATGAAAAGAACCTGCTCAACTTTTCCGCCTGCTCCAACACTTACTATAAAAACACTTTAAACTTTCAATTAATTATAAAAGGCTCATTTACATGACTATAATAAGACCTATATGGACATATGGAGTTGAGCTTTGGGGCTCCTCCAAGCCACCAAATTCCTGTAGTACCAAATCCTTACTATCCAAAATCTTCGTAAAATCCATAAGTGCACCATATTTTGCCACAAAAAAAATCATTCATAAAGACCTTAATATTCCATATATCGCTGATATATATATATATATATATATATATATATATATATATGGATTTTGGTGTTGGAGCAGGCGGAAAAGTTGAGCAGGTTCTTTTCATTTCAGCTTTGTATGCGGATTTCAAGTAAGACATTTGTCCAGTTGGAATTCTAGGTAGCAGATTATCGGATTTGTACAACAGGGATAAGTGGAATATTATTGAAAGATATTGTAAGACAAGAAGACGTATGTTTACAACGGAGCATAAAGGTAATTTGATGGGATTTATTTTTATTCTCCAGTTTTGACAACATTCTTCAAGCTTTGCTAGATGTGATTAGAGGGTTTGGGATGTAATTAAAGGGTTATTATTAACTGATAAGATGCAAGTGTCATCGGCATAGGTGGTGATGACAGTGTTAGAATGGGTGGGGATATCAGCTGTATCAACTGTGTAAATGAAGGACCGAGGATGCTACCTTGAGGAACACCAGCAGACTGGGAAAAGAGGAATGACCAATATTCAAATTAAAATGAAATTATGTAACTAAGTTGGAACTATTTAACCCCGATTTTTAATTATAGATATGATTTTAAAAAATACTTAGTAATATAAGGTTTCATTCAAATCTGATAACTAATCAAAATGTTGAATATTTCCAAGAGTGGATCAGTTTTCTGTAAAGGATGAATAAAAAATTAAATAATTTATCATGACTTTTTAATAGACAGTAGCATATTGATTACTTTATTAATTACGATTAAAGAATAGCAAAAAGTATGATAAATTTATAATATACTAAATAAAACTAATGTAATGTCATCTAACAGTCGGTAATATACTAGACACATCAAGAAAAACAACCAAAACACTGAAAAATTGAACTTTAATTCAGATGAAATTCACATATTCGTCTGCCCTGGAGGTAAAAGACATCATGTCCATTTTTTATTAAAGAATTTAGTAACTAAGAAACAAATTTAAATAGTCAAAATCATGGAAAATTGGCAAACAAATACAAAATGTGACATGGTATTCTTTATCTCCGGGGGAACAGATTTGGTAACTGAAGAAACAAATTTTAACAGCTTAAAGTTACGGAAAATTGGCTCCCCTGAACAAGTCCAAAAATGTGATATGGTGTTCTTTATCACCGGGGAACAGATTTAGTAACTAAGAAAGAAATTTTAATAGCTCAAAATTATAGGAAATTGGCTCCCCTAAACAAATTCAAAAATTGACGTGCTGTTCTTTACTTTCGGGATACAGATACGAAATATTATATATCTGATGGTGGTAAACAATTAGAGGGAGAGCCTTATAGTGTATGTAGGTCAAACAATAGCAATTTTTTATCAGGAAAAAACATTTTAAACAAATAAAAATGATTTTTTAAAAATTCATGATAGTATATTTGACAAGTTAGTATTAGAGGGTTTGAATATAACCTCCAGGTCAAAACATCCTTGTTAGGTTGACTCTCAAGTTGTTCATCTGTAATAGACAGATTGAAAAAAAGAAAGGTAACTCAAAACGATCGATTGTTTCTCAAAAAAATCTCATTAGAAGTTATTTATAGGTTGTAGTGTTTATGTATTCAGTTCCTACATACTACTTAGTAAAATAAAATATAATTTTTGTTAAAAGCATTGTATGATGATACTGAAGGCTCAATATGGATAGTTAATGAATTAACAAACAGTTTTAAAACAGAGAGAGGACTAAAACAGGGATGTATTATGAGTCCATTTTTGTTTTCCTGCTATATCAATGATTTAAAGAATTGTTTGGGGGTGGATTATCTATTAATAACAAAAGAATTAAAATGCTAGCATATGCAGATGATATCGTAATTTTGGCCACAAACCCTATAGTAGTTCAAGATATGATATATAATTTGGAAATATATTGTAGGACGAGGAATTTAAATATAAATTTAAATAAATCTAAAATTATGATAATTAGAAAAGGAGGAAAACTGGCAAAAAAGTAAAAATGGAAATTTAATAAACAAACTTTACAGATAGTAAACTGTTATAAGTATTTAGGGATATTATTAACGCCAAATATATCAATGAGTAAGCATGTCCAACAAACAATTTCTAAAACAATGATAAGTATAAATGTTATATGGAAGAAGCTATTTACTTATAATAAAATAAATTTGAATTCAAAACATAAAGTGTTCAAAGCTTCAGTTAAATCAATTGTAGGTTATGGGGCACAGGTGTGGGGAGGTTGTGAATATTAAAAAGTTGAAAAAGTTCAGTACTATTTCATTAAAAAAATATTAAATTTACCCAGATATACACATGCATATATTATTCATATAGAAACGCAATTAACACGGTTGTATCTAGAAAATATAAAAGGGCAACATGATTATATATGTAGAGTTATGCAGTATTCGGATAATAAGTTACCTATATATATATATATATATATATATTAATAAGTTATATATATATATATATATATATATATATATATATATATATATATATATATATATATATATATGTATGTATGTATGTATATAGGTAATTTTTGTTTAATAATAATATTCTTGTTTAATATTATTTTTCATATATATATATATATATATATATATATATATATATATGATAATTATTATTCATATATATATATATATATATATATATATATATATATATATATGATAATTATTATTCATATAGATAGAAGAAGATAGATAGAAGAATCAACTTTATTCTGGGACTACGTCCCTTGAGAATAACAATATTGTACATAAAATTAAACATTACATCTGGCCAAAATGTATATTACAATAAACAAAAACAAACAAACAAACAAAAAAAACAACTAAAAAATAAGGGATAAAAGAAGTGTTTACATAACTGTGCAGATATCGGAAGCCATAATATGAGAAATAATGTCCTAATACTGCAAAATAGTTGCTATACACAATACGCTATGAAATTATAAATGAGCGACAAATAATAATAAAGATGTTATAGTAATAGTAGTATGTTCGTAGAACATAATAGTATAATCGAAATACAATAATAGTGTGATCGTACATACACAATATATACACCCAATAATACAATAATAGTGAGAATACAATAATAGTACAATAGTATATATACAATATACATATATTAATATATATATACATATACATACATACACATATACATACATACAATGCAACAATAGTATAATAATACAATATAGGCTACCCAGCGTCTGATTGAATTGTAAGGAGGAATTGGAAAAGGAGGGTTTTAAATGTGGATAAGGATGGTGCATGGCGGATTTTAAGTGGGATGGAATTCCAAAATGTGGTGGATCGGACAATAAAGGAGTGTTGAAATGAGGCCGATTTGTGGAAAGGGGTATAAAGGTCGGAAGGACGAGATCTTGTGGAGAGGGAGTGGATAGATGACTTGAATTGAAGGAGATTGAATGCGTAGGACGGACGATGATTATAGATTATTTGGTAAAGGAATGTACCTAGGAAGTACTGTCTTCTGAAGGAGGGGAAGAGCCACCCTGACTCGGCGTAGTAGTGGGAAACATGAGAACGTCTCGGGGTCCCATTGACAAATCGTACTAAGCCATTCATTATTCTTTTCAGTCTGACTCCAAGTTCCGATGAGAGGCCACCGTACACTACACAGCCGTAGTCAATGTGGGGGAAGATGAGGGCGGATACTAGGAGTCTACGTGTGGATATGGGTAGGAGATGGCGGAAGCGATGGAAGAGTTTCAGGATGGAAATTGAACGTCGGGATATGAGGGAAATATGGTGATTCCAGGAGAGGGTTTGATCTATGATAACACCTAAGTTTTTAACTGAAGTGTTGAAGGTGATGGGTTGGTCATTCAGGTACAGGAGAGGAATGTTGGTATTTGATCTGAGAAGGGGTTTGGAACCGAGGACAATGGCTTGGGTTTTAGCAACGTTTAACCTTAATCCATTTTCACTTGCCCAGGCACAAATCCGATTTAGGTCTTCTTGTATTTTGGCAAACGCATCATGCCATTCAGAGGGAGCGAAGGAGAGGTAAATTTGGGAATCATCGGCATAAAGGTGATGTGAACAGTGAAGGATTGATTTATGAAGGTCGTTAATATATGAACTAAAAAGGAGAGGAGATATGCTGGAGCCCTGTGCCACTCCTGAGGACAGAGTTAGATAGGATGATAAAGGTTGGTTCGGGATAGAGACTGCTTGGGTACGTTGAGAGAGGAATGATTGAAACCAAAGGATAGAGCTGTTGGAAAAGGATAACGATTTCAATTTGGAGAAAAGGATGGAATGGTTAATGGTATCAAAGGCTTTGGAAAAGTCCAGGAGGATAAGGACCGTTAGTTTTTTATCATCTATGGCTGACTGAACATCACTAACGATTTTGATTAGGGCGGATTGTGTGGAGTAGCCTGGTCGAAAACCAGACTGGTAAGGGTCAAGTTGATTGGATTGTTCTAGGAAGTTGGAAATTTGGGATTGGACTATTCGTTCTAGAGGTTTTGCAAGGTTAGACAGAATTGAAATTGGACGGTAATCTTCAGGGGAAGAAGGGTTAGGATTTTTAAGTAAAGGACGGACAATGGCTTTTTTCCATGAGGAAGGGAATATTGCGTTCTGAAGGGAGAAATTGTAGATGAAAAGTAGAGCGGGAAGGATTTCAGGTAGGCATAATTTGATTAATTTGACGGGAATACCATCTGGACCAATGGAATTGGAATGAGATTTCATGACGGCGGATATGAGGTCTGTAGGAGAAATATCTGAAAAATAAAAGTTGTCGTCGTTAAATGATATTCCAGGAGTAAAGAAGGAAAAGGTTGATGGAGGAATGCAGGAGGAAGCTGATATAAAATATGAATTTAAATCATCAGGTTTGACTGGAAAGGCTGCTGAGGAAGGTGATCTGGAAGAGTCACAGAGGGAGAGTTTACGAAGGAGTTGCCATTTGGTTTTGGAATCAGGAGCTGCTGAAAGGGCTTCGTGGAAATAGGAGGATTTGGCTCTTCGGATATTGGTTTGTGTCAGGTTACGGAGCACCCTAAACGCTTGGTAGTCGTCAGCGAGTCTAGTGCGTCTAAAGCGTCTGCGGGCTGCATCGCGTCTCTTCTGAAGATCTTTAATTTGCTGACACATCCAGGGAGCAGGGGGGCGACGAAAGGTAGAGGTTTTGATGGGAGCATGGGAATCAAGGATATTACGGAGGTTGGAAGTTAAAATATCAACCATAGCGTCAATACATGAACAGGAATATATTCCATTCCAATCAAGGGTTTCCAGGTAGGGTAAGATTTTTTCACGAGTGAGGACATCAATATTACGGAAAGTTATGGTTCTAGGTAGGATCGGAGGAGTATGGATATTATATGAAATTTGAATTAGGTCATGAGAGGATAAAAAGGAGACCGGTACTTGTGAGGAGGAAAGGAGGTTCTGAGCGGAGTCGATAATGTAATGGTCCAACCAGGTATCGGACCTGGGGGTGTGATGAGTGGGCGAAAAAGGAACAATGAAAAGATGAAGAGAGAAAAAAAGGTTTTCGAGGTATGATTTATCGCTGGAATCGGAAAGGAAATTAGTGTTTAGGTCTCCGGAGATGATTATTTTGGTATAAAGAGGAACAAAGTTGAAGAGGGATGATTCAAATGATGGATCAAAGGGAACAAGAGGAGGTCTATACACTACGACATAAAGGATAGGAGATGTATCAAAGGAAATTTCAGCGATTAGGAACTCTACATGTGGGTGATCGGATGGAGGAGAGCAGTGGAGTATTCGGGTCTTCATGCATTCGTGAACATACAACGCTACACCTCCGCCAGTCCGGCTCGTCCGGTCGTGGCGGATTAGTGTGTAGTTAGGAAGGGAAACAGATGAGGAAGGGATGTAAGGCTTGAGCCAGGTTTCGGAAATTGCAATGATATGGTAACAATTATGGGTAAAGTATTCAAGGAATTCATCATAGTGGGCTGGGAGGGATTGGGAGTTGACGTGACAGGTATTAAGGATGCTAGACATGATTAGGCTTGAGGAAAATAAAGTCAGAATTTGGTGAGCAGACGCTGGATCGGATATGATACATTAGATGAAATAATGTAAAAATAAAAATATAAGAAAAAAAACCATTAAAAAGAAAAAAAATTTTGAATGCAATAATCAATAGAAATAAATTAATCAAAAATTTAAGGTAGTAACATAACATACATTTCAGATTTTCAGTGTAAGTCCTGTGAACTGAGCCAAATTGTTTATCGATGTTGAGGAGTAAACAGGGATCGAAGAGTCAGCCGAAGACGTCTAGGTCTTGACTCTGGTCGATAAAGACAACCTGATGACCGTCATCTTTTCGACACCGCAGTCTGCCGCCGGAGAACCATATATATTTTATTTTCCCTGCTGATTTCTTCTGCCGAGCGAGCCAGTAGAGGTACCTGTTCGTCGGGGTCATTTCCTCGCTGAGATAAATACGGTGGCAGTCATTTTCCTGCCAACCGATTTCCCGCGTCGAGAAGTCCCTTCGAGAAGTCATATATATATATATATATATATATATATATATATATATATATATATATATATATATATATATATATATATATACATATATATATATATATATATGAAAGATAATATTCTTACTTATTAATATTTAGGGAGTGCCATCATTGGGTAGTGTTCCTCACAAGTCTGTTCATGTCATTAGACTCGATTAACTCATATATACTAGTTGTGTTTACTTAGTACAGTTGTAAATTTCAATAAATAAAATAAAAAATATTTGAAAATAACAGTTTTAACAAAAGAAAGATGAAAATACTTTGAAGAAAATCCTTCGTCAAATACTTTAAGGTTTTCTACTTAATGTATGGTCAAGATTTAGCTCTATAAAGAAACATAGGGAGCATAATAGTTTTCTAAATTTCATGTAAAAAGCATGACAGGTATGGATTTTTAAGTGGCTCATCCTTACAGCAACATTTTGCAAATTTCTTGTTTAATTAAAAATATATGTGTTATATATATTTTTCATTTTTTAAAAGTTTCAATATGAATTTTCTTTGTTGACTAAATATGGAAAAAAAATAGTGAAAATTTAATATCTTCCAAACATTCAAAATAAAAAATGTAATTATTACCTTTAAAAGTTATGAAACGTTAGCTAAAATTTCGAAGAACAGTATACTTGTAAGTATAAAGTAAAAAAATATAAGTACATATAAATTAGGTACCTATTTACACATAATTACAATTATATACTTAATACAAGTTATGTCTGGAACTAATGACGGGTGATGAAAAATGGACACTAAGTCCAGCCTACATATGAAAAAGATTTTCTCTCTATATGATGGGAACTAGTGTTGCCCAAAATCGGCCCTGGTCTTGCACTTTACAAGGCCGCCTAACTTGCAAGACGAAGACCAGGATTTTTTTAATAAAAATTAATGCAAAATAGTTACTAATACTTGACAATCTTAGTTACTATATGTTAATAATTAGTATAACCAGTATACTTTTGCATTTAACTTACCTAATTTTTCATTCGGGCTTAGTTAGATTTCGTCTATCTAAAAAATTACAGTAATATTTCTAAAGTAATAAGCTAATAGGTTACTGCGAGACTCTTGCACAATACCAAGACTCGTCTCGTTCTCGCATTTGGGCAACACTAGTGTGAACTCTCGTATATGTAGCAAGCGGTCTTGTTTGAACAATCTTGGTTAGTCGACCGCTGCGGGGTGCATCTTCGATACTCGTATCTCCAGAACAAAACTTGGCAAACTATTTTTGGGTAGTACGTTCTGTTAAGTGCAGTGCCGGTCTTAGATATTTGGCGCCACCGGGCAATGACATCATCTCCCCCCAAAACAAATTATTTTTATCTCTTTATATATTTTATATTATGTAATCTTTGAATTTTATTTCATTCAACAGTTCTCTGATACATTTACTTTATTGATAGGCTAAAAATAATTATTTCAATACGTTTTGTATTTTTTTTTTTAATTTCTAAGAAATGGCGAACGCTCCCCATGGTGATTGCCCGGGTTATCCCACGCCGAAACTGTGTTAAGGCATCTTCTCTCTATATACATTTCGATTGGCCCTGTCTTTTTTGAAGTAAAAATGCAAAATATACCAAAAATGCACTTTATCATTTGACAAATTCACCACGACGTTGCACAAACAAAACTAATGGCAATGAAACACAACAGTTTCTAAGAGTGGAATTTGTCCTTTCCGATAAATATTATTATTGTTAGATAAGGCAAAGAGAACTGAAGATATTTGAAAACAATTTACATTACTAACAAAAACTGAACTTATGGATCCACCCAATATGTATATTAAAACATAAAATCTCAAATTTTAGGGCATGTTAACTTGTTTTTCACGGTCAACTACAAAGTTTGATCATCAAAAATAATAAACAAAAAAAAATCGGACTAGTTTTAGCTAAGTTATAATATTTTGAATTTTTAAGCTGATTTTAATAATGGTTCATGTTCTCATTGACATCGCTTTAATTATTAAAAAAAAATTGTACTTTTATCACCTCTTTTATGATTGACCGGTTATCATGAAAACTACTGTAATTCATTTTCATTTTTCTTTTAGTGGACATATTTCAAAGTTGTATAAATCTGTCTAAATTCGTTAGGAAAGTAGTATTTTTCACTAATTTAAAAAAAAAAAAATGGAATTTTCATAGAAATCTTACAAAATCTTTCGGTGTACTTGTATTTCCATTTTTCTCAATCAGCACTTTAATTGATGGCTGATTGATTTGCTAGTAATATCAACTTCAATCAAAGTCATTTATACACCGATAGAAATACAGATAATTTCCTCCATTAATAGGGAAGGATGATAAGTTCCTAAACTTAGCACTCACCTAATTGATGGTATCATTGTACCCAGTTTATATTCTTTTTTTTTTTTAAATGTTAGGCATTTTACTTCCTTTAGAATAATAAGAGCCCAGAGTTCCTATGGAGAAAACCAAAGATAAGTATAATAGTCATGGGAACTTATACTTCATAAGTCGTGAACGGAGTAATTTTATGAAGAAAATAACAAGCATTTCCGGCTTTTGATCGTTCTCTTTTTTAAAGATTATTTGACCCGAGGTACTTGAAATTCTCTACTTATATATTAAGGAGCACCCCCCTTCCCACGTTTATGCCATTATGACCAAGGGTTGCCCTGTTTTAGTACTAACCTCATTATTTTTTTTCCGATTTTATTTCTAAACCTAACTTGTATTAAGTATGTTTCGTAATTATAATTGTATAGATACTTAATTTATATATATTTAATTTTATTTTTATTTTTAGAAGGACACCATCCTTCGAAATTTTAGTTAACGTTTCATATATTTTAAAGGCAATTATTACATTTTTTATTTTAAATATTTGGAGGATATTAAATTTTGACTATTTTTTCCATATTTAGTCAACACAGAAAATTCATATTGAAAGTTTAAAAAAATGAAAAATAGTATATTATTAATTAAACAAGAAATTTACAAAAGGTTGGTGTAAGGAAGAGCCTATTAAAAATCTGCACCTGTCATCCTTTTCGCGACAAAGCGTTAAAGTTAAAATTTAGAAACTGTTATACTCCCTATGTTTCTTTATAGAGGTAATTCTCGATCCTTACAATAATTTCTTAATATTTTTTTTTAATAAGACATGGCTATATTTTACAATTTTTGGGAGAGGGGGCTTCTGCCCTATAGCCCTCCTCCGTAAATCCGCCTGTGGCTGCTGGCATAGAATTCAAAGACAATTCAATTCCCTATCGTGATCGGGTGTAAACGTTAACAAACGAAAAAGCGAAAAACTATTAGAGTGCTCGAACTTTAGTTCGATTTTGGTTTCGTTCGTAGCGCTTCGAAAGGTATATATATATATATATATATACCTATTATATATACCTATAATTATTTGAATATAATATCATATCTAAAGTTATTAAACTACATAAATGTATGTAAGGTTATAAGCATATCCATGAAATATTTTTATATTTCACTTTTTCTTTCACACAAGTGCAATGTCAATAGTACGATACTATTATAAATAATATCATTGCATTGATTTGGTTGATTTTAAATACTTTTTCAAACTTAAAATGAAATTTTAAAGTTTACATTTAGTGAAAAAATTACTTCGTAACTATCGGGTCCTGCGTTTTTAAGCCCCAAAACGTACTATTTTCGAGATAACGCAACGCATAGGGGTCGTATCCACGCAACCTCAAGTCAATTGTAGTACTGTCATTGAATATATGTCTCATTTCGTCGACTTGAGGTCTCTATGATCGAGAGAGGAGGAGTTTATATTATTTATCGATGGTGTTTTTGATCGGCAAGCCATATCATCGTTAATTCTTCACCAAATCTCAAGATTGAGCCACCAATTTTGAAGATTTCATTCACCTTCAGGCGGGCAAAATAGTCCAATCACCCCGAAAATTCAAGTTATGAAAGAAAAGAAATTCCATTTGCAAATAACTAAAAAAGTACACACTTTTTCCTTAGATTACTGAATTCCCTATAAAAGGAAAACAAAAATCATCGAAATTGGATAATTTTTAGCAATGATACAGCTTATTAAAATTTGTAAACTTGTTGGTTCCAAACATTAATGAAGTTTTAAATTAATTTTTGTTTCCTTTGTCGATTATATTTATCGATAAAGCAACAATTGATTTCTTTATCTTATGATCCGTTGCATTATTTTCTTTTCTTATTAATTTGGCATTTGATTACTTGACAAGAAGTGTGAATTTTTCATTAAATTAAATTAAGAATAATTTATTTTAAAAAAGGATTCCTACTAATAGTAATTTGAACAAAGCTTTGCATTAAATAAAAAAAGAATTCCGATTATTGTGCAAATGATCCTAAAAGTGATTAGAGATCTAATAATGTTGTTTCAATAACAATATCCTCTATTCCGCCACGCCCCTAATTAAATTATGGACTATTTACCTTCTTCAGTATGGCTGACTGAATTCTTTCTCTTTTAATATCTAGTTAGCCACTGGTCTCTGTGCGGTTCAGTTCACTCTCGGTTCGTTATTATTTAAATCTATATCAACAGAGTTAGTTTAAGTTTGAAAATATAATAAGTGTTCTAAAGTTTCTACTTTAAATTAAAATATATATATAAATCATTCAAATTTAAATTTAATGGGTAAAAAAAAAAAAAAATTAACAAACAATAATTTTTTTAATACACATTTTGAGTTTTGTATATATAGGTCTTTCAAAATACAGTTTTAATCCATTTTCAAATAATCTGTTAATTAACTAATATATTTTTTATAACGATTTTCACTGAACTTAAATTACTTTTGTTTATTTCAATATTTAACATACACACGTAAATTTAAAAAGATCGAATTTATTTTTATTAAAAAGGTTAATAAATACAAATTTAGAAAAACATAAATATCAACATATTACAAATAATGTGGTTAAATCATATTTATATAGAGATATATAAAACAATGATCATTATGCTATTGAAATCTATTTTGATATCTTATTTTATATCCAAAATATTAATTTAAAAAAGTAATAAATGTGAGCAATAATTCGTGTTACACGGTTTTGTTCATTAATAACCATAATAAATAAAATAATTGTTATACCTGTAGAACAGAACGAGATGTCTACTGCAGCCAAGTATGGAATAAAACTGAATATTACCGGTTTTTTTCAATCACTGCTTTTGACTTGGCGGTAACAGCTCTGCTCTCAGCCAATCAGATGCCAGTATTCTCTGTAGTCAAATCAGCTTCCCTTACACAACTGTTTTTCCATTTCGAATTAGATTCACTCTGGTGCGGTACGGGTGTTATCAAGTTGTAAACTTCAATTCAAATGTGTAAAAAGTGTTATAGATGTGAAAATGGTGATTTATTTAAGTTTCTTCAGTGATTTTTTTATTATTTTCTTTCTTTTCGTTTCGAAATCTGCTTGTTTGTGAAAACGGATAGTGAACTTTAAGAAAAAAAGCCATATTGGAACTCCTAACTGTGAGTAATGAATTTTAAATAATGCATGACAATTATTCTGTTCTTTTAATTTGTTCATGAAAATGTGCATTTCCTTGAAAAAATGAAATTTATTTAAGAATTCCTTAAAACAATATAAATGCTAAGTATTACTCTCACTTACCTACTTTTTAATTGATTGCCAGTATAAATAATTTATTATATATATTAATATATGTGGTTTGTGGCCATGGTCTTATTTTAACTCTCATTCAGAGGCTTTTAGTTTTGTCGTTTTATATCCTTAATATCGTTTTAATTAAAAAAAAAAATATGGAGAATTAATTTTTTTTTATTAATATATTTTATAATGAATATTTTATAATATGCGAAATTTTTATTGATTTATACTTATTTTCTATAAATAACTCTTTTAATGTATGTTTTTTAAATTAAACCTCTTTTCAAATGTAATATTTTATGTATATTCTGTACTTTATCTATATATTCCAATTTCTTTAATTTTAGCAATCGAATCTCATGAATCTCAATGAATTTGAAATATTTCAATTAAAAATAAGTTTGAATCTTTCGT
Organism: Nezara viridula; assembly: GCA_928085145.1. NCBI lineage: Eukaryota > Metazoa > Arthropoda > Insecta > Hemiptera > Pentatomidae > Nezara > Nezara viridula. The sequence continues at coordinate 26,535,181 of OV725080.1, forward strand.
TATGCTATAAGCAGCAGTGATTAATAGTAAAGTAATAGACCGCCAATTTGATAGTGCTTCTCAATGCCAGCTGTATACTTATTTTACAATTGTTCTTGAAGAATTATGCTACGTGGCTTTCATTTTTATTAATATTCTTTTTATTTATAAATGAGAATAATTATAATAATAATGATTTTTAAATATTATTTTTCATGTAAAGTATTAACGAAACTGTTTTTCTTCCAGATCTCTGTCATAGGATTCATTTATAAATAACAAATTTAACTTTTCTAGTCTTAAAATTTACGTTTAAAACAAATATATCCTGCTGATTGCTTCAATTATTTTTATGAAAACTTAAGTCTTTGAAATAGAAATATGAAATTTGTCACTTATAATTACGGACCCAACTCCTTTTTTATAGACCTTGAGGTCTGATATTACTCCTATAAAACGTTCCCTCTACTTACGGGACACCCTGTATAGTATATATATATATATATATATATATATATACTATACAGGGTGTCCCGTAAGTAGAGGGATAGTACACATCAAGATCTTCAAAAAAGTTCATATAAATAATTGTCCAATTTTCAGGAGAAAATTAAATTTTTTTTTTGTGAATCACGTTTTTTGTTAAAACAGGAAGCGATCACTCTTCAGCTGTACTACATTTACATCACTTTTAGAAAAACTTCGCCGTTTTATAAGCTTTTGATAAAATTTTGATATTCACCTCAAATTGTGTAAAGAAATGATGTGATATAATATCCAGTCGCCTTAAAGTATTTGCAAAAATGACTACAAGTAGCTGTTTTAAAGCGTTTATTTCTTGTTTTTCAGTGATATGGGTTGTATTTTAATACTATAACTAATGAATAATATAATTGCCTAAAAATACATTTTATTTATAAATATAAAAAAATTAAAAATAATGATTTTAAAAATATTTTTATGTAATGTGGTTATGCAACTATGTTTTTTCAAATCTCCGCCATAGGAATTGATGTGTATTTATCAGGTACAAACTTAATGTTTCTTATAAAAATTTATGTTTAAAATAAAAAAATCTACTGATTCCTTAAATTATTTTCATAAAAACGTAAATTCTAGGGCTTTTTTTTTTTTTTTTTTTCGTTTCCTTCCCTACCTCGCCTTTTAGGCTATTTTTTTTTACGGGATTTTCCTGGACTGGAGGGAGAGGGCGGGGAATTTAAAATCCCCTCCAGCACCGGGATGCGAACTCATACTTTTTAAATCTCTTATCCGGTTGCCAGGCAACTCGTGGTGCAGTGCACACGCTTTAGCCCATTCGGCCACCCCGCCCCCGTAAATTTTAGCGCTAGAAACATTAAGTTTGTCACTTATAAATACGCACTAATTCCTATGACAGGAATCTGAGAGAAAAACACGATTTCATAAATTGTCCTTGAACGCAATCGAGTCGGTGGGAAGGACACTGGCAGATTGGCCCCAAAGGGATCTGCTATGGAGCTACGGATGGCCTGCCGCTGCACCATGGAGACCACGGTTCGTAGCAACGTGAGGTTGGAAGACCCTGTTAAGGCTATCCGTGCTCCCGCAAGCAATATAATAATAATAATGCTTTATTTATTCTGGGACGAGTCCCTTTAGAATAATACAGAAAAACAAAAATGTGCGCTAAGGAGCCTCAGAGATATATAAATTGCTATGTATTGTAAAGACCGCCGGTGGTATTCATTTAATTATTTTAAAGGTATAAATAAATAAATATCATAAGTGCCAACATCTGGCGCTACCTGAACGAGGGTAACGACCAACAAGCCCAACCTTTTGTAAGTGGTAATAAAAACCTTTAAGAACCACCGACCGAGACCGACAACTAAGTGTTTAAACAGGATCCCGAAAGACCTTTTCACACCTTCTACCAGAAATACGGAAATCTGTACCTGCTGCTTTACCTTGGCCTGGGGGAGAGAGCGTGGTCATCCCTTAGGCTAGGAATATTCAGCCAATCAGAGAAGACTACCAAAAGAGAGGGGGATGAAGAAAGGTGGGAAATAGAGAATTGGGACTGAACACTTCTTTTTGGGACTCAGCTAAGGAGACTTCAAGCGGGGGAGTCGAGGGAGGAAGTGGAAGACAGCCGGAGAGAGCAGAGGGACGGACTAGACGCTGAAGGAGAGCAGAGACAGGGAATCCAGATTTGACGGCTAGAAACATCTGCAACCCCCCCTCACTATGAAGGACCAGCTAAGTGGTAACAAGCATTTAGTTATACTAATGTAAACTTGTGTTGGCAACCATAAACCATTAATTAATATAATCAATATAACACATATAACTTTAATCAAACATCAAGCATTCTCCTCCAGTATGATTCTCAACTATTCATTATGTATATAGGTTTAGTTATTATTTTGTATATAGATGTTTTTGGTTTTATTTAAGCTTGTAAATATAATAGTTAGTAAACCATCTTAGTACTTTTACCATCTACCCTGCATGCCACCAATTAGTAATAGAAACAAATGGTAAATTTAAAAACATGATACCTTTAGAAAAGAAATCCAATAAAAATTATATGGTTCAATCTAGGATACTATAGTAGGGGGTCTGTGGTATCTTACCTTTATATACCTAATTAATATATTTTTCTGTAGATCGGTTCCCTTCTGGAACCTATATGAATACAAATATAACTATTAAATACAAATAAGTGCGGTTTCTGGAACCCCCTACTCGCCGTAGAAACGCGAGGCCAGGAACATAGCAAAACAAAAATATAGAGTAAGTGAATAGTCAAAATAAAAAAAATAATAAAAGAAATTATAAGTTACTTTCTAATTTAAATCAGTTAATAATAAAAAAATGCAAAATTGAAAATAAACATGAAGTAAAAATAATGAAGAACGCTCAGATAATTTATATACATATTTACAGTAGCAACTATTTACAATTTCTTGGGGATTGGATGGATAAGAAATGTTTTAAAAGGCGGGTTTTAAACGTAGGAAGGGTTTTAGATTGACGGATGTCGGGAGGGATGGAGTTCCAAAGGGATGAGGATCGGATAATGAACGATCTATCGAAAGCAGCAGTTCGATGGGCCCTTATGTATAAATCAGAAGACCTGGAACGAGTATTGCGGGAACGAACAGAAGATTTGAATTGAAGGAGCTCGGAGATGTATGAAGGACGGTGGGATTGGATGAGTTGGAAGAGGAAGGATGCCAGGAAATACTTACGACGGTAGGAAGGATAAAGCCACTTCAACTCTGCATAAAAATGGGAAACACAGGCGTCCCTTGGGATCCCAAAGATGAATTGTACAAAACAATTTATCAAACGTTTTAATTTTGCCTCGAGATCTCCAGAGACGCCTCCATATACCGTACAGCAATAGTCAAAGTGGGGGAAAATTAACGAAGTTACTAGGAGCCTACGAGTTTAAAGAGGAAATAGGTGACGGGAATAATTTAGAGGTTTTAAGGTGGAAATGGTACGGCGGGAGATGTTGGATATATGATTTTTCCAGGAAAGCGTTTGATCAAAGATCATTCCAAGATTTTTGATGGAAGGATAGAAATATAAGTCTGTAAGGAGACAACATCTCGCGGCCGAGATCTTCAGGTCTTTAGTGCCAAAAAAAAAAAAAAAATTTACAATATTTCTCCAAAATTAATAACCGATAAAAATCATATGAAAGAAATCAAAACACTAATATATGAAATGCTATTAGAAAACTGGTACCCCATTCCATTAATAAATAAATTGTGGTATAAAAATAAAAAGTTGGTTAAAAATGACAATAGTAATAAAGCGATAAAAGATATTAGGGATGATAAAAGCGAGAATGAAAACCAAAATAACAAAATTAATAAAGAACCGAATTTAATAACAAATTATTTTAAAACTGAAAATGCAGTAAAACAAAAACCTTCCATAAACGATATTCATGACATAAAAGCACAAAATGAAAAATATAATAAAAACAAACAACCTAAAAAATATTTTAGCGTCACATATATTAGAAATTTAACGGACAAAATGGAAAGAACATTTAAACAATACGATTTAAATGAAATTAAATTTGCAATTAAACTTATTAATAAAATAGATACAATTTATTCCAAAACTAAAGATAAAATACGCACCGATAAATTAACGAATATTATTTATAAAATAAATTGTAAAAATTGCAACAACAAATCATATATTGGACAGACATCACAATGGTCTGAAAAAAGACTTAAACAGCACAAAAAAAATTGTAATTCAAAAAATACAAAAAATAAATTAGCTACTGGGCTCTTTCAGCACACTATGCAAACAAAACATGAATTTGACTTCAATAACGCCAAAATCCTACATAATGAAAGTAATATGAATAAACGTAGAATAAAAGAAGCAATATATACAGCTAAAAATTAAAAAAAACTCTGTAAATAATCGTACAGATGTGGATAATATGAATACCTTTTACGCGAGTTCGATTGAAAAAATAAAAATATGAAATGAATTAACTAATTGTACTTAAAATAATATGTTTAAAATAAATAGTCTTCCCCTACTCCTTTAAGAATAACCATTCATGAAACTGAAATGAGGCTGATGAGATGTCGGTGACACAACATAAGGTAATTTTAACTTATTTGAATTACCCCCATACCAGACTGAAACGACTAGAAACCGCCCGACGTTTTCGACTACTGCAGCACTTACTAGACAAACGATCTAAGCTTTCAATCAATTATAAACGACTCGTATATATGACAATAATAAGACCTATTTGGACTTACGGAATTGAGCTTTGGGGCTCCACTAAACCATCGAATTCCTCTCGTATCCAATCCTTACAATCCAAAATCCTTCGTAAAATCCTCAACGCTCCTTACTTTGTCACAAATAAAATCATCCATAAAGACCTTAATGTTCCATATGTTTCCGATCTGGCCCAATCCAGATATCTTTCCTTCCATAACAAACTGCAGAATCATCCGAATCCTCTCGTTTCAAACCTTGCTTCCTCCTCGATCCCTGATAACCCTCCGAGGCGTCTGAAAAGAAGATGGCCTCGGGATCTTCTAATATAGAACTTTAATTTGAGTTCTACCAATGGGTAGTTTCTCTTCATGTTGTACATGCCATGTTACAAATTTCTCATTTACTTATTGTATTCTCTATGTAATACAGTTGTAAATTCCATTGAAATAAAAAAAAAAAAAAAAAAAAAAAAAACTTATTTGAATTATTTAATAATAAATAATTGAGTAAGAATAATGTTATAAAATAATTAAAGGTGGACATGACAAAAATAAATTTTTTTTTACATGAGTAGACGCATGCAATTCGCATAAGTTGAAAAGGACAGTTACATGATTGGTATTTTAGTTATATAAAATGAATCTCTATATGTTGAAGTATGTAATATTTTAGATGTGACTGTGGATTGTAAAGTTTTTTTAGAGTTGAGAATGGCTCAACGAGCCGAAACGTCGTAATCAGATGTGTAGTCATTAAGTTGACAAAAAAATTTTGAAAATTGGTGTAAAATGTCTGAAAATAAATAAACTTGAATATATATATATATATATATATATATATATATTTAGAAAGAGAGAGAGAGTGAGAAAGAGAGGGTGGGCGGGAGGTGGCTAGAAGGGGGGGGGGAGGCGGACTCCCAAGGGGGTGGCTTGCGCTGGGCCGGGCAGTAGCGATGTGACCGTCCCCGGGGCCGGAGTTACCCACCCGCCATGGGCAACGGCATGAACAAGGTACCGATATAGTACATAGTAATAACGGTATATCTAGCACCTAATATATCATTGTATATATGTTTATAGTGTGCATATCTGCTTTGCTTGAATATATTAAGATTTAATATCAAATAAATTGGGTATTTGCCTATAAAGTGAAGTTATAACTTTATTACTCCTTTAATAATTATTTTATTATTAATTATGTCTGTGATTTAGGTGTCAAACATCAAATTTTCATGATGAAAGTGTTTACGAAAGATGGCAATTATTTCTGAATCATTGCAACTGTCTTTCTTGTATATACATTGATGGTTTGCTAAACAATAATAAGGCGGAAATTTAAAAATAAAAGTATAACGATTATTGAATTAATACTTATTTATATATGATAAGTCTTCTTATAGTTATTTTATCAGAAATAGTCCTATATTATTGGAGTTGATTTCAGCGAACTTGATTCTACATGCTTTGATAATCTCTATTTTTTTCATAGTTCAGAAAAATATTTAATAACATTTTTATCATAAATAATTTTATTTTGGTTTTTATTTTTTTTTTTGGGTCTTAATTAAGGTTTTTAAATGAAATTATAATATTTATAAAATATATTTTTACTTATACAGTGTGAATATGCTCTCTGAACACTAATATAAATGTACTTAATTGTGACAGATTGTAATATTTCTGAATAAATAAAAAAAAAATATATAAGTTATTAAATTGTAATATTATAAGTAGCCTTTATATTTTTAGGAAAACTTAAATATAATCGTTTACAACTGTTTCAATTTATCATTATCAATAAAAAAATATAAGTATTTTTAATGCAGGAAGAAATAGTTATTATTCTATAAGTTATTCATATACATTTGTACTTCAAAACTTGTAGAATAGAATGTTGAATTCTATTGCTTTAATTTCCTAATTTTTAGAACATATTAATAGTTACAGTATAACGCTACTGTTAGTGCGAACGGTATTTTACATGTTCGTTCTCTTTTTTCTAAAGGTGACATTTTGTAGTCTGAGATTACTACAAGTAGTTTGCTAAATAGAAAAGTAGCAGAGAAAAATAAAATATGAAATGATAACAAGAAGTCATAAAGAAATAATAGGTTTTTATGATGCTCTCAACAAAATCTCAATTTTTTCCTCAAGACCTTTTGCACTAACAGTATCTCTAAATCTTAAAATATATTATGCTCAATTAGAAATCTAGATTTATAAATTTTACTACACTAATATATATATACATATATTACTACACTATATATCTATATATATATATATTATTTTTTTTCGTATTGATTTCTTTAAATAAAACCCATTTAAGGTTTATGATCGATCCCGGAAATTCCTAGGCATTAAATAATTACTGATCTAATATGTCAATAATATCTGAAATTTTTTATAAATCGATTTAAAAATTCAATTGTTAATTTCTCTTCAAATATTGGAATTATACTTGTTAGATCACATTTACTTATTGTATTTTTAGTTTTAATACAGTTTAAATTTCAATAAATAAACAAACAATTTAAAATACTAATACAACTCATAATCGATATAGAAATTAAATATGCCGCCGTTTTATACCGATGATACACTAATACATATTAACACTAATAATTTTGAATCTGATGATGTTTTCATTTTAAAGGTAATTATAAGTGGAACCTGCAGACCTGAGATCAACTTCAATGAAACTTTTTTTGATGGTGATAGTAAGCCGAAAAATATTTGACCAATACCCCCTAGGAGGCGAGAAAAAATATTATATTATGTACATGTGAAGGAGTTGATCGGGGGGTGCTGCCAAATAAATATTAAATTAAACAAATAGAATTATTTAATTTTTGCCGAAGTTTCGACCCACTTTGCAGGTCTTCATCAGGGTTTAGGATGTAGCACTGCGGGAAGCAGTTGAAACAGTGATATATTATGTACAATTTCAATCATTTTTTATGTTATTGTTTTCTGTCTTTGCTCTGTAGGAATTTCAAGATTATTATAGATCGATCGATTTTATTTAAATTTTTTTTTAAAGTAAATTAAAATAAAAATATTTCTGGGATTTTTCCTTCCGTTCTCTGAAAAAATCTTAATTTCTCAGAGTTTTGTTGGGATCAAACGTTAATAGAACCGTTTACTGCTCTTATAACCCATATCAATACAGTAATTTATAAGATTTCATGCCTGTATAAGGAATAAATAAAAGAAAACTTATCAAATATTTTTATTTTATATCTCAGTTTCTGATTTATTTGCCAAGATCGGGTTTGTGCCATTTCGTGTAGTTTATAGCGTCCTAAAACCAGGCTTAGTTTTATCGCCTAAATCAGTAGTGTTACCATTAGAATGTTATCACAATTTTTATGGCATATTTTTATGTATATGTACATTATTGTTGACCTATTTTGTACTTGTGAGTGCACATATGAGATTTGGTTGAGAAAAATATAATAACGTTTTAATTTATTTTAAATGTCTTACTATTGAAAATTTTATTTGAACTTAGTTAAATTGGAATGTAAAACAAAAATCCATAAAAAAGGCAGACTGAAGTGTTAACAATTTATTTTATTTATAGAAAACGTTTTACTTGGTTTTATAAGTATGTATATATATTTTTTCTAAAGTTTTAGAATTTGGAGTTTTCCTTTTTTGCAGAAGTTTAAACTTTTTAGAGTTTTATTTTAATACTTTCTGTTACACTTTTGGGAAATAATTTTTTTAAAAATAAAAGTTACAAGAAACTTTTTCGTAATAAAGTTCTAGGTCCATAGTAGAAGTTTGACATTAATTTATTTAAGTTCTTCAAAAAACGTCTGCCAAGTAAGGTCTGTATAGTTTCTTCACCTAATTGACTAAAAAAATACAGAAAATGAAAGCCTATACATATTTAAAACTTATCGATGCTTACATCCTACTCTTCTATTATAATTCATTAAACAAATATTTGGAATAAAGCCCATTAACTCTTAGAAGTTTGAGAGGGAAATCGAGACCAGAACCAGTTGGTTGAACTTAAAAAGGAACAAAGAAACCCAAAAATATAACGATATTTTTTACTGTCTGTGTAAACTTGAATTTAAATCTATTAAAAGGAAAATCGCATGCCTAAGCGAAATCTGGTGAAGGGATTCAGCAAAATCTATATTGAGCCATCTAAGTTTCAACCCGCATAATCACTGAAAGAAATTACATGAATTTCTTTGTAATGGCAGCAGGAGTAATGGCAGTAATATGCAAACGACAAAATATCAAGTTTAAATTAACTTTTTTGAATACATTCTAAAATTGTGTAACCTCATAAAACAACAATATGAATATAACTTCCCTTTCACGTGATCAATGCATTCCACATTTCACTGCCATCATATGTTTAAAAGTTATTTATATTAATTTAAATTGTTAGATAGAATTAATGAAATTGATGCTAGGAAATTTCTACACTATTCTCCGTATTTCCTTCAACTTTCGGTCTAATCGAACCAGCGGTTTTCAAAATATAGGCGTGTTAAAAACAATACGTTTTCAGATTCTAAAGCTGAAATATTTTCTGAAAGTAGAGAATGGAATTTTCCGCAATAGATATCTACTTGATTGCCTGTTTACCAATACCTGACTTCCCTCCAAATTTTAGCCAAATCGAATGTGCGGTTTTTAAGATACAGACATATCACGAAAAATACGTTTGAGCATATTTTTTAAGTTTTTTTTATTTCTTAATGACATCTACAACTGTATTACATAAATATATCAAGTAAATTTGGACATAATAGATATAATGACATGAATACACTTGCTGAGTAACTACGCAATGGTAGCACTCTAATGATATCACTACATTAGGAGATCACGGGGCCATCTTCTTTTCAGACGCATCGGAGGGTTATCAGGAATTGAAGAGGAAGCAAGGTTAGAAACGAGAGGGTTGGGATGATTCTGAAGTTTATCATGGAAGAATAGGTATCTGGATTGGGCCAGATCTGAAACATAAGGAATATTAAGATCTTTGTGGATAATTTTATTAGTGACAAAGTAAGGAGCATTGAGGATTCTACGAAGGATTTTGGATTGTAAGGATTGGATGCGAGAGGAATTCGATGGTTTAGTGGAGCCCCATAGCTCAACTCCGTAAGTCCAGATAGGTCTTATTACAGTCAAGTATATGAGCCTTTTGTAATGAAGTTTAGAGCGTTTGTCTAGTAAGTGCTGAAGTAATCGGAAACGTCGAGCGGTTTCTTGTCGTTTCAGTCTAGTATGAGAATTCCAAGTTAGTCGTTTGTCCAGGTGGAGTCCTAGGTATCGGATTTGCTCAACAGGGATAAGTGGAGTATTGTTAAAGGAAACTATAGGACAGGAAGTCGTTGGTTTACGAGCATATTTAAGGGAAAGCAGTAGACGGAATGCAATGGAATTGAAACAGCATTATTTCTTTACTAACATCTCTCTTTCTTCCAGCTTTGAGCCAAATCGTACGAGCCATTTCTGGAATATTGGCATAGCTAAGGAAATACATTTGCGCGTGCGTAAGCGGAAGTGGTGGATGGAATTAAATGGAATTAGCATGGGACCATCTAAACATCAATCCGCACGTTCTTTGAAAGTTTCATGAATATCGGTTTGACGGTAGTAGATATACCCGTTACAGCGAATTGACTTCAAAGAGACAGACACCGAATCAAATTTGATCCTTGATGTCTGAAACGTAAAACGCGTAGTTTTACAGAACGTAAAAGTTCTGTAAAACCTTTACTTGGTGTGGTGGAAAAAGTTCTAGTTCCAAAATAATAGAAACATTCGGAGAGAAAGATTCGAGTTAGACCGAAACTGATAAATATGAAAGTTAAAATTTTATTTTAATTTTTTTATTTAGGATCCTCCTATTTTATTTAGTTAATGATATAAAATAAGAATATAGGAATAAACACGAGTATATCTGATTCAATTGTATTTTATTCAAGTGTATTTCAAGAAAACTACGTTTCCTCTAATTGACCTCTCTTCTTTTTGGAGGAGGTAATATACCTCAAGGGTCTAATTTACAATCCCTGTACAATAGGGTGCCTAAACCCCGTAGAGACCTTAGCAGTCCCATTGGTAACTAAGTCACTTCATATTGTCCTATTTAAAAAAATAAAATAAAACCAAAAAAAAAACACGAAATCTTTAAAATTAAAATATTTAATATTCATATTACTACGTCAAAAAAAAATCAATATCGAGGTACCTCTAAATTTCGGTATGTTCAAACGTTATAAAAAAGTTGTATACACATATACTGCCCCTCCTAATTGATTTAGAAGGTTATTAATTTAATCTAGTGTTAAAAAAGTGATTTTTGGCAGTTTTAACTTTTTTTTTTACCCCTAACATTTGTATAAAATAAATTATAAGAAAAAAAATTATGAAATGTCTAAAAACAAATCATGGGAAGGAAATTCAGCAGATAAAATGATTTTTAAGTTCTATTTGTTTTTAAAAAAAAATTATTAATGAAACTTTTCATGTGGTTTTCAAACAAAAATGAGAGAAAATAAAATCCTACTGACACTACTCTGTTTCTCATCATTATATATTTATAAAATATCAATTCTACAAATGATTTCTTACATTAATATAATGTAAATCTCATTGATATACATGTTAATACTATAGTTGTAATTTAATAAATAATTTTGGGACTTTTGCTAAATAGGAAAAAGATTTTTCAGAGGCTCTGGAAATGGGCCGTGGAGATGAGCAGGTGAACTGCAAGGGCAATACCAGCTCGTCTTCTATTTTTATTTCGGCGGGATAATAACACTTTTCACCCTTTTATCCCTTACCCCATTTCATCTACCACTATTTATTTTTCTGTTTCTTTTATTCCAAGGCCATTCCAGAAAAAGGTTGTTTTCCATTTAATTTTCTTATTCTCTTCTGCGAGAAATCTTCATGGAGCAGTTTCATTTTACTATTTATTAATTGATACATTAATGTTGTGAACAAATCGACAGCCACACTGGAAAAACAAACCTATAAGGTAAATTTCTTTAGAAAATGAGTTTTTGAGTTTTTCTTTTTAATCTTGACCAGTGATCCCTCATAATGAAAGTTGTTTCATTTCTTCTCTATGGCCATTTGTGACTTAAAAACTAGCAAATGTGATGTAAAAAACTGTAAGTTACACAGAAGGTTATAGAGATTGTGTCGTCACAATAAAAAACGTAATGAAACGCCCAATGAAAAGGGGTCATGTAAATATAGAATGTATAGAGTGCATTACGCGCATAAACTACAGTATCAATTAGCTTTATTAATAGGATAAAATTGATTTTTCTCATATGATTTTTATTCTTTTTTAAATTTTCTAATAAGTGGCAAGAACTTCCAGCTAGTGTCGACTCCGAGACCGAGACGACTCTTCGTCTTGCAAACTCAGTCTTGGTCTTGCGCAAGAATCTCGCAACAGTATTGCAGTTATTTATTAGCTTATTACTATAGAAATATTACTGTAATTTTTTAGATAGGAGAAACCTAACTAAGCCAGAATAAAAAATTAAAGGAGTTAAATGCAAAAGTATATTGGTTATTCCAATTATTAACATATAGTAATTAAGATTGTCAAGTATTAGAAAATATTTGCCTTAATTTTTTATTTTAAAAATCTATTTTTTTTACCAGTCATCGTATTGGTCTTGCAACAGTTAGGGGGCCTTAGTCTTGGTCTTGCAAAGTGCAAGACCAAGACCGATTTTGGGCAACACTACTTCCATCCATGGAACTAAATGAAGCAAAGAAGAGAGTGGTAAGTGGGAATATTGAACAATCTTCAAAACAATCGAAACCTCCTGAGTACTGGAAAATGAGCTTGACTGGAAAAAGCTACAATGTCGCCGAATTCTAGATAGTAAGAGACAAAGAAGCGAAATGATTTCATTAATTGGAAAATTTGACACGAGACGAAAATGGAACTCTAGTTTCATCTTTCCAATCGAAATCGCAAGATAATCATTCGTGAATCAAACCATGTCCATATGGAGTTGAGCACGTTAAACTTTCACAGGCTTCTCAAAAATGAGTCACATGCACCAGTCTCTACAGTGGGATTAAAAAAATTGAATAATCCGTGCGATCAATTACTAAAATTTTTTACAAATTTTCATTTGAAGTGTCGTTTCTCTACATTTTGGAAAGTGGCTATGATAATACATTGATCATACATTGATAATACTGTAATACATTGATCATTATTAACAAAGTTATGGGTGTTACTACAATAAAGTGTATTGCTTTTACCCAACTAATACTTTTTTGAAATTAACTAAAATTAACTAATTAACTAAACTAATTAACCGTTAGAAGTAACGGCTCTAAAAGATTATTTGGCAGAAATACGATAATAATTTTACATAGAGCATCACATCTTTTTCTTAATCTTGCAAAAAAAAAAAAAAAAAATTAACCGAAAATGCTCATAGAAGACTTTAAAGTAAGTTGTTGAAATTGATAATCTAATACATTAATATTGATATACATTTTGTGAGAAAGGTGCCTTTTGTCGAAATCTATTATTGTTACTTAAGTTTTGATGAGGGGGTTCGTTCTTTCCTCGGAGTACTTTTCTTTTGGATAGCTGCGAATAGTTCTTTGGATATTCATTCTAATATTGTATATATTTTAATATTAATCGGTACATTTAACAAACTAAAATTGTTAAGTCAAATTAATATTATTATTATCATTTGCTACAATTAAGTCCGTTTACAAGAATAATTATTAAGTTGAAATATGAAAGAGTTCTGTGGTTGAAAATCGATTCTTCGTTAATATTTTAAACATGGAACCATGTATGCTGATATACTCAGCTTTACTATATTCTGAAATCATCAAATGAGGTCTAATCATGCAATGACGAAAGTCAATAACTATTGCAACATTGGCATGTTTATAGCTTACATATTTATCAGTACAAATATTTATTGATTTCAAGTAATTCTTGCACGATTTGAAAAATTCTTTTTACATTAAGCATACTTTCGAAAGGCTTTTATGATTTATAACATAACTCTACTACCTATAAGATCATACGAAGAACAGTGAAGTCCATCATTTAAAAATAATGTCTACAGTTATGCTTTAACAGTTTTCCATAAATATCGTTTTAAGTCATTATAAATAAAATCGATGGGAAATATTTTAAGCATATCAGAATCGATTTAAGATGTTTCTCGCATTAACTAAAAAAATCTGTGTATAAAAACTTTGTTTTGATTTTAACACTATCTATTACCAATCCTTAAAATGCCCTCGGGCAGTGGAAGGAATTTATTACATGTTTATATTGTATTATTGTATACTATATATGTAATTGTTTCAATAAACTATTTGGAGGGTAAGAAAAAAAAAAAAAAAAAAATAACACTATCTATTGTATAAACTGTGCATACGTTACTTAATAAAACCAAATATAAATAAAATATTATATAGTAGTAGTAGGCATTAGTTTAACTGGCGGAATATTAAGTGAGATTTCTGTTTGGTCGTTAAATTCCAACAGAGACGATTTATGGTTCCTACAACTCTTGCATACTTAAAGTGCTTATTAATATTTTGCTTTGACTTTTCGAAAGGTGTATGGGATCCTTTAGACTTAAACGAATGCACAACCTCTAGAAGCTTTCAGATATTAGTTTAGGGAATTATGTGAAAGGATATTTTGCGCCCCATTCAGTGTAACTTTAAGTCCTCCATGGAGCCTCATGGCCTTACATTAGCGGTTAACTTTGTTTTCTCATGTCGAAGAGCACATATAGAGAGAACAGTCTTATTATGTTCAGAAAGCGTGTTATAAGGAATTAACACAACTATAATATTAACATGTACATCAATGAGAATTTCATTATATTAATGTAAAAGATCATTTGTACAATTGAAATTTAAAAAAAATATATAATGATGAGCAACGGAGTACTGTCCGTAGGGTTTTATTTTCTCTCATTTTTTTTTTTTTTAAACCAGATGAAAAGTTTCATTAATAATTTTTTAAAAAGGAAATAGAACTTTAAAATCATTTTATCTGATGAATTTCCTTCTCATGATTTGTTTTTGGACATTTTATAATTTTTTTAATTCGTTCTTGTCTTCTTATTAAAATTTGTAATCATGAATAAAATTCCTTTTTTGTCTATGTTACATAGGGAGGTTATTTTAGAAAATTAATAAAGTAATTTGTCCTGAAAATTAAAAATGATTTCACAATGGTTTATTATTTCCAAACAATTATACATCTAAAGTAACATTACCTTCCTAGTTACAAAGAAAAATAAACAAAAGGTGATTCCAATTATTGGACTAAACTTTTTTTTTTAATCATTAGTAATATGCTAAAAAAAAAAATAATAGCATTACTTAAATATAGCATCAGTAACACATTCAAAATTTAAAAACCAAAACAAAGGATATAACATTTGCAGAAGAACATATAAAAAAACCACCATATCCATCCTAATTGTCCGATTTTAACGATTTATTTTTGTTTTTTAGGAAATTCCATAAACTTTATTCATAAAAAAAATATAAAAGTGTATTTTTTTTGAGTTATTCGGAATTTATTTTTACAAGGGCGTCGAGAAAATGACTTTTGCGAATTATCATTGAAATCGGTACATTCGTTTGGAATCTGCAGTCTATAGCAACGCAGGTTTTTCGACCGCCATTTTAAAAGTAAAAGCCGGATACTAATGCAGATGAAGGAGGACCATCCTCGGGCGATCTCTGATTTTTTATCCAAATTTGAAAAAAATTGGTCCAGTAGTTTTGGTGAAAATGCGTTGGCGGCGGACGGACAAAAAAAATTGAAACCTCAAATTTTGAGAGGGGGCTAAGTTTTTAAATTTTTTGGTCGATCACAATGGTTCATTATTGAAAATAATAAACCAAAAAAAATGTCATGTTATTTTTTGGAATCAATATCAATTTCAGTTGTGTTTTAGTTTTCAATTTTGTTTAATACTTTTATTAACACGTTACCTGCTGAGCATGATATCTCTTCAATGTCTTTCCCGACAATATCGGTCCCCGGCGACAGACACCAGTTATGAAGTTCCTAACGATATCGGAAGTTGGAGACATACATCAGTTTTGAGGCATACCGCTATTTTTTTTACAATTAAAGTGAACTAAATTCCATTTTAAGTGTCTCTGTATGTTGATCGTGCCCACATTAATGGCTAGCAATCGTAGGAGTGGACTCCGATGTCCAATACCGTTTAAATGACGAGAGTTATTTTCAGAGGTATAAATCTTAAATATTGAAAATGAAATGAGAGAAATTTTATTGATCACATATAATTATAATTTTCATGATATAATTTATACATTATTTGTGTAATAATTTTTCAGTGTCAAGACAAAAATGGAACGTAAAAAATCTAAATTACATAATAAGTATCATATTCTGACAATGCAAGAAAATATAGATATTTGGGTATTCAATATTACATTGGAATTTGTTTGAAGAAAAGAAAAAAGAAGTGAAGTATTAAGTTGCTAATTGCTTGTGCGGCAAACAGGATCCAGGCATACCATTACAGTTCTCACAGAAACTAGTGATTTTACGTGTTTTCTTATTTGTCTCCTTACTTCCTAGGGTCTTTCTCAGTTCTCTGCAGCATTCTCTGCACTACTTTCGATGTTTTTTTTCCTCATCAGAAGTTTAATAAAAGAATGGACACAACGAATCAGACGTGACGGTGGTTGCGAGTTCATCAGCGAACCCGAATCGAAACTTTGTAATTGATATGGATTTTTCTTTTTTCATGTAAAAAATGATACAAGAATTGAACACCGACGTTGCAAACATTATCGCAATCACCATGCCTGTGAACTGTCCTGTCATATGTATCGGACTCCGGGGAATGATACAGTAGGAAAATAATTTGTTATCAGTCTGGTATAGTATCGGTCCCTGGCGTTCAACAGCTTTATATCAGATATAATGATTATTTAAGTTTGTTTCTTTACATCTATCCAACTTCTATTCAAATATTTTTAAAAATGACTATTATGGAGACTTCGTAAGATAGACTAAATTCGAAAAAATACCAGCCTCTTAGCAGTCGAGACGAATATCGGAACCCTCGGTCCTTAACCGCAGCTAACGTGTTAAGTAATTTTTAAGTTAAGCTGTTGCATGATAAAGATTATAATAAATAAATAAAAAAACAGATTACTTAGTAGTTACTTAGACCCTAACAATAGAGTCTCTTTTTTTTATTTGTTTATAATAATAATAGTCATAATAATTGTAGGTTGGTGGTTGAATGTAGTGAATAATGAAGAGATGGTTGGGGTGATCAGTCAAAATAAAAATGGCAAAAATAAGTAATAATATTTATTTTAACATTTGACCACGTTTCAACCCGAAGTTCAGGTCTTCATCAGGGCTCATCGAAGAGATCGCTTGAATAGAATGAAGAATGAATAAAATCATTCTATACAAGCGATCTCTTCGATCACTCCTGATGAAGGCCTGAACTTCGGGTCGAAACATCGGCAAAGGTAAAAATAAATATTATTATGTATTTTTGCCATTTTTATTTTGACTGATCACCCCAAACATCTCTTCATAGTCATAATAGATTACGATTATGCCCATCCCTAGGTATTAATGCAGGTTTACTCCTTAAGGTTAAATTCCTTACCAAAGTCTTGAACTAACTCAATATGGTCAAGAAACAACGTGATGAACGACTTTTGATGAGTGAATAAATTAAATTGATTCAACATTTGTTCCAATGAGTGGTCATCAGCCTTTTTTTGCGTTTCGAAACGTCAATAAAAATTTCCGGTTGTAATCAAGAAAAAAGAGGCATAAATAACTAAAATATTGTCATAGTCTTAGAACTCTGAGGTCTCAGTTAAATGCGACAGACAATTAAGGGTTTATTGGAATGGATTTAATCTGAAAATGGGTAATGAGCCATTCTGTCTCCGAGCTTATAATTGAATGAAAAAGTTTCTAATTTTGATCTAAAACTGATAACTAAATAATAAGTTGTTCATTTTGTTTAAGAACTTCTATTCTGATGACCCTGATTCTGATAATTTGTTCCAAGTACCTTTGATTCCAAATTGAATAGTTTTTTTTTTTAATTACAAAGATGAATTTAAACCTTTATTATATATGTTATTTTCATTATGCTTGTTATTATTTATAGTGGTTTATTTGCCTATTGGTCAGAAATAATTCAATAAAAAATTAGTATTTAATTGCAAATTTATTCGAACGTTTCGAGGAAAAATTCGTCCTTCTCCTGATCAATCTTTGTTCATTTATGAATACATCCATTATTAATAAAAATAACATAATGCTTAAAAAATAGTATCCCATAAATAAATATAATAATTCACTTATACAACACTGCTAAAAAACTATATATATATTTTATTAAATCAGTGAGCATTGTTTAATTAAATTTTTTCAAGTTATTATGAGTGTAGCAATTAAGTTCCAGCTGACCATTATACATTTTTTTTCTTTTTTTTAAATAAATATTTTAATTAAAAAAGAAAAAATGACTACAGAAATCGGCAAATATTATCCATCATGAAAGAATTTACTTGCATGTCTACTTAATGACATTGGTATTTTGTTTGAGAAATTCACATATACGAATATAAACTTGTATTTGTATGATGTCTTCCAACAATGATCGAAACTCTTTTACTTGCTACGAGCATGTGTAATGAAAGGCATCCGACTCCTAAACCAAGTTTAAATATTCTTGGATGTTAATTTTTCTAAAAATATACCAATGCGTTCAAGTAGAAATGGAAGAACATATTTATATTTAGAAGGAAGGTCCGGGGTGGCGTTCATAAAAAGGGTAAATAGTGGTAAAACTATTTTATTGAAAGCCGATGGTTCGACCCGACTTTGCAGGTCTTCTTCAGGGAGGTGTTAGGAAGTCCTAGGAGTAAGAACTCCTAGCTGACCACACCTCCCTGAAGAAGACCTGCAAAGTCGGGTCGAAACGTCGGCTTTCAATAAAATTGTTTTACCACTATTTAGCCTATTTATGACCGCCACTCCGGACCATCTCCTTCCTTCAAAATATAAATATGTTCTTCCATTTCTACTTGAAGGCATTGGTATATTTTTAGAAAAAGTGACATCCGAGAATATTTAAACTTGGTGTAACCCCGGACCATCTCCTTCCTTTATAATGCAACGGTCAACTATTAAATATTCATTTATATTTTAACTTTTTTAGTTTTTCAAGTATTAACAATTTATATTCAACGCATATGATCACCATCTTACTCAATTTATTATATGAATCCAACAAAATTTTGAGAATACTTAAGATATAATAAATTTTATTTTTAGTATTTTGAATCAAATAATTTCCAAATATTGACGAGATTTCATCAAGTAATTTAAACCACGTAACTTAAAAAATAGTTCCAGCCGTTCGGTTAAAAAATCGTTATACAACCTTTATCCGATTGATTAAATTACTTGTTTGCTAATAATTTGTTCTTATTTTGAGCCCTAATTGTTTCGAAACTCACCAAATCATTTGAGCAATTAAATTTAAAAATCGGTCGCACCATTCGCTCAAAAATCGTTACATACCTTTTACAGGATTGATTAAATTTCGTTTTATATGATCATTTTTTCCTTTTCATTTAGAGCCCAAATAGTTTCGAAGTATTCAAATATCTTTTAGCAAAAAATCTCTGTGAGTGGCTTGGCAAAGTAAAAATTCGTTGAGAACAGCTTTTTCAAATACCGTTGAATCATTGAAACAAATATTACTGTAACTTCTGATATAACTTTGAATTGAGGTTTTTTTTTCCTCTTTTGTTCATGCTCTGCACACCTTGCTAAATGGATTTTTATAGTGGCTAAGATTTATATAAATATTGTTAAAAATCGACTGTCTGCTTTTATAAACTGATATATAAACTTGTTGACTTTTGAAGGGGCCACTTTCAGAGCCCTGGGGCACTCGAAGCGACACCAATGAAGTGGGCACTCGAGCCGCGGCTGTGCCTGCAGATAAAGGATAATGCTGAGCTCAACGCATCTCTAAAATAACAATGGGCAGCTATTGCACCATTGAATAGGAGGTGGAGCTACGAAAGAGACTATGCAGCATCACATGCTATATGCATTAGGAGAATGGTTTCTCATTATCGATGTTAACAAAAATAATTATATTTTGAAATCTAGTACATGACTTATAATTGCTAAAAAAAGCAGCGATAATTTTTTTTTCTATTCATGAAATTAAACTCCATCGATTAGTGAAATTAAACGAGGCCAGTTTGCTATGCATTCTTTCAGTCATAACCACAAAAACTTGGATGATTTGTAATATACTGTAATAAAATTTAAATTTATTCATATTATGAGAGAGTCGGAGTGTATTAAACTCAATGGGATGTTCTCAAAACTTGGGGAAGGTACGTACCCGCATTTTTTTTTTTGTCTACTCCTTTTGCGACTTTTAGGCTATACGGGTTTTTCTGTTGCCAGCAGGATAGGACGAGGAATTAATGCCAGAGTTAAAAACTCCTCGGCACGGAGACGCAAGCTCGTAATTATTTTATATGTCATAAATTTCAGCTTATCATTCATCTGGTTGCCGGACAAGGCCTGTTTTGCACGCACATTAGGTCAACCCACCCCTATGTACTCGCACTGTGAATAACATGAATTTTCTCTTATTCATATAGAAATATTTTGTTGTAAATCACAAAGGTCAGTTTCATTAATATTCCCATCAAATGATGCAACATCTAAAATTTGAGATGACACATGAGGGGTAGAAGACTTCCTTTTCCAGCTGAAGAGTATCAAGACGTACATTTCATTTCTCTAGAAACAAATCAACTGAAATCATCATTCCATACTGAACTAATAACAGTACTTTATTATGTATATATATATATATATATACAATAACCTGTAAAATATAAATGTAAAAATAACTCGAGTTCAATTATAATCATTAACAATTAAAAAATTTATGGCCAATCTGGTTATTAAATTTATAATTACTAGTTGGCCCGTGCGAATAATCTTGACCTGTGAACAACTGACAAAATAATATAAAATTAGTAAATGATATGTATTAGGAGAGATATGAAATAATTTTCTATTCCTCCGTCGAATCACATTAATTCATTCAAACTAATGATCCCAAATATCTGTTCAATATTTCGGGTTCAATAGTATCTGTATCTTTGTAAATAACGGTCAAATTTAGATTTTTTAAAATTTTGTTTGTAGAGAATTTAATAAATTTTCAAATAATCATGAGTCAAATCTACGAATGAAAATTCGTATTTGAGGGTTCTTCGAGACGCTAAATACAAATCTCAACGCCTCTCAGTTCCTTCTTTGAGATTATTTGAACCCACTTTGCTCCAAGGTTAGGATCAAATTGTTTCTAAATTACAAATTTCTAATCGATTCTAATGATTTTGTTTAACGTTTTATAGGGAATTTAGTAACTTTTCAAATAACCATGGGCATAATCAAGAAGAAATCTTATAGTTTTTTAATAATTCGAAAATATAATAAGAATAAGAAAATATAGTTTCTTTTCAATTATATTATTAATAACAATTTCAATTTGTCAGTGCTCCATTTAAAACCCCTTCGTTTCATAACTCTTTGATAAAAATCCAACGCTCCTTGGAGCCGAAAAAGGGATTTTATTATATTATATTATATTATTTAGATAGATAGTTGTGCTGAGGTAGTAGTCATAACAATCGGTTTACTTTTTATTATAATTTTTTCCCTGCCATTTCCTAAAACATTCTAAAATTCTCAGGATTTTCTCCTAATTCAGTGCTACTGTAACTGTTGGAAAACTGAATCATTATTTATAATTTATAATTATTAATTGAACCTTTCAGTATACAGTTTTGATTTTTAATTTTAAGGATTTTTCTAGTTGGAAAATTTATATCTGTACATACCAGATTCCAGTTGTACAGTTGTGCAGTCCATTCCACTTGATCCCAGAGTAGGTAATTGCATTGTTGAAATATAGAACAATGAATAAAGGTATAAATTTTCCCACTAAAAATATCACTAAAATTAATAAGAAATTATGTTGAAATTGGAGTTAGTCATTCTGTCAACTGAAATTCTTAGTTATTGGAACTATTGTAACGATTATTAGTTTATTAAATGGTAGGCATGAGCGGATCAAATACAATATTTTTTTACTTTTAGTGTAGTGTTTCAACTCTCCTAGAGCCAACAATCCCGATTAATATTTTATTAGTGATTATTTAATATAAAATATTTTGTTGCAGTTTCTTCGTCTCCCCAATTTGTATAACTTACTTTAAATATTAGCTCTCTCCTTCTCAGGAAATATCATACCCAATAGAATATATAGATCACTAACACAAGATTTGTCTTTTATCCTAGAATCACACACATACACACACACACACACACACACACACACACACACACACACACACGATATATTTCGTTTTATTACTCAGTGCTCATAACGTTATCTTTTCTGAATTCTTATTGATATGTTCTATTTTTCAAAAGAAAACAACATTTTAATTAATTAAGGTTTTAGTTTTGCTCTGGTTAAAATAGATTGGACTAAAAGCTATTTGCGGTAAGAGTGGTTGTGGTGAGATCATTGTAGGATTTCTCCAAATTGTTAAGCCACACATTTTAAAGTATCTTGAACCAAACTCTATTTCAATTTTTACATTTTACTTTATATATGGAAATCCAATACAAACTTTAAATTGTACTTCCTTTATGAAGTATGGGGAAAGTTTTGAATAGCTAAATTTATTCAGTTCCAGAAAAGCTTCCAGAAGTTTTCGCTTTTAATTTTCGCTTAATATACTTCCTTTTATTTTATCCACTCTATCTTTAGAGCCAACTTCTTTTCGTTATTATTAATCACTGTTTTTTATCCCCGGTGCCGACAACCTGGTGCAAATATGGGATGGTTCTTATTCATCAGGCCTGTTCCCATCAATCATTTATTCCCGCTGGATTCCTTTTATCGACCTCCTTCTCCTTTGTGCTCTTGTTCGTAGCTGATTCATAAGTTCTGAACCTATTTCTTTTTCTCCGCCTTTCAACTTCATCTCAGAATTCTTCTTGGAATTAGTTCTTCCAGGAAAGTGTATTCCTTAATTAATTCTGAAGTAGAGGCTCTCTCGTTTTCACAATACGATCATTAAATTTAATAATCTAATTTAATAAAAAAATATGGTTATTAATTTAATGACATTCAAGTGAACATAATTCGTTTTAACTTCAAGAGCTATTACCTGCTCTGAAGCTATTAGCTTCTCAGGAATATCATAACCATTTTTGTATTTATTGGTCACCTGAAAATGAAGTCTATCAATTTTGAGTTTGTTGGAGAAGTAGAAATTTCAAATGTCAGCCTATCAACCCGCTTTTCGGCCTTATTTATTTCTTAAATTAATTTTGGATATATTTATCTTTAGTGAGAACTAAGAAATACTTAATTAAAGTAATTAACAATTACTTCACAGTAAACTAGACAAAATGTAATTAAATAAAAATAGAGTTTCTTATTGGTAAAATAATTTAAAGAGCACTTTTGAGCGGCTAAACTAAATTCTGTATTTAAAAAAAATCATAAACTATTCGCGACATTTTTTTTTATCACTCTCCAGTTATACTGCAGTTATCCCACTATTAATGTCCTTATTTATTCAACTGAGGATTAATTAGAAAATAAATTCATCTCAAATTATATTAAAAAATTATGTGATTTGATATCCTGTCACCTTGAAGTGCCCGTGTTTTCAGCGAAAATGATATATATATATATATATATATATATATATATTTGTATGTATGTATTTATGTATAATTTAATAGTTAAAAAAATAAAATAATTATTATATATCTTTTTCAAAATGTACGCTAGGAAAAAACTATTTTACTTTTTTGATCAACTACTATCGCCCCCCAAGGCTATTGAAAAGTTTAATCGTTTGATTAACAACCATGGAACAAGCTCTGTTGAAAGATGAGGTCCATTGACAGGAAAGTATAAGTTTCAAAGGTAGATTATAAAAGATCAATGTTGAAAATAAATAACCAAGTTGAATTGATTACTGACCTCAATACTTATTTATGAAGTGGTTAGACTTTTAGTCCTTGGTTAGTTTGGTCAATGGTAGTAAATCATTCAAAATAATAAACAATCGGCGATGCTAAAAGATAATTGCATAACAATGGTGATGATTATGATACAATTTACATGACAGCCTTTGTGATGGATAATGGATGAGGTGATGAGACTATAAATGTATATTTAGATTGATGAGAAGAGAACCGAGAAAGGACGACGTGATATCGATCAACTTACTGGATCATCACGCCATCATCATCTGGTCCACTCCAATAATCACCGATAAAAAAGCAAAAATTTTTATAATATTTTACTAAAAATTTTAAATTGGTACTAAGATGCACTAATTTTGGTTTATTATTTTCAATAATCAACCATTGTGATCGACCAAAATCCCCCCCCCCTCAAAATTTGAGGTTTGACATTTCAGGATGCGTAGAATTCGAAAAACGAATAAAAATTTTTTTGGCCGTGTGCCGTCTACCGTCCGCATTTTCTCCGAAACTACTGGACCGATTGATTTCAAATTTTGATATAAAATCAGAGGTCACCCGAGGATGATCCTCCTTCATCGACATTACCATCCGCCTTTTACTTTCGAAACGGCGGCCGAAAAACCTGCGTTGCTATAGACTGTAGCTCCTAAACGAATATACCGATTTCAATGAAACTTCGCTAAAGTCATTTTCTTGACACCCTTTAAATTTATCTATAAAATATACTTCAACGAAAAGAAGCTGAAAAAAAAGTTACGAGGGATAGTAAAATTAAAATCCGAAAAACTCAAAAAGTTTACTCTTTTTTTTATTCATCTAATTAAGTTGAATGAAGTTTAAATCAGGCAGATTATACTTGGAATTTAAAATCCTCAAAATTGAATTGTATTTAGAATCATTTAAATTGGTTTACAGAGGAAAAACAATAGACTTAATAAGAAAATGAAAATTTGTAAAATTGTTTTTATTTGTTTATTTAGAAATGTAATAATCTGTCACGGGGACAATAATTATAGTGATATATGAACACATTCACACCATATATACAGAAAATTAAAAATTAAGAAAAGTAAAATAATAACTAAATAATAATAGAAAACTATGTACAATAAAAATAAAATAACCTAAAGATAAGTAAATTAAAAACACAGTCATACATAGGTATAACTAACTGATTAACAACTATGGAATAATAATTCCCTCCCTGATTGTATATATTTTATATAGATACAATATTTACAATCAGGGAGGGAACCCCAAGCCAGGCTTCTCTCTCTATATAGAAGGAAAAGCAGGACTCCAAGAGATCCCTGCGCTACTCTCTCAACCGCCTCACTGGTGCTAAAGCCAGTGGAGTTTGAGCGAGAGCGCTTTAGCCACATATGAGTCTTCAGTGGAGAATCTGGCCATTGCCAGAACTCTAAGATATATACTACAAAAGATCTCTGGGCCACTGCCGCTTCATCCTTCGAGGAGGATTGTATAGATGAGTGGAACTAGATAGGGATTGTGCTAGAGGATTTGGATGATTTATAAGGTTCTGATAGAATTTGGAAAAATTTTCAGGGATAAGGTCGAGGACAAATGAGATATTAAGATCATGATGTAGGGTTTTGTTGGTTACATAGAAAGCAGCATCGACTATTGTTCGGAAGACTTTGAACTGATAGGATTGGATGCGTTTGATGTTACAAAATTTTGCTGTCCCCCAAAGTTCAAGTCCGTAGGTCCAAATAGGTTTCAGGATTGTCTTGTAGATTAGTTATTTGTTGTCAATTGAAAGTTGAGATGTTCTAGTCCGTAGCCTGTATAATTGGCCGTATCGTCGGTTAAGTTCTTGTCTTTTAAGTCTAGTATGTGGGTTCCACGTTAGTCTTCGGTCTAAGATAAAGCCAAGATACCGGACTGTGTCTGAAAAAGGAACATGGATGGAATTAAAGTGGACTGATGGACAGGATCTGCGCCTGAGCGTGAAGGGGTAAAATTATCACAGATTAGTATTAAAAGTGTCTAATACTAATAAACGAAGGTTATCATCACTGGAATTTAAATATTTCAAAGTGTACAGTAAAATCTATTTTGTTTGATTTTATTTAAATTTAAGATTGTGAGTGATTATAGGAATAGAATGGTATAAAGCGCTTATTCAATTAGATTATGGTGTTAATAATAGAATAATTTATAAAAATAGTTTTCTAGTTTTTAATCAGACCGACAACTATCCTAATCTCCATGATATCTGACAGAAAATCTTTCCACTAAAACTAATATCACATTAATTTGAAATCTTTTCATTATTTTTTTTATTCTGGTCTTTATTGAAGATGGCTTATTCATAGGTGCTTGTTATTCTGCTACTCGTTTGAATGGAATTTCGGTCCCACTACTCCATTCATAGAAGCTCTGAAACTTGGATAACAAAGACGAAATCAGGAGCTCATACATTTAGATGGCAGTGATATCTCGAGGCTCATGGAGTGGGTTAGTGTAGTGATAACCGAATGTTCTGCCATTTATTTATTTATTCTTTTCGGAAAGAAGAAAGTTAAACGATAAATATTCAACAACACTGACCAATTTATACTACGCAATCATAATTTGATGCATGATTTTTTAATTTTTTTATAAAGACCTAATAAACAAGAAGTTAAACTGAAATATCAATGATTTTTCGTTCTGGTTTGCTATTTATTTATTTATATATCTGGTTTCATCCATGTATACATTATAGATTATAGAACTTATCATATACTGAAAACTATAAAAGTCAGCAAGATAGATGCATATTGGTTTCTTATTTTCATGAGATTAAAATTTTTTTTAATTTTTTTAATTTCTTAATGACATTTACAACTGTATTACATAAATACATCAAGTAAATTTTGGCATAATATATATAATGACATGAATACACTTGCTGAGTAACTACCCAATGGTAGCACTCTAAGATTAAAATTTAAAGAAAAAAAATCCACTTTCACCTGAGACCACTAAGCCAATCTTTTATATTTTTATTTGGCAACAAAGCCACATGTTACCCGAAATGACAATCTGAAATCGACAAGAAGGTAGATAAAAATATAAAGTTTTGTGGAATCATTAAGCCAAGGTATAGAAAAAAATTTAAATACCTATTGTGTAAAAATAAAATAAATAAATAATGTATGATAAATGTGTATAAATAATGTATATACATATGTAAACTAAATAAATAATGTGGACTAATTTTTTTTTATTGGTAAATAATAAATAACGGTGTAACAAAATGCCCCGAGTATACAGGGTGTTTCGTAATTGCACGGCACTATTTTAGATATGTGTTCACTAACACAAAATAAAAAAAATGTTCATATTAACATATACCTCAAACTCATTTATTAAAAGAGATATCAAAGGTTAAAGATTTATTATTTCTATTTATTTATTATTATTACAACATTTAGAGTAACTGTTCAAAGGGGCCTTCGTTTTGTTGAATGCAACATTCATTACGAGGACTCCATGCTTCTCTGGCTCTTCGTATATCTTCAGGATGGTGTTTGATAGTTACTGCGGCTTCCACGATCCGATTTCTTAGCTCTTCTTGCGTGCCAAATGCCGCAAAATAAACCACAGACTTTATCCAGCCCCACAAAAAATAATCTAATGGCATCAAATCCGGAGATCGTGGTGGCCATTTAACAGGTCCGTTTCGACCAATCCATCGGTCTCCATAAGTTGCATTTAAATAATCAGTGACACTACTAGAAAAGTGAGCTGGAACACCGTCATGCATAAACCACAGCCTTTGCCTAGCGGAATATCGTCTTTCATTCATGAAGATTATTTTGCAAGAAATGCAAGTAAGATATATCTGACTGCCTAGATGGCAAAAATAAGGAGCCAATGATGTCTCTTAGAAGACCACTCCAGATATTTAAAGAAAAAGTGTGTTGGTAATGTCCAACAGCAGTCGTATGAAGGTTTTCTTCAGCCAGGTTATGGGTAATTCGAAAATTAAGTATGTCGTTTCTTGTTAAGCAAGATTCATCAGTAACCAAAATGCACTTCAGGAAGTTCGTGTGCATTGTCGAATTAACCACCTGAAGAAATTTATGCGCTTGTTATAATCTTGTGGCAACAAATCTTGCCTGCTCGATACGTGAAATGGATACAGTTGTTCGCCATACTCTGGTAGAGGAAACATCGAAACGACGCGACCATTTTCTGGTACTAGTAGTAGGAGATAACTGAACAGCATCGAGTATTTTTTCTTCAACGTTTGCAGTTCGTCGAAATCTTTGTCGACCAGCGTTTACTCATATAGGTTTTAGCGCCATTATCCCTGAGGCGTTTTTCAATGGCCCCAAACGTTTTACGATTTGGTATTGTTCAGTTAGGAAATGTCTTCGAACAGCTAGACAAACAGATGAGCAACTACTATCATTGCTTATCGTCCATTTGTTTATCAGGTGATTAAAACCTATTATTTAGTATTAAACACGTTTAACTTTGTACAGTCAGTCTTAAAGTAGTAAATAAATAATAAATCTTTAGCCCTTGATATGTGTTTAATAAAGTAGTTTGAGATATATGTTAATATGAAATTTTATGTTTATTTTGTGTTAGTGAACACATACCTAAAATAGTGCCTTGCAATTACGAAAGCACGGTATAGTCCAATTGAATAGAAAAAATAGTCCCATTTCATCTAATTTAAATTCAGTATAACTATATATCCGTCAAAGACGGGCAGATCAGCTAGTTTAAAATATAGTTAACAATAACTGTTTGGCTCCGTTTAATTCTACAGATTAAAAGGAAAGTCAATTTCATCAATTGAGTTTATATTTATTCAAAGGATTGTATCTTTCACTTATTTATTTCAAAATATATATAATCTAAGAAAATAACATATTGCTACTGTTAGTGCAAAAAGTCTTGAGTTTTTTGCACAGGATGGCATAAAACTGATTATTTCTTTATGATTTATTAATATAATTTCATATTTTATTTCATCTCTACTATTTTCCATAGCAGGATACTACTTATAACAGTTGCAGACTACAAAATATCACCTTTAGCACAAATAAAATAAAATATAAAAATAAAATAAAATAGTATCCTTATAGTTATCATGAAAACATAACTGAACATAACATAACTGAAACAACCAAGCGGTATTAATAAGATAATATAATTATTATTATTATAATAATGGAAATCAAATTATTACAATATAATGAGAGAAGAACAAAACATGGACAAAATAAAAAATAATGGGCTATTTAGATGAGTCTATTATCGCTATTATTTTAAGACATGCGATCTGAGCTTGGTATATATTTAGCCCAACAGCTGATCGCAAGGGCAATTCACGGCCGTTTTTATTCATTACGTGCTCCTCAGCAATGAACAAAGTAAGATATACTCGCAAATATAAAATTATATTAATCCTACTTAATCTATACGATAACCATTTCGTATTTTATTCCTAATTACCTATTCATTATTCTTTACTAACATTATTATCTAACTGTACCGTTTAGTGTTGATATTATAAATTAATCATGTTTCATTGTTTTGGAAACATTAAAATAGTTTATTATAACCTCGAAAAAGTTCACTGGAAAAATAATATCCTTAGGTTATTTACTTCCACATACTTACATATGTAATAAAAGAGAAACACATATGTAATAAAAAAGTAAGTATTCCTATCGTGAAAATTTTCGAATCTGTGCTTCCAACAGAAATACACGTTTTGAGATCTTCCTAGTCCTAAAAAACCAAGTTCTAAAAAATGGGGGTGTGTCTGTGTGTGTGTGAATAGCCTAGCTCAAAAATGAAAAGTCACACGGAACTGAAATTACTTGTTTAAGAAATGCCTGGAATGTTAAAGCAATTTTTTTTTCTTAAAATCGACACTCGGAAATGCCGCTTTATATCATCGATTTAACACATTTTTCCGATTTTCTCGAAAACGGCTCTAACGATTTTGATATAATCCATTATATCAATGTAAAATTTTTAACATAATGTAAGCTTTATTCGGATTGGTGTTCTCTAACAAGGCTTAAATGATTATTTTTAAAAAAATTTGTTCTTCTAATGTACCTTTTAAATATTTTTTTATTTGAAGTTATTAACCAGTTCAAATTGTAACCTCCTATAAATAAAGATTATCATCGATTTAACACATTTTTGCCTTTTTCTCGAAAACGGCTCTAACGATTTTGATATAATCCATTATAGCAATGTAAAATTTTTAATATAATGTAAGCTTTATTCGGAATGGTGTTCTCTAACAAGGCTTACATGATTATTTTTTAAAAAATTTGTTCTTCTAATGTACCTTTTAAATATTTTTTTATTTGAAGTTATTAACCAGTTCAAATTGTAACCTGCTATAAATAAAGAGCATATATAAAATATGAAAGAATTTGATGACTCGCTAAAGAAGAAATGAAGGATCATAACAGAGAACCGAAGAAACCCGAGTGCGCACCCGAGGTTGGCCGAAAGATCATAATAGCCTTCCTTACGCTTGCATAATTTAATACGGGCTCCGATAATATTATATATATACATGTTCGGTTTTCATAAATGCTAGCGGTAGTATTATTTAATTATTTATATATATATATATATATATATATATATATATATATATATATATATATATATTATTATACAGAAATATAAAAATAAAAATTTGTATATATACCAATGCTTAAACAAATAAACAAACCAACAATGAAATATAAATAAATTTAGCAGCCTCTTGTCGGACAAAAAATATTTCGTGCCACCTAATAACGTATTATAGTAAAATAAATAATGAATACATAGTCTTAAAAAGAAATGGTTAGTGAAACAAAACATAAATATAATAATTAGACGGCCGTGGTAATTAATTGTTTTAAATAATAATTTGTAACGTTGGTAATTTTTTACTTTCACTTCCTTTTGTCTGAAAATATTTATTCATGTTAGCAAGGATGAAGGCCTGCACCTTACTCCATATATCCCTTTTTACATATATATATATATATATATATATATATATATAATATATATATATATATATATATATATATATATATATATATATATATATCTATATATGTATGTATGTATTCTTGTTATTTCTGTCCTGATGATGCCTGAATTGGCGAACTGTTGGCATTTTAACTATTCACCTCTACGCAAGACTCAAAGTTTTATGGTTTGGTAATAGTTTGGTTTTATTTATAGTAAGATATTTTTAAAAATAATTGTTTATATATCAGGAGATGTTTAGACATATAAATTAAGGGAATTAAAAAAAAAAAAAGTTCTGTAGAATTCTTACAGAAATCGCCTTTAATATCGTCAATAGAAATTGTGAACAGATTAAATAAAATAAAATATTAAATTTATACGAAATCGAACAAACATTTTCTTTTATATTTATTATAATGACTCTTTTGGTTATGAGTTATTCTGTAAAAAATAGTCACTGTACGGTTGACAAACTGAATAAAGTGGGATAACTCGAATGAGACATCAAGAGAAAATAAGTTTGTTTCTGGCACCGCTGACCATTTTTCGTTACTATTAATGTCCTTTGTTATTTTTTACACAGCTTCACTCCCTGGTCTCCAGACCTCATTTATCAACTGGCTTTATAAAATTATTATTTGTGGTAAATAGTAACTCAACAAGTTTATTAAGCCGTGAAATGATCGGATTCAATATCCTCAATAAACGACAGTGGGACGTAGAGCAGTATTCGAGGCCGTAAAACACCAACTGCCCTCGTAAAGGAAATGACTTAATCATAATTTAACACCTCCCTCTGGTCATTAATATTGTTGGAATAATGGCATTTTTAGCACTGCCTTCTATAAAATATTATCAAACTAGATTAATACTACAAATATCATTTTTCTTTTTTAAATAAAATTTTTTTTCTTTAATTTAATTAAGAAACTTTTTTAATTTATTAAGTTAATTGATAAGGATGTTTTAAACACTATGAAATATGATGGTTTTAATTTAATGGATATTTCCCTCATTTTATTAGTGAGGATATTTTAATTTATATATGTATTTATTAATTATTGCTATTAAAAAAAATGTATTGTATTAAATTATATATACACTTTTTTTTATATTGTTTATATTGAATAGTTTTAAGCATTTTAATTCATTCAGCATTTTAGAGAGGTAAAGAGGGGGAAGGGAGAAAAATGGTAATTAAATGAAAAAAAAAGTGTATGAAGAAGGAAAAAAAAAGATAAATAATAATAATAAATAAAAGGCTTAGCGAACCCGAAGGTTCGATGCCGACACCACCAATCGCTTGTTACACACCTCCCTCCACCGTTCGCCGTCCAAACCCAGTCCCTTCAGATCGGCTTTAATGCAATCTTCCCACCTTCGCTTCGGTCTACCCCTCGGACGCTTACCATTCGGCACAGCAAATATTAACTTTTTAGGAATTCTCTCGTTACTAAGCCCAACAACTTTACAAGCCCATTTGATTCGCCGCGATGAAATTACCTCAATTATATTACCCGGATACAGCTCACGCAATTCGGCGTTGTGTAACCGTCTGAACTCTCCGGTTAACTCATCCTTCTTCGGTCCGAATATTCTACGCAATACTTCATTTTCAAAAACCTTAAGACGCTGCTCATCCCTTAATGTAAGCGGCCAAGTTTCGCATCCATAAAGAACTGTAGGCAAGATAATTGTTTTATAGATTCTAATTTTTAAGTTTCGGGACAAGAGGGGCGAACTAAGTAGTTTTGCCACAGAAAAATAACAAGCATTCCCCGCCTTCTGTCTAACCTTAATCTCTTCTTCAATTTCGTTTTTTCTAGTTATCGTAGAACCTAGATACCTAAATTTATCTACCTGTTCAAACATATTACCATCTATATCGATATCACCAGTAGTATCGCCATTTTTGCAGCTAACCATATATTTTGTTTTATCCACGTTTATTTCGAGTCCTAGTTCTTTACCGGCTTTCATCAACGTTGTCGTATTTAGTTTTATAGTTTCAACGTCTTCGCTTAACAATACCAGATCATCAGCATAGCCCAGCACGGATGTTGTCCCGCCCAGATCCAACCCTTTCTCGGTTCGCATTACCTCCCTAATGGCATGTTCTAATGCCAAATTGAACAGGACAGGCGAAAGAGAATCCCCCTGTTTTAAGCCCGAACGAACCTCAAATTTTTCGGACAAATTATTACCGATTCTAACTTTATTGAGTGTCTCCGTCAAGCACATCCTGACTATATTTACTAGTTTTTTTGGAATCCCCTGCTCGATTAGAATATTATACAGTTTCTGGCGGTCAATAAAATCGTAAGCCTTTTTAAAATCTATATACAGCTGGTGAACAATACCGTTATACTCCAATTTTTTCTCTAATATTTGCCGTAAAGAAAATATTTGATCAATAGTTGAACGATTCCGTCTAAATCCGCATTGGTAGTCTCCGATAATTTCCTCGGCGTATTCCGTGATTCGACTGGTTAAGATTAAAGTAAATATTTTATAACATACCGGAAGGAGTGAAATTCCTCGATAGTTATTACAATCCGTCCTCGGGCCCTTTTTGTGAATCGGAATAAGAATAGATTCTTTCCATTCTTCAGGTAATTTCTCGTTCACCCAGATCTTTTTAACCAACCGAAGTATTTTAGAAACTCCATGCCTTAATTAGTTCAGTAGGAATATTATCGATTCCCGCTGCTTTATATGATTTTAATTTTCCGATAGCTACTTCAACTTCCTCTTTACTTGGTCCTTCTATTAACGGTTCAGCACTCTGGTACTCAGAAGGACACAGCTCATAATTTCCCGTATTTAAAATATTGTCAAAGTGGTCCTTAAACTTATTCAATATGTCAACCGGATCGGTCAGAATATTGTTATTATCATCCCTAATTCCAGACGTTACGGGCCCTACACATTTACGTGATCTGTTTATACCTTTGTACATGTCTCTTACGTTATTTTCGATTCTATTAGTTTCTATTTCAGTTATTTTATATATTCAGATATTCCCTTTTTTTATTTTTGAGCAATTTTGTCTTTTCGTTCTTTGAGATTCGGAAGTATTCCAGATTGTCTTCGCTAGGATTATTTAGAGCTTTTAATTTAGCAGCTTTTCTTTTTTCACACATGTTTAAGCAATCTTCATCAAACCACGGTTTGTTATTCTTATTTTCCTTTTTTCCTAGACACGAGTTACCGACCGCTTTAATATTATCCCTGATCTCTATCCATAACTTGTCAATATCCTCGTGGTCCTCGTCAGGAAGCTCTAAAGCTTCAAACCTATTCTTAACATCTAGCTCGAATTGGTTTCTAATTGATGGATTTTTTAATTTTTCCAAATTAAAATTCTCAAAATCGAAACGGTTTTCTTTTCTCTTTTTTATATTAAGTTTTTGTCGAAGTTTCGCGATTACTAATTCATGATCCGACCCACATTCTACTCCGCGATAAGACCGTACATTAATTATACTGCTTTGCCAGCTGTGTTATATCAAGACATGATCGATTTGATTTCGTGTTTGCGAATCCGGTGATGTCCAAGTATATTTATGAATATCCTTATGTTTAAACGTCGTACTTTTAATTATCAGGTTTTTCGAGATGGCAAAGTTTATCAGACGGATCCCATTATCATTACTATATTTGTGCAAACTTTCTTTACCAATCGTCGGAATATAAACTTCTTCCCTTCCTACCTTTGCGTTCGCGTCACCTACAATTATTTTCATGTAGTTTCGCGGCAGTTTATCATAAACCCATTCGAGTTTATCGTAAAATTCACTTTTGACTTCATCGTCACTGTCTTCGGTCGGACAATGTATGTTTATTAATGCGATTTTAAACCAACGTCCCTGAAATGTAGCTACCGAAATTCTATCACTAAAGAATTGTACGTCCCTCAAAGCGGATAGTAATCTACTCCTAATTAGAAACCCGGTACCTAAACAATGATTCCCGCTTCCTCCGTACCAAATAGTGTACTTTCCTTCCCTCATCGAGCCCTCCCCTGGCCAGCGAACCTCTTGCAGAGCCACGACATCCAAATTGTACCCATTCACCTCATTCACGACCGATTTTAGCCCCCCTGCTGTGTTTAAACTCCTTACGTTCCACGTACCAATATTTAAATCTCTATATTTGAACTTGCGCCATGAATCCCCTAAAGCAGTCCCCACCCGGAGACCTGAACGGGGGACTAGTTTACTTCCGGATAATGAGCGTTTTACCTTAGGGAGATCCATGACTATTTGTGGTGTTTGGTGAACTAAAGATATGTGAGTAGGGCGTTCAATCCTACGTCACACCCTCCAGCAAGTCTGGTGGGCCCCTACCTCCAGCAAGTCTGGAGGTCCCCTCCCTCCAGCAAGTCTGGAGGTCCCCTCCCTCCAGCAAGTCTGGAGGACCCCTCTCATTGTTGGTCAGCGAGTCCATCGGACTTAGCCGGAAGGAACTTCCAAGGAATTTCCACCGACCATCCCCACATCCGCCACCCGTGGGACGCTCCCCATACGCGGTAATGAGCCCGCGTAAAAAAAAGATAAAAAAGAGGTAAAAAAAAGATATAAATATATATATATATATATTTTTTTTTTCCCTACTTGGTAATCCCACACAAGGATCGTTTATTTGATTGTCCTTCATGCTCCATGCCTTAAAGACATACTACATGAATTACATTTGTTTACAATTTTTTTTTTTTTAGTTTTACATGATATACATTTTTAGTTCAAATTTATATACATTAACAAACAAAAATACAAAGAATAAAAACACATAAATTAAATCGGAAAATTAAATATTAAACACACAAATTCAATCCAACAAAGCCAAAAAGAAATCACCCACACTGCCCATCCCTGGTTAGTAAGTCGAAGTCGATCGATCTAATAAATCTAAGAAAGTCTGTCTTGAATTCAGTAAATAACTATATATATATATTTATATATATATATATATATATATATATATATATATATATATATATATATATATATATATATAATATATGTATATATATGTGTATATATCTATCTATCTATCTATCTATATATATATATATATATACATATATATATATATATATATATTTTGAGTTGATAAAATATATATAGACAGCGATTTGAGTTAATAAAAAGCATAATTATCAAAAGTGGAAATTGGCCTGAGACGGAACAAAAGTTATTTACTGAATATACATATATATATATATATATATGTTTATTATACTCATAGCTATTAACCACTTTTATATAGTTATATATAAGCTTTATTGATTGTCCTAGAGATTAATCAGTATGCTTTGAGTCCAGCAACCCACTTTAATTGGGCAGCAAGTTTTTGTATAAAAATGAAGTGTTGCTCTCTTTAAAGCTGATTGTATCAACAGATTCGGCCTTATTTGAAGTATTGAATAATAATGAATTGATAATAAAAAATCATCATTTTATTTAATATGTTTATAAATCTACACAAATAAATAAATGATAAATCATAGAATCTATACAAAATAATATTTAAAAAAACTAAGAATAATATGAATAATTAAAAACGAGAAATAAATCGAGACAAATGATATTAGAAAAAATAATAAGTTAAATAAACAGACTTGGTTGATTTTATGTTTATAACGTTGATTCTACTGAATGTTTTTGTTTTTCTATACTTATTTAGGTTACAAGAAAACGTAAACTATATTTCTCAATTCATTTTTAACTAATGTCAGAGTAAAAACTGTAATTATAACCTGTTTCAAAAAACTCTCCTCGTCAGAAAATATTAAAATTGTAATGTTCCATTAAGTGAAGGAATTTTCACAGAAAATAACTTGGAGAAGAAAGGGTACCACCAGTCATACCAGCTAGTCATAATTAAAAAAAAATCTTTCTGAAGACACCATACAGCGAAAGGAAGGAACTGGGAGCAGAAAAAACAAATAAATAATTTTACCGCCTAATGTGCGATTTTTTAGAATATCGTTTCAAAAATGGCTATAAACTGTTCAGAGATCTTGCAGATAGAAATCTGGTATATAAAATCAAATTTAATATTTATTTTTTTTAACATTGTTTATAAATAAATAACTCATGTTATTTTTTTATTTTATTTATGAAATTTGCAACTATATAAAAATGAAAATACAGCCAGTAAATGAGAACAGAAAAATATATGAAAAACCTTAAAGAGAAACCATCCATTGTTTCCACTTTAATAAAAGTCTACATCAGACCATCTTCTTTTCAGACAACTCGCGGGGTTATCAAGGATCCAAGAAAAAGGAAGGTTATATACGAGATGGTTCGGAGGGGTATGGAGTTTATTATGGAAGAATAGGTATCTAAATTAGGTCAAATCGGCAATAGATGGAACATTAAGGTCGTTATGGATGGTTTTATTTTTTGAAGAAGTAAGGAGCTTTCAGGATTTTGCGAATTTAAAATTACAAAGTTTAATTGTATATATTAATAATATAATTGAAAGTTAACAACAGAATGCCATACATATTATGCCATATTACATAATTATGTTCATCGAACATTCATTATTGTTATTGCTGGATTAGTAAGTTTTTCTTTTCTGTTTTAACTTTTCATTTGTACCATCAGTTCAGTGCACCAGCGGATCCTGGATTTTATTTTGGGAAGAGGAGAAGCTTCAGCCCGTTAGGTTTTTTTGTCATATATATAACCATAATTACTTTGAAAAAAAATAAACTAACTACCTATATGAAATAGTGTTTAAGTGATAGTTGAAGTCCTATTGAATGTAATTACACCAACAATAATACTTTAAGAGATAATTTTTTAATATTTTTTCCCTTAAAGAAGGGTTACATTTTACCATTTTGAGGGAGACTTCAGCCCCAAAGCCCCACCTCCCATAGATTAAAGTGTAAACTTATTAATTAATGTTATGCACAGTTATTCTGTTTTATAATCGGGAAAAATACGAATTGTCCTAATTATTCTCTTTGAGGGAATCATAAAAATTATGTTAATTTTTAATTTTCGGCACCTAATATGAAGTAAAGATGATTAGTCGGTTCACATTGTGATATATTCATATTTATTTAATAAAAAGTTTGGAGATCGCTTGCCTCTAAATACTTACGATAAAACTAGGTCAGTTTCATGTATAGTGTGATTAGTGCGATCTGGGAACGAAGATCCAACAATCCAAACATTATCCACTACCAAATTAAACAAGAGGGGGCTTAGGATATCTCCTTGTTTAACTGTCCCTTTAGAATCCGAATGGAAGCGATACTGATCCATTAAGCCTTACAATTCCTTTAGGGTCCTGACAAACCTGTTTTATGCCGAATTTGTTGACTTAGCCTAAATCGAGTCTTCCATATCCGGTTCCACTAATTTGATCAGAATTTGCCATATATACTTATAAGTATATATTACCATATATACTTTGAATATGACAGAGGGCAAAAAAATTAACTCTAAAGTAGTTAACTCAACGTGACTTAAACATCTCAATAAATAAATTTTTCTCTCATTCTTTTTAGGCAGATTTTGAACCTCAAATCCTTAGATAAAATACTTGTAGAAACATTATTAGTTCTTTACCTGTAAACTATAAAAAAAAAAACAAAAAAAAACTGAAGCATTCTACTAACAGAGCGCGATATTTCATACTATTTATTTAATGTTGCGATATAGTTGTATTACTATCTATTGCATCGTAGCAGTTATGACATAAGCGAAAATATCTGTATGCAGACCATCATCCGCAACGATAAAGACAGGCTTATCTCATCGCTGGATCATATCGCATTCTGTTTGCAGTAGCCATAAGGGTATACACTTTCCACGTCTTCAGGTTGACCAAGTTTTATTCTGTCAAAAGCTGCTTCTATTTTCTTCTTACACATGCCATGAAGATACCTGCACGATAATTTTTTTTTTTTTTAAACTTTTATTCTGATATTTACAACTGTATTAGTATGAATACATCAAGTAAATGTGTACAGAGAAATATTATCACAGAAAACACGCTTGTTGAGAAACTAACCACTGGTAGCACTCTAATAATTTGTCTACATGAGAAGATCACGAGACCATCTTCTTTTCAGACGCCTTGGAGGCTTATCAGGAATCGAAGAGGAAGCAAGATTAGAAACAAGAGGATTCGGATGGTTATGAAGTTTATTATGGAAGGATAGGTATCTGGATTTGGCCAAATCGAAAACATATGGAACATTGAGGTCTTTATGGATTACTTTATTAGTGACAAAGTAAGGAGCATTGAGGATTTTACGAAGGATTTTGGATTGTAAGGATTGGATGCGAGAGGAATTCGATGATTTAGTGGAGCCCCATAGCTCAGTACGATAAATTAAAATTTTAAACGCGACGAAGCATAAAGTCAGTTTTAATGTACGTTTTTCTTAAAAAGTGATTTTTTAACTATATTAAAACAAAAGATATCTGTTTGAAAACAATGGATAACAGTGACCTATCGTTAGTGAAGGGCAAAGCAACAGAAACCCCACAACCCCTGCTATTGTTCTCAGCCTTCAATGCTATCGGGCTTCGCCAGCCCGCTCCTGCATCACGGGATAATTCTGTCTTTTCTCTAACCAGTTAATTATTTGGGCTTTCTTTGAATTGACATAAAATAATTACTACAACAATTTTTTAAAAATTATAACTAGAGACCGGAGTTTCATATTATTTCACATTTTGTTCACTTGCGTGTAAAAACGCCATACCCGAATATCTATCCGTTTCAGGATCTGTAGAATAACACATTTAAATTTTATATTGCATGTTTTGCCGTTTTTTTTTTCTAAAATTGCACTATTTTTTTTTTCCATTAAATACATTTTTTTCCATTGCACTATTTTTTTCCCATTAAATACATTTTTTCCATTGCACTATTTTTTTTTTCCATTAAATAAATTTTTTCCCATTGTACATTTCTGCACTTTTGTGACAAATTAGATGATTTATAAATACAAATGTATAAGTGTGTTTTAATATTTACCATTTTATTTCACCATATTGTTCCAATTAAATTCATTATTCATAATTAAATAATATGGGAAAAGTAAATAATTCTGTGGCAAGCAAAAATCGAATATCACAAACAATGTTATAACTTCAAAACGACTTTTGCTATCTACAATAAATTTATCAGAAATTTAGGGCCACATAAACTACACAAAATGACATTAACAAGACCTTCGTAAACAAACTACTAATGGAAATAAAAAATAAAAGCCTATTAGAAGTTTTTGTTTATTTATTTCTTATTATTTATTCCTAAATAAAAAAAACATTCATACAGCCTTGAAGAGCAATAATTCAGCTTTCCAACGGTTATAGTAACATCGAATTTGGAGAAAATCCTTAAGAGTTATGAATGAATGGAAAGGTGTTGTGTTCCACCAAGACAACGATAGGCCTGACCAGTGTTGGGCAAAAATTATCTATAGCTAACAGATAACAGATAACAGCTAAATTAGCTATTAGCGGGCAGATAATTCTGCAACTAAATTAGCTATTAGCGGGACCAAGCCGCTAACTTTTAGCGCAAGTTAACTTTTAGCTGTTCTTACCGCTAACCGCTAATTATCTTTATCTGTATCTTCAGCTAAAAGCTAATAGCTAATTCTTCGGATTTCATTGTTCTTAGAGTCGACTATTAGGTTTTGGGGGGCGCTTTTTATGAAAATAATGTCGGATTTTAGGTGTGACCTCCCCCCTCCCCCCTCGGGCACCGACTTATCGTAACTTTTCTGATTTTATCGATATATGGGTCGACTATTAGGTTTTGGGGTGCGCTTTTTATGAAAATAATGTCGGATTTTAGGTGTGACCCCCCCCCCCCCTCGGGCACCGACTTATCGTAACTTTTCTGATTTTATCGATATATGGGTCGACTATTAGGTTTTGGGGGGCGCTTTTTATGAAAATAATGTCGGATTTTAGGTGTGACCCCCCCCTCCCCCGGGCACCGACTTATCGTAACTGTTCTGATTTTATCGATATATGGGTCGACTATTAGGTTTTGGGGGGCGCTTTTTATGAAAATAAAGTCGGATTTTAGGTGTGACCCCCCCCCCCTCCTCCGGGCACCGACTTATCGTATCTTTTCTGATTTTATCGATATATGGGTCGACTATTAGGTTTTGGGGGGCGCTTTTTATGAAAATAATGTAGGATTTCAGGTGTGACCTCCCCTCCCCCCCCCGGGCACCGACTTTTTGTAACTTTTCTGATTTAATCGATATCAGGGCCGACTATTAGGTTTTGGGGGGCGCTTTTTATGAAAATAATGTCGGATTTTAGGTGTGACCTCCCCCCCCCCTCGGGCACCGACTTATCGTAACTGTTCTGATTTTATCGATATATGGGTCGACTATTCGGTTTTGGGGGGCGCTTTTTATGATAAAAATGTCGGATTTTAGGTGTGACCTCTCCCCCTCCCATCCCCGGGCACCGACTTATCGTAACTGTTCTGATTTTATCGATATATGGGTCGACTATTAGGTTTTGGGGGGCGCTTTTTATGAAAATAATGTCGGATTTTAGGTGTGACCCCCCCCCCCCTCCTCCGGGCACCGACTTATCGTAATCTTTTGATTTTATCGATATATGGGTCGACTATTAGGTTTTGGGGGGCGCTTTTTATGAAAATAATGTAGGATTTCAGGTGTGACCCCCCCCCCCGGGCACCGACTTTTTGTAACCTTTCTGATTTTATCGATATCAGGGCCGACTATTAGGTTTTGGGGTGCGCTTTTTATGAAAATAATGTCGGATTTTAGGTGTGACCCCCCCCCTCGGGCACCGACTTATCGTAACTTTTCTGATTTTATCGATATATGGGTCGACTATTAGGTTTTGGGGGGCGCTTTTTATGAAAATAATGTCGGATTTTAGGTGTGACCTCCTCCCCCCCGGGCACCGACTTATGTAACTTTTCTGATTTTATCGATATATGGGTCGACTATTAGGTTTTGGGGGCGCTTTTTATGAAAATAATGTCGGATTTTAGGTGTGACCTCCCCCCCCCCCCCGGGCACCGACTTTTTGTAACTTTTCTGATTTAATCGATATCAGGGCCGACTATTAGGTTTTGGGGGGTGCTTTTTATGAAAATAATGTCGGATTTTAGGTGTGACTCCCCCCTCCCCGGACCTCGACTTTTTTTAACCTTTTAAATT
Source organism: Nezara viridula (assembly GCA_928085145.1). Classification (NCBI taxonomy): domain Eukaryota; kingdom Metazoa; phylum Arthropoda; class Insecta; order Hemiptera; family Pentatomidae; genus Nezara; species Nezara viridula. Next base: position 26,577,299 of record OV725080.1, read on the forward strand.
AAATGGATATCAGGGTCTACTCTCAAGTTTTCGGGAGCGCTTTTTATGAAAATGATATCGAATTTGAGATTGGGCTCCCCGGGCTTCGACTTTTTTTAACTTTTCCGATTATAGCGATATTAGGGTCGACTATTATGTTTTGGAGGGAACTTTTTATGAAAATGTTATCAAATTTGAGATTGGGCCCCCCGGGCACGACTTTTTTTAACTTTTTTGATTAAATCGATATCAGGGTCCACTAATACGTTTTGGGGGGAGAGCTTTATATGAAAATGATATCAAATTTGATATTGGGCTCCCCGGACCTCGACTTTTTTAAATTTTTTTGATTAAATCGATATTAGGGTCAACTCTTATGTTTTGGAATTCGCTTTTTATGAAATATCGGAATACGAATCATTTTCATGAATTTTGAGATAGTGCCCCCGGCTCCGACTTTTTGTAACATTTCAGATTTAAGTGATATTAGAGTAAATTATTAGGTTTTGGGGGGCGCTTTTTATGGAAATGATGTTGGATTTGCCCGGGGCCCGACTTGTTGTAACATTTCGGATTATATCGAATCCATATATCAATTTAATCAGAAAAGATACCAAAAGTCGGTGCTCGGGGGCACTCTCTAAAATCCAACATTATTTTCATAAAAAACGTCACCGAAAACCTAGTAGTCATCCAATATATCAAATAAGTCAGAAAAGTTACAAAAAATCGGTACCCGGGGACACTATCTAAAATCCGACATTATTTTCATAAAAAGCCCCACCGAAAAGCTAATAGTCGATCCATATATTGATTTAATCCAAAAAGGTTTAAAAAAGTCGAGGCCCAATCACAAATTCGATATCATTTTCACAAAAATCGTTCCCCAAAACGAGTTGACCCTGATATCGATTTAATCAAAAAAGTTTAAAAAAAGTCGATGCCCGGGGGGCCCAATCTCAAATTTGATATATTTTCACAAAAATCGTTCCCCAAAACGAGTGATCCTGATATCGATTTAATCAAAAAAGTTTTAAAAAAGTCGATGCCCGGGGGACCCAATCTCAAATTTGATATATTTTCATAAAAAGCGAATTCCGAAACATAATAGTTGACCCTGATATCGATTTAATCAAAAAAGTTTAAAAAAGTCGACGTCCGGGGAGCCCAATATCAAATTTGATATAATTTTCATAAAAAGCGCCCCCCATAACATAAGAGTTGACCCTGATATCGATTTAATCAAAAAAGTTAAAAAAGTCGAGGCCCGGGGGGCCCAATCTCAAATTTGATATAATTTTATAAAAAGCTCCCCCCAAAAACTAATAGCCGACCCTAATATCGATTTAATCGGAAAAGTTAAAAAAAGTCGAGGCCCGGGGGCATAATCTCAAATTTGATATAATTTTCATAAAAAGCTCCCCCCAAAACATAATAGTCGACCCTAATATCGATTTAATCGGAAAAGTTAAAAAAAGTCAAAGCCCGGGGGGCCCAATCTCAAATTAGATATCATTTTCATAAAAAGCGCCCCCGAAAACATAAGAGTAGACCCTGATATCGATTAAATCAGAAAAGTTACGATAAGTCGGTGCCCGGGGGGAAGGGGAGAGGTCACACCTAAAATCCGACATTATTTTCATAAAAAGCGCCCCCAAAACCTAATAGTCGACCCATATATAGATAAAATCAGAAAAGTTACGATAAGTCGGTGCCCGGGGGGGGGAGAGGGGTTCACACCTAAAATCCGACATTATTTTCATAAAAAGCGCCCCCAAAACCTAATAGTCGACCCATATATCGATAAAATCAGAAAAGTTACGATAAGTCGGTGCCCGGGGGGGAGGGGAGAGGGTCACACCTAAAATCCGACATTATTTTCATAAAAAGCGCCCCCAAAACCTAATAGTCGACCCATATATCGATAAAATCAGAAAAGTTACGATAAGTCGGTGCCCGGGGGGGGGGGGAGGGGTCACACCTAAAATCCGACATTATTTTCATAAAAAGCGCCCCCCAAAACCTAATAGTCGACCCATATATCGATAAAATCAGAAAAGTTACGATAAGTCGGTGCCCGGGGGGGGGAGGGGTCACACCTAAAATCCGACATTATTTTCATAAAAAGCGCCCCCCAAAACCTAATAGTCGACCCATATATCGATAAAATCAGAAAAGTTACGATAAGTCGGTGCCCGGGGGAGGGGGAGGGGTCACACCTAAAATCCGACATTATTATCATAAAAAGCGCCCCCCAAAACCTAATAGTCGACCCATATATCGATAAAATCAGAAAAGTTACGATAAGTCGGTGCCCGGAGGGGGGGGGGGAGGTCACACCTAAAATCCGACATTATTTTCATAAAAAGCGCCCCCCAAAACCTAATAGTCGGCCCTGATATCGATTAAATCAGAAAAGTTACAAAAAGTCGGTGCCCGGGGGAGGGGAAGAGGTCACACCTAAAATCCGACATTATTTTCATAAAAAGCGCCCCCCAAAACCTAATAGTCGACCCATATATCGATAAAATCAGAAAAGTTACGATAAGTCGGTGCCCGGGGGGGGGGGAGGGGTCACACCTAAAATCCGACATTATTTTCATAAAAAGCGCCCCCAAAACCTAATAGTCGACCCATATATCGATAAAATCAGAAAAGTTACGATAAGTCGGTGCCCGGGGGGGGGGAGGGGTCACACCTAAAATCCGACATTATTTTCATAAAAAGCGCCCCCCAAAACCTAATAGTCGACCCATATATCGATAAAATCAGAAAAGTTACGATAAGTCGGTGCCCGGGGGGGGGGAGGGGTCACACCTAAAATCCGACATTATTTTCATAAAAAGCGCCCCCAAAACCTAATAGTCGACCCATATATCGATAAAATCAGAAAAGTTACGATAAGTCGGTGCACGAGGGGGGGGAGGGAGGTCACACCTAAAATCCGACATTATTTTCATAAAAAGCGCCCCCCAAAACCTAATAGTCGACTCTAAGAACAATGAAATCCGAAGAATTAGCTATTAGCTTTTAGCTGAAGATACAGATAAAGATAATTAGCGGTTAGCGGTAAGAACAGCTAAAAGTTAACTTGCGCTAAAAGTTAGCGGCTTGGTCCCGCTAATAGCTAATTTAGTTGCAGAATTATCTGCCCGCTAATAGCTAATTTAGCTGTTATCTGTTATCTGTTAGCTATAGATAATTTTTGCCCAACACTGCTTCAGACACTATCTAATAGTCAGACTAATATCTAATAGTCGACCCATATATCGATTAAATCAGAAAAGTTACAAAAAGTCGGTGCCCGAGGGGCGGGAGAGGTCACACCTAAAATCCGACATTATTTTCATAAAAAGCGCCCCTGATTACATAACAGTCGATCCTAATATCAATTAATAAAATGAAATAAATAAAATTTCTTCTAGTGTTAGCGCTAAGTTAGCTTTTAGTTAAGTTAATAGATAATTTAGCTTAAGCTAAAAGTTAGCGGTTCGTTTCCGCTAATAGCTAATTTAGCGCTAAAGTTATCTGCGCTAAAACAGCTGGAAGCTAAATTAGCGTAATATTTAGCGCCGCTAATTTTAGCTGTTTAGCGCTACGTTAGCTAGTTAAAAATTAGCGCGCTAACGCCCAACTCTGGGCCTGACACCTCATTGGTCACTCCCAATAAATATTGAGCATTAGATGGGACCTTTTGCCCCACCCTCCCTATTCACCAGACTTAGCTCCAAATGACGATCACTTATTTCGGTCTCTGCAGAACTCCACGGATGGAAAGAAATTTCAAAAGGAAGAGGACACCATAAACACACTTGGAGGACACTTGGATCAGTTTTTTAACAATAAACTCCAGAGATCCTATGAACATGGCATTATGCAGTCAGTGGAAAGATGGAAAAAAGTCATATTAAATAATGTAGATACTTAAGCTATATCAATATATTGTGGATTAAAATTAAAAATAAAACGTTAAGTTTTATTTCACCCTGAAAAACCGAAAGAACTTATTTGTCAACCCAATATTTAAAAAATCATATCTTTGTACTAAATCAACTGATTTAAACGATTGTTTTTTTTTAATTGTAGAATTTTTTTTTTTCTCTTTCTTATGTACATAATGTGTGAATGAATATTATAGCCCTAGTACCAATACCCTTCAGTGTGGCAGACTGTATTAATACTCAATCAAAGTTTAAAGATCTGAAAAAAAATTTGTAGGAAATACTATAAAAGCATCATTTTAAAAAAATTATTTGATCGATTACAATCGTTCGTTATTGAACATAATAAACCAAAAATATTTTTTAAAAACGCAATGTCTTTACTAATAGTGGTAGTCTGACTTCGATAAAACGTTTTTCGTTTTTTAGGGAATTTAAATACCTTTAATCTTCTGATAATAAAAGTCACAAAAAAGTATACTTTTTGATTTATTCGGAAAACAAATTTCAGGTCACCTCTTAACTTTTTTTCCAGCTTCTTTCGTCGAAGTATGTGTTGTACATAGATTTAAAGGGCATCGAGAAGAAGACTTTAGCTAAGTTTCATTGAAACCGGTACATCCGTTTAGGCGCCACAGTCTTTAGCAACACAGGTTTTCCAGCTGCCATCTTGAAAGTTAACAGCGGATAGTAATTTCGAAATAGGAGGGTCATCCTCTGGGGACCTCGGACTTTGATTCCAAATTTGAAAAAAATATACATTTTTTTATTCTATTTTCGAGTTCTACGTTTCCTAAAACGTAAATCCTCAAATTTCGTGAGGGAAAGGGGCAAGTTTTTGAATTTTTCGGTCGATTACAATGGTTCATTATTGAAAATAATAAACCAAATAAAGGAGGAGTTTAAAGTTATAAAAGCTTCAATCGTTTTGGCTATCCTTAGCGATATCTACAATAGTTATTTTCGATGAAAAAGCTGCTAACTTGCAGTGATGGTGCATCTTAACTGCATTAGATGCAGGAAAAACTGAAAATGAAAAGATAAGATATTATTTTATGACGAAGTTTTCTTCTGTTTCTTCACGTCCATCAGCCTTGAATATTAGAATTCAGTTAAGCCTTCTGAGGGTTTGGATTGAAAATTGAAGTCAATTGTTGAAGTGAATGGATCATGTTATTTAGGAGTATTAAGGAGCTTCGTGATTCTACCGCATCATCTAATTTAAGAATACCTGATTAGCTATGACAAGATTCTGACACCATTTTGTTTATTTGTAAATATCTTCAAATGTTAAGGTTTATTTAATTGATGATTACACATAAAAGTGTTTAGAAGCGGAAACTATCCCATTCAGAAGCGTTTTCGGAAGAGGGGATGTTTATTTATGATAAAAAAACAACTGTAAATGTTAAGTATTTCGATTAACAAAATAATAATCTAAACAAGAAAAATATGCACGATTCGTTTGTGCATTAGCTATATTTCTAAACATGGATTAAAAATCTGGATCAAGATATTGTATTTAGATTTCTATAGAGGTGGGCTGAAGGGTGTATTAATAATTCAGTGAAATCCAAAGTCCATTGTCGCTTAATGGATTTTGCGCCTTCAGGGGTTTAACCAAGGGATTACCCTAGATGAGGATGGGTAGTCTAAACCCCGTAATTAGAGACTGAGGCGAAAAAATCAAAATGGTCCTCAACCTAGCGTGGATGGCAAATGCTGGGCCTTAATAAGGGCTAACCAAAGCCCATGAGAAGTGGAGGCATTTCGATTTTTGAAAGGGCATATTATTACGGGATTTAGGACTTTTGGGGAGAACTCTGTTATTGAAGGGTATCGATTTGGTGGAACATTCAAATTGACGAACGAGGGAAAACATGATCATAACAAGTTTATTTGTGTAAAACCTTATTTTTTTTACTCTCATACCGCAACGAGTTAGAAAAGCATTGCGATTGGGTAAAATGTTTGATGTGAAATTATCAACGATAATATATGTACTATATGTACGTTTCAGAGCCCACTAATAAAAAAAAATCAACAAAAATGGAAAAAAAATCTTTTGAATCAGACTAGTTTTTGCAAATTAATAGTGCATTGAATTTTATCCGTTACTTTTAACGACAGTTCACGTTATCGTTTTCATTCCTTTAGTAATTGAAATAAATCACTATCTAGTCATTTTTCTTATAGATTTCCAGGAATTGTTTTATGTTTAATTAACATATTTAGCGTTATATAGATTTGTCTAAAATCTAGAGTCTTGTGGGTGCACACATTTTTTTTTTTATAATTCTAGAATAGGAGAGAAATTAGGTTTAATTAAAGACAACTATTAATTTAAAGGCAACGCAAAGCTATTGATATTGCAGAAAATTGATACGAGAATCGAAGCACGATTTTCAGTGTTTTTGAACATCGATATATCGATATTTGCCGTCATAGCAAGCCATAGTCTGTGGAATAGTTTCAATGCGTCTCGCAGGTCACAAAGCTTGAAGACAACTGCTTTGAACTATTGTTCACAAATGTCAACTGTTTACGACTTTTTGTATACTAAAATTGTTGAATATTTGCTTAAATTTTAATATAAAAATCTGGTGCGCAACACAACTTTCACTTACCGCTCAACTTTGGATAGAAATTATTTTCTGGTCGTTTGGCTATTAGAATATTTTTGAATTGAATTTTCAACCAAACCAAAGCTTAAATCTTATAACTAACCAATCATAAATATCTTTAAAATAACAGAAGTCCTATTTATTATATCACCCGTTGATTGTGGATTGTGCGATCCGTTGATCATGGATTGTGCGATCGGTTGATTATGGATTGTATTATCCGTTGATTTTGGGTTGTACGATCCTTTGATTATGGATTGTACGACAATTAATTATTAAACTGTTACTTTCCATTGCAAAGTTTACTATAATGGAATTATGAGATTTGCATTGTCTATCATAGACAGGTCAATAGTTGTCAAAATTATTGTAAGTGGATACTGTTGGAATATTACAAAAGAAAAATCCATCAAATTATTCACTAATTTATCTGTCTAAAAGGTTGCATAATGATTTTTCGTAATAAACGGACGATAGATTTAATTATTTAAATATACGATGGATGAATTATTTAAATATAATATCAGATCTAGAGTTGTAAAACTACAGTAAATATATTTAAGGTTATAAACATATCCATAAAATATGTTTATATTTCACTTCTTCTTTCACACAAGTACTCTGAAATAGTTTAATCAAAATCGTTAGAGCCGTTTTGAGAAAATTGTAAAAATGTGTTTCACCGTTGATATAAAGTGGCACATCCGGTTAGCCGATTTTAAGAAAAACATTACTGCCACATCTAAAGCATATACTTATCTTAAATACGTAATTACAGTTTCGTAAGACTTTTCGTTTTTGAACTAGACTGTTTACATACACACAGACCATTTTGCGGGACTTGGTTATTTGGGCTTAGGGTACCTCAAAACGTGTACTTTCGCTGAAAAGTCAGATTCGATAGTTATCGCGATTGCAATAATTTCCCTTACTGTATATTACATATATAGGTAAGTGAAAGTAAAAACTGTTTGATATATATGTTTTAGACACCATGTTGTTAAAACAATGTTTCAGAGAACCTCTCGACTGGGAAGGATTACTGTTCGAACATCCTTTAATTAAGGATTATCTATATTTATAACAGTCTTATTTGGGCTAAAATAATAATAAAAATAAGTTAGAGTTTTTAAATCGATAGAGAATATTCTAGAATAACGGAGGGTGAGGAAAAGTGGGTCACAGTTTGCTAGAACCGCTAACAAATTGTGCTGTTGGAGTCCAACCCTTGAGTCTTCCAGGAGTCCACCTCATTGTATGGACTCCTAGTTCGCTATAATCCCATTTGGGAAATAGAACTGGGTCAGCTGGCTGTCGAGGAAAATTCCAATATAGTTCTCGCCATATTGTTTCAACGAATTCTTAGACAAGAGCTTTTTTTTATATGCATTGCAATATATTAATCTAATAAGAAAACAAATTAATGTTCGAATTATGATTCCTAGAGTAACACAATAATCAAAATAAATTTATCTATTTAGTATCTTAAATAAAAATTAATTTTTAAAATAAAATAAGCATGTAGCTCGAAAAGAAATATACAGTGATTACCTTATAAATGAAAAAATCTAAACTATAAAGCCATGGGTCTCTAGCATACAGATGAACAATTAACCTGCTTACGTTTCGCTAATTCAGGCATCATTTGGGAAAACAAGTCCACATATATGCAGAAAGAAAAAAATAGAAAAGGAGAAAAAACATTTGTTATTAACATCTCACCTAGCCATCCAAATTAAATCAATGTATGTCTTTTTTCTAGCTGTATGCTAGTTTTGATAATATTATTTGTGGAGTAGCATCTATCATCTACCATTTATCTACTGAGTTTTGTTGAGTATGGATGTTATATACACCTTCGAACTCTTTCTATTTATCTATTAATTTATTCATATTTTTCAATTTAATTTAATTAACACATTTATATTTAAGGTATGCCATTTTTTCCCTTTTATCTCTACTAATCGGCTGTTTAATTTAACCTTTCTCTGCTGTATTAATGCTATCTTCTGTTTCATTCACTATGTATTTGACGCTTGGGTGGGATGTCAATAGCAAAAGCTTGTTTTTTTTTTCCTTTTATATTTTTTCATTTTATGTTTTTTCTGTTGGTAGATTAAATGTTAACCTCTACTCTAAAGACTCAAGGCTTAACAGTTTGGATTTTTCCATTAACATAAATTTTAGAAATGGATACAAATATAATACACGTCTACGCCAATTTATATATACAGAAATATATCTATTATGAATACAAGGGGAAAGTAATATTTTGGGTAGATCTAATAAAAACACTATGTTGGGATTATGTAATATAATGTAAGCGTCTACAAAGGACAATTAGAATCAAATTCTTGGCAGACATCTTACGACCTTTTAGCTTCCACCATCAGCAAAATCAATAATTTATTTACAGTTGATTATTATGTAGATTACAGATTCTTTTTTTACCTTACAGTACTTCCAATTTAATATTTACTGCTATGTAAATACTCGCATCAATATTATTTGTTAATTGAAAATCAATAATATATTTTTTAAAATTGTTTTACAAACAAATGATAGAAAGCCGGTGGAGGAGGAACAGTGACTTATAACGAATCCATGGAAAGATGACGTTTTAGTTGAGCTGAGAAGGAAATATGCAAGTTTCTAAACTCAGCGGCAATTCTATCAATCGATTGAACAGTAATTTATGCTGAGTGTTGGAACGACCAGCTAGATTCAAGATTAAAAAAACACATACAAAATAATAATATTTAAGAATATATCTATTAAATTGTTGTGTTTCCGAACAGAAATAACTATATAAATTGAATGTAAACTGTATGTAAAAGTAAATTGGGGTTGAAATGAGGTTACTACATCCAGCAATTCCATCGACCCTAACTGCCGCAGAGCTATCGACGATTCAATCAATGAATAAAGGGACGTTGTGAGTTCCACTTATGGATCCATCGATGAGTTTAGGAATGGGCTGATAGATTTTCGATGTTCGTCAATGAGCTCAGCTTTAAATTTAGGAACTTAGAAAACATTTCAAGAAGATAGACAAGTTATATGGGATTGATTTAAACAATATTTTAATGGCGAAATGTGTTTAATGTGAAGTCCCTTTTTCTTCTTTGTTTCTCAACCGAATTTATTTTTTGTTGTTTAGTCGCTGTTGACGATCTTTAGTGTTATCAATAATAACAAATTTTGGAAACAGTATATACCTATAAATAAAGTACACAAACGGTATTGCAAGTAATTATAAAAGGGATTGTAGAAATATATAATTGTCAATGTAGAAAATAAAATTTTGGATACATAATTCATCTAACATAATTCATTTATGTTTTCTTCAAATGTTCCGTGATTATTATGGTCGAATTTCGATCATTTGGCGAACACTAGTATAAAGAATTGTGTATGATTATTGCTCTTAAATTAGGATCGCACTTATTATTATACCTCGGAACATTTGGAAAGAGAAAATCAACTATTCCATAAATAAATAAATACCAAAAGTTTATAGGTTATATAAAACTCGTTTCCAATCCGGTAAAGGAGCCCTTAGAATGTTTATTATGTCACAATGATGGGTAATGAAAGATTTATGGCAACGACCAAAGTATGGGTTGCCATATTCTATCGAGACTATTTCAGGATCTAATCTGACATTTTATTCTTTATATCGGTTGGTTTCAATTCTATTTTACAAGTAATTTAAAATAATATATTAAAAAAATAAATTATTAGTAAATATGAGACATTTTAATCGTTTTTATTTCTATTCCATAATGTGCCAGAGGTGTTATGATACCACTTCTGACCATCCAAACTAAATTAATCGTTATTCAGAATCCAAACAAAATATTAACATAGAATAATAACATAAATTATAGAAAATGTTTTTAAATGAAATACAAAAACATATATGTTCTGGAAACAACTGACGGATGTTGGGGCCACGTTTCCTTCGGATTTTTCATTAAAGTTGTTTTTCTACCAAGGATCGATGAATCGAGCGAATCAAACAAATATGAAATATTAGTCTTTTCCATGTCAGAGATATACATTTGAAAAAACTTCTTCGGCGAGACCGACATGCTACAATTCATCTTTATGTTCAATGTTTCATAAGTTAAGATAGATTTGTTATTGCTGTCATTAGATGATTAGACGAATGTTTTCATTCTTTAAATTCTAATGATATCTTTTCCAAGGTATGACAGAAAGCAAAACGAAAGATAAATCCTTCCATGAGTTCCCTGAGTTGCCAGAAAGTTTCGGTGATGACCAATACTTCAAAATTACACTTGGACTTAGTTTAGTCTACTGACATCGAGATCATCAATCAATCCGTCGCCCTTGGCCTGTAATAATTCATCCCGAGTCCGACTGAATCTGACAAATGGAGGAGAATAAAAGAAGTTTTCTTTCGTTATGAAAAAATACTTAACCTTTATAAGGCTTATAGCTCAGAGGCAAGATATATAATTCACCTAACAAAGCTTTCTTTTTCCCCCTCAGTTCTACTGAACCACATGCCAGATTTATAGATAGCTAGTTATGTGTCATTTACAAATAGACTATTTATACCAAAGTTTAATAACCATGCCAACTTTCCACTCTGGATATGCTAGGAAAACTACTAGGATATGAATTAAAATTCTATGAATAAGTAAATAAAGAAATAAATACTATTTTTGATTATAGGTTGTTAGTCTGAGACAGCTATTCCAGTAAAAATCAGCCGAAAATGTGCAAATAACCATTTTCTTACAAGAAAATCTTTCCGAGAATCCCAACTATTTCATGGTGAATAGTTGTTGATTAAGATAATATTGTCAATTACTTTACTCCAGAGGTTTCCAAACTGTTTGGCTTGCGGGCAACATTAAGACCTCCATTAAGTGTTACGGACCGCATAGTTCTCTAAATGAAACTGCAGTTGTGCAGCTTTCTCAGAGAAACAACTCAAATAATAAATGTTGTGATCTCCTCCTGTTTGAGTGATTTACTAAATTTCTTATTTTTTAAATAGTTTAAAAATATTATTATGCAATGCGAGCCAGATCCGGGCACACGAGCAGTCGTTTATAGACCCTAATTTAACCCAACTTACTGTCACAAGTTAAACTTGGTGTGAATACAATTTCTTGGTTTTCGTGCCAAAATACTCTCTCATAATTCTCACCCTGATGTGTTATTCTCGTAAGTTTTCATCCTACTTTCTGGAAATATGCCATTGATAAAAATACTATAGTTTACTATACGGAAACTTTAATGGATGAAAGAACTTAGACTTTTTTAATAATAGAAGACTTGGGATTATCGTAGGTTTACATTTAATTAAAAAAAAGGTAGTCAAATTAATCCGGGCTTGCACGAGCTCGCCTGAAAGATTACAACATGCTTCAATACGTAACATGAGCTTCATATAATATGGACTCCTACAATATTATGTTCATATACATATGCGGTAAATACTATCGTTGGTATTATTTAATATTTAATTGTATAGAATCCAGCTACATAAAAATTAATATTTGTATATATAAGGGTATTTAAACAAATAAAAATACCCATAGTGAATTGTAAATAAATATAGGGTCAATAATCTTTACGTTCACTTCTCCATTGTCCTAAAATACTTATTTTTGCTAAGAAGAGGGTGGTAAGTGAAAGTTGTGTGACCATATTTTTTATTTTATTTCATTTATTTTCCTAGCCTACCTTTAAGGCAATAATGGAGTTAATAGCAGTGCCTGATTCGAGTACCTGCATAACAAATCACTGCTGCAAGTTTATCTTTTACATTGTAATAAATTTGCTGCGCACACAGCTTGCTTTAATTCATTTTTCAATTTCTTCTTCCTCCATCTTCTTCTCATGTTCTGTGCGGCGGTCTTGCAGGTACTGTTTCTTCACTCCTACCCAAGAAATGGGTTGGACCCGCAGCTTTTTCTCACCATCTTCCCCTGGTTTGGGCAAGCTTTCCAGTTATTTGTATGTAGCTCTACTGAATTTGTGTTGATTCGATCTATCCATTTGGTTTTTGTCCTTCCACATTGTGTCTTACCAACTACCAACGCATTCATTTTTGTGTAGAGACTTCATGATGGATTGCTCCGACCTACTTGACTCACCCATCTTAATCTCCTTGTCTTCATATCAATGACTGACTTTGTAAAAGCAGTTTTTTATTGCTCCTTCTCCATGCCTTAGTACTCTGATCGTATAGAGGATTTTTCTCTCAAACCTTTCGATACCTCTTTCTATTCTTTCTATGGTAACAGGTTTCGCAGCCGTATATCAGAACTGGCTCTATCATAATATTCTACACCATTAATTAAAGATTGATAGGGATTTGATTGGGATTTTAATGCCTCTCAAAGTGAGAAGAAAGCTTCATTTGCGCTTGTTGCTGGTCTTTTAATTTTTAATCAGCCACACTGAAATATATAAACAGTTTCCAGAGTTTGAACCCAAACTGAAAGTGAATTAATGAATGAAAAATTTGAAGATTTAAAAAGGAAAAAAAAAAATGTTTTGATTTATATGAGGGCAATAAACACCAAGTAAAACTTTCAAAAGGAATAATGGAAAAGGTAAAGAGAGATAACTGTAGGATGGTGCCATCGATTTTCAATTTGCCCATGGGACTCGGTGCCTGTCTCCAATGAGCCAGTCTGGATCTGTTAACAGCTTCCACTCTTGGAAACGGTTATTGCTTCTAAATGAATTTGTTTGTTCCTCAAACTTAAAACTTATGATTATTTTGTTGTATCTCAATAGTTATTACAATATACTTTTACTAATGACGTCCCATGTTTCAGTTCATTCACACTTTAATGTTTTATTGTGAATTAAAAATAAATTTCACATCTATTATTTTTCAACAAAATACGTTCACGTAACAAAAAACCCCGTATTATCTAATAAACTAAAAATTGAAAACAAATTCAATGAAATGAACAAATGTTTAATTATGGACTTATTTAATCTAGATTGTTACATTAAAAGAACACGCCGGTTAGTGATAATCGGATCTAATCAATTTGATTCAAATAATGCCAAATTTTAATAATTTATACCATATAATGGAATGAATTAGAAAAAATGTTCGTTTTATAGATGAAAATAAAAATTTATTGTTCTATTACTTACGTGATAAACTATTGTGCTCTATAATTTGACGACATCTGGAAGCCAGCTGTGGAATTCCTTGATGATACTACTCTGGGTTTTGAATCGAAGGACTCGCGAATCCCATTTTCAACCTCATTCAAATTGGTGAATGGTATTCGCTGAAGAAAATGAGCCATTGAGCTGAACAGCTGGTAGTCTGATCGTGCTAGGTTTGGTCTATATGGTGGGTGAGAGAGAAGTTCAATTCCATCCAAATCTGCTAGTTCTTTTGTAGAGCGAGAGGTATCTAGTTGAAACAAGACTTGCTTCCTATTGATTAAATTTGGATATTGCTGAATCAAAATATCTTACATTTTCTGCAGTTGTTCTGAATAGACCTCTGAATGGTATGAACTCGTAGTGTATGACATCTTTGTAATTCCAAAATTCGAATTTCTTTTTAAGGCTCATATCACCTTCATTATATTTTTGGAACAGTTTTCTTTTTCTTTTTGTTTTGTTGTTCCCTTCCTTGCCTTTTAGGCTATAAGAGGTTTTCCCGGGCAGGAGGAGAGGATTGGGAATTACGCCGAGTTAAAAGTTTCACCGAACACCCGGATTTGAACACATAATTATTTTTGCACCTCAAACTTCGTTTATTAAGTTGCAAGCAACGAGCGGTGCTGAGCAAACGCGAACCTATGTAGGCAGGGATTTAAAAGACGCCTTGGCACCGGGACTCGAACTCGTGACTATTTTTATAACACATTTGTCATATATCAGGTTGCCGGGCAACGGTGGTGCTGTGCACAACGCGTTAGCCCATTCGGCCGCCCCGCCCAAAACTGAACCTCCTTCGCACTGTCCTTTCATCAAAATAATCAACCTCATTACTCTCAAATTCACATACTAAGCGGGTAGCCTCAGCTTCTTAAAACTCCCATTTTCAATTATGAAGCAAAATTACAAGGATTTCATACCGCCAATATGAACAATAACTCAGGCGAGATCATTTTTTTATCACAATTTATAGTTTCCGAATGTAAATAAGAGGATAATTACGATTCAAACTACAAACTCAAAGAAAACGGTAATTTTTTCAGACTCATCACATTTGAATATCGAGATACCCTTTTCGAACACAAGTAGGCTCGATAAATTTATCCAAAATTTTAATAGATGAGCGTATAACAAGTTCAAACACAGCTTTCTACTCTCATCAAAAGTATTTAAATACCGAAGAAAGGAAGTAGGCACCTTGTTCAAAGTCTTAATAAACACAAATAATTTTTTTTTAAAAACTTGTAGTTTGGGCCAATAAGGCGTCCCATGAAATAGAGGACGAAGATTGAGGATGTGCGATATATTTTAATTGTTTAGCTACATGCATACCTGAAAGGTGTATTTGGAGATACCAATTAAAAAAAAAAAATTTTGAAAAATCACTTTTATAGAAAAGAGAGGTGAAACAACTCTCCAAACCTGCCACATTAGCTCGGATTCAAGATATTCTGCTTATGTCCGTTTGTTAGACCGCAACCGCTACTTCATTATTCAAGTAGCTACTCGGTTATCCTCAACACCCCAATGCAGCAGAGAGATCTCCAACCTATTTTATTTATGTGCCTGTATTAATTATTAATTTTTGTTGGATGTTTATCACATTGGGCTTTATTACATACAAAAAAACTTAGTAAAATAATATTTTGTTAACCACTAGCAGCGATAAATATTTCGGTATTTACCTGTTAACCGGTAGGATTCCAACCATACGAAACCTCCAGTTTTTATATTGATAAGTTACCTATTTTCTTAATATTATAATAAGTAACAAACAAAAGACAAGACAAAAAAAAAAAAAAAAAAAAAAAGTGTCTTGTAAATCTACTCATTAAATGAATAGCTAGGAAACTATTGAGATAATTGTAATTTACACTAGCTTTGGAGTCTAGCTCCTTCTGTGTTTGCTGGTTTTACAGTCCACTGTTACGGACTGTGTCATCAAAATGTTGTGTGAGCTAAATTTGATATTTAGTTTTTTGTACATCTTTGTTATTCTTAAGGGAATTTTCTTATAAACTTATTACTATTTTTATTTCTTTATAGACTTAATGTCACAAATTATATATGGTATTAGCTTTATGATTCTCTTCTTCTTCTTTCTTCGGCGCTATGGCCCATAAAGGACCTTAGCCTTCTCAAAAACTTTCCTCCACTCAGACCAAACCTCTGCCGCTTCTCTCCAATATCTCAAACCCAGTGATTTCAGGTCTTTTTCTACATCGTCCGTCCATCGTAATCTAAGCTTCTCTTTTCCTCTTTCTCCATCTGGCCATCCTTCCATTATTTGCTTTGGAAATCTTTTTTTAAACATCCGATAAACATGGCCCAACTTCTTTCCTCTATTCTCCTTTTTAATACAAGAAACTACATCGGGTTCCTAATATACGTCCATCGTATTTGGTTTTAATGCGGTAATGACTTTCTTCTTCGATAATCATCTACTAAAGTTTGATAAACCACTCTTGATGTATATGCAGAGTCATGTGGATAATTTATTTTTCCTAATGCTAAGTCAGAATAAGTTTCAATACTCGACATATAAATTAACTGCAAAATGGAAAAATGTATAAATTCATTATTTTTTGTACGAGCTACTTAAGAAAACTGAAGGGGGTAAACGACTGGTCACTAACACTGAAACCGCTTCTTATCTGTTCTATCACGCTACGGAATTAATTGGTAAGGGTTGTGATGGAGGCATTGACCCTTATTAGATGAGCTGGCTTCGGTTTTAGGAATCATTTCTGAAGGAACATTAATTCGTAGAACGAATATTTTGCGTTTCACTACATTCTCTGTAATTATGTCCATTAATTTAATCTATTGATGAAATATTTTAATTCATTTCTACATAACAGAAAGTTGAGACAAAATATGTTATTCCGAACAAATAAGCATCTTATAGTTTTCTTACTTAAAAAAAACAGGTCGAGATTTGGTATCAGGCGAAGGTTGACATATAAAGCTTTATTGTCCTCTAAAGGCCTAAAGGGTATTTTTGGGTGTGCCCTTTGAAAATAAACGAATTTGTTTTCGGGAAAGATCTAATTTTATTTTTTTTTATTTTTAGTATTTTAGTATTATATTTTTCTTAATTCAATCCTAGACTATTGTAATAAATTAATTTAAAAAAAAGTGTATTGACTTCAGACTATGTGATTAGATAAAATGCCTTCAATTAACAGAATAGAAATAGTAAGTGTAGATGTAACCAATTATAGAGTTATTCGTGTCATTATGTGAAGAATTGTTGAACGAAGATAACACTACACTATACTCTACACCATTATAGAGTTATCCATTTTTAAAAGAAGTTAATCTAACACAGGTCAGGCTAATTTTGTCAAATTCAATATTGGCGAAAAAATAATTAAAAAGTAATTTTTTTTTCTTAACGCAATTTACAACTGTAATTAATAATAAATACAACAAGTAAATATGAACAAGTAATATGACATGTTATGACATGTTCAACATGAGGAGAAACTACCCATTGGTAGCACTTTAATTATATTTCTATATTAGAAGGTCCCGAGGCCATCTTCTTTTCAGACGCCTCGGAGGTTTATCAGGAATAGAAGAGGAAGCAAGGTTGGAAACGAGAGGGTTCGGATGGTTCAGAAGTTTATTATGAAAGGACAGGTATCTGGATTGAGCTAAATCGGAAACATATGGTACATTAAGGTCATTATGGATGATTTTATTTGTGACAAAGTAGGGAGCATTAAGGATTTTACGAAGGATTTTGGATTGTAGGGATTATACGAGAGAAATTTGTAATTAAATCTATGTTCCCAAATTATTGTTTAGGCGACTATATTTCTTTATCTAGTAACAAATAGAGTATTATCCGAAACAATGAAGTTTGAGTGAGAGCGAGAAAAAAAAAATCAGGATAGGCTATATTAATTATTAAAAGGGCCAACGTCCTTCCAGAATTGGCTATTGAGACTATCTAATAACAGGAGGACATTGGCCCTTTTAAAAGTTAATGTAAATTCTACCCTTTTTTTTTCTTTTTTGTTTAACCTGTTCTGCACTTAAATTCAAAGTTTGGCGCATTAAACTTTTTTGCTCTGAGTGATAGATTGATTTATTTAGACACCCAAATACTCATCGCTACTGTTAGTACAAAAAATTGTATATAACAATTTTACATTCTTATTCTATTTGTGTTAAAGATGATATTTTGTAGTCAACAAATGCTATAAGTAGTCTGCTACTATAAAAAAAAATTGGAGAGGTAGAAAATAAAATATTATAATATCCTAATAAATCACAAAGAAATAATCTACTCTTTGGTAAAAAAAAAAAACTCGATCTTCACTGACGACCTTTAGCACTAAGTATTTATGGAATTATTATTATTAATATAATATATTATCTTTGGAACAAAAGTTTTTTACAATGGCGATTTATTGGTTATTTTTGGGTAAAAATTGTTACATTATTGTTATATATTAATCTTAGATTCGTTTCCATATTTGAACAACGCTATGTTCACAACGCCATATTTAGCTATGTTGGGCGAACTTCCAGATTACTAACTGATCTTCAAGCCGGAGAATGGTTAAGATTTATTTCTTGGGTTCTCCATTAAATAAAAGTCTAATCTTAAGGTTGGAATCGAATCGACATCCGCTAAAACAGAGTACTTTACCTACTCACCCCTCTCTCCTTCACGGTTTCGAAAGTTTCTCTATTTATCTGCCGAAAAATAAGAAATAAATTAATGAATTTGTAAATTATTGTAAAAAAGTTATTTATTAAAGTCAATCTTGTGCTTAGCCAATATCCTATAGCTGATATCCTAGTAAATTGCGAATCCTGCTGATTTTGGATGGGAGATTTATGATATTTTGAAATCTAATATAAATTGTGTAATTCGAAATCTTAAATTTCTTAGAAGCGAACAAGTTGAGTTTTAGTTTTGAAAAATCTCTCGTGACCGAAGTTAAGAACCAAACGAAGACGAGCAAAATGTACCGAACCAAAGATTGGCAATCAGCTCGAAACTGCGCTGGTGGATGTCCGCGCAATATTGAACAACTTTGAACGTCCTGAATCACTATCCGTTCCATGTAGGACCAATCAAAAGAGGTTTTTGGCGTGCTGTATTTTGGTGGGATTTGGAATTCATCTTGGATTTTAATCATTCTCTTATATTTTAATTTTTATGTTTCCTTAATACTTGAACTTTAAAATAATAATAAAAGAAAATGTTTAATATTTTTCATATTGAAATTTATGATTTAGCTAAAATGAGGTTCTTTATTTCAATTTTTTTGGATTAAATTTTAAGTTTTGTTAATGTTCACAATATACAAATTGACGGAATACTTTATGAAAGTATACGGAAATTTATGAATCAGGACTGATTAGTATTTTTATTAATATGGATGAAAAAAAAAAATTAATTTGTTCATTTATTAGATAACCATCAGTTAAAGTGATATGTGTCGATTATTTTGATTGAGCTTGGCTATAACCGTCAATGACGTCATTTTCATAAAGTTGCTGTTAGTTTCATGTTTCTTAGTGTTTTCAGTGTTCTTAGTGTTTTGTCGGAGAAACTGACACGAAGTCGTTCATTAACTTTCGTTCAAGATGTTTTTCGCTATGTATCTTTTTCTTAGTAAAATAACCAATTATTTTGAAACTGTCTTGTTATGATTACATCATACAATGTTACTTATAATTAATGTAAAGTTAAAAACACTTATTTATGTTATGTAGGTTATGAGATAAGATAGGTAATAAATAATCTGCCAGTGTATCGTTTTCATTACCTTGACTGATAATACCATTATCTATATATTTGTAATTATTTTTGCATTTTAATTTTTTACTTAAAAACAAACCTGCTGTAATGCTAGGCTCAGACCTATTATTATTGTTAATAGATGTACAGTGTTCATCAGATTCAACTTCTTGCTTCTGGATGATGTTCAGATCTTTAAACTATCAGTAATGATTGATGGAAAGTATCAGAAACAATTTGTATACAAGACCCCTTCTAAGGTAAAGTCATTTAGATCTATTCATACATCATTGAAAAGGTAGACATTGCTATTTCTGCTTTGCTACATTAAAATAACTAAATTAATGAGCTCCATGTTATACAACACATCTCAAAACTTTTTAATTTTGTAGTAAACAAAAATAATAATCTGATTCCAATCTTAGTCACAATGAAGTTAAAATTAGATAGTATTTTAAAGGAAGAATTGGCAAATTATGAACTTAATTTAAGCAATAACTTAGATAAAAATGGGTTTATGTTAATTGCGATAAGTTTGAATGATTGCTATAAATTTATTAATTTTTGAAAAATTATTAAATGAAGACCAAGTCTGACTGATGAATATTTTTAAGTCAATTGAAGAGTTATTTTATTTATATTTATTATAACTCCGTTGGAACTTTTGAGGATTGCTCTAAGTGCTATAATGTTATGAAACGATTATTACCATTCTCTTCATATATTTAAATATTTTGGTGATTTTTATTGTTTCCTTATTATCCATACATACTAAATAAATTGAATTGATTTAAGCAGTTGGTACCCATTCTAATAAAAATCTGTGTAGCAGTTTGATATTTTCTGTTAGAATTGATAAGTGTTGTCACTTAATATTCTGGATAGTAATTCACTATATTTTAGGTTTTTTGTTTCTTAAAAAACTTAAGTAGAAACAGTTTAATCAATTTACTATTGTCTAAATTTTAATGTAGGTTATGGTAACATAGCATTGATGATATTTAATAAAAATATATTAATTTCTTCTAAATTATTGATATAACTCTCTGAATTAATGCATTCATTTTTGTATGTATTATTTAACATTATATACAGTTATTTTCGTTGCTTGTAATAGATGTTGTGATTAGTTTCAAAACTGGTTTATTCCTGCTTCTAAAACTGCACAACAGAAACAAATAAAACAATGGGTTATGCTGTGTCTAACCTGTACTATATATGTAAATTGATTAAATAAACATTTTGGGAGGTTAGAAAAAAAAAGAAAGATGTCTAACCTGAGTAGCTGCATGAATTAATTGTTGATTGAAATACTGTTAGTAAATATATTTCTTGTTGATATACTGCATAGAGAAACTTGTGAAAAAAGTTAATATATTATTTTTAAAAAATGAGATTAATTGAGGTGGTTTTGAACTTAATCACTTCAATAGCTATAAAATGAATACTTAAAACATCCATAAAACAAAGTCTCACTAAAATCAATTTATACAAATTCAATCAAATATCCTAACAACGGCTTTTTAATAAAAATAAATTAGAGCATACTTATTTTAAAGTACTAAAATACTTTTCCAGAAGTTGTCATTGGTCTCAATTAATTATTATGTTCCTAAAGATACTGCATCTGTTATTTTCAAACAGCATATTTAACATGCATTTTTTGTATAGTTTCAACTTGGACAGAGCGGGGTAACTCAGTGAGTTCGGCACTGGCTTCCAATGCTCTAGCCTCTAGGTTTGTGGCTGATATTAGATGAATTATTTATTCTATCTTATCGGCTGTAGATTGACCCTGTGGCTGCTTGTCCTGGGCCACATAAGCATAATTAATGAAGGGGGAAAACCTGGAGATTGAGCGTGACCTCAGTCAAATCACCTTCTTGCACAAATAATGATGAAGAGACAGTACTTCCCATAGTATTGATGCCAAGACCCTTCAAGGATTTTAATGATACAGATTTTTTAATAGTTTGTAGGTTGCTGAGGAACACTTCATTGTCTTACTAGTGAAAATGTACAGCAATATATTTACCCTGACCGTGCCCCATTATATCATTTTGGTATTTGTTGAATTTATTGTGGTTTGTTCTTAGTAAGATTAGCTTTTAGATATAATATCAGTTGCGAAATATTTGTTATTGCTTCATCATACTATTTTTATTTTTGTTTTATTACTTCGTTATTTGTCTTTTAATTGTTCTATATCATCGCTTTCATCTAATAATTTGTTTGCCCCTGGATTACTGAAATTGTAATATAAATTCATCATGCAAATTGTTACTATCCATGTATAAAGTACTTGAAGTGTTTAAAGGACTTTTTTTGCCATAGTCCATTTTAAATCAAGAATTGTCTTTCCTCCCATAACCTGTATTACAGAAGAATGTTAAACTTCAATTAAATCATACAAATCTAAATTTGATATGATAACTTTAAAGGTAAATGAATTCTGGGCGCTGTTTTTCAAATAAGTAATTCTTTATTATTCTCATAACTTTATTTAGTTATTTTTTATTTTTCACTAATTGTTAACTGAATCATTACAGTAAGAAAAAATTAAGCAATAGTTGAACTCAATGATTTTTTTAATTTAGTGTTATAGAATTTTGAAACTAAAATTTACTGATGAAATCGAAAAGTAACGAATTTCATAGTGTAATTGAATTAGTGCTTAAATGAAAAAAAAAATAGAGGTAGGAGTACTATTCATAAGATTAATGAATTTGATGAAATGCAGAAAGGATTACAATTTTTAGCCTGGTGGTGCTTTTACTGCATTTACTTTCCTTTTGTCAGATAGATATAAACAAAAAAAATCTATGGAACATACACTAATCTTTTCATGATAGAACTTGTTTCTGTCGCATTGAATCAATAAATTATCGGAAAAAAAATTATTTGACATGTTGCTCAATAAGATTTCTTTATATCACAGATTAATTTATTAAGATTTAATTGTTTTCCTTTGCTGTTTATTTATTCAATCCTGCCGTACCTTTTGGCCACATAGGCTTTGCATTGGTGACATACACACAAAAGTGTGTATGCTATTAAATATATAACACTTTAAAGAAAGCTCAACGTTTGTCTTTAGTTTAGACTTTCAGGTTGAATTGGTTCATGAGAGCCGCAGTCTGCTTCAGCTTAGTTTGGCGTGATTCCAGAAGTGTGTCCCTTTCTTCTCAGAGTGTTGTTCTAAACTAGCAGTTATTTGTAAACAACCTATTATTTAATTAATTAACTAAATGTTTACAATAGACATGTTTTGAACCATATGTAATAGTTCTTTATCATATCAAAGTAATAAATAGTATATATATCCGTGTCGCCCACACTTTTGTGGGATTTTAAAGGCATAGAACTAACTAGATTACAATTAGTGAATGAATAAAATTTATTAAACAGCTGTGAGAGCTGACTTCTAAGCTTAACTCAAGATCAGTCAACTTTGCTCATTTACTGTTCGTTCTCCTTGAAATATCAACATTTATTTTGTAATCTGTAATGGCTCATTTTCTCTTTTTAATGAATTTAATTTTTGCTTTCTGAGCATAAGGTGATAGGCTCACTTCTTCTGACTGACCATATCAAATATTTTATTGGCTTGATTGTTACCATTTGCAGATGATTTGATTTTGTGGTTATCAATACAGATTTAGAAAAGACAAATTTATACTAGATTAACTTTTCAACTTGAGGACAATGCTTGAGAGGGCAAGAACATAACATTGAGACACACCATTTATTTATTGATTTTAAGTCAGGGTATTACAATATAAACAAGAGGAAACTCTATATTACCTAGATATTTCTGTGAAATCAGATTGGTTAAAATCACAATAAAAAATGTAGTTTAAATTATAAGTAAAGTGTCTGGCCAGTTCCCTTTAGACAATTAGATACAGTGGCCTATCTTCTTTTTGATTTTCATTTTGAGAAAGCAGTAAGAGAGACGAGGATCCAAATCAGTGGTTTAATATTTAACAGATCTGTGATGATCCTTGCTTATGGCTATGATTTAGATATATTTGGTCAATCATGTGGTGGAATATTTGAAGTAGGAGGTTCGGACTCAATGTCAATTCCATGAAGACTAAATATGTCCCAGAATAAGTTTGAGAAAATATCTGAATTTGAATACCCATGCTTAGTGCTGATTCAAGATAATGTATGACATATCGAGGTGAAGGGAAAGATCCAGGCTGCAAACAGTGTGCCCTTCGGACTATTCTGGCACTTTAGAAGTAGAAATTTATCGAGAAGAACTAAAATAAATGTTTATAAGGTATATCACAGTCCCATTCAAACATTAAATCCATAGAGCAAGGCCTCGGAATTTTCGAAAGGAAAAGTCTGTGTAGAATATTTGGAGGAAGTTGGAAATGAATAACGTAGATGCACTAGCGAATCCATAATTTAATTTTGGGGGGGGGGCTTCAGTTCGAAAGATTTTTTTTCATATATATAACGATAATTAATTTGAAAAAAAATTGAAGAAATAAATAAACTACCTAAATAACTACTAAAAGCTGAAATGGTGTTTAAGTAATTCTTGAAATCCTATTAAATGTAATTACACGAACAATAATGCTTTAAGACAGTTTTTAATATTTTTTCCTCTAAAACATGGTTATATTTTACCATTTTTTGGGGGGGAGGGCTTCAGCCCGAAAGCCCCCCGTAAATCCGCCTGTGCGTAGATGCACCTGCTAGGAGTTATATTGTGTATATAAAGAATCTGAGGTAAATATGCTCCTTATACTGGATCGCCTGAGCTCATGTCGTTTGAATGGAAGACCATGAAATACTGCAAAAGCTACTTAGAGAACCAATCTGTGGTGAAGATGTAATAAATGGTGGAGGATAAGTTGGGTGAATGGCATTGTTGATTATGCCCAAAGTATCCTGAAAGTTCACAATTGGATTTTGGATTGCATGGAGGCCAAAAATAATAGACAAGTTGTAGCGCTACTGAGATAGATTAATGAGCTGAAAGCGTTGAAAAATTACACCAAAAGCGTCTGAAAAATCTATATCCTAACATCCCAGATGAAGGGACGCACTTTTATGTTTAAATGGTCTAAATTTTCCATTTTCCTATTCATCAGTTCGAATGATTGAATGATTGACGACGAATAAACATTTTCATCGTGTCTACGATATACGTCAATTTGATTGTAGATAAAGTGTATAAATCATAAGTAATGTTGGTGTTGAATAGGTAAATAAATTTATTTTAAATGTCATTTCATTGATATTTTTTAAAAATTCCAAATGCAATTGTTTTAAATTAGATCTTTTGTTAATTTTTTGTTTGACCCTAACTTTCTTTTCATGAACAGAGACGATCAGTCAAAGAGGTTATTTCATCTAATTAGTCTCAAAATAATGACCCCATTGACCTAGCTCCGGAGGATGTCCTTAAAGTTTTGGCAGTCCTCATCTAATAATAATTGATCATTTGTGTATAATTATAATTAACGGTACTCGAGCTAGTACAGCCAAGATTGGACCAACTACCGCGAACTTGTCTCACCCGAGGGAAATCAGAATAAGTTGTGATTTATAGCCGCTACAAATCAGTTGTTTTCATATTTAAAGGCAGAATTAAACTTCGTATGTTTAATCAGTGCTCCATTATCAAGGAATGTTTGGATGGAATTTCTACGAGATAAAATTAAATTAATTTTATTGTGTACTTTAGCGCCTTGCTTTAGGGACAATGTTCAGTTCTGCCTCTGGAGTAATTTCACTTTTGTGTTGCCTAAATGGTCCCTAATCTCTTCTTCTATTATCTTAAACTGCAAAGCTTTCTAATATAAGCTTGTAAATTTCGTTTATTACAAATTTTAGGCATCAAGACATTTTTTTTTAAACGATATTTACACGATTTACAGGCTTATTAAAGCATAATAATCACAATAAATTAGTTGGTATTATGTCTTCTATTTTATTTATTCCGTTTAGATATTACCTAGTAAGAAATGAAAAACGACAAAAATTCTAAAAAAAACAGATAGAATAAAAAATGTATAATTACAATAGCTTTTACAATGTTTATATACAGCCATTAAACAAAATATAATTAAAATATATATCGATATACTTACTTCAGTTTCCAATTTATAGCATATAGAAAATCCTAATGTAACTTATTAGTTCCTGTGATTTCGCTTAATAATGGGCTTGATTAAGTTAATGCAGATCTCTAGGCCATTTTCTTCTTAATGTGTGTCGAACAGGTAACAGGGAGGAGGAAATCGATTGTGTGGATTAAGATAATTTTGGGTTGAAGAGCGAAATGTAGTGAGTATGTCGTGGATGTATGTTAAAATATTTAAGAGGTCGGGGTTACCGAGTGGGCTAACGCGTCTACAAAACGTTCATAGCTTGACAACTTGATAATCTGAAGAGTATGAGTCCCGTTGCCAGTGGCTTTTAACTCTGGCATTAATACCACATCCTCTCTCTTGGCCAGAGGAAAACCGCGTACAGCCGAAAAGGCTAAAAAATGAGGAGAGGAAAACAATTTTTATCATTACTTTATAAATTGAATTTTATAATAAACTTTAATATGTGATTTGAAATATACCGTGTGAGGTAACAATTTTTCGAAGAATTTGCATTGTGTTTGTATTTTGTTTTATGAATCCCAAATTTCTGCTCTGTATCTCTAAATAGGTGCCAGTGATGTTTTTTATTTAGTAGTTTGTTTCGTATGTTAAGTTAGGATCCGTAGTCCAGAAGATGTGGGAGTTGATTATATCGTCTTGTCAGTTTTTGTCTTTTTAGTTTTGTATTTATGTTTCAAATGAGTCATTTGTCTAATTAGATTCTGATGTACTTTGCTAGTTTCTTATAGGCACAGTATTGTTGTCGATGGGAAAAAGGTGAAATAAAAATGTATACTTAAATTAAATATAAAAATTAGAAAAAAAAGTACAATAAATACGTCATTTTCTCTTTGCGTGCTCCCTTGACTATTTTATTTTGATGATCAGGATTTTCATGATATATACTGAGAGGAAAATATATTAAAAACGCTACAAATTATTTCACAATGGTTTATTATTTCCAAACAATTATGCATCTAAAGTAACATTACTCTCCTAGTGACAAAAACAAAAAAGAAATAAAAAGTGATTCCAATTATTGGAATAAACATTGCATTCATATGTAACAAAACATGCGTTTGTTAACGGTTGTTATTTTTTAACGGTTCTACATATTTTTTTGAGTTTAATGATTTTGGATTTTGTTATCTCTATCTATTCTGTGTTTTCATTTAAAAGTGGCACATTTTCACTTATAATATAAATAAATAAAGATATTGTCTTGAAAAAAAGTTTTGCCTTAAATTATAATTACTTAATAAGGCTTGCAATTACCTAAATTAACAGTTTTCTAAAACTTATTTAATTTTTTACTTTCACTTACCTATATATGTAATATATAGTAAGAATAAGTATTGCGATCGTCAAAAAGTTCGAATCTAAGTTTTCAACGGAAATACACGTTTTAAGGTCTCGTGAGTCCAAATAACCAAGTCCCGCAAAATGTTCTGTGTGAGTGAACAGTCTAGCTCAAAAACGAAAAGTTGTATGGCACCGAAATTTCGTATTTAAGGTATGTTTGGATGTTACAACATCTTTTTCGTCAAAATCAGCTAACCCGAAGTGGCACTTTATGTAATGGATGTAACACATTTTTACGATTTTCTCGAAAATGGCTGTAACGATTTTAATTAAACTCGGTACATCAGTGTATTATTAAGTTCTTTTTAATATCAGCTAGGTCTTATCCACATTGATGTCACATTACAGGGCTCAAATGTCCAATTTTTATATACGTCTTCTTCTGAAGTACCATTAATTTGGTTTATTTTAAATATATAAATATCTCAAATTGTTTGAAGTTATGGAAAAAGACTAAATATAACTTTTGAAAGAATTTGACAATCGAATAAAGGAGAAAAAAAGAAAAATGATCAGTAAGCTTGAAAATTAATCTCAGGAAATAATAATCAGAAGGTATACGTATAATATATCATTGGAAAGCGGAGAATTTTTGGGAAAATAATATTTAATAAATAAAGTTGTAGAAGGTAACAGAGGGTGACGAAAAAAATGTAAATAATAATTTGTGAAAATCAACTTTATTTTACCTAAATCACATGTTTCTAAGGAAATTAAATGAAATTTTCTTACTAAATCTTAACTTTTCAAATATATTTTAAGTTTGAAAAAGAAAAACCACTCCATCAAAGCAATGACATTGCTTAAAATACTATTTGATCGTACTTGTGTGAAAGAAGAAGTGAAATATAAAAGTATTTCATGGTTCGTGTAAAATAATGTCGTGTTTATAACCTAAAATACATCTACTGTAGTTTATTAACTCTAGATACGATATTATATTTAAATAATTAGGTATCTATCGTCCGTATATTCCGAAAAATCATCATGTAACATTTTAGAAAATTAAATTAGTGAATAATATGATGAATTTGACCTTTGTGATATCCCAACAGTATCCACTTACAATTAATGTGACAACTTTTGATCTATCTATGACAGGCAATGGAAATCTCGTAATTTCTTTTTAGTAAACTTTACAATTTAAAATTAATAACTAACAATCGTCCAATCCATAATCATCGGATCGTACAATCCATACCCAACTGTTAATATAATAAATAGGATTTTTGTTATTTTAATGGTCTTAATGATTTGTTAGCTGCAAGCTTTAAGCTTTAGCTTGGTTAAAAATGCACTTAAAACATTTTATAATGGCCGAAATTGCCAGAAAATAATTTATATTCAAAATAGACCGGTAGGGGAAAGTTGTGTGTTGCGCGCACCAGATTTTTCATTATGAAACAACTTTGGGACTTTCATGAGAATCCAATGTGTACTATCATCTACCTATATACTATCTAATTGCAGAAAACGTGTTGTAGATTCCATAGCTTCCAAGACGTAAGCAAACAAACAAATTCAATTTTTACAGGATTTTTGGATTTTATGAACAATTCCAAATCCCGTAATTCAGTATCTCAGAAAAAAAATTATAGATAATTTTTTCTGCATATAAATTTATTGAATTTCAAAATTACAGTCGCAAAGCTATAGAGATTTATATATTACATTGACTGTGCTTTTGTATTCCCACCTACCAGAATAGAAAGGTGGTATTCAAAAGATAATTAACTTCAGTATATAACTATTTAGTGTCGCAGGGTAATTCTGTTATTTACTGTTAATAAAATATTCATTCTGTTATTACATTGCAGTAATTTAGGGTTTATATCACTAGTAGATCCAGGATTTAATTTTTTTTTTTTGGGGGGGGGGGAAAGTCTTCAGCCCGAAAGCTTTTTTTCCATAAAAATAACGATAATTACTTTGGAAAATAAGAAAGAAACTAACTACCTATATGAAATGGTGTTTAAGTGATTCCTAAAGTCCTTTTGAATGTAATTACACGAACAATAATACTTAAAGAGGTATTTTTAAAAAGAAAAAATTTCCATAAAACATGGTTATATTTTACCATTTTGGGGAGAGGGGCTTCAGCCCCAAAGCCCCTCCCAGTAGATCCGCCCGTGGTTTATATTAATGTTTATTCCCAATAGTTGAGAGGTATCACAAATTATTTGAATTTTGAGGCAGTGTAGCGTGTAGACTCAGACTGAGACATAGACTGAACTATATTTTAGGGACATAAGAACTTTCCTAGCATAGCGAGAATTCTCTCTAGCTTCCATGAGTTTGCTTTAGATGAAAGCACGTTCTTGGCTCTAATCTTATCTTGAAGGGTATTTACTTCGGCAAGCCGGGTTGTATAGACGTGAGACATGTGCCGGTAAGTTTTTTCTCTGATGATATGTATTCATGACTGCTTGTATCACAGAAAACACCAATATGATTTAATGTAATTTCCTTATTTTTTCAAGGTAATTTCGAAACAGATATGAGCGAAACACCCAATAATGTTCGGGGTGAGATGTCTAGATTTTTCAATACCGTCTCCATCAATATGAAACCATCCTCTAATACGAACTCAACTATATTCTTAGCTCTGTTTTACACTATATTTTCATCTTTCACCAGATAACTGTTTGTAATGTAAGAATAACATGTATTATGAAATGTTCTTCTTGGTATTTCATGAATCACTGAACATTCAATATGGCTTGCACAACCACTTATTTCGTATGGGCATCAGAGGGAATATCAACTCCAGTACTGTAATTATTGTATTATACACGAATTCAAATTAATATGTTTTTTGAGCTGTGTTGAAAAGAGGGCTTCTTGCAAAATGTTGCCTACTTAAGTCAGTGATTACCTTACTTATACTTCTGAGTTGCTATCTACTTACAGTATGATCCATCCATGACTGCGGTTAAATCTGACATTCTTATAGCTAATGGAACTCAGTTCTAGGCAACCTCACGCTTATACATACGTTAATATTTTTCTTTTTCTTTTTTTCATACGCCTAAGTAACGCCTGCTTGATCATCCGTACTCTTGCAGTCCAATATAATTTTGCTCTCCTAGCATAAGGACTAACCATTTCACTAAAGGAACATCTTATGTCCTGTAATGCAGGACATGTGTCAAGATGTTCTCCTATCATAATATCCAAGGAACACAGAGTGCATGTCGGGCTATCGGGCCATGTTCTGCACCGATGCGGTGGAGGTGTTTCTGCAGTATATCATGCCCTGTGTGCATTCTAAAGCATGCAACGGCTTGCCCTATAGGGAGGTCTCTCGGGATCCGGCCACTTTCTTTCAGCAATCCACTCTATCGCTTCCCTTCAATTGTTTGCGCATATTTCTCCTTCAGTGAACTTTGGAGGATCTGTTTTATTATTCTTTTCGTTGAATCTATGCCCAGAGGAATATCTGGTTGTATCATTCCAGAACTAATTCTGCCCAGTTTGTCAGCTTCATCATTTCCGTGAAGCCCCCAATGGTCTGGTATCCACTGGGAAGCGGCTTCTGTCCCATTTTTTTTTTAATCGGTCCATATACCGATGACATTTAAGGACATTTGGATTCATATTATATCCATTTTGGGGAGACAAAATGGTTGCTTATGAGTCAACAAAGAAAACAATTATTAACGTTAATACTGAGTAAGTGCTGTTACAGATTTTTTATTGAATTCGTTGAGTATTTATACAATTTACTACAATAATGGACATTAAGTATTAGGGCTACAAGTATTCATTCAAACAATATGTACATAAAAAAGGAAAATACACATAGATAATTAAAATAAAATTATTAAAAGACGTATATACGTAGGGAAAGAGAATATTTATTCTCTCTCTCTCTCTCTCTCTCTATATATATATATATATATATATATATATATTTATATTTTTTTTTTCGGTTGGCTCTACAGAGCTTGTAGATCTTTGGCGGCCTAACCAGCCTTCTCCCCCTCTGCCTATCTTGGGCTAATGCTTTCTAGTTTGCGGCATGAAGCTCAGCCGTATCTTTATTTATCCTATCTATCTATCTGGTTTTTGGCCTCCCACGTGGTCTCTTGCCTACTACTCTGGCATTCATTGTCGTATAGAGGCTTTCTGATGGATTACTACGAGCTAGATGCCCTGCCCATCCTAACCTCCTTGCATTCATGTCATGAGATATTGACTGGTCCGTTTCTTTCAGCAGTTCTTTATTATTTCTTCTCCTCCATGTGTCAAGGCTCTGGTCCCATATAGGTCCTGTTATGCTACGTAGAACGTTTATTTCGAATATCTCAATTCGAATATCTAAATATATATATATTTATAAACAAAATAATGAATTGAAGGTGAGTGTATTTGAAATAAATAAAACACATTTACACCCTCTGTTGTCATGATAGTATACTACAGGGGTCGCATAGTGGGAAATATTGCTACAAAAATAATCAGTGCTAATCCAACAAGAAAGCGTGTTAGTGACACGCAGAAGCAAAGATGGAGGAATTTTGTTAGTTTCGATCTTTATTGTGTTTTGATGGATTCAGTAGAAGAAAATTCGTAAACGAGGAATTGTTTGTGTTATCTACATCGAAAATATATTTCTTTATTCTAGTAAGTTTCTTGGCTGTTGTCGATTGCATGTTCATTGTTCATACTGTTAAAGCAAGATAAGAACTATATTCTCAATCTACCTCTATGCATCTATCAAGTTGCTTTACTTTTAGTTGGTACGGGCTGTGTCAAGATCAAAATCCTTATTCTTTTTTTCTATTCTTGAAGCAATGTCAACGCTGATGGACGCAATAAGCACCAGGCAAAGGCAAACACTTTAGGTACGTGGGATTGGTATCGACGCGGACACGAGAGCGATAAGATAATGAATGCCATGTCGGGGCCAGCACCATCGACCCCAGGGGATTAGTTTCCCGCGATGGCATGTCCTGCCCAATTTAGTCCCTCTCTCTCCTTTCACACTCGGTCGATTACTCTGCTCATGAGCTTGTCGATTGGTTCATCCTTAATGGCTATTTGGTTTAATAGTATGTCCTTTGATGATGAGAGCTGCACCACAACTCAAAAAATTATGATATTTGTCATAGTAACTAGGGATATAGGTGACATACCCTAAAAGAGGACCTTGTCACAAATAATAAAGTCGCCTCTATTCGAAGTGTAATGAATCTTTTCACCATGAGATAAATGGATGCGAAACCCTAATAATCCGTGCTACAGACGTATTTTTATCAAATTATTAATATGCGCCTGAAAATTCGTTAATTCATGGAATTGGGACTTTTTCAATCTGGAAGTCGGCAAACTTTGTCTATTTAATTATGCACTAAAAACTTGTAAATACCAATTTACTTTCCACTTGTATCGTAAGATAATTTGAGCACAAAATCGTGAAAAAAGGTGAGCTGTAAGAATATTGAGCCGTCTGGCGTGATATACAGCCCCAAAATAACGATATCGGCCAAATGGTCCAATATTTTTTTAGGCCACCTTTTTTTCTCGATTTTGTGATGAAATTATCTTACGATACAAGTGGAAAAGCAAATGGATATTTGCGGGTTTTTAGTACCTAATTAAATAGACAGAGTTTGCCGACCTCCAGATTGAAATCGCCCCAATTCCGAGGATTTTCGTAAATAAAATAGATGTAGGTTACGATGAGATGAAGCTATTTACGAAGTTTCAGGCGGTTGTTAATAATTTGATAGAAACAGGTCTGTACCACGGACTATAACTGGAACCGATTATTTAACAAGATACTATAATGTGGCAAAAATATATTACCGAAATATTTGTAGAAAATAAGTAATATGAAATAATGTTTTATATTATCTTTATATCCTAGAAAAAGAAGTCGAAAAAGCATTTATAAAAGTTTACTGGGAAACAATTGTTATGGACCACAAAGTATTGCGTATGTGATTAAAAAAAAAAAAAATGAAAAACGCCAAAAATTATTGCACAATAGTTTACTATTTCTGAACAGTATTATATAATATGTAATATTACTTCTGTTGATGTAAAAATGTCCGCACATCAAATACCAAACCAAAGGATATCAGCATTGCTACAGAACTTCAGAATTTAACAATTATTTTTTTGTAGTAAATTTAGGAAAACTAATTTTATCCCCTCTCGTAAATTTTTTCAGCTTCTTTTCGATGAAGTATGTTATATATATAAACTTAAAGATCTTCGAAAGAAGACTTTAGCCAAGCTTAATTGATATCGGTACATTCGTTCAGGCGTTACAGTCTATACGGTACAAGTTTTTCGGCCACCATCTTAAAAGAAAAGTACTTTTCGGTGAAGTATGTTTCATACATAAATTTGAAGCTTTTAGAGGAGAAGACTTTAACTAAGTTTCATTGACATTATTACATACCTATAGGTGCTACAGCCAGTAGCGACACAGTTTTTTGGTAGGAAAAAGCAGATGGTAATGGAAAATGCCGAGGATCATCCTCGGGTGTCCTTTAAATTTATACGAAAATTTTATAACAATTGGTCAAGCAGTCTCGGAGAAAAGCCGTGTACGGCGGACGGCGGATAGACAAATTTTTTAAATTCTATTTTCGGATTCCACGTATCTTGAAATCTTATAAATAAAACCTCAAAATTCGAGGATTGGTTTAACTTTTTTTAATTTGGTCGATTACAAAGGATGATTATTGAAAATAATAAACACGAAACGGCCAGAATCATTGACAGCTGTCTCTAATGATTGTAACGTATACTCTAGATAATGTATTAGTGGTCCATATAATTATTATTTCAAATGGTGTCATCTTAAAAAGTCCAAGAGAGGGAACAGAAGATCTTGATCTACAGAGCTTCAAAGTGGGAGTCCTGATTGACAGGAGTGCCCTTCCTTCCAAGATAAATGATGCATTCCCTCCTCTCCCCCCATGAAATTTAATTGCTCTTCTTAAAAACAGTGCAAGCGAAAGTAAAATTTGAAAAATTGTTGATCATATACAAACATACTGTGATTGACACCGTTTTCCCTCTTGTTACTCGTTTGAAATCCTATAAAAATATGATTATCTAAGGAAATTCTTAACCACGTCAAAATATACCTCCCTCAAAAATTCAAAAATTATTTGTGCCCCCTTAAAAAAAAATTGAGTCCTCCTCAAAAATTGTGCATGCGTCCCCGTTCTGGGTTTCCTTGCTTATTGATACTAGCAGAATTGTGAGAAAATTCCTAAATGATTGAAATATCACATCACCTCTACATTTTCTTGAATTATCTTGGAAAGTAGTTATTAAGCCTGAAATCTGAAGAGATCAAATAATATTATTATAAATATTAAATTTAAAAAACATTAAAAAAAAAACAACAATTTCAACCAGTGACATCAGTAGGGAAGAGGATAACTATAAATTGAGAGTTCTCATTGAAGTATACTAATTTTTAATTTATGTGTGTTAATGGTGTAGAGAAAATGATGCGATAATTTTTTTCCGTTTTCGCTGCCGCTGGACGGAATGTTGGCGTGGCCTTCTCAATATTGGATAGCGTGATGAAACCTAGCTGAGCTCTGGATTCCGACTGAGTCAGCATTGCCTAATATTGATTTGATTTTTGCATGTCTCTCATTATCCCAAATTCGTTCTCCGATGAGTTGTGAAATGATTCATCTGTGTTACGATCTATTACAGTTATTGTTTTTAATATTTCATTTGGAAAATTGAATAGAAGGATGGTTGGGGTGAGCAGTCAAATAAATAATGGCAAAAATAAATAATAATGTTTATTTTTACATTTACCGACTTTTCGGTCCGAAGTTCAGGCCTTCATCAGGGTTGATCGAAACTTGGAGAGATCAAATGATTTGTCATTTGGAAAAATGATAGTCTATGGCTTCGTTCAGACGAAAACGCATTTTCATTTTTCAATATATAGATCGCGACTTTTCGGTATCCATGAGGTTATCGGTAGTGGTAATATCCACAATTAATAATAATAGTCAGTGGTGCCTTTTTACCGAATTATTAACATTCGCCTGAAACTTGGTAAATAATTTCATCTCATCGTAACCTACATCTATTTTGTTTACGAAAACTCTTGGAATTGGAGTGTTTTCAATCTGGCGAGAGGGCAAACTTTGCCTATTTAATTAGGCACTAAAAACGCTTAAATACCGATTTACTCTTGGATCGCAAGATAATTTGAGCACAAAATTGAGAAAAAAGGAGACCTTTAAAAATATTGGGCCGTTTGTCCTATATAACTTTGTTTTGAAACTTTGGGAGTGCACGTCACGCCAAACGGCTCAATATTTTTCAAGGCCAACTTTTTGCTCGATTTAGTTATCAAATTATCTTACGATCCAAGCAGAAAGGAAATGTGTACTTATGAGTTTTTATTACACAATTAAACAAACAAAGTTTGCCCTCCTCCAGATTGAAAACGCCAGATTGATAGTTGTAGGCTATGAAGAAATGAAACTATTTATGAAGTTTCAGGCATATGATAATAATTCGATAAAAAGGGCTCTGTACCACGGACTACAACAAAAATTAATTAAGAGGTTAATCATAAATATACATGTTTAGAGTTTTTGTATTTTAGATGTCATGACTTTTTTTTTTCTAACCATAGTCGTAATATTGGCGTTGTATTCTGGTTTCTTTGAGCACGTTCGGTCTAAAGTGAATTTGGAAAAGTGATCGTCAGTTTGATCCTAGATGTTGGGCTAGAGAGGAGTGCGGATCTAAGGGATATTGCCAGCACCTGTAGGACACCCTATTGATTCTTGTAGCTTTATCGAAACACCTTCTTTTATCCCATGCTTCCAAGTTTTGTTTCTATATTTCATCAAAATTCTATCTGTTGTAATTCGAATGTACGTGAAAAGATTTGAATTAAACTGTTGATAGTCTTAAGCTTGGTACATATTTTTCAAATTGACTTTAGGCCGTACCTTGAAATTCACTAAATAGCTTTGAAAGTAAAACTGAAAATCGCACAGTGCAAACATAACTTTATGAAAATTGTGAACTATTTATGACAAGGACTATTGGATTCAAGTTTACAATATTATCATAAGTGATAATGATGTTTTTCAATTGGATAGAATTTGGGGTTAGTATTCTAATAACATGATATCATCTGAATTAATCTTCTCGAGATCTTTTTGTCATTAATAGAGCATTATGGTATAAAGTAGATAACTATTATATCTCTGGGGGCGGAGTATCAAATACCTGTCCTTGGAAGTAATAAAGAAAACATTGAGAAACTAGCTACGACTCTGATAAGAGAAGCAGAGCCAATCGGCCTGTAAGTAAATTAAGACAAAACAAAATAATTGATAATAAGCTGAAAATTCCACCCCAATGACAGGATCTGTATAGAAGATAAATCGTTATCGAGAGTAGGAAACTTCAAATACCTCGGTTCAGCAATAACCTCAAAGAATGACCAACGGTCAAAAATACAGTCGTGGTCATAGAAATTGCATCACCTAATAAAAATGTATGACCATCTGCAAGATCTCTTGATATTTCTTTTCCAGTTTCGAAGGGATATTCTAAAAACAATCTCACCATTAAGCAGTGAAATTGTTCGTTTGTTTTTTTCTCCTCCCAGTTCCATTTTTTTTTTCAACACTATGAATACCTTTGATTGGTGGTACACTCCTCTTCTCTATTTCCCGTGAAAATTCCGTCACAATTTTAATATATTTTGCCGAAGACAGTAGTTTGAAACTTGTCATAATTGCTGTTTTTATCCTAGCATTAGTTAAAAATAATCTTAAAAAAATTGTTCAGGTTTTCCAAATAAGTAAAGAAAGACAAAAACATTCATATATGTGACACCTGGGCATCAACCACCGCTCTAGAAAAAGTATTGATAGATAACCGGAGCGATCTGGGATCAGAACACTAATACATGGAGAAGAATGGCCAATGAAGAGCTGATTACAGAAACTGGTCAATCATTATCTCATGGTATGAAATCGTGGAGGTCAAGATGGGCTGAGCATATAGTTCGGAGCATTCCATCTTAAAGCCACTATATAACAATGAATGCGTTAAAAGTAGCCAAAGACCACTTCGAAGGCCAAAAAGCAGATGGATAGATCGAATCAAGAAAGATGCAACAGAGCTACATGCAGATAACCGAAAAGAAATAGCCAAAAATAGGCAGAGATGGAGTAGGGTTGTGAAGGAGGCAAAAGATCAACAAGGTCTGTATGCCAATATATAAAATTTAGATCACGTGTAATTATTTATTTTTTGACAAGTTTGACTGCTCTAAGGATTCTCTCCTATATTACTAGAGACCTCCTACTTAAATAGCTACTTAAGCAACTAATAAATGCAATTCCTACATATTAAATTTGTCTGCTCTATCGACCGATCAACAGATTCTAAAATTAGAATTTTCAATAATTTTAATACCGTCATAAATAAAATAAAGTTTACTAAATCATCTTAAATACAGGCATACTTATTTTATTTTTTATCATATGTTCTTCTACCGTTGTACTAATTTACGTCGATAACCATTGAGAAGTCGGAATGCAATACAAATCCAAATAGATAACAACGGTTATTGCATGCCGTATTTAATCATGGTATTTATAAATTTTCTTTATTCGAAATAAGAATAATAACGCAATATTACGAAGAGAAACCACTAAACTATTTTCTAAAATTGCGGATTAAACTATGCTCCTTGCCTATTTGTTTTTGGATGGAGCCAGTCGGTTTCATAAAGGATTATAACAAACGGATGAAGCCAAGAAGGATTATTAATTGAAGTATTTAAGAGAGCAGTTAGGATGAAGTAGTTAAAAGTCAATTAAGAACTGAAGGAAGGTTAATTAATAAAGAGAAGCTGCCTTATACCTTCTCTTTATTTACCTTTCATTATTTAGCTCGATTTATTTTGTTTCTACCAACAAATCGATTCTACCATCACTGTAGGAAGAAAATGTTTAAAGATCCAATCAACAAAGAGAACGTAGCAGCCATCTATCTTGGTCAGGAATGGCTCTTTTTTTTTATTCTAAAGATTGCGGCTTACTGAAATGGAAGTCGAGATTAGATTTTTTTTTCTGTAGAGTAAAGATAAAAGGCACTTTTGCAATTGTTTAAAAAAGTTAAAATTAAATAATGAGCTAAATGAAAGTGTGAACGTTTTAAGAAATTGGTTAATCTGATAGTTCAATTAGAGAGGTAGAGAGCTTTCCGTTTGCTGAGCCCAGGTCAGTGGTGGATGATCCAATTGTAATCTAGATAGTTCTGCATAATGTAGTTTGTCCACGTGCTGTCTAGTTATCTCTAGTGTCCTTCTCCCTCAGCTACCAATTATATTCAACTAGTTATTGCACGTCTCAATTGATATATTCTAAATATAGAACCTAGTTTTTTTAAAAAAAGTATATATATGACTGAATCACCGTAAAAAAATTATTTCCAAAAAATTTATTTGTTCTTTATAATTTAATACAATAGAATTATCATGAGTTTGATGAAATGCTGCTTTTGATCTTTGAGAACAAATATTATGCTCTAACTCCTCCATTTCATATTACATTGCTTTTACATATTTCCGTACTATTTTATCAATTGTTCACTGACCAATATTTTATACAGATTATTCACATGGACGAGTTAGGATAGCATTGGCGTCGATCCTACAGTGTTTGAAATTTTCGCATTCTTTCCCGCCAATATTTCTGTAAGCCAATATTTTCCGCCCCTGATGTAAAGAGTCCTGTAAGACCCTAAAACAACTTAAAAACGGAAATGTTTGTAACGTGCACATCTATATAATTAAATAAGTTCACTATTATTGTTGAGATCAGAAGAAGAAGAATATTCGCAAAACGAAACTGGTTTGGGTTGAGACACCATTTGGTTAACTGGTTCATTCCAAGCATAACAAACATTGTGCTGTATAAAATCTAATACATGTGGTGCAGAGATCTGGGCGACGACCCCGGCAACTTGTCAAAACGTTCTGAGAGAAAGATTCGGCGACAAATATTTGGACCCGTCATAGTTAACAGAAGATTAGGAAGGAGAACCAACCGAGTGATTCATCTCTATGAGTAGCCCAAAATAGTATCCATTGTGAGGCTTTCCAGATTAAGGTGGGTAGGTCATCTGGTAAGGATGAATGATGAACAGATACCGAGGAAGCTACTTTGGGAGGTCATCCATGGACGAAGGAAGGTCGGTAGGTCAAGGCTTCGCTGGTTTGACAAAGTGGCTGGAGATGCAAGAAGCCTTGAAGTCCGCAACTGGATGGTAGCTGTATCTAAGAAGTTTGTAACTATTGTGAGGAGCGGGATGGCCGAGCAGGCTAACGGAAATTAACGAACTGGTACATCAGCAAAGACTTTGAAATTTACTTTTATTGTAAAATATAAAGTATTACATTGACACAATGATAAGTTACATTGACATAATGTTATTAATACTTCTTACAAACTAGCCTTGTAAGGCCTAAACTAATGTTACATGTCTGACTTCTAAACTTGGTATCGTCTGTAGAATATTTTGGAGCTCAGTATATAGGAAATGATAAAGGAGGGGATGGCTATTATTTAACTGTTCCCGTGGGAAAGTTGGTTTTTTGTTAAAAGTAATAATGCTCCAAGCATGTGCTAACTATATACTTTTGGGATAAATGAGGCTCAATATGTAAAAGCAGGTATCTTTTATGGGGCACTATGGGCAATAATATTGAAGCTATAAATTGTAGGACTGTCAACATGTCCTGGAGAATGACAGGATAAATCTATCAATGGTTAAAGCAGGACAATTCTAACTCTTTGAGACAAAGGAATTAACAATATTAGTAATAATAAATAAGGAAAAAAATAGTAATAATAACTATAGTTATTTAACTCGCATGTGCACAGCACCGCGCGTTGCCCGGCAACCTGATAACCGAACTTATAAACGATAAAATAATTCCGAGTTCGCGTCCCGGTGCCAAAGGGGGTTTTTAACTATGGCATTAATCACCCGCCCTCACCCCCTGGCCCGGGAAACCCCCCCGTATAACCTAAAAGGCGAGGAACGAGAGAAAAAAAAAAAAGGTATCTAAAAAGTATGAAGAACTATTATTTTAGTCAATAATCAATTCCTGTTAAGCCGCGTTTACACATTAGCCAAACCATAGTGAAAACAATCGTTTATAATGATTTTGCTTTGCTCGCGGCTGTTTTCTTATTCGACTCCTGATAGAGGAATGTTGCTTAAGCTCTTTGGTTAGGTATGAGATTTTAGAAAATTATTTTATGCTTTAAAATGTCTTATAGGTATGTTTTTAATATTTTGAATTGAGCGGTTAATTCACGAATAATAAATTTCTTCCGTACACTTAAATAGGCCAGGGTTGACATATTTCCAAGAAATTAAAACTGACATATAATCTCAACCTCTTATACATATAATTGAACTATGTTATAATAAGTAGAAATGTAGTTGGGCGGGGTGGCCAAGCGGCAAATGCTCGTGGACAGCACTGCGCGTTATTTATTTATTTTATTTATTTATTTACATTCTAGATACATACATTACATTCTAGATACATACATTATTTACATTCTACAGGACTGCGCGTTGCCAGGCAATCTGATAACCGAAGTTAGGAAACATAATTACAAATCCCGATGGCCGGTGGAACTTTAGACGGCATAAATCCCCCTCCCCCCTGCCCCGGTAAAAACCCCGTGTAGCCTAAAAGGCAAGGAAGGGAAGAACAAAAAAAAAAAAGTAGATTCGATGTTCGATGGTACTGGTTTTCTATTCTCTGTTATGAAGAAACTCAATCAAAATGCTTACAGCATGCATTGCAGAGAATGTCCGGTATGCGGCAGACCTTAATACTATTAAATTACTTAATATTTGATGGGGTTTATAAAATTATCCGCTATAGGGAAATGTCCGTTAAGAGAAGTTTGGTCTTTCTGAATATTAGCAAACACTATGAATAATTCAGAAGTAGGAAAGAATAAATAGATTTGAATGTCATCAACATGCAGGTGATGGGAAATGTAATGGATTGAATATTGATTATTGAGAATATAAATTGAAGGGAATTAGGGGAAATGTAGTTGCCTCTGAGCATTTGAGCCACGTTTCAGAATTTGCAGTAATATAGTAAAAGTATAGGTGAAGTATTGCAGGAGTTTGTCTTGATGAGCTGGTACGAATTAAACCAAAATGGTAAGTTAAAGTTCGAGAAAAGATCAATTTTTATAAAAAATGTTGAAATCGCGAAGTAAAACTTTGCAACCTTTAGTATCAATAAAGCGCATTGGAGAGGGTATTCCTATTTCAGCACGTGCTTGACGTATTTTTTTTTTTTTTTTTTTATAATTACATAAACTATTCTTGCATTTAAAGAAAGTCTTGTTCAGTTGTCTCAACAGTTGTCAAAAGTTTATATCATGTATTTTTGAGTGTTTACAATAGGTCAGTGAACTATCAATGGTTTGTGTATAAAGTTCTCAAACTCATATATTTTGTTTTTAAAGTATAAGCGGCCCAGTGCCTAACCCGCTGAGTTTCTGCGCTCCCAAACTTAAAATATAAACTGAAAATAAATCAGACTAAATTTAAATTTGACAAAGAATTTGAATTTATTGTATAAAAAATAATGAAAAATTTCTAGATTGGTAATGAGAATTACCATATTTTTTGTGTCTTGGAGCAGAAGGGAGCTAACACTGTGCGAATGCAGTAGTTGTTCTTCAGGCTTCTTTAATTACCTCTCAACAACTTCTTAAGGTGAACCAGAAAGTCATGAAAGAAATTAGGATTCAAAAGAAATCGGAGTAAGGAAAGAAAAACCTGACATAAGAGTTGGCTAAACCTCCAGTTCTTAAAGGAACGCTGGCGCTGTTAAAAGGACCTGGTTTATTATGACTTTAACGGCACTAATGCTTATATGACGGAAGGGATAAACTTCTGCTGTATTCTCTCTGTGTAAAACCTCTCTGTTTTAAGTTATAGTTGAAAACAATTATCGGCGTTTAATGATGACGACCTACAACCTTACTGTTTAGGGAACACATCAAACTTCATATTTGAATTAAATCAAGTAAGCACAACACAGTTGTTATACTGCATATATACCTCAGTTGTTATTGTGACGCCGCCATTGTTGAAGCGTAGACGCTCACGTAGCGTGAGAGATTGACAAGACTGGCCAGTTCAAAATTCGTGTTTGTGAGTTCCATTGTGATTTTCCAAAAAATTTGTGATTACACTGGTTTAATAAACATGGAGTAAAAAACTACAACGGCCGGCAAGGGGCCAAGAAAGGAAGAGAGAGAAGATGAACAAGAAGACTGGCAACTAGAAGAAAAGAGAAAATGCAAGTATCCCAACCCACCTATATTT
Organism: Nezara viridula; assembly: GCA_928085145.1. Taxonomy (NCBI): domain Eukaryota; kingdom Metazoa; phylum Arthropoda; class Insecta; order Hemiptera; family Pentatomidae; genus Nezara; species Nezara viridula. The sequence continues at coordinate 26,619,669 of OV725080.1, forward strand.
AACCTCCGTATAAAATTACATGTAATAAAATATAGCAATCAGTTTTAAATATTCACTTCTTTAATCCATTAACTTCTCTAATTTTACAGTCCACAGCAATAAATAATCACCAGCTCTTAAAGCAGAATTATTATGTCAATATCCCTGACAGCCTTGGAAAGGATTGGCATAATAAAGTAAACACTTACAATTCCGTTCGTGTGAATACAGAAATACTAATTATTACTTTCTCAATATTTTGTGGAAATGTATATCAATTTCAACAACTATATGTGAAAAGTATTAAAAAAAGTCATTTTTCCACGAGGAGGTTTTCATTTCCCTTGAAGAAAACTCTCTTTCAGTTCCATATTCATCGGGGAAAAAATTCTGTTATAGAAGTGGAGCTAGCATTAAATACTGCAGAAACCTATAAAACCAACCGAAATCTCATTTCGATAAAAGTGTAGATGTCTAATTTTAGGATCAAGTTGGTGAATTTATCTTGTTCGGAAAATTTGAAGAAACACCTTTGAATCGTCTTCGAGAGGTTATTATTTGTAGTATTTGTGAACCTTATGGTTGCTACTTTTGTTTGCCATTATCTCGACTTATAACACATAGACAAAACAATTTTACACACTTTAGAGCTTTGTTTATAACCCAATGAGTTCTCTCGGATGTTATATTCTAGAACTTAAGCACGGTCACATCCGTCGCCTATAACAGCTCAAAGCTATGAGAACACTCATGACGGAAGCTCGAAAGTCAAAAGGAATAAGGAAAATATTTTGTGGTAATTAATTCCTGCTGAAGTTTAATTTTTCATCTTTAATGACAATGCTGCTGATGATCTATTGACATTTCATGATCAATAAAAGATATTTTTGGTTGATTCTTCTAAATATATTTCTGACGTATAAATCCAGATATAATATTTTATTATTGCTTTTTTATTTCAGTTATAGGCCTCCTCTAATTAAACAATTAAAGGCCTAACTTTACAGTGTTACTGGCCTTGCTTGGAATTATTGATCAATTGCTGAATTGTTAATGCCCATGATTGCATATATAAGCATCTGTTATCATTATCACATAATTGATATGACAAGATCCTATACACTAACATGTAACTAGGCCACCTCTGCCATTCCAGGTCGGCTCCGTTATTTTTAAATTATTACCGCGAGAGCTGTTGCTAGCATTATTGTACCCTGCGGTATATTTATCCTAGCCTGGGTTGGCAGGCCATTTCCCTTTGGGGAGGAAATACAAACCAGTGAATATATTCTCTCCAGGATATATCAACATACCCTCTTGGTTGTATTTGTTTGGTCCGTATTCGACTGTGGGTCTGTTAGCTAAAGGTAGTTCTTGTTCCATTTTAAAATTGATGTTGAACTGATTCGTAAACATTCTTATTGTCAGATTATTAAGAAATACAGACATAATGATAAGCCTAATTTTTATTTTTTTAGACATAACAAGTTTAATTGAGCCACGCAATTTCAACAGTCATTATATCTACTTTTGGTTAAATATTATTAAAACAGTAATATCTTTACTGATAGTGTTTTGATTTCGATGATTCTTTATCATTTATTGGAAATTTAAATATATTTGAAAAATTTATTCATAAAAATTACATAAAAGTGTGTAAATTTTAAGTTTTTCGAAAATATAATTTAGCATATAAATCATTAGCCGAATTATATTTAAATCGGTACACTCCTTTAGGCGCTATCGTCTATAGCGACTCACGGTTTTTGGTCGCCATCTTGAAAGGGAAGGGCGAATGGTTATGCTGAGTTGTAAGGATCATCTTCGGGTGCTCCTCTACATTGATACCTACTCTTAGAAAAAATCGATCCTGTTGTGACGGATAAAAGCCGCGGACGGCGGACAGATGGATTTATTTGTTAGATTTTCGGATTCTACGTATCTTGAAACCTAATAGCTAAAATTTTGAAGGAGGAGTTAACATTATTTTCTTGATTGTTTATTGAAAATATTACAGTGAGCATCGGGGAGCAGGGTAGCTCAGTGGTAGGGCACTCGAGGTCCCAGGTTCGAATCCCGGCTTATGGCATACAAATTATTTATTCTGTTTCATCCGTGGGGCGACCATGAGGTAGGGTATGTACCCTCCTGGGATACATCCAGTCTCTACAAAGCGGTTACCCTTAATTAAATAATTAATTAAGGGGACAAACCTGTCGTGTTCCTGTCCCGATCTCCTCCTTGCACAACGGTTGTCCTTGAAGTGAGCATCTAATACCAGTTTGACCAGAGTTTTGAAATAAACTGAATAAATTGTAGGTGTCGAACATTAATTTATTTAAAAAAATATTTATATATGTTCTATGTTTATATATCTTCTTTCCTCGCTCCTCTGTCCAAAGCCTTCCTATTTTACTCAACCACACGGACGTTCTTTCCGTCTACTATCTATCTAAACTTCTGTCTTGGTAGTCTTCTTCGTTGAGTCCTAGTCGCTTTATTTCTTCTTTAATCTACTAATCTGCTGATAATCATTGATGTTCTTAAGTTTTATCATTTTGTCGAAGATCTACTTGTTCAATATATCCTTTCCCATCCTATTCATGTGACCTTAAAATTTTAACCTTGTTTTTCTCATGGATGTCTCGAGGTCTTCAATATCAGCTCCTTGTTATTTTTTCTCTAGTACTCTTTCTTGTTCTATGTATAAATTTTAATATCTTTTTCTTTATTTTCAACGGTTTCTGCTCCTAAAATTCATTGTTTTCGATACATACACCATTAGTTTCATTACCGGGACATAGTATATAGAATTTATACATAAAACTTACGTAATACTTTATAAAAATAAAATATAAATCTATACAAGGTACAGTGGGCAGTAAAAAAATAATTCTTTCATTAAATATAATTATTAAATAAAAATAAAGAATGTATTCATGTTTACTATGCTCCCTGCTACTGACAACTTTATTAACTTAATAATTATCTCGTAGTTAATAGGTTATTTTAAACTGAACACAGTCCTGTATTTATGGACTAATCCCTTTAATTAACTACGGAGATAAGGACAATTACTAAAGCCCCGCTACAGAGGGGACTGGTGGTGCCCTCTTTAGTTATTGATGGGGCTAACCGTTTTCCCTTTAGCACCCCGCTCTCTACGGGTTACTGTGCTTCTCTGGGGCTCTAGGTATCTCCGTCGATTAGGGGGTACTGGATCGAAAATGGTAGAGGTATTAGCATAACTTTATAGGACATAAAACTATATAGTCCTTGTGGGTTGTGAAAAGGGTGCCTTTGCAATGTTCCCAAGTGAAAAAGGACTCTTTAAGAAACGTTAAATTGTGCATTGAATGACTATTTAAACTTAATAATTTAGTTAAGTGTTATGGTTGAAAACCACAGTCATAAATGATTATTTTTCCCCACTTCGTCAACGATTGTAGGAGGAATCATCTACAATCGTCTGTCTCAACATCTGACGTATGCTGCTACTTCTCGAATCCAGGCAACACTATCAGCAACATTCCATTAATTCGAAGAAGCAGCGGCTAAACTGGGCCATAGAGTTAATGAATATACAATACAATGTACATAAAAAATTCAAGGACGAAAAGGAAGTGAATAGAGAAATAACTTTCCCGAGTTATTATTGTAAGCCAGTACTTAGGAAGCCGGGTTATATACAATAACAAAGTAGAGAGTGAAATAAAGGCCATAGTAGAATCAGGAAAAAAAAATGCTATTTTTCACTGAAAAGTGATTTGTAATTTAGGTATCTCTCTAAAACAATCAAATTCCTTATTTAAAAATTCGTAGTAAGGTCAGTGATTATGTACTTGTGGTAGACATGGATCTTTACCAAAAGCTCAGAACGCATCATGAACTCCTGGGGGAGAATAGTTTTCAGAAGAATATGAGGCGGAGTTTGCTTAGAAAGGGATTTGGAAGAGAAGGAATGACGAGCTGTGTGGACCGTTTGAGGAATCTGATATTGAATGAATTAACGAATGAAAAATAATTTTATTCTGGAACTAAAGTTCCCTCAGTATAATAGTATAATAGCAGAAGTAGTAGAATGATATTATGGTAAAAAGAGCCCGAATAAGATGGATAAGTCCTGTGATAAGATTGTCCAAGGATATTATGCCAAAGAGCATTGCTCTATGAGAATTCGAGTGACAAAAGATGTAGAGAACGAGAATGAGGAGATGTTCGAAGATGGAGGGATTGGTTGGCTGTAGTAGAGGAAGTCCCGTTTCTTGCAGGACCAAAGAGCCATTATAATAGATAAATACATAATTATCAATAATTGAGGTACATTACTATAAATGACTCATGGCTTGGTAATAAGTAAAAACAGAGTTTAAGAGTAAAACCATAGAATAAAAGTTGCAGAGCATCAAATTCAGCGTTCATTGAGTACCTATAAGCAGTCAAATTTAGTACCTGAGTAACATTTTTGTTAAATTAATCAAAACTTTGGAAATGGATATGAAATGTTTTGAAATAAAAAATACTAATTCGAACTTAATTAAATGTTTCGAAAAGTCTCTTCAATTAAATTGTCTATAGCTTGTTGCTATATTATGTATATTTTGGTGGTTTATAATGTAATTTTGGAGGCTTCCTTTTTTTTGTTTTAATAATAATGATTACCGGGATAATACAGCTTTTAGGAGTAAAGTTTTTATATTTTTTCTTGTTATGTACATACAGTTAGTAGCGGAAGTATGTTTTGATTTCAATATTTTGATAGCAATATAACCTTTTATTAAGTTTTTTCAATAGTAATATTACACCCTAATATAATGCTATCCGTGGAGGTAATCTACCATAAATAAATATGGATCTAAACTTCAGAATATTTTATTTTATTTATTTATTTATTAATGATATTTACAACTGTATTACAAGTAAAAATACATTCAGTAAATGTGTACAATAGAATATAATAACATGAAATCATTTGGTGAGAAACTACCCACTGGTAGCACTCTAAAAATGTATTTACAAAAGGAGATCTCGAGGCCATCTTCTTTTCAGACACCTCGGAGGGTTGTCAGGTATCGAAAAGGAAGCAAGGTTAGAAACGAGAGGGTTAGGATGGTTCTGAAGTTTATTATGGAAGGAAAGGTATCTGGATTGGGCCAGGTCAGAAACATAAGGAACATTAAGGTCGTTATGGATGATTTTGTTTGTGACAAAGTAAGGAGCTGTGAGGATTTTACGAAGGATTTTGGATTGTAAGGATTGGATGCGAGAGGAATTCGATGGCTTAGTGGAGCCCCAGAGCTCAATTCCGTAAGTCCAAATAGGTCTTATTGTAGTCATGTATATGAGTCTTTTGTAATTGACTGGGAGCTTAGAGCGTTTGTCTAGTAAGTGCTGGAGTAGTCGGAAACGTCGAGCTGTTTCTTGTCGTTTCAGTCTGGTATGAGGATTCCAAGTTAGACGTCTGTCTAAGTGGAGTCCAAGGTATCGAATTTGTTCAACAGGGATAAGTGGGGTATTATTAAAGGATACTGTAGGACAAGAGGACATAGGTTTACGACGAAGGGTAAACGTGATTTGATGGGATTTATTGGAATTTATTTTGATCCTCCAGTTTTGAAACCATTCTTCAAGGTTTGTGATGTGTGATTGAAGGGTTTGGGATGCAATTGTTGGGTCGTTATTAATTGATAGGACACATGCATCATCGGCATACGTGGTAATAACAGTGTTAGGATGGGTTGGGATATCAGCTGTATAAACTGTGTAAAGGATAGGACCTAGGATACTACCTTGAGGAACACCAGCGGACTGGGAAAAAAGGGATGAATAGGCATTATTATGATTTACTATGAAGGATCTATCAGTTAGATAGGAACGGATAATGAGGTAGTATGTAGGGTGTAGGAATTTACGGAGTTTGTAAAGCAGTCCTGGGTGCCAGACTCGATCAAAAGTCTGTTCTACATCGAGAAAGACTCCCGTGCAGTACATTCCGCGCTCCAATGCAGAGGAGACAACATCCACCACACGATGGCATTGCTGGATAGTGGAATGGGATCTGCGGAATCCAAATTGATGATCTGGGATAACGTGATTAGAATCTAGGATGGGGTGCAGGCGTTTTAGGATGAGCTTTTCCAGGATTTGCCTAGGATGGGTAAAAGGGAGATAGGGCGATAAGAGGATGGATTTTCTGGTGGCTTTTTGGGTTTATGTATCATTTTGATAATAGATAATTTCCAAGGGTTAGGAAAGTATGTGGTTCGCAGAACAGCATTATATATATACGTAAGGAATAGGATGGCTTTCCGAGGAAGCAGTTTTAGGATCTGGGATGTAATTAGGTCGTGTCCAGGAGCTTTTCGGGAAGGTAACCTTTGAATGATGTCGGATATTTCTGAAGGATGAAAGGCTTTAGGTGGAAGAGACATTTGGAGTGGGATATCCAGTTCTGCTTCAATACATTCAAGGTGATTTGGGTTATGAATATCAGGGTGTGGATTAAAGGTTTTAAAGAGGTGATGAGCAAAGATTTGTGATTTTTCTTCATCAGATTTGGACCAGGTTTGAGCTTCAGTAAGAAGTGGATGATTACAGTCTTTAAATTTCAGGAGCCTTTTAGTGGTCGTCCATAGTGATTTGTCGGTAGGTGTAAGTTTTTCAGTAAAGTTTAGTAAATTTTGAATCTTGTATTTTCTAATTTCAGATTTTAGTTTGTTAGTCAGTTGGGTATAGTGAGTTTTATCTGTTGGATATCTGGTTCTATGCCACTTCGATCTTGCTCTGCGTTTTTCCTTCAATAAGATACGAATATGCTGTGGCAAGTCAGTCTTTTGTGAATTGTTGAATTTATTGATAAAAGTGTTATTATTTATACTGTCTGTTATTGATGCTGTCAGTTTTTCAATGGCACCATTAATGTCCTCTTTTGTCTTTAGCGGAATTTTTAAGTCTAGTTTGTTTTCCAAATCTTCACGAAATTGGTCCCAGTTCACTCGTCCTGTGATCAATTTAGGAGATGATGGTTTAGGAGCATAGCTCGAATGTAGTGAAAGCAGAACTGGACTATGGTCTGAAGAAAGGTCATCAAGGGATTTGATTATGGTTTGTGAGGAGGAGATCTGAGAAGTTATAAATATATCTAGGATATCGGGACGTTTTTTGAGGGATGTTGGCCAATAAGTAGGTCTCATGGGCGAAAGGATTGAATAATTGTTGGAAGATGAAACACGTGATAGGATGTTACTGCGGGGGTTGGATGTTCGACAACCCCATCGTTGGTGTTTAGCATTGTAGTCCCCTCCAGCAATGAAGCGCGATCCGAGGGATTTGAATAAGGAATCAAGGAGGTTATAGGAGAGGGAATTACCAGGAGGACAGTATACAGCTGAGAATGTGAGATGGAAAGGGCGAGTTGAAAGGACTACGGAAGTTGATTGAATGGCATCAGTTGGAGTGGAAGGAATAAGGGAATGGGGTAATGATTTATGTATAAGGATGCAAGAACCGGCATGGGAGGTGTTGTCTGGGTGATCAGTTCTATAAGTGAAGTAGTCACGTATGTAGAAATGTATTCGTTTAGTGAAGTGAGTTTCAGTCAATAGAGCAATGTCAATGTGATTATTATGAAGAAATAAGTCAAGTTCGTCACGGTGGTTACTTAGTCCGTTAGCATTCCATAAAAGGATAGTTAGGGGCTTTGTGCTCATCGTTGGAAATTGAACGGAATTTCGGTCAGGATTCTGGTGAGAAGAGTGATAAGTGGTTTTATAGTATTTTGCAGGTCCAATAGGAAGGATGATAGAATGGAGGTTAGGTCGGATGGATGTTGATTGTGAATTGGATTCAGGATAGGTTCTTGTGGTGGATTAGGAGTGTTAGCTGAGGGCGGGATCCGTCGTTGTGCACGAGGTGGGTCTAGATTGGAAGGTACTTGTGCTGCACTTTTTTTCTGGGCGTTAGGATGGGACTGTTGAGGATGCTGCGGTGGTAATTTGACTCGTAAGGGTATATGATGAGGGAGAATTTGCTGACGTGGAGGATGAGATTGGGGATTGTGAGATTGAGGTTTGCATTGGGAGATTTGAGGCGCCTGAATTTGAGGCTGCTGCTTCTTCATGGTGATTGGTGTTTTTCTAAAGTCCTGCTGAGGTTGATCAATTTCTTTTGAAGTAGTCGCTAGCTGTGTATTTTGAGTAGACGTTTTTGGCAATTCAGGAAAATTTGACAGATTATCAATTTCAGGTAGATGGGTGACACTTTCTTGGTTCAGTTTTACGCTTTTCGAGGCAATGTTCTGAGCTCTCTGCTTATAAAAATGTTTATAAACTTTGCATCCTCTGTAGTTTGCTGGATGTTCTTCACCACAAAGGGCACATTTCGCAGGCAGGTCTCGAGGTCTCTGACAAGTGTCAGATGCGTGGGGGCCGGCACATTTCACGCACCTGGCCTGGTGATGACAATAAGTCTTTGTATGCCCCAAGTCTTGGCACTTAGTGCATTGCACTATTATAGGCTTTTGTCTAGGCTCTTCAAATTTAATGGTGGAATATATAAGCCTCTTCACTTGGCAAATTTCGATGTTATTGCTGGCAGGCTCTAAATCGAAGAAAAATAGTGGTAAAGGATATTTTTCCGTTGGGTGTAGTACGCATGATATGTGCCTAACATTATGACCTATTTCTTCTAGGCCACTTTTGATGAAAGATATTGGGGTGCTTGAGTGTAGTCCTCTTAACACCACTCGGTATGGCTTTTCTTGTCTTAATTGATAACAATGAAAATCATAGTTTTTGGACGTAAAGTAATTTATAAGTGCTTTGTAATTTTCTCGAGAGTTTGTGTTTATTTTGATATCATTAACTCTGGAGAAACAGCGGAAATTGGTCTGTCCAATCAGACCGGCTATTTCTTGACCAAATGTAATGAAGTTATCGACTTTTGATATGAAAATAGGTGGCGGCTCGGGCTCAGAAAACTCTTGAGGTTCCAGAACTTTGCTTGATATTTTATTAACGGGAACAGGATTATTGGTGTTAGTGGTGGTTGGTGCAGTTGGCTCTGATGTTATGGTAATTGATTTGCTTCTGGTTTGAGGTGGTGATATATTTTGCTCGGCTGATTGTTTAGTTTTAGTAGATTTACTTTGTTCAGTTGACATTTTAGATTTATTTTGCTCTGCTAACTGTTTAGGTTTAGCTGATTTATTTTTTTTCTTATTGGGTGAATGAGCTCCCGACCCAGGAGGAGTGTTTCGATGACGTTTTTGAAGTGTTCGTCTTTTTAAATACTGCGAATCTGTTTCGCTAACCTCAGAAAACGGCGTTTCGTCCTCCGAATCTTCACCTGACGAACTCTTATCTAAATTCATATCTTCCATATTATGATAAAAGAGAGAAAAAATATATATATTTACTCCTAAATATGATAATTAAAAAGATTGAAGATTACGAAATAAGCTATTAAAAAATAAACTTTATACATAACTATAATCAGAAATAAAATAAAACATTTCTTAGAATAAATATTTAAATAAAAATAAAACAGTCTCTGGAAAAGAAAAAAAAAAAAAGAAAGAAAAAAAAATAAGGAAACGTAAATATAATGTCTTGGGTTCGAACTGAAGACCTGATGACTAAAGGAAGTTAGTAAACAGAGCCCCTGGCCGTGAACTTATCGGAGTATGATAAGGCACGTAAGGGAATTAACGGCCTCTCAATCTAACCAAATGAGCACCAATTTATCAATTGTTTATTGTTAATAAATAGTACCTCACCTGCGTGTACGTCAACGTAAAAGTGTAAAACTGTTTATTAACTCACTGTTGATTAAGTATTACACCACAACTTTGAATATTGAGCACATTACAAAGCAACAAATACAGAGCGACGTGAAAGTTATACTGCACTTGCGGCCATGACACTTGCTACATTGACAGAATATAAATTCTGTTTATTATGTATATCATACAAGGTTTATGATTGATAGCAGTCCGGCATCGATGGATCTACTGACTGATCACTTCATAACCTAAATCTACTTTATAAAAAACATATTGAATTAAGTTATTAAATAAGATGAAAAGACGCATTAGATCAAAGACGATGGCTGGAGGTCAAACTTGAAGCCATTCAACTTGCAAGAGCTTTTGTCAGCAACTTTAACGAACTCGACCATCAAAAGTTCAATGGCAGCTTTGTTCGACGTTTCTTTATAAACTGAAGGCACAATCGCCATGGAGTATTCTGTTCTTAGCCTTTAGTCCCAGACATGTTTTAGACTTAACAATATCCCGATAATCAGTAGAAGTTTCAATTTGGAATTTCATGAAGACATACTAAAATCTGTGCTTGAAGATTTACTAAAGAAAAGTGAACATAATCTTTTTACTTTTGTGGTATTTTTTTTAAGATGAACTTTTGGTTAGATTAAAAACAAAATAATAAGACTATTATTTTTTATTTATTTGATGAAATTTAGAACTGTATAAAAATACAGCCAGTAAATATGCACACATTAGAAATAATGACATGAAGAGATTTATTTTTACCCAGTGGTAGCACTCCTCTATTTACTTATTTCGTGGATATGATGGTAAGATGGATTATTAAAATTTATCCAAAGAGTGAGCTTGATTGAATGAGTGAATCAATAGAAATTAGTACCATCGTACCCAAGGAAGAATTAAAATTATTAGCAATGTTATATCTTCACATGGTATATCTAATACTGCGACGATTTCGATGGATATTTTTTTCTCTTTTAGAAAATTGGATTAACTTATTTAATGTATTGTTTTCGAGTTATTCGTAAATAATTCTGTATTTATCGAAACTTTTTTTCTGGCTTCTTTTCGGAGAAGTATATTATATAAATAAATTGAAAAGACTTTAGACAAATTTCATTGAGGTCGTTATAGCGGTTTGGGCGCAATGGTCTGTACAGAAACACATTTTCCGGCCACCATTATGAAATAGAACGACGAAGGTAATGTCGAGTTCCTAGGATCACCCTCGGGTGACTGCTGACTTGAATACCAAATTTCAAGACAATTGATCGAGTAGTCATTGATAAAAGTAGCGTACGGATATTCTCAAATTTGATTTTCGGATTCTATTTATTTTGAAACACAAACTTCAAATTTTGAGTGATGGCTTTTTTAAAAAATAGATTATAAAAGTTTATTATTGAAAATAACAAACCAGAGGTCCAAAGAATGTTTTTAAAATTATGTAACATATACTAATAGAGTGTATAAAAAAAATGGCCATTTTTCAACTAAATATTTGTATTATTATTTCTTTGATATAAAATACAATTAATACTCAAAGTATAGTCCATTTTTTATCTACCGTCATTGGACATCTGCTACCCAATAGCAATTGGGTATTCTATTGATTAAATGGAAATACGAAATAATAGTGCATGTCCCAGAGAAACAGTTTATTATTTAAATTTTTAATAAGTTTTCATATTGATAATATTTTTAAAAAAAATGTAAAACGTTCGTGTAGAAATCCCATTCAATTCCGAAAAATCTCAGTTTTCATACATCTTTGAGCGCGGTTTGGATTTTAGATAAAACATAATTCCAATCTTATTGCTTTTTCTATTCCCATTTTTCAGTGTATAATTTATCTTACATGCTTATTTTTGAAACAGGTCATCAAATTTCCTGTTTTAAGTTTTTTTTTTTTTTTTATAACCGCGACCCCGGACCATCTCTTTCCTCAATGTACTACGGTAAAATATTGAATATTTAATTTAAAACAAGCCAATTTATATTTTTTCCAATTTTTTTATCTTGCTATAAGGTGATGTTTTTTTTTTTTTCTTTACATTTAGTAAAATAATCTTATGAATAAGTATACGAGTACTGATTTAATTCTAGTTCTCAAAAAGAGCTCATTCGTGAATGTTCACAAGTTTTACAACTTGACAATTCACGAGAAGTTAGAGCTGTTTATTACTTTACTTCAAGAGATTTACTTAGAATTAAGAGAAACTTAGAGTTAAAGAGAAAGCTTTTAATGCAGTATATTGAGTTTTCTCGTATAAAATTAATTGAAAGACATTTCATACGGTCAGTAACTGTTATTATACAGTTGTAAAGTTTTAATTTTAAAAGAGTGAAAGAATTCATTTTAGGACCTCTTGGTGTTTTAGCGAAACTATTATTTTTTATGAGAAGGTGTTGGAATACTAAATTTTAAAAAATAGTATTTTTAATTCGTACGCTGACGTTTCGACCCACCTTGCAGGTCTTTATCGGGGCGTGGCATGCGACACTGCAAGAGGCAGTTGAAACAGGTCAAGTGGCCTGTTCCAGATTATTTCTTATGTTATTTGGTTACTTGCATGAATATTATTTTTTTATTCTTCAGTACAGATTGGGTTATAATAAAAAGGGAAAAAGGAATGAATTTTTCGGATGCATGTTTGTAAAGAAATTTTTTTAAAATGTATACAAGTTTATTAAATCTGCCACATTGATGGACAATAAGCATTAGGGATATATTCATAACTGCGTATCAATGAGAAATAAATATATAGATAATTAAAAATAATAGAAAAAAATAAATAAAAGGTAAATTTCATTCTTAAATAGTAACAAATAATAATGAGATAAAATGAAAATTAAAACAAAACTATGTACTTCAGAAATAAGTAAGTCTTTTAAATACATTATTCGTTCAGGGAACTCCAAACCAAGCATTGTCCTTCACATGTGAAAGTCAAAGCAGAACTCCAAGGGATCCCAGTTCTTCTCTCTCTGCCGCCTCACATGTATTGGAAGCCAGTGGGGATTGAAAGCAGCACTAGAGCTACAGACGCTCATGACTTGAGTGACAAATGAGCATTGCCAGAACTCCAATAGCATATTTACAAAAGGATTTGGGACCACTGCCATTATAACCTCTAAGGAGGATAGAGATTGAGCTAATGGGTTTGGGTGATGGTTAAGGTTTTGATGAAAGCTTGCAAATCTGGAATGATATCAAGAACAAATGGGATGTTGAGGTATGGTCTTATTCATGATATAATATGGAGTATTGACTACTGTTCTAAGTACTTAGGACTAGAGTAATTGGACATAAAAGGAGTTCGCCAGAAATGGCTGGTAGGAGGGAGGAGGGAGGGAGAGAAAAATGCGTTTGGTACTCTAATATTTAGTTGACCCACACAGGTTTCAGCATCGTGCTTGACAGCCTTATACGTCACATAATGGTGGAATAAAGCCTCTCCCTCAGTCTCCAACATAGCTCTCCGATGCACTTTCATTTTAAGTTTTTAGCTAAATATGAACTTTATTTTATTATTTCAACATCTCACTCTTATGTTTGTGCTTTATCACTTGAATTCTATTGCAGCTGGAATTTACTTTTTTTTTCATTCAAGTACCCAATTATATATATATATATATATATATATATATATATATTATAAAACAGTTTTTACTGACTTTCATATTTTATTTTATTTTAGTATTAGGATAGTAGGAGATAAGAGCAGCTGTTCATTTAATTACTTATGGGTTAAGCTCATGTTTCCTCCTACTCTCCTAATACAAAATAAAGATTTCAGACTAAAAATTTGAACTGGAAATAGTTTTTTTATATTGATAAAAAATTTGTTTGATGTTGATAAAAAATAATACAATCCGAACTACAGAATACATGTAAATTAAAGTTATACAATTTTAGCAACGAGTAATAGAATCACATGAACTGTTGTATAATCAGTAAAACGGGGGTTGGTCCTCCCTAGTACCCCTCCCCCCTAGTTTATATTACAATTGTAATAATGAGTTGCTTTTATTTTTTTTATAGTCCCTTTAGCCCACAACAAAGAGATTTAATTAAATTAATAGATTTGTAAAATCTATTAATTTAATTAAATCTCTTTGTTGTGGACTAAAGGGACTATAAAAAAAATAGATATCTTCTTTCTGATGATAAAAGAAACCTTCTTTTGTAAAAGCAACTCATTCTTTGGAATATTCCAGAGAAAGTAGGTCACAATCCATTTTCGTTTGGCCCCCAGCGAGGATTGTCGTAAAAGTAAGGTACAAGTATGCGCGATAAGAGGAGAAAATATAAAACAGGGTTATTTTCAGCATTATTAGCTTTACGATATGAATACTAAAATAGCAATTAGTTTTACAATACAGATTACTCTGTGTGAAAACGAGTAGGGTTTACGTTTCTCACTAGGTTAGGAATACTTTGTATTCAGGTCGAAAAATTTCAAAATAGGTGCATAGTTGAAATTTTGATTGTTGTAAACTGAATTATACTCCTTTATTTTTCTCAGGCATCCATTAATGTATTTTCCTTGACATGATCATACTTAAAAACGGCTCCTCCGATTTGAGCCAACTGCAATAAATATTCATTTTTCAAATTAAATTTTCTGAAACAGATAGAAATAAACAAGTGATACCTTCGCCACACTCTTCTCTATGTGTGTGTATGTTTTTTTCTCTCCACTTAATCTATCGCTTTATAGGTAGATTAAAATACTTTTCTAATTTTACACAACACCTTCATGAGTATTAACTTAAACATTATAAGGAACAGATGAAAATAATTTATTTACTTTAGTTTTTTACTTTCCTACCTATACTAGGTAAGGAAAGTATTGGCATCTGGTCAAATTTCCGATATGCGGTTTTTGACGGATCTATACGTTTCAGAGCCACCTGAGATTTCCTACAAAAGTGAATAAAAATCGTTCATTTTGGACAACTATTAACGAAGTTACAGCTATTCAATTTCCAATGTAAGATTACGGGTTCATATCCTGGTGTCAGAAAGGGGTGAATCAAAGAAAAAAGAGGACTAAGTGAAAGTAAGAAAATCTGTTGCCCGCATCACACAAGTTTCATTATTTCCTCTACTTTTAACAGAAATTATTGTTTAACAATACTAAGCTATAGCAAAAAGTTTTTGATCAACAATATTAGAGATTATTGAAATTGTTCCACTGATCTACCTTAAGCCGGTTTACATTGCTTTAGTTTATCAAATAAATCGTACTCAAATCTTTTCATTGATCAATTTTCAGGAATATAAATCTAGTTCATTTTTTTTTGGTTCTTCATGAACATATGTAAAGACATAAAAACGTTTCTGAAATAGATAAGAGAGTCGTGTGAGTGGAAACACCAGATGTTTTTTTATTGTTATGTTGTATCACCAATATTGCAGTATTGTAACCCTATTGTTCTTCTGCTTTCATTACTATATCCTCAGAACTATGTATTTACTTGTTTTATCAGTTATATTTTAGTTACCATAATATATACCTTTGCCATAATATGTCTTTTGGCCAGATATAATGGTAATTTTTATGAACAATATTGTTATTCTTAAGAGACTTTGTCCAAGAATAAAGATGATTTTCTGTTTCTATTTCTTCATTGATTTTTGATTTTCTTATAAATATGCTGTTGAAATATAATATTCCTTTTTTATCGTCTAGACATTGTGGGAAAGCTAGTAAAATTAGCATTTTTTAAAATAACGTCTTTTTTTGTTTATGATTTCTTGCCTTTTTATTATTTTCAAACCCCAGGCTAGATACTTATCCTTTTTATCAGTATGGCTTCAGACATCGGTTCATCGATTTTATCGGTCTGTACTTCCTCTAGCAGTTTTCCAGCATTTATCTCTTTCTCATGAATTTCCTTATCGCTGGAATAGCCTCCATATCTCCAGCAGCACCTGCCATGGAATGAAAATATTCTTCATTATTTTCCATGTGAAAGTTTTATTTAGTTGTATTTACATATAATGAATTTATAATTAATATTTTATATATTCTTAATATATAAATAAATGAAGAGTGCGCCGAAAATATTCGCTATAGAGTGTTGTTAACAGCAATCATTTTGAAATGTAAGGCCCAATCTCCCCTGAAAGGTTAAATCGAACGGCAGTTAACAAGCTACCACTCACGGGGGTTATATCAATTTGCAGCCTTTTAAGTCCTCTTCTCTGCCTCGCCACTTTAAATATTGTTTTATTTATTTGATGTATTTTTCAAATATACTCAAAATTGTTAAAATTAATTGATTCAATCAAAATCAAAAATTGTTTTATTTACATGTATATACAACATAATAAGTTTTAATAATGGTTACATACTTAGGCAACATTACCTTACACATGTTACAATGAAATAGTGTGATTGCTTTTTTTTTTCATGCAGAAATATATTTTGTACAGTACGAAAAATAATTAATTGATTATTTTAAGCTGAAATCCCAAGTTTGTTGTATAATTATTTGTTCGAAGCTCTCTGAGTCGAGCCTAAACCAAGTTTTCAGGAAAAGAGCCTGGCTTACTTCCTAACTTTCGAAGAACTAAAACAATTGATTTTTGGAGTTACTTCTAAAGCTTTTTTTTTAAATTTATTTATTTAGAAATATAATAATCTGTAACGTGTACAATAATTATAATGAGATATGAACACATTTGCATCATATATATAGAAAATATAAAATTAAAATAATAAATAAATAATAATCAAACTACTAAGTACAATAAAAATAAAATAACCTAAAGGTAATTAAATTAAAAACTCAGCCATACCTATATACAATATATACAATCAGGTAGGGAACCCCAAGCCAGGCTTGTACCTCTAAGTATAGAGGGGAAAGCAGGACTCCAAGATATCTCTACGCTACTCTCTCGTTATACTATTAGTAGATATTCCCCACATCAACTCAAACAGGATATTCTTCTCAAGTACTAAACCCTCTGCATTTTGAGCTTTGTATTTGTATCAGTACCCAATTTTAGAACCACATAGGCTGTGATTAATCGGTTATTCCTTCTTAACATGATCAACTCATTTAAGCTAATGACTTTAATAAAATTTCCTTTTTTTTTCTTCTTTACTTTCTAAATTGAACATCACAAATAAACAGGAAAATCATCCGTACTTCTTAGCATTGAAAGAATATCACGGTTGTCAGAGAGATCAAAAACAAATAAACTATATTTTTTGTTTAGGAATATATTTTGAAAAGTATCATACAGTTTCTTCTAAAGAGCCAACTCATCGATTTGGGAAATACTTCGATACTTTATTAATTTTAAGTTCTGTATTGAAAATGTATTTTATAAATATGTAAGTAATATTTTATAAAATATTAACCCAAACAGTTACCACTTCTTCAGTATTCGTCTTTCTATATTCCCTTCTAGCTCCATAACTCCACCCCCTTTTCTCAGAACTTGTTTCAGGCTACCATCTAATTATAAATAACTTCTAATTATAGCGTGAATACTGCACACATTCAATAGATATCTTACCTTGAAACAAAGTTCTTTAAATTATTTTAAAATACAGTATTAAAAATACCATGTAATTGTAAAGTACAATGTATTTTAATTACAAAGTATTTAAATTGTTCTCGGAAAATGAATTTAAAAGTATACTAAAATTATTTCGTATTTTAATTCTAAAAAAAAAATGCAGTTTCCTTTCTGGTGGACGATCAGCAACTAATACATGAAACATAATTTATGTCGTCATTTATTTTATGTATTTAAAATACAAAATAAAATAGATTTTAGTATTTTAGTATATCTTCGAAACAAAATATTTATTTGTATGTTACATTTAAAAATGAAAATGAAGTTCCAAACAAAGTATTTTATATTTGTTTTTATTAAAATAAAATAGAAAAATATTTTATTTTGTATTTTAAAATAATTTATTTGAAATACTGTTCAAGTCTGGTTGACTTATTTTTAGCACATGTGAAAAGTGTGTTAAGTGCAATTTTGTGAATTTCTGTGGGTATCAGAAACCTAATTTCTCTTTCTTTATGTATAATGGGCTAAGTTATACGGATATTATAGAGATGAACATCCCTTTGTGAACTATGGGTTGAAACGGGAAAATTGTGTTTTTCCATAAATATGGTTTTTTCTCTTAACACACTATGCATAGATGCCATAAATATATATATGTAAAAAAAAATGTTTATATATAAATATATCTATTTTTTTAGTTCGCTTATCAAGAAATAAAGAAGAACCTTAAACCTACGATTTCTATATCTACTTAAATTAAATCTAATAGTTAGATAGACTCGTCGGTTTATTGAATTTTCTATCTATGAAATCAGAAAAATGTGCACTTATTATGTCTATTTTACATATTTATAAATAAGACCGAAATTCACCAAAATATATAATAAGTTTAACTTCATCAAAAATATACGTTACGGCTTATTTCACTAAACCGGCGATATGCTTACTTACTGAAACTAGTGTTGAAACCCAAGTGCGAGATCGAGATGAGT
The DNA here is from genome assembly GCA_928085145.1 of Nezara viridula. Lineage (NCBI taxonomy): Eukaryota > Metazoa > Arthropoda > Insecta > Hemiptera > Pentatomidae > Nezara > Nezara viridula. Next base: position 26,637,970 of record OV725080.1, read on the forward strand.
CTTGGTCTTGCAAACTCAATCTTGGTCATGGTCTTGGTCTTGCGCAAGGGTTTCGCAACAGTCTTGCAGTTACTTATTAGCTTATTACTATAGAGATATTACTGTATTTTTTTAGATAGGAGAAACCTAACTAAAACCGAATGAAAAATTAGAGGAGTTAAATGCAAAAGTATATTGGTCATACCAATTATTAACATATAGTAACTAAGATTGTCATGTATTAGTAACTATTTTGGCTAAATATTCATTTAAAAAATCCATTTTTTTTTTACCAGTCCTGGTCTTGGTCTTGCAACAGTTAGGCGGCCTTGGTCTTGTTCTTGCATAGCGCAAGACCAAAACCGATTTTGGGCAACACTAACTGAAACCTATTTAGACTTATCACATATATGAGAGACAACCAAAAATACTCATATTAGTTCATTTAAGCTTTCTTATATTAGTGGTAACAACATTCAGAAGAATAAAGGAAGGAGATGGTACTCTAACAGTTCTAAGTGAAACCCCTAGCTGAATACACCTCCCTGAAGAAGACTTGCAAAGTCGGGTCGAACGTTGGCTTTTAATAAAATAGTTTTGCCACTATTTAGCCTATTTATGACCTCCACCTCGGACCATCTCCTTCCTTTATAATGCAACGGTCAACTATTAAATATTCAATTAAGAAGAATAACAAAATGACTCGGACGCATTATCAGATCTTTTCTTACTGACCTTAACCTCTTGTTTGTCAGCATACACATTCACTATAATGGTTTTATGACAAATTACTTGGCCGCCTTAACACACTGATAAATCAGATGGCCACAAGATTCATGTCAAGGATGAAAAGGAGTTGAATAAGGGACCTTCTTGTTTAAAAATTAAAGTTAATATTAGACTGTATGTATTGTATATAGGTATGACTGCGTTTTTATGTTTTTTTAATTTACTTATCTTTAGGTTATTTTTTTTTATTGTACATAGTTTTTGATTATTGTTTTCTTTTATTAATTTTATATTTTCTGTATATATGGTGTGAATGTGTTTATGTATCACTATATACTATTGTTCACGTGACAGATTGTTATAATTCTTAATAAAAAAAAAAATATTAGACTAGGAGGAGGATCAGGTTCCTCCTCCTAGTCTAATATATATATATTTTTTTTTATTAAGAATTATAACATATTCCTTGGTTGTCATAATAATCATTGAGGGGTGTATATGTGTCCGGATGGAGGGTGGATAAGCGGGGAAGTGTTTGCCAAATCATGCCGTGCCTGGCAACCTAATAAACTGAAGATGATATGATTAAATAATCACGAGTTCGCGTACCGGTGCCGGGGGAGCTTTTTAGTATAAATCCCCGTTCCTCTCCCCTGGCCCAAGGAAAAAACATATATCCGAAGGGCTATTAAGGGAAGAACAAAAAAAAGTATGAATAAAGATTTGAAATAATTTTTTCTTCCTTATCATGAGGATCACACTTATATGATTATTTTTTCTGCTCCAGGTCCTGCCGGGCCTATACGTGGGTAACTTCAGAGATTCGAAAGATTGCACGCAGCTGGACAGGTTCAAGATATCGCACATCGTTGCCATCCATGACGCTGCCAGGAGGCTTCACCCGGTCAGTATAGAGCTACTGTACTTTCAAGTATAATTCTAAATACAGGTAGTTTACCACTACTGTTGAAGTTATTGAAACTTAAAAATTGGTATTTTTTTTACTTCTCTATCCTTTTCTAATAAACTATTTGTCCAGCGAAGTTAACCTTAGCGTTCTATTAAGTGCAGATAAAATGTTATTTTCTTCATATGTTGTTTTTTGCTTGTTCTTATCTTTAACATGATGGCTCACTCATTAAATTTGATGAAGTATTAAAGAATATATGGCGTACCGACAGAAAACCACCTAGGTAGTAATATATAAGTATTTTGTATCAGATTTATCTATTTATGTTTAAATAAAAAAGGTTATCAGAATAAATTTTAAAAAGTATTTCACTGTAGAGCGGTCAAAAATAGGAATGCGGTTAAATTAAATACTATATACTATAACAGTAATTTTTCGGTTATGCCAACGTTTTGACCCTCTTTGTAGGTCTTTATCAGGGCTACAAAAGAAACAAATCATAAAAGATACAAAGTAAAAATAAAATAAATGAGTTATTAGTAAATATTAAGCAAGTAACAGTTGTCTGATAAGGAAATTAAAGAACTTATAAGATGGTATCAATGATGTAGTGGGTTATAGTATAGTTAAAATATAAAGTATTATATATTTATATAAAATATATACATGCGACCTTGAATATTTGAGTTATGAAATTATTTGCATTCCACAAACAAAAATTATACCCCCATCTGACTTTGTTTATCTACCTTTGCTATCTTAAAAGCACATCTGGAAAATAATCCACTGCCTCTTTTACTTACCTTACAAAGAGCCAGAGTACTTGAATACCTTCAGTGTTAGAAACACGGTTAGTATGAGTAAATATTACATTTCATATAAATTGATTATATACATTTTTTTTTAGTTTGTATAACTTATTACATATTTCATTTGTGTATTTCATGTATCATCCATCACGATTTTTTCATTATTTGGTTTTATCAAAGGCTTTGTGCATATCGAAGAAAACAGACAAAGGCATACTGTAATTCAGCCTCCAGTTGGACTGTTGTCGATCTCCCTTTGCGAAATCCACATTGGAAGTTTTGAATCGGCTGGTATTTTTCTAGGATCCACGTGAGCCTCTTATTCACCATTCGCCCTATTACTTTACATAGGCAGCTGGTCAGAAAAACAAGCAGGGCCGCATCATTAATTTAACAGAAAAATAGAGAGTCATTTCTACTGTTATCAACGTCTAAAAAAGTATTGAAGGTAAACCACCATTAAAGATTTATACAGTATAATGGTCATAGGGTATTGTGACAATATTTATACTGTCCACTTATGGCTCGATTGACAACTGAGAACAATACATGCTGTTCTCATCTTCACTTCGGTCAACCGTCCGGACACTATCAGTCGGCATAGCGTATATTAACCGTATAGGATTTCGTTTGCCAATTAGATTAACAATTTTACACATTTATGTTATTCGCCGCAAAGTTGGCGTAATTATACACATATATATATATATATATATATTATATATATATATATATATATATAATATATATATATATATATATATATATATATAATTACATTTTTTTTTTTTTTTTGACTTCAAGATTTTAATCAAAATTCTATTTTGTCAGAAATTTATGTTTTGTCAAACATTAAAGCCAAAAAATGTTTGTTCTTATGAACTTTCTAAGTTGATTGTGTACTTCACGAACTTTCTCTTTTATTATTTCAGTAATATTGAGTGTCAACCCTTCGATATATTTCCTCCTATCGTTGCTTACATTATATCGCTAGATGTAGTGGATCTTCGACTTCGTCACATAGCTCACACTTTGTTGTCTACCTTCTTTTTATATCAAGTTTAAGAATCAACTATATTCACCGGTACGATTCACGACGGTATTAGCTAGCGGTCTAACGGGTGTGCAAAACACGCTTTGCACGACAACCTGATAAACTAATCTAAACTAATAAACTAATGATAAAATAATCAGGATTTTATGTCCCGGTGCTGAGAGGACGTTTAGCTCTGACATTAATCCTTCGCTTTTATAGTATAATTATTTTTTACTTTTACTCCGCCCTCACACACTAAATAATTACAACTATTTCCTGTCATCATTATAACCTTGTTTTGATTTCTTAACCTGTCTTGTATTTTCCATACCGCAATTGAATGTTGAAAGCATTACAATTTGAAGAATATAAATGATCAATTTAATGAAAGTGTCGTTTTCTCAATTTTCTTTTGTTGTCACCATTATTTTAACTAATATTACTTTTTTTATTCTTGGTGCGATAAGTTAATTTGAAGCAGTATTTATAATTTTTGTTTTGTAGTTGTCAGCTGACATCCTTTCGATATCGCCATCAAGTGTTGCTGTCATGTTTTTCATTTTCTATCGTCGAACCATCACAAAAGAGAAGCATTTTTAAGTAAATATTTGATCAGCTGCCCGTTTCCCCTACCTAATGACCAAATAAACCCAAGGTCGATATCTATCCATTACTTCTTTATTTCATATCGATACATTCATTTCACTTAGCTGGACAAAGAGAAGGCTATTATTCATTATGTGGTACGAATGATGATTTAAGGACACTCTTTGGTAAAGAAACTAATTTATTCCACTGCCATATTGAATAGGAGATTTAATAACAAGTTTTAATAATAGGGTGTATTAAAAAAAATGACCGTTTTAATAAATTCAAGATTTTAAAAAACTGTAAATATTTTAATCCTGTTTAATACTTACCAATACTTAATAATCAATTTAGAGCATTTTCTAAAATTGTTAATTCTCATTCGACTTTTAAAAAAAAAATACTCACTTTAGTTATTTGTTTCAAAGAACAAACATGCCAGTGCTCTACGAAATTCTCTTAACTTTAAGGCATTACTGGAAAATTGTTTTTACAACAGCTGAAACAACTTGTGAAATTATTAAATATGAAGGGGAAGATGTCCTTGACCAGCGCACTGCTTTGATGGTTTGAGAAATTTAGCAGTTGAGACATGACGTTAGAAACGAAGAAGGGCTTAAGGATATTGAATAGGTTCTGCACGAAGCTGTTGAGTCAAATCTGTCCACAAATACTCTCAAACTTGCTAGATATTGTGATGTGTCGAATAATACTGTTAGTCGTCATCTACTTTTCATGGATAAGTTGAAAAAGAGCACTATGGAGCAGAATGGTCCATCAGGAAATTATTCCTCAGCAATCAGCTAAGAGATTAGAAATTTCTGAACATTTATTGAAACACCCTTCCCTGAAAAACTGCCTCATCCACCATATAGTCCAGACCTCGCAACATCGGATTAATACTTATTTGGATCCATGGCCCATTTTCTTCAAGGGAAAAAAATTGATAATTTTCGAAGTTGAAATTGCGGTCTAAGGGTTCTTTGACAGTCAAGAATAGTATCAGCGTGGGTTTGAGCAATTGGCTAGCAGATGGCTAATGACCTTAGATAACAATATTTGGTTGAAAAACGTCCATTTTTGTTTTTTTATACACTCTGTTATAATCTCAATAAAATAAGATTTGTGAATTATTTTACTTAAATAGACAATTTTTCTAAAAATTCTATAAAAAAATTTCTTTTACTCTTTATTTTGTTTGTATAGCTATGAATAATTATGGAAACAGGAAGCGTTAATGTTACTTTAATAACTGAAATCAGATTTTAGCGTTTTTATGATGCGGAGGAATAGTATATATAACATAAAGAGATCTATTTCAACATTTAAAGCACATCTTTATATTGTTTTATTTTGTTTCCTTTACAAAAGGTTCTGGATTGAGGAAGTGAATAAATTTTATTTTCATCAGGATTTTTTTAACTTACTTTTTACACTTTTATCTTAGAAAAAAGGACGTCTGTACTTAATATATTGTAATATCTCTCAATAAATAAGTTTAAAAAAAAAAGTATTACTTTTTAGACATGATGAAATAAATTCGGTTATGTAATACGTCAGTAATCAAATCCTTGTAATGGATCCTACATGGGTATATACTATTTAACATATTTTTAAGAAATTATTAGGTTGATTGTGGTGGTTGTTACTTATGGTCTCATAGGCAATTTGTCTACTACTATTACTTACTCCTGAGTAAACGTATGTTTCTTGACTCAACAACGAATTTTGGAAGAGCTACTTATATATTTTTTCTTTGTTCTACAATTTCTTCATTATTCTAAAGTGGTTATTTATTAAGAATAATGAACCGTTGGAGAAATAGTTGGTTGATAGATAAAATTTAATTTTCATTATAGAAATATCCATCATGTCAGTTGGGATTCTCGACTCCCTTTTTTCTCGAGTGAATCGTTTTGTAACCTACTTGCTCTCTTGAGACTAGGTGTGATGTATTATTCTATAGAGAAATGAGCAGTGAGAGCAGTTATTGTCCTGTCGAGCGGTGCTATCTGAAAGATGAATCAGCTAATAAAGGTCTTTCCTTTTTACGATAACTATGGAGGATGTTTTTGATATTTCACTAGCCAAGTCAAACATAATATCTCTTATGTGGTTTTCAATGTTCCATTCTATCCTTTATTAAGAACTCACTGGTCCAACCTCTTGATGATAACTAAAATAACTCCCTTCAAGATGTCCATAACTGGTATTGAAACATTGTTTTTATTTAGGAATAGATAAAATATATTACAGTTTTTCTATTCATACCATACTTACAGAACAATCTGCCGTTGTTACAGCTCTAATTGCTGATTCGAAGACAATAGTTCTCTTCTGTCAGAACAGTCGACAATATGTGGACAGACAGATTTTAGGGAAATTGGAATGACATTCACCATGATTAATACCAATACTAATAATGTATGAATTGTAATGAATACTTAATGAACCAATGCAATAGAAAGTAGGGATTGTAATATTGTTGTTCAATTATAACAATTATCTGGAGAAGGGAAGTTTTTTTTATGAAACTAATTTTATATTGCTTTTGGCTGAGACTGCAAACGATTGTAAAAGCAGTGGCTTTGCTCCTTCGGGTTTTTTATCTGTTTGGTTCGATTTATATTGACTTCTATTCATTTATCGTCAATTACATGTATTATTAATCATCTGGCCTTGAATATATCGTCGGCATCATGTCAAAGTAGTGAATGTGAATCAGCTCGATCTAAACTTTCGATTATGATTAATCGATTCTACAACATGTACATATCTAACAATGCCATAAATTCGTAAAAATTACCTTACTGATACCAATCGTCCCTTTGCTGTTTTTTTTTCCCACAAGTTGGCTGCTCCATGCTCTTTATTTTAACACGGTACCGACGATATGTCGAAACCTCTTAAACATTGACTGTATGTACAATCAGATGTTTTCGAGGGAAAAAACATCCTATTCTGTTGTTACAAACAGAACATGTTTCTCGCATTCATTTTATTCAGTTTCCTATCATTCCCCTACATCCCACAATACAAAGTTGTCTCCAATAAATAGAGCTATTGGACAATCACAGCTTGCAGACAACTATTTCAATGCAGCTTTGTGTAGCCGAAGTTCCACTCTGCTTGACAATCAGTTCAGTAGTTCGCTCGACGGTCGATACCCTTGTAAGTTAGACAGCTGCAAAACAGTCTCCTCTTGGTTAGCTTGCTGTCCAAAGGAGTTACGGACCTAGAAAAACTTTCCATTCGATTCATTTTCATCCTTAGCAAAGAAAACAAAGTAGTACTTAGTAAAACAATTTGGTAGAAGTATAACAAAATTATTAATTTATTTACACTCTTTTCGTACGTGTATTTATTCCAAAGTGCAATAATTCTGTATTTCACCACATCTGTTTTACTTTTTGTACCGTTGTCTTTTATGCAACCTTATTTTTTGTCAAGTATACTGTGTAATATTGAATTGTGTCCTTTGGCTGCTGTAGTTATCATTTGCAGTGTAGTTTGAAGTCGAATTCTATATTTTATTATTAATATTAACGGTTCTTAAAAATTGCAGAAGTCTTAAATAGAATAGAAAACAAACGTCACACCTGTTAAGAATTTAAAAAAAATGTATAAATAAATAGAAAACTTTTTTTTTCTATTGACATTATCTTTTACAACTTTAGCCATTTTTGCCTTCATTGCAATATTTCCAGTTGAATCTTTGTTGATTCTATCTACCCATCTGCTTTTTTTGGCCTTCAACGTTGTCTCTTGTCTGCTATTGAGAGATTAATTGTTATATATAGGCTTTCTAATGGATTGCTCCGGGCTACATGGCCCTAATGTCTTATCATTAGATATTGATTGACCCGTTATTTATTTGCTCTGTTCCTTCATGTGTCAGGAATCTGATCCCAGATCTCTCCGGTTTTATTGTGGAAAATTTTCCCCTCAAATATTTCACACATCTTTCTAGGGTTCTTGTTATTGCCCAGGTCTTTGCCCAATGTTGCCCAAATCCGAGACCGAGAGGAATCTTGGTCTTGCGCAAGATGGTCTTGGTCTCGCAACAGTCTTGGTGTTACTTATTAGTTTATTACTATAGAGATATTACTGTAATTTTGTTAGATAGGAGAGACCTAACTAAGCCAGAATGAAAAATTAGAAGAGTTTAATGCGAAAGTACATTGGTTATACCAATTATTAACATATAGTAACTAAGATTGTCAAGTATTGGTAACTATTTTGTCTTAATTTTTATTTAAAAAATCGATTTTTTGACCAGTCCTGGTCTTGGTCTTGCAACAGTTAGGCGGCCTTGCTCTAGGTCTCGCAAAGTGTCCTACCAAGACCGATTTTGGGCAACGCTATCTTTGGCCGATATGTCTGATTTTTAATAGGTCAGAAGCTGACTTTATCATATTATGCACACTTAATTATTAGAAAATACAACTAAAAATTACAACGTTTTATATTATATTACAAAAAAGTAAATTAAATTAAAGAAAGAAGAAAGAGAGGGATCAAAATAAAATTAAATTTAAAAATTTAAAGTGAAATTTAATCTTGAATTAAAATTTCGTTTGGGAGAGCATCTTTTTGGGATGTTAGAAAGTTATGAAAAAGAGGAAATTAAAAAGAGTATTGGAAAGAAGCATGGCGTATATTAAATGATAAGAAATTTCAGGAGGCAGACGAGGAGTTAAGAAAGGAACGTTCGAAGGTTTTGGTTTTGTAGGAAGGGGTGTAAAGATCGGAAACATGAGCTTATTAGGATGGTCCAAGGGTTTGAATTGCAGGATCTTTGAGAAGGAAGGATGAGTAAATAGTTTGGTATAGGAAAGATCTCAAGAAATATTGTCGACAGGAGTGGAGGGGCCATTTTAACTTACCTTAAAGGTATGCTAAATGATATCACCTTGAGTACCGAATACAAATCTTAGGGAAAAATTCCTGAGGCCCGCATATATCTAACAACCGTAGTCAAGTGGAGAAAAATAAGTGAGCTGTATGGAAGACTTTTTATTGATTTTTTTTTTTTTGTCCTCTCTTAACATATGCTGGATATCCATGGAATTTATGTGTGACTCGTGAGCTATATTCTTAGTTTATTTAATAAAGTTAAATAAACTCTCCCATACACTCCCACAGTACGAATACGTTGGTAATACTTCTTTTTTGATCAGATGTTCATGAATTAGTCGCGAAGGGTCTATTCTGAGACGGCTTAAACCACCTCTTTCTCTCCATGTCAACTTCAAAATTTTAATCCATTACCATAGAATCAATTTTAATCCAACCTTCCATAATTACACTGTTAAACTAGTTATTTCTTAATCCAGTTGCCATATTAAATCAAGTCATGGTACGCATGATAATTTGTTACTCTCTAAAGTGTCTTTGACTTATTTTTTGTTATTTTACGGTCGCTCTTTGAAGTGCTTTATTGGTAGCCCATATGTCTTTTAATACTCTAATTGCACTACAATTTAACGAATGGTACTACATGTGTGTCATTTTATTGGTTTCTACCACCGTTTTGACAATTAGTTAAACAGATTATAATATTTAATAAATTAAAAAAAAAAAACCAAATACCACCTTACTTGTGAATTTTTTTTCTCAGCTTTGTGCTTTCGGAAAATAGAGCCTTAAGAAATATACAAATTAGAGACTATTTTACTGGATTGGTAAGTTAAATGTTAAGATCATCAACAGAGTTTATACATTGAGATGATTTAATTATTGTAGTACATTATACAATGAGTTTATCTAATCATTGTTATTGTTGTTGTTGCAGGATAAGCAGTACCTGTGCGTGATGGCCTCCGACACCCCGGACCAGAATCTCGTCCAATATTTTCCGATTTGCAATGACTTCATCCATGCCGCCCGCCTTCGCGGTGGAAACGTCCTCATTCACTGGTAAGTAAGCACTTTAATCAGTATTGAATCAGTATGTAAGAAAAAATATAAAAATTTCCTCATCAGTGAATGATACTCAACAGATTATTAAGTACAAGGTATATTGGGAAAATTTCCAGCCTTAAGCCTTTAAAATGCATGTAAACAATTAAACCGTCAACGGTTCGCCAATTAAAGTTTCATCAGGACAAATACAACTTAAATTATATATATGCAGATCATACAGGCTGTGTTTGAGACCATCAGCTGATTCTCGTAAATTCATTATATTATATTCCACGTAGCTCATTGAAATACCCGTTATAAAATCATAAATTTCACATAGAAATGATTTTTACTTTCACTTCCCTATAGTAAGGGTAAGTATTGCGATCGTGAACATTTTTTAATCTGAATTTACAACGAAAATACACGTTTTGAGGTCCCCTGAGTCCAAATTATCAAGTTTCGCAAAATAGTCTGTGTGTCTGTGTATATGTGAATAATCTAACTCAAAAACGAAAATTCGTACGAAACTGATATTACGTATTTAAGATAGGTATATGCCTTAGATGTGACAGCAACTTTTACCTTAAAATCGGCTAACCGTACCACTTTATATCGACAGTGAAATACATCTTTACTATTTTATCAAAAACGGCTCTAACGATTTTGATTAAACTCGGTGTATCATTGTATAATTAAGTGGTCCTTAATATCAGTTAGGTTTTATCCCGATTGATGTCACTTTACACGGCTTGAATGCCCAATTTTCATATTTAATTTGGTTTATTTTAAAATATTAACTCTCTTTTATTGACAGTAACTATAAAAAATGGCTAAATATGAAGTTTGAAATGATATAACAATTGGAAACTGGAGAAAAAAAGAAAAATGCTTATTCAGGTTGAAAATGACTCTCCGGAGCATATATCGTTGGAAAACGAAAAAATTTGGAAAAAATTATATCAAATAAATAAAGTTGTAGAAGGTAGCTGAGACTGACGAAAAAAATATAAATAATAATTTCTGAAAACTAACATTATTTAACGTAAATGTTTTCAAGGAAATTAAATGAAATTTTCTTTCTAAATGTAAACTTTTAAAATGTTTTTAAGTTTGATAAAAAGTATTTAAAATCCACGGAATCAAGGTAATAACATGGTTTAAGATACTATTTCATTGTACTTGTGTAAAAGAAGAAGTGAAATGTAAAAATAGTTTATGGATATGTTTCAACCTTAATTATATTTACTGTAGTTTAATAACTCTAGATCTAATATTATATTTACATAATTAGGCATCTATCATCCGTTTATTTCGAGAAATCATCATGTAAACTTTTAGAAAATTAAATTAGTGAATAATTAGAAGAATTTTCCCTTTTGTGAAATCACAACATTATCCACTTACAATTTGTGTGACAGCTTTTGACCTATCTGTGACAGGCAATACCCATATCGTAATTCCATTTTAGTAAACCTCGCTATGGAAAATAATAGTTTAATATATAATAGTCGTACAATTCATAATCAACCACTGATATAATAAGTAGAATCTTCGTTATTTTTATGGCATTTGTGATTTGTTAGTTGTAAGCTGTAAGCTTTAGCTCGGTAAAAGTGCACTTCAAAAATTTTGTAATAGCCCAACATTACCAGAAAATAATTTCTATTTAAAGTATAGCGCTAAGTGAAAGTTATGTGTTGCGGGCACCAGATTTGTTTTTTATGTGTTTTTACTAAAAAAGAAAAATCGCTAAGCTTGACCGGTTTCTTTGGATATTTAGACTTGACTGTTGATGTATGGCCCAGACTATCGCAAAATGGGCTATATTTTTTCCCTGAAACTTGAAAGTGTAATCATAGGTCTCAGCCGCAGCAACTTGGCACAGTTTCAACGTTGCGCTTTGTTTACCAACGGTTTCGAAAGCTTAAGTTACTTTAATTTACCAATCACTATGAAGCCCAATAAAATAGCAATTGCGTTTGTAACAAATGTGAAACATTATTAGCAACGACTTAATTCAAACTGATTGTTCTAGGAATTCTCAATATTTGTTTATCTCATTTCTGATTGGCTCTCTTCCAAAGTGACTTAAATTACTCCAGACATAAGTACTTAGAGTTAAATAATTATGACTAACTTATCAATGTTTGAAGTATCTGTGGTTCGGAGATAAAGGACATCTTTTATTAGAAAAAAATGTATTAGATCCCCAAACAAATGCAAAATTTGACATGGTATCCTTTAAGTCCGGAGTGAAGATTTAGTAACAAAGAAAATTTTTTAATAATTCATAGTTATATGACATTCGCTCCCGTGAACAAACACAAAAATGGACTCGGTGTTGTTTACCTCCAGTGTACAGATATATTGTTAGAGAAAGCATTGAAATCGTAAAATAAAAAGTGAATTAGAGGCCAAAGACCTAATTATCCATTTTTTTAGACTTCTATATGTATGTATTTGTCGCTGTGTATTTGACAGCTTAGCTTAAAAAATGTCGTACGAAACTGAAATCACCTATTTAAGATATGAATATGCCTGGAATGTTACAGCAACTATTTCTCTAAAATCGATTTACCGGGTTCGCCAATGTACATAATTGATATTACAAATGTTCACAATTTTCTCGAAAAGAGCTCTGTCTATTTAGATTAAACTCATTATACCAATGTACAATGAATTGGTTTTTAATATCAGATAGTTCTTGTCCTCATTGTTATAGTCTGATAGGCATACAAATTTAACATTGAATATTTTTAATAATTAATAATTCCTTGTGCTTAGTAACAGCAAAGAATAGTTGAATCTATAAATAAAAAAATCGATAACTATTAAAAGATGAAACATTTTCCCAAGTTGAAAAGAAATTTAGGAGACGCCGCTATGAATCCATCATATCATATCAAAAATCATCAGGTTTGTCTGCATTTCCGTTCGAATTTTGTGCCAAAGTGGTCTACGTTAGAGATTTTTATAATTCATAAATAAATATTTCCATATCTAATAATAACTTTCATATTTTCATACTTGTATATTATCTGCAATATTTATTCATTCTATATATTTTCGTACTTTGGGAATCTATCCACCCTAAATACTGCCAAGACTAAAAGAATATGCATCGGAGTGGAATTAAAAAAATAAAACAATATATAAAAATATTACAGTTTCATAATATTACTATTCTATTATGTGTATATATATATATATATATATATATATATATAAGATAAAGACCGGAGACTGGCGATATCAGCCTTAATACCATCTTGTAATGTAAATAAACATAGCAATTGTATATAAGGCAGATTATTGAACGAATAAAGCAGTGTTTATTCAGAAGCCGTGAGTACTGTTTCTCGTTCCTCTTTCCTTCTTTTTTTTTATTTACAAAGCCCGGAGACGCTTAACTGGTGCCGAAACCCGGGAGAACGTCAGGAGAACACGGAAGTAAAATTTTTTTTTCTCTTCTTTCTTTCTTTTAATTTTTTCTTCTCTTCTCCTAGTCATAAGGAAAAGACGAGATGCCGACAGAGGGCATAATTCGACCAGGAGTGTTGAACGCACCTGAAATGCCGCAACCTCAGGAAATGCCGATAGCGCAGATTCCGCAGATCGCCCCTCAGGTTCCGCAGATTCCGCAGATACCTCAGATACCTCAAGTACCGCAGATACAAGAGATCCCTCCCTTATCTAGGGACACGTTGGCAGAGGCGCACGCCAATGCATTGGAGTGGATGAAGATAAGGGCAGCGACCACGCAGGATCTACGGAGAGCAATCGCAGACCTGGAGCGATTCGGGGGCGAGATAGGTGAACTTAATCACTTCTTGAAAGGTGGAGACCGCCTCATATCAAGAATCGAAGCAAAGGTGGCGGAGGACCTCGTGAACCTGGGAGACGCAGAAGCACTGAAGGCAGCTCTCGTGTGCCGAGTGAGGAGGAACATCCTCAACCAAATCCAAGCGGACGAGGAGACACCATGGCCAGTGATTAAGGAGCGTTTGAAGAAGGCTTTCGGAGGGGGCCGATGGACGCCGGAAGAAGATATCTTCCAAATGTTTAGGGAGTGTCGGTCCCAACGCCAAACAAGAGGACAGTATGCGGGGGTACTAGTGGCGAAGTACAACCGCATAACTGAGAAAATGCGTGAAACCATGAGTGTGGGAGAGGTTGAAGCTAGGATGGAATTCCTTTCGACAATACTCAAGGTTCAGTTAGCTAAGGAGACTGGGAGAAGGGACGGACTGCCTAGAGAGCGATCGTTCCTCGAGTGTGCCCAAGAAATGATAGATCTGAGTGCAAGAGAGGAAGAGACGCGGATGGAAGTAGAAGAACCAGGGTGGACCCGAGTGAGTGACAGACGACCCCGGACAGCCCAGATAGGGTGGAGGAAGAGGGAAATGAAACACCCGAACGGAGAAAAAGCCACGACGGGCGAGAGAAGATCCGGACAGTCCAGGCCTAGGAATGGACCCCGGAGGGAAGACAGAAAATGTCACGGGTGCGGGAAACCGGGACATTTGGTAGCACAATGTCCGCGCACTAGATGTTTCGAGTGCGGGACTGAAGGGCATATTGCCAGACAGTGCCCGTACATGTTTCGCAGGAGAGAGAGACCTCTAGACGAGCCAATGGAGGTGAACGCTCAAAAGTTGAAAAAACGAGCTAGGATGCAGCAGAGAGACGGATCTTCGGAAGAGGCAACCGAGGAGTCGGGGACGTCGGGAACGGAGACTGACGAGCCAGCCAGCAGTGGAGGCGAAGGAGGCAGGAGCAGCCAACGGAGCGAGCAACGACGAGCGACGGCGGTAAGGAGGAAGCGAGGTGGCATCTGAGAAGGGTGTCAGCAGAGAGGCGACCGCACAGCAACCTGCAACAATATTAGAGGTAAGCCATGCTGGTTGCCGATTATTGAAGTAGACGGGGGAGTGAAGTGTCTCGTGGACACAGGGAGCTCGAGTACTATCTTGACTCGGGGGGCGTTGGGGAGAGTGTGCGGGAGCGAGAGGGTACTCCGGATACAAAACTGTGGCTGCCAGCTAATCACTCTGGGTGGTCCCTGTAAAGTAGAAGGGGAAGCGTCAATTACGCTTGATCGGTGGGCAGGGAAAAAGGGGGAGCTAAAGGTGCATGTGGTAGAGAGCATGACGCGGGAGTACCAAGTCATAATAGGGTGTGATCTGTTAGGACAGGTAGGGGTAAGCATTAGAAACCGTAGAGGAGCTTGGAGTATCAGGCTGGGAAAGAGGAAATTTGGATGTATAGGGGTCGCGAGAGAAAGAAGGGTGCGGATAGGAGCGGTGAACAGGGTGGAGGACTGGAGAAAGGCGTTACAAGCGGAGTTCGTAGATATTTTCTTCAGGGAGGGCGAGGTATTGGGGGTAACAGGGAAGACGGTACACGAAGTTCCACTGAAGCAAGATAGGGTGACCTACGTAAAGGAAAGGAGATACCCGCAGGCGCTGAGGCAGCATATTCGGGAGGAATTGGAAAGCCTAAAGGAGCAAGGGATCATAGTCGATAGCACCTCGCCATTTAATAGTCCCCTGTGGGCAGTGAAAAAGAAGGCAGCGCCGGGGGATAATAAGGAAAAATACAGAGTGGTAGTGGACTATCGTAGGTTGAACGACAACACGGTAGACGAAAAGTACCCGATCCCTAGATTCGAAGATATACTTGATAGGTTGAGTGGGGCCGTGGTGTTTAGCACGTTGGACCTCAAGGCGGGATACCACCAAATACGGATGCACCCGAAGGACCAACATAAGACGGCGTTTACATTCGAAAGGGGGCATTACGAATTCACCAGAATGCCGTTTGGTCTGAAGAATGCGCCCATAACGTTTCAACGCCTGATGGACGAATTTCTGAGGGGGATCGACGACTCCGTATGTCAAGTATACATGGACGACCTGCTGATTTTTAGCAGAACGGAAGCCGAACACGTGGGGCATTTGAGGTCGGTATTCGAAAGGCTGCGACAATTCGGGCTGAAACTGTCAAGTGAGAAGTCCCTGTTGGGACAAACGCGGATCAATTTTTTAGGCCACACTATTTCTAGCGAGGGGGTCAGACCGGATGCGGCAAAGGTGGAGGCTATCACACGAATGGCGGTGCCACGGGACGTTAAAGGGATCCGTAGGCTTCTCGGGACGCTGAATTATTATAGAAGATTCGTACCTGAGATGGCAGAATACTTGGTACCTATCAATAACTTGCTGAAGAAAGGCGTGAGGATCGTGGTGACACCGGAAATGGAAAATAATATTCGGAAATGCATGGATAGGTTGCTATTAGGGAGCATAATCTGGTAACCATTGAAAGCATTAACGAACCTAAGAAGAGGAGAACTGTTCATATTGAACAATTGAAGCTCCCAATGTTAGAACCGGTACAGAAACCAATTGATTCGTAGTACCCTTATCGCGTATTATAAAAAAATATGTTTTTTTATTATTATTACTGTTGATGATGTCATTTTTTTTTATTTTTGTTGTTCTTGTAAATAAAGATATGGCAGCATAATAGAGGTGATTGTAATTTTTATAGCATTAAGAGTTCTGTTCTATTGTTAATAAGACGTTGTGTGTTTACTTTCGGTGGTTTATTTCTTTTTATTTATTTCTCGTTCCAGCGGAGTGGAAGTGAGTTTTGGGTGTACTTTAAGTTTATACTGGTACGAATAATTGTAAAGGGTTAAGGCTGATACCGGTGGCTCCGATCTAGGAATTTATAAGTTTCCGAAAATCCTATTCGTAAACTGGTGGGGGGGAGATAAAGACCGGAGACTGGCGATATCAGCCTTAATACCATCTTGTAATGTAAATAAACATAGCAATTGTATATAAGGCAGATTATTGAACGAATAAAGCAGTGTTTATTCAGAAGCCGTGAGTACTGTTTCTCGTTCCTCTTTCCTTCTTTTTTTTTATTTACAAAGCCCGGAGACGCTTAACTTATATATATATATACACGTATATATATATATTAATCTTTCAAAAATAATTGGTGTAATTACTTACTACTTACATTTTTAATTTTTAGAAGAAATTCGCTATTTAATCTTAAGACATATTCTTTATTGTTGTGGAGTTGGGCATTTATCTAAAATCCTTTCGTACTATAAATAATCAAACTGTTATTTAAAAAAAAAAGGAAACTTTCTATTCCTAATCCTGACGTGGACGAAGCCATGACTATCTTCGATCAGGCTTCAATAGGATGGTAGGACGGGGTGGCTATAAAATCTTGGATCTATTTCAACTTCGCCTTTCTCAAGCTCTGCCTTTTTGAATTTATTATTGAATTCTTTATAATCTTGTTTACGGCTGATGCTTATTTAAATAAAAAAAAAGTTTATTAATTACCAATTCTTCGGAAAATTGTTTTCTATGAATGTTAGGAACATATACAGCCAGTAAATGTTCTGAGTAACAGTAAATACCGACATGAAAAAATTAGACGTTTACTTTAATATTATAAATTATAATTACAAACTTTCCAATCTAATTTATATATATATATATATATATATATATATATATATATATATATATATATATATATATATATATAGAGAGAGAGAGAGAGAGAGAGAGAGAGAGATAGAGAGAAAGAGAAATGTACAGCTAATAAATTACAACTTTTTTTGGCGGCATTTCGAGACTTCATAATTTTTCCAAAACTAATTTTAAACATTAAAATGACTAAATAATATAACAGTATAAGAAAACCATGGACTAAAATCCAGTATATTTTGAAAGATTTATAAATTTAAGTAAAATTAAAAGATTTAATTTACCAGAAATAAGGTTTTATTTATCATTTAATGGAGTGATTCCTAAGTTTAAAGTACAACATAATAAGTGTAATAAAGTTTCTTTGTGACTAAATTAAGTTATGATGTTTAAGTGCAAGATAATTATTTAGTCTTCTTAATGTTTAAAATTATTTTAAACATTATACGTATAGGGATTCGTTTGCCAATTAGTTCAGAAATTTTATTTTATTGACCGCAAAGTTTTCTTCTCAAATATATATATATATATATATATATATATATATATATATATATATTTGTATATATATTGTAAATAGTCAAAAAAATTGTTATCATTAAATGTCATATAAAAATTCACTTTGCTACAAATAAAAAAAAATTGTAATATTGGAACAGTTAAATGGTATAAAATATAGCAATATTTTATTGTATCGTATATTGAAGTTAATATTGCTCAATATAGTTCTTACACTTACAATTTTTAAAAAATCGTTCAATTTGGTTTTACCTATATTTTTAAAAAATAATGGTGAGGGGGAAATATGGGCAGATCCCTCACCTCTACACACATACACATTCTCCCGCCCTGACCAATATCGTATCGCTCAGGACTTTCAACGTCTTAGACCCATACAGATGATTTAATATTGCTTAATACAGCTATTACACGTGCAATTAAAAAAAAAATTATGTTCAATTCGATTTACATCAATATAATTAATACCAAAGTAGCTCTTACACGGATAATATGTTGACTAAATAATATTGATCGTTTAAGAGGGCCTTAAGGGTTCGTATCGCGAGTTGCAGCCTCAATGGTACACCTGTGGGAGCTGCTACTATCTGTTACTGAGGGGCTGATCTCTATCGTTAGCCTCTGATTGGATGGAAGTAGCCAATAGGAGCTGGTCGGGGGATCTACCTTCTTCTCTTCATTAGCTAAGAGCCGATTCACCTTATACTCTCCATTACACCTTACAGATTTCAAATGGAGTAAATTTTATATATATAATACAGCTGAAATATTTTATCTATAATTAGTTTATATTTCTATTGACTTATGAATAAATTTATTGTCCTTGTGTATCATTAGCATAATCCAATCAATATTTAATTTGGTCAGATATAGTTGTCGATCCCATTTATTCGGATGATATGAATTCCGTATGAGATTGTGTGAGGTGTAAATAAAACGTTATTTGTAATAATGACTAGTTATTTTATTAATGTGCCAACAAATTGCTTGTTATATAGATTAATGGTTATCAAACATTTTTGCACGGCACCCTTGTAGCAATAAGAATCCAATTTTTTTTTGTTATTGATAGATATAAAATTATTAATTTTTTAGTGTAAATTCACCATATTGATAGTGATAATTTTGATCTTAAATATCAAATATTACTGCCACGGCACTTATTCCTGGCTGGCACTTACTCCAGGCTGCGGCGTCATCCAGTTTGAGAATCCATAGAGATTACTGCTTGGTTCCTTTTCCATATTTATATCAACACTTAATACTTTATATATTATGCCAAACGAATACGACACACTTTTTTTCTTTTAATTAAAATAAATAAGAAAAGAGAAAGAAACTTTATCATTAGTTTAAGCGCTTATTAAAAACAAAACAAATATTTAAATAAAGGGACTTCATTATTTACTTTCAATAACTATAAATAATAGATTAGAAAACTCATTTATCCAACTAATATACTGGCGGCTTATTGCAAAAAGACACAGTTTGTTTTTGATGGATCTCAACTTTTAAGAATGTTTTTCTGAGTTTTGACCTCATTAATTGATAAAAAAACACAGTAAGTGTACCAAAATGTCACAGTTTTTTTTAAAAGATAAATATAGTTACAAAATATATATAATATTCTGATTTAACAGAGGAATCATTTATCAAGTTTCATATACATTAAGGTTATGAAATGTCACTGAATGACTTTTTGCAATAACACGGCGGTATATTATATTCTAAATTATTTTGTATGCGAATTAAATATATGTTTTTAAAAAAATAAAGTAGGCTGTAAGATATGATCCGATTCACTTATGTAAGTATTATAATAAAAAAAACTTGATGTATCAGAATTTTAAATAAATGAACCTTGAAATTGCATGTTGTTCATTTCATGCAATGTAATTTCCTATTAGTTTGGAAGTAAAATATACCTAAAGTAATTTGAAAGAAAAAGGCGTTCTTGATATAATGGATCCATATCAGTGGTGTTTTTCTATGCAGACATTTTTTTATATACGTAATATTTCTTTATTGAGTAATATTATATTTTGCTACAATTAAGGACATTAGTAATATCAATACAGTTAGTTCATTCACACTGTATGTACAATAATTAAAAATTAATTAAATAAAATAAAAATAATTATACTAAAAATAAATAAATATATGTAAAAAAAAATTCTTGAATTAATCAGCAGAACAACTTAGATACAGACATGCTTATATAGAATATTTACAAATTGATATTCAGGCGAATTCCGAGCTAAGCTTTTTTCCTCCCTTCTGTGGAAAGCAGAAATCTAAGATACCTCAGTGCCTCTCTCTCAGCCACGTCAGTGGTATTAATGACCAATGGAGGCTGAGCAGAGGCGCTATAACCACAGAATATTGCCATTATTGGAACTGCAATACATCCATATTTACTGAGCGTCTCGGGTCCACTTCCTCTTCAACCGTCGAGTAGGATTGTAGGCTAGAGCTAAATGAGAATTGTGCAAACGGATTTGGATGATATGCAAGGTTTTGTTGAAATTTGGAGACTTTTTCTAGAAAAAGATCTAGTACAATTGAGGTATTAAGGTCATGGTGTAGGGTTTTGTTGGTTACATAGAACAGAGCATCGATTATTTTTCTAAGAACTTTGACTAATTGGAGGAGTGGGGTGGCGTTTGATGATGTAGAAATTGTTGTAGTTCCCCACAGTTCTAGTCTGTAGCGACAAGTAAAAATAATAATAATACTTTATTTATTCTGGGACGAGTACCTTTAGAATAACAGAGAAGGACAGAAATGTGGGCTAAGGAGCCTCAGAGATACATAAAAAATAAAATGCTGAGTAATTAAATAGTCATAATAAAGAAATTATAAGTAACTTTTTAACTTAACTAAGTTAATAATAAAAATAATTTTCTATACATATTTACAGTGGTATCTATTTACAATTTTATGGGGTCTGGAAGGATAAGAAATGATTGAACAGGCAGGATTTAAAGGTAGGAAGGGTATTGGATTGACGGATGTGGGAAGGGATGGAGTTCCATAAGGATGAGGATCGGATAATGAACGATCTGTCGAAAGTAGCGGTTCGATGGGCCCTTATGTATAAATCAGAAGGCCTGGAACGAGTATTGCGGGAACGAACACAGGATTTGAATTGAAGGAGGTTTCAGGGAAATAGTTTTCAGGATTGTCTTCTAGATCAGTAATTTGTTGGCAATAGAAAGTTGAGATTTTGTATTCAGTCATCTATATAGTTAGCCGTATCTTCGTTTGAAATTTTGTATTTTAAGGCTGGTATGTAGGTTCCACGTTAGTCTTCCCAAAGACATTTAAATAAACGGTTCAGCAAGCCAAGCTAATACTTTGGCGTCAAAGGTTATCTGATTTGTATATTTTAAATTTTACAATTTTTATTCCAAGTTAATTTTATTCCATAACAAGTTAAGAGTGCTTATCATGGTGGTCCCCAGTGTGTTCTAACATGGAATAAAGGCAATTTTGATGTAAAATAAAATTCCTTCATTAATTTAGACCTTTATATCAGAATTTATCAACAAACAAATAGGATTTGTAATTCTTAAAATTTTTATTTAAATTAAAGTATTTATAGTAGCGAAATAATCTCGCAGTGGTACTTTATCAAGATCCAGTTCTCTATCTCTTAATATATTTTACCTCCTTCTCCATCTAATATTTTTGACTCAACTTAAAAATGACTTAGATGGACTGGATATCCTCTTCGGAAGATACAGACAGACACCTTCCCTGACCACGTCACACCTCAAACAAGACCTACACGTCCACAGACTCCCGCCAATCGATTCCACTCCCCCCTGTCAACAGCCCCCCTCGCGGCAATATCAGTAAATCACCTCCCTCCCCCCCCCCTCTCGTTGCTACATGTTTCTTGGAATATTTCCCCGGAGGCTGAGGAGTGATCAGACCAATCCTCACTTTCTGTGTGAATACTTTCAGCTGTTCTTTTTATTTCATTTGTTTTTGTCTAACGGTGGATCTGCATATAGGGAGGGCTTCCAAGAGAAAATTAGAAAGTCAAAAAAGAGTCTAGAGCAAAATATTTGTTATTCAAAAAAACGTTTTATGAATATTCTGTCTAAAGAAGTGTTCTGCCTGTAGATTGTTCATAATTTTTTTCTTTATTTTATGCCCTATATTATTAACATTTTATAGTATTATGTTCTAATATGTGTGGATTTCCCTGTCTGCCAAATGGATCTCAGAATCCTACACGAGGATTTTACTTAAACCAGTAAGATATTTTTTTTACCTTAAGAAAACCAATTAGCCGACAAAAAGCAGCAAGTATCAGGCGCTTTCCAAGTCAATGCGCATGCTTCTCTTCCCTCCTCAAGAAATTATATTGCTTTCATCTTCTAATGCTTTCTTCTTAGAATAATTAGAAAAAAATTAGATCGTCTATTACTACATCATGTGATCCGTTCAATGTTTTTTTTCCCGTGATCCCGAGTTGATAATTCCTTCAAAATTGGAACCTCACAGAAATATGGCTGCTTACGAAAATTATAACTATGTCAAAGTTTTCTCTCTCCAAAACTCAAATTCTTTTAAAAATGTGCTCCCACCTAAAAAACAATTAAAAATTGATAGCGAAACTTGTGCCATCGAACCTCCTTCTAAGCACTCTTAGCAACTATTTGTACTGTGCCCACAAACATCGACCTGAGATGAAAATTATTTAACAATATTTTTTGCTTTATCCTACACTAATATTATTCCAATCATATTTTCTCTCACTTATTTTGGTTCATATTCTTTCCGAGGACTCTATAAACAATTTAATTATACACATAATTACTAACTAAAATACTCAAGGAGATGAATAGTTTCTGGTTATTCGAAAAACTAATAAATAAAGGGACTGATTTTTATGAGAACTATATCACCATTAGCAGAGCTATTTTTCTGCAAGGAAAATAATTTCAATAAGATCATTTTTATCAAATACAGAGTAATATTATTATCAAATATTGGAATGGGTTGGTTTATTAATATTTTTAATTGAAGAGAAGTTGGTTGGGGTGTTTAGTCAGAAATATAAAGTAAAAATAAATAAATGATATTTATTTTTGCCGACGTTTCGGCCCAAAGTTCAGGCTTTTATCAGAGCTGATCTCACGTCGCACGTTCCGGTAAGATTTTATAAAAATCCAATATTCCATACAAACATATTCCCGTATCCACTTATGGGAATCTTTCATTAGATTAGCCACGATGATCATGAAGCTAAACCTGCGTTTTCATGTATTGTTGTTTAAACCTTTCTTCTGCCCTTTCTATATTATTAGATAGTTTGTATTTTATGATTTCAGATTCTTTTTCGTTATAGAAGAGCTTCTTTTGTGTTTTTATTTCATTAAGAATTTACAAAAAACAAAATGTACTATTCATATTGCGACTATTTCACTGCGTTTTTTTAACTTCAGAAGATTTACTTATCAAAGCACTTTAACGATAACATGAAAGAATAAATATTTTTTTATTCTAGCGCTTTGGTTATTATTAATGATAAGTATTATTATAATTATTGTCATTTATATCAGTCCATGCAAAATCTATCAACGATAAGCGATTGTACGATAAGCTATAAAACGTCTACAAAATGACAATGTTTTAAAAATAAAGTCTGGGATTTTCTCTATAAAATGGAAAAGGATTTAATGATAATACCACAGCTCTTGGTCTTCAACTCGAGGGCTGAGATTTTATGTGAGAGGATTTGTCTGTAGGGACCCAGGGAGGTATAACGTTTCAACCCTTATCCAATCTGGCGTTCCACTTTGACTGTATTCAGGGCGGAATCCCTTTAAAGTATTCCATTTTACTTTGTCATAAATATGGAAATGGTTAAATATTGAAATGTCTTTCTAAAATTTAGTAATTTTTTTTGTGTAATAAAGTCAGCTTTAAAAAAAAATAAATCGAAAACTACCAGAGGAAGCTATAACATATATTTTTGTTTTATGCATAGGTGTATGATGAACAAATTACATCTTTATATGTAAACAATTATATATCTTTACCTTGTAGGGCTTTAATGATGAATTTTAAAATTTTCTAATTCTATAATATCTTTAACTTTGGTTTTTTTTTTCAAATAATTAGTTTTTTTCATATTAATACTATATTAATAGGTATGAAAAATGGTTAAATATAAACTATGAAAATATTTGATAATTAATTAAAGGGAAAATAAGAGTCAGTATGACGGTTCCGAAAACTAAAAGCCGCTCGGAAATAACACCGATTGATGATTGATTTATGATTACTTCCGAACATGCATAATTTTCTAAATCATGTGCGAGGAACGCACGGTTTCAACCAGCAGGATTTAATTTTGGGCGCTTTTATTATTAAAATGAAGATAATTACTATGGAAGAAAAAAAGTGGTAAAAAATATTGTTGTATACATCTTTCGAAGACATCCAAATACATACTGAAGGAAAGAGAAGATTCCATTCCAGATACCCTTAATATTTATTTTTTCTTTTGTTTTCTCATTTTGCATATAAGTGATTTTGGTTTTCCTGCCCTGATGGTGCCTGTAGAATGACCATTTATCCTCTGAGTTTTGTGTTGGGAAGTGATTTTATATATATTTTCGAGCTTTTTATTTTGAATTTATTAATTTGTTTTTTTATGAAATATAAATATTAACTATTTAACTTTTTGCTGGAGATTCTTGGCTTTGTAGTTTGGATTTTCCATTCATAACATAAGTATTTAAAATAAGTGCATGAACTGTTTCATAAGATACATCTTCGGGATCCCCAGGCGTTCACATGTTTCATTCTGGTACATCGAGTTGAAATGGCTTTATTCTACTGCTCGACGACAATTCTTCCTTAGTGTTTTTCTTTTCCAGGTCCTAAGAACCACAAACCCTCCCTACATCCTGGAACTCCACGTACGTTCCTCTATCCACTTTCTTAATACGAGGTCTCAATCTATATATTTATATATCTTCTCCCATAAAACTACTTCCTTCATCAAATCCTTCGTCATTCCTGCTACCTCCTTTTGGAACTCTCTTCCTACCTAATACGTTAATCCTCGTCTACAAATTCCTTTAATCAATTCTTGTTCCACCACCTACTTCAAATTCAAACTTCCGTAAACTTGTAAAATTACTTGCATCTGTATACTGTTTAATTTCAATCTACTCCACAATTGCAATATCAATTAACAGTTAATTAGTTTGTATTTTTTTTTATTCTAAGCCAGAATAAGACCCTTAAATTTGTAACTATGTTATTATTCTTAGAGGACTGTAGTCCTAGTATAAAATTATTTTTTCATTCATTTTAATATTATCATGTCTCTTTTCTAGATTTATGCTTACTTTAGAATCAATAATGTTTTTAGTGATAAATTTACTTTTAATAGCACATAGATAGACTCGAAAACAAATGTGATAAAAGAAGTACAGCAAATAAATCAATGAAGATATAACAAAATAAGTGGTACTAAGCTGAAAATAATATCCTAGTACTACAAACTTTATTTGAATTTCTCTTAAATCTGTTGTTTCGCATTTTCTTTTAGCCTATTTTTTTGTACACTTTCTTCTAGTTTTTTATGATGGAAATAAATAAATTTATTTATGCATAGGTTTTCTGTGCAGCTTTCTGGACTGAATTTGGCATTTGTGAAATGAATTTACCGCTAAAACTACAAGTTACCGCAGCTGATTTTTGTATTGACTATTAGCCAAAGATTTAAAGAACATTTTGAGATCTTTTTGGTCGTTGGCACAAGGTATTTTTTCTATTGAAATTCGATATTTCATTATTCGTTGGTTTATAACTTATCCATTAAAATACGCAATTTGTAGAATTTATTAAGAAATGACTCATTTACGAAATCATTTGACGAATTTAAAAAAATACACTACAAAAAATTATTTTCGTAACTCAAAAAAATCACCAAAAATAAATGTCGAATTTATTTATTTATTGTAATGATTTATTGCAAGTTGCAAAACTAGTCTGGTGGAAACAGGATTTTTATTTATACTTTATCGAAAATCTTGGAAATAATTACTTTCATTCGTGCCTAAACTTTTGAAATATATATGTTAACTATCTCGTCTCACATTAAAAATAACAGAAATTTGAATTTACATAACACCTTGAAAATAGGGGAATTTGCCCCTCACGGACTACTGCGGCACCCCTATCAGGTTATAAAATTTCACGACTGTCGGACTTAAGAAAAATACGTGGTACCTTTAATAATTAAAATATACACCCCAAGAAGGAAATGGTGAGTGACGAACAACCCATAAATTTAACAGAAATTACAAACATATGTATGATTGTTAATGATTTTAAATGAATATGTTATATCTTCTGTGATTTTCACATCCACTTTCCTTTATATGAAAATATCTATTTCCACTCTACTATTTCTACTAGAGGAGGACAGTAAGTAAAAGTTATGTGATGCGCACACCGCAACATATTTTTTTTTTATAAAGTTTAATTTTCTTTACTGGGTTTAATAATATCTACCTATTCGCGTCAAAATACTATTTGACTTCAGCTGATTTATTTTACGGAACATGTAACTGTCTGGAATGAGATTAAACTGACTCCACTACCAAATCGGATTGGACTGAGATGGGCAGAGCTCACCAAGCGGCAGGAAATAAATGAAGCCATTCAACAGCGCAAGGTCTTCTTCACCGTTAGGTATCGGATAGAGATGTAGCCCTCTTTTTTTCTCCTGATGTATATTTGTACATATAAATGCACTATATATATGTATATATAGACAAATAGATAGAAAATAGACTTTATTCTGGGACAAAGTCCCTTAAGAATAATAATTATAATTAAGGTGGGATTAATAATATAAATTATAAATAATAGCTCATTATAAAGAGGATGAAATGCTGAAAGTTTCCCTCGCTTACGGTGGTTGGTTGGTTGTGTAGTTAAGGCGTAGAAACCTGTTGGTCATCAACGCCGTTAATTAAAATTATATATTATTATATCTTATAGTTGTGAATAAATTAAAAAAGAAAAAGAAAATTAAAAATACATAAAATGCACGTTAAGCTTAAAGTTGTTTACGGCTATTAAAATTTAGTTATTTAAAGATAGGTTTAAAGTTAGCACGTTAAAAAAAAAAATATAACAAGAAAGGATAAAATGAAACTGGAAAAATAGAAAGAAAAGGGGGAAAATAGAGTTGGGGAGATTTTCAAAGATTCCTTCTTCAGAGAAAAAACATATGACTTTGTTTTCTACTTCTTCAAGATTTTTTTATCATTTCCCAAAGCAGCTGTACAACTCT
Source organism: Nezara viridula (assembly GCA_928085145.1). Lineage (NCBI taxonomy): Eukaryota > Metazoa > Arthropoda > Insecta > Hemiptera > Pentatomidae > Nezara > Nezara viridula. Next base: position 26,665,301 of record OV725080.1, read on the forward strand.
CGAAGATATGAACGACTGTCATTCTCTCCCCACACATCCGACAAATGGGCGGGTTTTCTTTCGTAATTAGGTGAAAGTGTGTATGCCTTGTATGACCTATTCTTAGTCCCGTAAGGACAACTTCATCTCTACGTTTACTGCGACTGGAACTGCTCCATGGCTTCACCTCATTTTATATGAGCTTTAATTTATTTGGAGGGCTGTTTTCCCATAGTGTCTGCCAATCTTGGCGTATGGCCTCTTTGAGGGGTCGCTCCAGTTCGGACGCAGTTAAGAAAGCTTTACCACGACCTGACAGGGTAAGAGCTTCTTTTTCTGATCTGTCAACCATTTCATGCCCACCAATGCCTACATGAGACCATATAAAATGGAATAATGTTCTATTGTCATTTAGCTATCTTATGTGTCTCAAAATACTATATATTCCTATGTGGTCTGGATACATGTTGTTCATGGCTTCAAGGGCACTCAAAGAATCTGACACCACAAACACATTTACAACAGGCGAATTTATCACATGTCGTAGAGCCATCGCGATAGCATTAATCTCAGCGGTATATATGGAAGAATGGATGTAGTTTACGTTTATAGGTAGCATCAAGTGTGACTAAGGAGGTTCTAGTAGAGAGCTAATTGTTTTACGGAATAGTTCTTTATATTTACAGGTTCCGTATTTTTTTTTTAAATTTGGTAAGCGATAGATTTAATCTAGGTTATATAAAAGCCAAAAGGAGTATGCCATTTCGAATTATATTGAAGTCGATCTAACACGGCGTCACGTTAAGGTACGTTTATGAGTAATTGCTCATTACAAAGAGGATGAAATGATGAACATTTCCCCCGCTAACAATAAGGAGGTCCGATTTTATTTTTTAATCCTTATGCATAAACACTTCAATTAGTCGACTCCAGCCGACTTTCCCCGAGCGTTACACATCGGAGATCTGACGGCTCAATCTAATTCAAATATTGTGTAATAAACCTCAATTTTATTAATATGAACTTAAATCTTATTAAACCTACGTTGTTTAATGTTTAATGTTTAAGTAAATGTAGGACATATCCAGTTGGAGGGTGATACAAAAAAAAAAATAGAATAATCCATTATTTTTTGTTTGACTACAGACAAACACGGTATCAGATTTGCTCCTTATTATCTAAAACGTAAATTATCGATGAAAATTTTCAATTATGAGGCAGAATTATCTTTGGTGAGAAAGCAATAATAACAGATTAATTATGGTCTAATTGTAATTATAAGTTATTTTAATTACCGATCCCTCTCTACAACAGTTATACCTCGCCGGGATTCAGAAAGGTTGTTGGTAGCATAGCAACATCGAATACAGTTAAATAGAAGCTAAACTATTCATCATATCTATGATTAATTTATCATCGAGGATATTAGAAGAATCGATGTTTTTGACCTAGATGGATACCATCGATTGTTATGATGCAATGAAATAGGAGTTCTTAATATATTATTAGCCAGAAAATACCGTTTCGTTGCAAATCAACCTTTCGAAGAAACCTTACAATTAAACTTGTTGATTTGTTAAATCATTATGTTTGGCTCAATAGTCGTTTAGTGCAGAAGATAAATTCAATATTATAGCTATAAGACAATGAAATAGTTTAGACGCATGTTAAGAATTGTTAAATACTAAAAATTAACATATTAAATAATAGCCAAATTGAAATATAAAAATCATATATTGGTGGAAAGAGGAACTTAAGTAGAATCTAATGATGACCATTAAATTCTATATGATCGATAATTCTATCGACAAATCGACAATAAAATAAGACGTTTTGGAATTATAATAGTGTCTTTTAAAATAAATTTGCTGAGGGAAAATGAAAGTTGTGAATGGGATTTGATGAAACTAATTGGAACTGTTTAGGTACAACCTCTGAAAATCTCATCATAATTGGATTAACGGTAGGAGGTGACAGAAACAAAAGAAGCACTTAAGATTTTGGATTGTACGGGGGTTTTTCCCGAGTCAGGAGACATGGTGGAAGGAGGGAGGATTAATGCCAGAGTTAAATTATAAGCCCTCCCGAGAAGCGATCTCGTAACTATTTTATCATGGGAAGTTCGGTAACGCTCGTTTTGCATACGCGTTAGCCCGCTCGGCCACCCCACCCCTTCAATGTTCAGTTACTAGTCATAATTTATATCTTATGTTTGTATATAATTTATTTTCTACTTTTTTCATCGTGAACCTATATTATATATAATTAGTTAAATTAAGTATAGATTATATAATTAAATTAAGTGATTTTTTTCCTGTCCCTGCCGGTAATCAAATATTCCCATCACAACATTCCAGATCCGAAGGACTTCTTTATGTTCAGAAACAGCTCCTACATTTTCTTTGCAAAAATAATTTTTATAAACTTCCACATATTTACATCCAACACACACACGAACATCTCCGGTTTCACTAACTAACAGAGATGGACAAATGTTAGAGTTACAAGTACCGATTACCAAGTATTCTACTCAAATTGAATCACTGTTGGGAATTCAATTAATACTTAAGTTAATAGTTTGACGTCCACTGAAGTAGTAATTAAATTATTTGGTACTCAAAAAAGGTCAGCATTTGAATAAAATACTCGGTACTTAGTAATCAGAGTAGCATTTTCCCATCTCTGCTAGCTAATAAATTATATTTTATGATAAATATTTTCATATTCAGAAGCAAATTTCTTCAATAGTAAGTTTTAAAAATATTTTTTCCTATATATATCAATGATGAGATGAGACGGTTGGCACGAATATACTCTACAGAAGTTGTCTGACTGTCGCAAACCAGCTGGCCATTTAGCTGCTATTGTAGAAGGCACAAACGGAGGCAGTCACGAACGTTGTATAGCGTGCGCTAGGTCGATAAGGTGCTGTACGGCACTGCTTTACCGAGTTCCCTTCCCACCAATAGCTCTTCCTTCTATTAACGATGAATTGGAAATATACTACTTATGCTAAAAATACTGAAGGGCTACTGTTACAATTTATAATCATCTGTATATAAATAATATAAATTTATGAGATATTATATGGGATTTATTTAGCGGTGACTGAATGGTTTCTAAATTCTGAAAAAAATCTATATATCATTATGTATCCATATTATAAAAATAGAAAAGAGCACGTTAAACTTGTTACTCAAACTGAAAACCGTTGAAGGTAAAGCAGAATTAGCTCGCCTTATTTATTTATTTTTTACTGCAAAGTGTTTGAATTATTGCTAGGTGTCATGTTATTATGACAATTTTTTTAAATTTTTATGTGTCAGTTGTGAATTTTACATTTAATATTCAATGTAAGATCAATATTCCGTCGTGCCATCACCTGACACACCCTTGAAACACACTATATATAAGTGTGAATGTACCTCACTATAACTATTGTCCGTGAGACAGAATGTTATATTACTCAATAAAAAAATAAACAAATGTTTAAAATATCTAATTTTGTGCTGCAAACATTTAAATAAAGTATGTTCTAATTCAGGGTTCCCCAAACTACGGCCTGCACCTCTAATTCGGCCCCATATAGTTTCTTTGATTGCATGATTACATTTTAAAACTATTTGAAAAATATGCAATTTAGTAAATTATTCGAACACGAGGTTATTACAGATTTTCTTGCATGCGTTGGTTCTCTTAGAAAACTCATTTCATAACTGAAGTGTCATTTACTGTTATTTACGTGTGTCCGCTTAACTTAGACTAAATAGAGGTATCAAAAAGTCATAGAACCCATGTCCTAATTGACCATAAAGTGTACGTTCAGATTCCTTCTTTTAATCCGATATTAAACCTCCAGTATTCCAGGCAAGGAGTTCTGACTTGAATCTGATGATTTTCTACTTTTCTTATAAGAACCTAATGATGTTTCTTATAATTAATTAAAAATATAATATAAGAAAAATATAAGATATAATATAATAAAAAAAGATATAATTTACCTTCTATATAATTATATAATTATATATAATTATTACCGTCTATATAATTATATAATTTACCTTGTAACAGCTGCAGAGAAGAAATCAGGGTAAGGATAATACATTATTCGTTAAAAGGGCCAACGCCCTCCAATTAGTAGCTATTGAAACTAATTAATAATGGAAGAGCCTTAGAACTATTAATAATTAATTTATTTCCCTCCCTGATTCCTTTTTCGCTTAGTTCACTCATTTTTTATTGATTCGGAAATTGATCCCATTCCTTGCAAGGCCATATTATACCTGTATTTGTTCAACATTTTCTTATGTATAATGCTTTATTATATTTTACTTTTTGTGGAATAGTTTTTAAAACAACTCAAACCTTTATATTTACTAAGCAAACAATCATGCAGTCGTTTACAGTACGTCGCTGTACCCAATATGACTCTGATTCTCTATCCCTTTTTCACTCAACATCCAACATTCCAGTATCACCTATATGTCGAAGACGTTCTAATCTATCTCTCTTTTGAATGCTGAGTCCTCTGATACCATCATGAAACTATTGGGAGACATCAACAGAATAAGCGCTGGGCCTTTCTCAATAAGCTTAACATAAATGCCGAGAAGTCCAAAGCCTTCGTGATTTGATCCTTTTCCCTTATTAAATACTCCCCAGGACAGCCTTGCCTTATCCTAAACGACACTTCTTCTCATTGCACACCTCAGTCAAAAACCATGGAATCACTTTTGACCAAACCCTTTCATGGAAACAACACAATCTCCAAATTTCTGGTCGAACCATATCAACTCTCGAACAATACAATTACCAACATTATCTTCTCCCACGTAAAACATATCAACTCCTCATTTAATCCCTTGTGTTCTCCCATTTTGACTACGGTTTCTATTGTACAAAGAACTCTCTGGTGAACTTGATGCTAGACTTCAACGGTTTATGAATTGTTAGATTTGTTTTCGAGGTCACCATGAATAGCGCAATATTACGTCGAGGTAAAGTGGCTCTTTTCATTTTTCATCTTCCATCCTTCATGTTTCTTCGTTCAAATCTCTCTTGTTCAATCACCTCTTCCTCGCCCAATCTAATTATTATTATTTAATATGAAATCATTTTTTTTCATATTTCAAATCTTTTCTAAATTTCTTTCGTATGCTATTTTCGGCGTTTCTTTTTTAAATTGTAGTTTTGATGTTTTAGTTACTGTTTAAATCTTCAGTTTCTTTAAGCTCTATTTTTAATTAATTTTTATTTGTATTAATGATTTCGAATCTACACTTAGTATAAAAGAATAAGGCCACACTTAGTTTTAGAATAATAAAGAAATTTTCGATTTCATTTCGTTCTTCAATTTCAATACATTATCACATTATGTCACCTCTGGTATTTTAGTTCAACTCCATACAAGTTGCATATTATTGAAGTGCGGCCCCATACTTGTTACAAGTTGGAAGCTCCAGTCGCATAGTAAATAGGAAAATAGATGTGTTGGAAAGAGGAAGAGTGATGGATAGGTGTAGCATTATCCATGGGACTTTACTTCATGAATATGTACCAGTATAGGGGGAGCCACTAGCTGGAATGACGTTGAAACCAAGAGTGACACCGATGCGTTAGCATACATTACCTTCATCATCATTATTCATACATACTCTCATATAAGTTCCTTCGTTAATAATTTGACTTTAGTTAATTATGTCAACAAATCAACCAAAAATTTCGCATTATATCCCATTCCTTCGGTACTATGTTAAAAGTATGAATCCAAAAATACTTTTCAGGGATGCATATTTTACAAGATTCATTAGAACGTGATATGCTATTTTTTCGTACGGATATCGGGGGATATCTATAAAAATATGAAAGTTGAAGATTTTTGATTGATAGCTGTTAATTCCTTTAAAAAAAATAAAAAAAAAAAAAAAGGCTGAAGTCATAAAATATTTGTTGGATTCACTCTGTTTATGGAAAATCTACGATTTATTGCTAAGACTTCCAGGACTTTAAAACAATAAATAAATAATAAAACTAATGAGCAGTCTTTATCATTTTTATAGAAAAATAAACTTAAAAAAATGATAATTTTTAATACTGTGAATGTTATTGGATATAAATTTCTTTAAGTCAAAATTATTGATTATTGATCGAACCATCGTCTCATATGTCTAAGAGATGCCAACTGTAAACCAGAAAACGTTTTTATGTTCCTTACTACCGCAGGTTGGCAAGCTTTGTCATTCGTTCTTGTGGTTAAAAATGTGCTTAGAAATAAATAATACGGTTTAGGCTATTGATGATTGATGTCCGAAAATAAAGTAATAAATTTGGTTTCATATCTATATGTAATCAAATTATTTTTATTTTTGTTTATCCCATGTATCTTCATTTATGACAGATACGGCTATTTTTATCATTTATATTACTGCTCTTCTTATTTTTTGTATATTAATAATAATGTGGTCAAAATGAAATTTCAACGTTGTAATAATATTAGCGTTTGTACTATATATATTAGCATAAACTCATTAGCTGTTGATTTTTCTCTCTGCTATTATCTAACACGGTGTTGGGTTAAGATACAATTCTGAAGCTCATTGCAAAGAAGACAAAATGCTTTGGTTTTCGAAATTTTTTTTTCCTTTTCGCTTCCTTAAAACGGCGTCGCGTTACGTAATAATTTTGAATTATAGCTTATTACAGAGAGGATGAAATGTTAAAAATTTTCTCGCGTACAGTATGCAGGCCCGATTTTTTACTTTCTGAGATATTTTAAACCATATGTAAAAACATTTCAATTAGTCGACTGTAGCCGACTTTACCCGAGCGTTAAAATCTGACGGATCAATCTAATTCACTCTCCACAAAAAGTGCAAAACACCTCTAAAGAAGTTTTCAATTAAAAAATGGGGTGTATTGAAATTACGAAAAAATATTTAGAGAAGTTATAGTAATCTTTTTAGTTGACATAGTAATGTAGTTAGTCTTAATATATATTTAAGCTAGGCATATACCCGTTTTATTACATATGTTTCAGTTATTCTTTTAAATATTTTGGCCAGTTGCTAATTTGTATGAACAAGATTGTTATTCTTAAGGGACGTTGTCCCAGAATGAAGTTGACATTTCTATTATATGCTATTCTAAACCTCAAGACACATGCGTTTACCTAAGAAATGTAATGGTGGTTTCTTATCATCTCAATAAATTTTAAAACTTAATCCTGGACATACGGTGACATTTCTACTATAAAATGAATATAACGAAACGCAGAATCACTCTGACAATAACATAATAGCAAAATACACCTGATGTTTGAAAGAATAGTATGTTTCCTGAACACAAGGTGCGCTTCTATAGTTTGATCAAAGATTTCCAACATGTTAGATCACCTAACAAATCCTTTTTACACGGTTAAGATTTCGACCAAAGTGAGCTCATTCAAGATAATGGTCGAGCAACTAAACCATACTGAACCGGCCTTTAGTGAGAGTGAAACTTTTTTCCAAGTATTCCTATAAATCGCAAAGACCTTTTAGTTGAAAATTTTTTTGCTGAATTGAATGAGAAACAAAGAGCAATAGCTTAGTTGCCCCGCTAAAAATATTGATTCACCTCATAACAGACAGATTAATCTCTTTAACTCTTATCTCACATTGCATTTTACAACGCTTTCAATTTCCTTAATGCTCTTCGCAAAACGTATAACAATTAAGCTGTAATATAATCGCTGCATCTACAATCTCAAATAAGTTTTAATCTAGTCGAGTGGCTAAGAACGACCTACAGTAGGGGTTATTCTTGTTTTAGTTATTCGCGAATAGAAATTGGAACGGTATAGAATTCTATATCGCTTAAATACTCTTTTAAAATAGACCTCAAAGAGATCTAACAAGTTTAAACGTAATTCTATCTTATCTGTAAATCGTATACATCTAATGGAAGCGACTGTCATCGCGTAAAAGTATGCTATTGTATTTTCTTTCTTGATAATGCTGTCACCCTATCAAGTTTAGCTTCATAGTCCACAGAATTTTAGACAGAGGTTTTAAAAATGATATTATTTACATTAAATCGAACCATTTGTCTTTCTTTTATTATTTTCATCACCAATTTTTTATTCCTTTATGCCATTTTCAAGAGAAAATTAGAATAAAATCATTTCCACAAATTTTCGTATATCCTCATATATCATACTGAATTCGAACCACGTTTATAAAAGTTTTTTAAAGAAGTCATTGTAGGCACGTATATATTTTTTAATTTTATATTTAGGTTATTTTGCTTCCTCACTACAGACGGTCGGGAAGTTTTTGTGGTTCTTTAAATAATAACCATAATGTTCAAAAATATTTTGATATCTGAATCGAAAGTTTATGTTTTCCATAATTTTCCAACTGTCACCAGCTTTACTGCCATAATATAAACGAGCATATTTGAGATATTACGAACAATGATTTTTTGGGAGTTCTGCTTTGGTTTATTCATATTTCGGATTATATGCAGCTTCATATAACATAATAATGTATTCTGTATATACCACTTTATACAGGGGCTCTAGTTATGTATGCGGTGGCTGTATATAACGTCCCTGTCTGTGTCCACAATGTGGGAGAAATAAATGACCAGCCCATCTACTAAACGTGGTCTACGTCCTTTTGGCCCAGTTTGGAGTTGATATAGTGCAGCCTTAGGATAGCACAATTTCCGGCTATCCGTCGCAAATTATTTATTTTTTTAAAGACATATAGTACTATATTTGCTTGGTTGTTACATATCTTTTAATTCTACATCATGAACAAAACAAACATTATAGATTGATCTATTTTTTGTTATATTCATTTTAAATATTACGTTTATTTTTCGCTTTGAAATCGTCAATAGTCCTTCATCAAAAATAAGAACTCCTGGGTATCTCAAAATTCATTTGCGATGTAAAAAATTTCCTATCGTTATCGTTAGTATCGTAGCGATTATATACTCACTGTATTTGAACCATCGTTGAAGCCTACGGACTTCATGAATTTCTTGCTTTTCCTACACTGGAATGAACTATCATATTTTATAGATTTATTTTTTTCCTCCTGAGGTATTCTTTTCGACCTTGAACAGTTTTCATATTTAAATTTGGCTTCTTTAAGACCTTAGCCCTATATTATGCTATTTTTTATATTCAACTCTATTCAAATTCTCTAGAATCTCTAAGGTGTTTATACACGCAATCGACAGCAGTTGATGAGGACTGTAGATTAAAACTCGAACATACATTGTGTAGCTTTACAAAATCGAAAGTTGTATAAAAATCGGAAAAATGAACTCAAATAATGGCGCACCAACTTAAAAAAATCATTAGTCCTTAGACTACTGAGTGGTGTAATTGGATTTGTAATGTAATTCCAAATTATATACCCGATTTAGTTATTATCGAGTTTTCGGATTATCTAATCATTTGTTTTGTAAAAGTTACTTGATTGTACGACGAATTTAGGTAAAAAAACGTCTGCCAAGTAAGGTCAGTATAGCTTCCTAACCATTTTATTGGCCAACCTATATCTTTATTACAAGGTATGGAATTTTTCTTATGAGAATAAAATCTATGGGAGAAGTCGATTCGGTAATACAGTTACCCTTTAATATTCGCGGGTTTGATATCCACGAATTTAGTTTGTCAGGTAACATTAAAGAGTGCCATATTTGAAGATTCCATATTGATAATTCTTAAAAAAACAACGTAAAACGCGAGTGAAAATTTTCGATTCTGAGCACAAAATAAGATACCTTCGGGAGTGATGAAGCAAAAAAAATCGTTATAGTAATTTAACTTTCATCGAAAAATAGTATCATTAAAACTGCTAAGGCACCTCTCTCTGATTGAGCAGAGCTGTAATAAATGGCGGATTAAAGTAAACGAATCGAAATGTAAATACATTACTTTTACGCTTCAACGCAGATCCTGTCCTCCAGTCCATTTATTCTATCCAGCTTCCTTTTTTAAATGCAGTACGGCTTTCTCATAGATCGAAGACAAACGTGGAATCCGCACCCTTACAAACGGCAAGCTATATAGGGTCCTGAATAGGACATCTGAACTTTTTATTAACAGCAAATTATTGACCTACAAGACAACACTGAAGCCTATTTGGACCTACGGGCTAGAACTGTGGGAGACATCAAAATTGTCTAAACTGAGACCTTATCCCAGAAAATTCTCCGAATTTCATCAGAACCTTACAAAACATCCATTCTTAGCTCATCCTATTGGCTATCCTTACAATCCTCCCCGAAGATTGAAGCGGCAGTGGCCCAGAGACCTTTTGTAAATAAGTATATATCGAAATTCTGGAAATGGCAAAATTCTTCACTCAAGCCATGTACGCCTGTAGTTATAGCGCCTCTGCTCAGCCTCCATTGTTTCTTAATGACAGTATACGGCTGAAAGAGAGGTGCTGTGATCTCCTAGAGTTCTGCCTGCTTTTCCTTCCACGAGGGATGAGGGGAAAGGTTTGGCCCCTGAGTAAGCGAATTTTGTAAATGTTGAATAAAAGTATTTTTGTTTTTAAGATGTTCTTTTGATTTGTTTATATAATTTTATTTTAGTATTATTATTTAACTGTTGTTCTATTTAATTTATTGCATATACGGTATGAATATACTACTCCTGTATCACTATTCACTTATGTCCTTAGTTGTGACAGATAGTAAGTAACATTATGCAATTGAGAAAATGTAAAAAAATTAAATAAATAAAAAATACATAGTAATGCTTCCTGCAACCTATTGAATTTGCCTCATGAATAATACTAACATTTAGAATTACTGTGGCTTCTCAGCGTTCCCTAATTATCCTTTGGCAATCACTGACGGAGGTGCCGTAACTATTGAAGATTGACCACGTGTGTTTAACTTCTCCATTGTATTAATATTTTTTCGTTTGGTACATTTTATGATGAAATATTCAGTATTTATTTATTTATTCTTTTAAATAATTAATAGCTCCTCTCATAAAAGATCATTTTATAACTTTTATGATCAATAGTATGATTATATTATTGAGTTCAAGGATGTCTTCTGCTAATGGTGCACTATGCTATTCCAATCCACCGTGTTTAATTCACGTTACAACTTCATAAAATAATTACAGATCCTCCAAAAGCTGCTTTGTAAAGACTGTCTAAAGTATTTCAAATTATCAATATTTTTAAAATAACAGAAGAAATAATAATAATAATAAGAGTTATAATTCCAATCGATCAGTCCCATAAACAGCCTTTGTAGAAGGGAGTGGCTGAGTTCTCCCTCTGTTTAGGAATTTATTGCCTTATAAAAAAAGAGACGGACAAAAGGGAGAAAAATGGATAACTAGTGCTAAAAGGAATTCGAGAAGGGAATTTATTATCGAGGAATGTTTTCAGGGAACCTGCTTCATAGAAAGTAATTCGAGAAGAAGGGACAAAAGCTTTTAAACTTGTGCGGGAGGGAAGGGTTGGGGGGGAGGGTTGAATTTAAGAGAAGCCCCCTAAGAGCCGGTCGGGGTCCCAGCAGCAACCTTCAGGGTTGACACTCTCTTCTTAGTCTTCCTCACTCCTTCTTCCATCTCCTGTCTTCTACCAATTACTATACCATGTCATCAGAGTCTGGATTTTTATACTGTAGAAACTCACAAAATATGCAATATAATCTGCATTAAACACCGTCAGATATGCAGTATTAAAATTATAAAATAACTTGCAAAACGATCTCCAAATATGCAATAATTATTATTTCTCATTGCGGTCTTGTACTGAATTGTTATTGTTATTGAATTAACTTAATACAATAGAGAAAAATAATGGATTTTTTTTTCATATTCTTCTCATATTTTTATTCTCTTAATCGAGTAAAAAATAATAGACTTTTTACACGATTAAGATATTAAATTTCTTATTAAAGCTTTATATGTCTTGAATTTCTTCCTTTCATTCTACAATAACCTCTCCAACTAATTGGATTACTCAGAAGGTTTTGATGGTTGCAATCCATTTATGCCTCCATGGTGCTGTTAGGCGTGGAGAAGCCATATTGATCACGATCTCCTGCCATTCTTCCTACCTCTTCCCTACTGCTTTCTCTAGCTCTCCCTAGGCCCTCCATATCCATATCGATTGAAGGTGATTCCTGCCAACTGATCTTGATCCACGATGGAGATCCTTTAAAAGCTATCTAGCCCTTGTTTCGTCACACGTCTTGCACAAATTACTAACTATTTCAGCTACGGTTCTTCTAGACCATATTTCCAGGTCCTAATGGTTTCACTGCTTACTGACTGATAATATTTCTAAGTACCATTATTATTTTTCTTTTCAATAATACAATGACATGACAACAAAAGTTATTTGTCGCTCATTTATAATTTCGTAGTTTATTGTGTATAGCAACTACTTTGCAGTATTAGGACCTTATTGCTCATATTAAGTCTTCTTATATCTGTAAAGTTATGTAAATAATTCTTTTATCCCTTATTTTTTAGTTGTTTTTTTTGTTTTTGTTTATTGTAATATACATTTTGGCCAGGTGTAATGTTAATTTTATGTACAATATTGTTATTCTCAAGGGACATAGTCCCAGAATAAAGTTGATTCTTCTATTCTATTCTATTCTCTTCTACCACCAGAAACATAATCGTCACTTTTATAACGTATGTTAAATTCTTGTCATAATTACAAGAGCCCTTGGAAAAAAATCACATCTGATGTAAATTTTGGAAACAATTTTTTGAATATTCATAAGATCTACATTAAAAAAAAAATATTAGGCCATTAACTTGAGGGTCGAAACGGAAAATTAATTTTGAAATACAATATAACTAAGGTGACCAGATTTTAACATTGGTAAAGCGGGACACCATTTACCCGGAGGGGGGGAGAGGATCTTGTTAAAATTTGGTGTTCATTCATTAAATCTAAACATAAGTTAAATTTGTTATTACAATAATAAATTTTACATAACAATAATCTGGTGCAAATGCTAATCAGGTTGTTGTTATTGTTAAGCAAAGTTGTTGCTACAAGATTGTTAAGTCGTACAACGAAGTTTAGGATATACAAAACGATTATCCTGCCAGTTGCAACATATACGTGTGAAAGATGGACTCTAACAAAGGCGTCTGCTGAACGAATAGATCAGTTTGAAAGGAAAATACGAAGAGGGATAATAGGACCTAACCTGGAGGAAGGATTTCCCCGCTTGAGAAAAAACATTGAGGTATACTCAATGTCTATCTCCCAATTCGCTCGAGTGCAGCGAATGAAATGGTTAGGACATGTCCTGAGAATGGATGAAGCGAGGACTGCGAGAAGGCTTTATCATGGAAAGCCAGAGGGAGTTAAGTCTTGGGGAAGGCAAGATGGATAGACAACGTGAAAGAAGACTTGAGAAAAAACGAATGAATTTGCTGATGTCCAACATTTAACTTTTTCATTAACATTATATTTTTTTAATAACGATAGCTCATTAAAAGAAACATTTTCCGGTAGTTTATTATATTTAAGTCTATACGAATTCTAACAGTTGATCAATAATGCGAATTTTGCCGATCAGTTCTGAATAATCAGATCTTATCATTTATTCGTTATTATTAAAGTTTAACATTAAAAAATTAACAAAAATAATAATATACTCATAAACTGGTAAAATGGCTGCATGGCCGTCGAAAACGCTATATTCTCTTCCCGTTCACCTGCTGTTCCCTAACTAAAGAAAACCCTGTATTCTTTCCGAAAATTGGGACTTTATCAAAACTCTGCGGGACGCGGGACATATTCTTAAAAAGCGGGACGACTGGTCACCTTATATACAACATTAACGTTTTTAAATTATACCAGGAGTGGAACGTCCATTCTAGTAAGTGGGCCAGACCCCCTTACCGTGCACTCCCCCCCCCCCACATCCCTATAAATTGCATATCGTTGTGTTCCTTGTGACAATTTATTAAAAAAAAGCCAATGTTCCCACAAAAAAAAGTGAACGAACTGCCCCAAAATGGCGTCCAAACATGGCGGATTGACGACTTTGACTTTAGTTAGTTTTTTTGTTACTGAGAATCAGCATTTGGCTTAATTTCATTATAGTTGGTCTTTTATTAAAGCTGGATAGTCAGAAAATAATAAAACATGAAAAAATATTAAAAAGTAGTAGGCTTAGGCATTGAAAAAAATCGGTAAAGTCAATTTTTTTTACAAAAACATTTTCAAGTTGAAAATCAAGCGTCGTTTGTAATTAAACGGTCAACAATAATGCAAAACGTGCTGAAATAAAACATCTGGAGAATACATTTATCTTTCTAAAACACTGATTACTTTTTAAAATATTTGAAGTAGTTCCGTATAAAATGTACTTAAGCGGCAGAAAAGCGCTACTGGCGTGGGTTCCTACAGGCCTCTACCACATCACTCAGTACTCATATAATAATTATTATATTTTATTTCAGCACGTTTTGCATTATTGTTGACCGTTTAATTACAAACGACACTTGATTTTCAACTTGAAAATGTTTTTGTAAAAAAAATTGACTTCACCGATTTTTTTCAATGCCTGAGCCTACTAATTTTTAATATTTTTTCATGTTTTATTATTTTCTGACTATCCAGCTTTAATAAAAGACAAACTATAATGAAATTAAGCCAAATGCTGATTCTCAGTAACAAAAAAACTAACTAAAGTCAAAGTCGTCAATCCGCCATGTTTGGACGCCATTTTGGGGCAGTTCGTTCACTTTTTTTTGTGGGAACATTGGCTTTTTTTTAATAAATTGTCACAAGGAACACAACGATATGCAATTTATAGGGATGTGGGGGGGGGAGGGGGGGTGCACGGTAAGGGGGTCTGGCCCACCGGGTATTCCTTTTCTATTTTACCTTATCGTTTCGATAATAATTATTCATAACAAAAGAGTTTATCTTTCTTCTTTAGTTAAAATAATAAAGTAATTGAAAGTTTTACTTTTTAAATTTAAAAAGAAAATATGATTTTGTATATCATATTTATTAGTATGACCTACAAAAAATATATAAGTTTTTGACAACCTCAATTATTCATGACACATATTTTTCTTAACGCAGCCTCACAGAATTTCTATTGGAGTCCAATCCTGTTACATGGGCTTAGTATGCGGTCGGCGTTGGCTAGTTGCAGGGCTGTGTCCACTGTTAAATAAAGAGCGGAACACAATCCTCTCTTTGAGAAGAGGACCTACTGATTAATCCATCGGGGAAACAACGCAGCAAGCAACATTATTGATAGCCGATCTTTGAGAGCATAATTCATTGAGCATAATTTTTGATTGGAAATCATATATTCCTCACAAATAAATGCAACTTGTATAGTCTCAATTAAGTTAATAAGTAATGTTTGATTAAAATTTTAATTTTTAAGAAACATTTTTAAAAAAATTATTTATCAAGATATTTACAACTGTATTACAATATAAATACATGAAGTAAATGTGTAAACAGGAATATATTCACATGAAAACGCTTGTTGAGAAACTACCCACAGGTAGCACTCTAATAATATGTCTATATAAGATCACGAGGCCACCTTCTTTTCAGACGCCTCGGAGGGTTATCGGGAATCGAAGAGGAAGCAAGGTTAGAAACGAGAGGATTCGGATGGTGTTGAAGTTTATTATGGAAGGATAGGTATCTGGATTGGGCCAAATCGGAAACATATGGAACATTAAGGCCTTTAAGGATTATTTTCTTTGTGACACAGTAAGGAGCATTGAGGATTTTACGAAGGATTTTGGTCTGTAAGGATTGGATTCGAGAGGAATTTGATGGTTTAGTGGAGCCCCGTAACTCAACTCCGTAAGTCCAAATAGGTCTTATTATAGTGGTGTTTATTAACCTTTTGTAATTAATTGAAAGTTTAGAGTGTTTGTCTAAGAAGTGTTGGAGTAAGCGGAAACGTCGAGCAGTTTCTTGTCATTTCAGTCTTGTATTAGGATTCAAAATGAGACGTTTGCCAGGTGGGCTCCTAGATTTGTTCAATAAGGATAAGTGGGGTGTTAAGAAAATTTAAATTTTAAAATCATATTTTCAATGAATAACAAAAAATAACAATTAATAAAAAGGAAATCAGTATGAAAGTATTCAAATTAATTTTGTCAACCTTTAGAAAGCTCATTCTCTGATTGAAATCTCTTATAATCGCTTCCTAACTGCAATTTAAATTTCCTTCTTTTTTTTCTTGTCTATACAGTGTTTAAATAAGGCTCCCCTTCAAAAATCCATAATTCCATTAAAATGTGCTTCCTCCAAAATTTTGATGGGTTAATTTGCGCCATATAGCCTCCTTCAGAGTACTCTTGCTTATATTATATTATATTATATTCTGAACCTTCCTCTCATTATTTTTTTCGATCCATGCAGGAAAATATTAGCCTGTCTCCCTATTCCTTCAAAACCCAGGTATTACTGGAGAGGATTATCAGATCTATAAAATATTATTCAGCTTTGAAATATTTGTCTAAAAAAAAAAAATATTTTTTGAGCATTTTTCTAATTTGAACTAAAAATAAAGTAATGCTGCAGTTATTCATCAGTCGACTGGTGGGAGTCCAGATCTGTTTGCCCAAACCTCGTTCTTCCACACCCTATTTTGAGGGTTTAAACGAACTTTTAAATTTTACTAGGTCACCTTTTAGATCACCGAATATTTATAGAAAGGATGCTACATTACATTTATCATACTTTGAATGTTGTTTTTGTCCTCTTAGATCAGCGATCGGTCCCACTATGGGACGATGAGTCCTGGTCTCCTCCACTGCTTCTGATGGTTCCATTTCTCCCCATCAATAATTTCAATTCCTTCAATCAACATTTTGGTACTGTAGCAGCGTGAAATGAATTACAATCTTACTTAATTGCATTAACAAATACGTAATAATAAATAAGTTCACTCAAAAAAAATAAAACGTGTACTGACGTTATTTTGTCCAGGATTGACGTTTATATGTTCTTTTTCAAACCATAACCATCTCGTTATTCAATGCTGTCAATTTTATTATTATTCATTAGTTATTTTATTATTATTATTAGTATTTCTATGTAATAATAGTTGAACAGTTAGGTGTAATAATATGTTTGTTTTGTAATAAAAAAAAATGTTTATTTATTATATTAAAATTGCGGATATCATAAGGAAGTGTTGTGTTAGAGATGCTGATGAGCTGTACAGGGGAATCGTTGACCCTTGAAAGCAGTTAAAAATAAATGGATATCCAATCGATAACAGCTTGTCGCGGAATATTTGAATAGCTCCGAATAAAAGTATATCGTATATTGAACATGCGTTCTGATAGGATCATTCAAGTAGTAAAAACTGCCTTATAAATTACATGAAATGATATTTTTTTTTTCAACTGGTTTGCATGCAGTTTTCAATTTATTGCTCCTACAAAATTAGTATTTTTATATATTATATATATATATATATATATATATATATATATATATATATATATATATATATATATATATATATAGTTTTCTTTGTCGTGGAATTCATTATATATGTACTTTGGAACAAAAAGGGCCGGAACGTGAATATTTATGTGAACTGCACGACAGCAATCTAGGTAAGGTACTTATTAATTATTAAAAGAGTGCTTACTAATATACCTTCATTAACTTCAATTTACCTACATAATACCTCTATATAATATAATACCGCAGTTGACCTCAATGACTAAAAATCGGTAGGTCATTGACCCTTATAACAATTAATCTATATCTTATCATTATTTTTTCGTTTGTATTTTTTTTGTTGAGTTTACTCATATATCAAAGTTTTGGACTTATTCTAAATATATAATTATAATTAACTCTGTTTTTAGAATAAAATTAATCATGAATTCGGGTTCCGAACATGTTATTAAATTATACAAGAGTCTTTAGGCCTTTTTACTTTCACTTACTTTATATGTAATATGTAGTAAGGGAAGTTTTGAGATCCCGTATTTTTTATTAAAAAATAACATATCTTCACTATTTTTCTGCAAATATTAAAAATACAATTTTTTGAATATTTCTCTGACTAAGTACTACAAAAAAAATATGAGAAGTATTATTTCTCGTTTTTCAGTAGTTACCAAGTTATGAGGGTTGACAGAACTAAAATCAAGAAAATTTCGCTTTATTGACGCCAAATAGATTAATTTACAGCTCGTTTATCATTTTTGTATTAGGTGGACTTCGATGTAATCGAAAATAAGCATCTCTGCTGATTGTCTTAGTACTTTTAGAATTCAAGAACGATTATTTTTGATGGAGATATGGATATAGACGGAGATTCGGAGATATTACTTTTATTTACCTGTATATGAATAGTAAGGGAAAGTATTTTGGTCGTGAAAATATCATTTAATGGAAATTACATGTTTTCAAAAAAATTAAATGAAATTTACTTACTAAATGTAAATTTTTAAAACTGTTTGAAAATAAAGTATTCAAAATCCATCTAATCAAGGCAATGACATTGTTTAAAAAACTATTTCATACTACTTATGTGAAAAAAGAAGTGAAATATAAAAATATTTCATGGATCTATAAAGCATATGTTTAATGCATTTGTAGTTTAATAATCCTAGATCTGATATAATATTTAAATAATTAGGTATCAACATCCGTTAATTCCAAAAATTGTCATGTAATCTTTTAGAAAATTAAATTTTCCCTTTGTGAAATCCAAACATTACCCACTTAAAATTAGTGTGACAACTTTTGACCTATCTATGGTAGGCAATGGAAATCTTGTCAATTTATTTTAGTAAAGTTCACAACGGATAATAACAGTTTAATAACTAATAGGCGTACAATCCAT
This sequence comes from Nezara viridula, assembly GCA_928085145.1. Lineage (NCBI taxonomy): Eukaryota > Metazoa > Arthropoda > Insecta > Hemiptera > Pentatomidae > Nezara > Nezara viridula. The sequence goes on from OV725080.1 coordinate 26,684,138, forward strand.
AATCATTTTAGGTTGAATATAGAGATATACTTTCAAATCTCTCTAGATATATATGTAGCTCAGAGACTGGATGTTTGTGTTTTACAAAAACAGATGGGGTAAAAAGGTTGTTATTGCCTGCCTTTTATATAATTAATAGGTTTTTATGTTATTTTAATGGTCTTAATGATTTATTAGCTGTATGCTTTAAGCTGTAGCTCCGTTAATAATACACTTCAAAAAATTATAATGGTCCAACATTGCCGGAAAATAATTTCTATTCAAAGAAGAGAGGTTAGTGAAAGTTGTGTGTTGCGCGCACCAAATTTATAGTTCGACTGCTGACTCCTAATTTCTTCATATAGAATTTCGTTGTGTACTAATTTGTCTTAGAACATATAAATATAAATGCCTTACATAAGTAATTTCGTATTTTCAAGGACCATTTGTAAATGGAAACTCTTGACATTTCATATCCATCTTCATCTTCATTTCTTTTAATTTATCTTCGTTTGATGGTCTTTATTATGTATTCTTTCATTCTTCATTATTAAGAGCTGTATACAAATTCATTAGGTCCGTTTTCAAATAATAATGTTTGGTTAGTAACATTTAATTTATAGTACTCATATAAACCTCACTAATAACCCACCGTTATCCTAAATAAAAAATCACGAGAGAGAGCATCGTAAAAAAGACCTTAGTTTTTTATTTAACATTCAGATTACGAAGTCTTGCGCAAGAGTTTTATGAAAATATTTTTTGAATAAAATTGAAGTCTATTTTCTGCCAAAATGAAAATATTGTTTAACCTCGGAGTTATTTTGTACCAAACGAACCTGGGGAAAGTATTTTTCCAATGAAGAACTAATCAAGGTTGGAGTTCGGAGATCAAGATTGGGGAGTGACCTTCACACTATTCACAAGTCCGATATTCCTCGAAATCCCAACTGGGTCACTTCAGTATTCATACCAGTCATTGGACTATTGACTTGACTTGACTGATTGTAAGGTCGTAATCAATCTTATACTACTGGCCCGACAGCTACTGGCACTCATTTAAAGCTGTGGCTATTAAAGTTTGGGGAGCAACAAAGACTTCATTAAGGAAGGAAATTAAATGTTTTAGGTAATTTAATTTAATGGGATCATTCTCCCTTTTTGAATAGACCTCTACAATAAGAACTCAATAATACAGCCTTAAATTAAGACTATCATTGTGGAACTATCGAATTACCGGCATAGTGACGGTGAATTGAAAAAAAAATTGACATTAATTAAATTAAATTAATTAATTTTATTTATAGTTATTTCGTAATTTAAAAGGTAGTGAAATTTAATATAACCATATAATTTTTACTTTCCTGCCTATACTAGGTAAGGAAAGTATTGCGATCGGGTCAAATTTCCGATTTGCGGTTTTCGACGGATCTATACGTTTCAGAATACTCTAGTCCGACAAACACAGTTTTAGTTATTGTTCTGTCTGTCTGTGCCAAGATATTTTCGGGAACACTAGTGAACACCTGTTTTTTGAAAGGTAATGAAATTCCCTACAAAAATGTATAAAAATAATTAATTTCGGACAATTATTTACGAAGTTACAGCTATTCAATTTATAATGTAATATTACGGGTTCATATCCTGATGTCAGAAAGGGATGAATGAGAGAAAAAAGATAACTAAGTGAAAGTAAGAAAATCTGTTGCCCGCATCACACACGCTTCACTATTTCCTAAACAGAAATTATTGTTTGACAAAATTAGACTATGGCAAACAGGTTTTGATCAGCTATATTAAAACCTATTGAATTTTTTACACTGATCTACCTTAAGCCGGTTTACATTGCTTTAGTTTATCAAATAAATAGAAGTCAAATCTTTTCTTTGATCAATTATCAAGAAATTAAATCTAATTTAATTTTTTTTTTTAATTTTTTTTTTGTTTCTTGGTGGACTTATGTAAAGATATAAATTTTTTTCTGAAATAGGTAGGAAATTCGTGTGAGTGGACACACCAGATTTTTTTTTAGTATAATAATGTACTCTGTTATGTAAATTTGAAATATGGGTTTAATCGTAAGTACTGAAAACTTTTTTGGAAGTCGGAAGTATTTTTTCGTAAATTTAATTCATCATTAATTATTTATAAAATTTTTAAATAAGAATTTGGTCTGGGATAGTCGTGTGCTAGTTTCTTTTTAGCGTGAGCTTGGAATAAAGTGTATCTGTACTTGGAGAATGGTGGTGGAAAAACCACGCTCTCAATGTTTTTCTTGATGGTGATTTGATGATACCATCGAAGAATTATTCAATTTGTCCCTTTTCCTTTTTTTTTTTTTGTCATACATTTTGCCAAGTAAATATTATGTACCTTTGGCAAATGTGACTTTGTTTTTCCAAACGTGACTTTATTTTTCTACTTTTATCCAACGTATTGTTAATAAACCTCTAAAAGCCGGATTATCAGACTTGCGGAAAATCAAACAAGTGGATTGTGGAGGCTACTAGTAATTTCTAAAAAAACATTTGAACAACTATGAGTGGTGAGTTTTACTGAAAAAAAAAAAAAAAAAATTTCGATGTTTTCAAAACTGACCCTCTTCGAACACAAAGAAATAACCAATAACAGAACCAATATGCCAATTCTATACGATTGTAAACACCATTTGAGTGATTTATCGTCATCATAAAATATATGTAATTAATTTAAATTATGAATTATAATACCAACTTGGTATTATACCTTTTTAAACATTCCCAAAATTTCAATTATTCATAAATTTACGATTTTCTTGAAATTAAAAAAAAAAGGATTTAATGTGTTTTAATTTTGAAGGTTTTAATTAATGGAGCATTATTATCGACGATAAAAAAATCTATGTCAGTTGTCTTTTGAAATAAATAAATATAGGATAAATAACCTTAATGATGTACTATCAATTTAATAATAGGAAAGCATGTTTACTAGTAATTGTGTACTGTAAATTGATCAACGTAATGTTATTTTTTTTTTAGTCGTGACATACTATAAATAGATTCACCTAAAAAAAATTTCAAACTTTCCAATCAAAATTATCGCGAGACATAGCAAAAGCACCTTGGTACGTGAAAAAACTCTACTGACCTTACTGACCTTCACCTACCGACAATTGACCAACATATAAGGATCGTATACCAACAATTTTATATAAATTTAAGAGGACAAAACAACATATTAATAAGAGATTCGGCCATAGCTGACATACCCGTGAATATGATGACTAAAAAGGCGTTGGATGAGAGATCTCCTTATACAAAATAAGTAATTGAAACAAGTCAGGGAAGAGGTGTTGCTGAGTACTGCCCTTCCCCTGATATGTCATTGTTTATTGTATTCTCAGCACATTTGCTGATTTTCAACATAAAGCAAACAAAATAAATAAATAAAATAAAATTGAAAATAAACAAATTAATAAAAATCATGACGGACTGAATCGAAAGCGTTACAGGATCATTTTATGACATTGTAGCCGGCCAAAGCAGTTCCCAGACCCACCGCAATCTAATAACTCAATTTCCCCTTCGATGCCGGGACGGGAAAAGATAGTCGCCAGGAGCTCTCCTTCCTCTAACTGTAAAATATTAATACGGACCTTATTACACTGAGTCCTATTTGATCCTGCTTAACAATTTACTGTCTCTATGGGGCTATCATGGAGGGGTTTATCTGAGTATTATATTGACCTTCAGAAGCGGTTTATACCAAGCTGTTTTAGTGGTATGTTCAACTATCATATTATATAGATTTTATTTAAATAACTGAACAGTGAGTTATCGTTTTTATAAATTATAAACATACATTTTTAATAATGTAAAATAGTGTGAATGTTATGCTACCTCACTATAACCAATCTTCAAGAGACATATTGCTGTACTACTCAATAAATAAATTTTTAAAAATTTAAAATACATATTTAGCAGCAAAAGTTACGACAATTTCAGTTTTATAGGTATTGAAGGAAATAGGTTTGAACATCAAAAGAAGATTAAGTATTGTTAGGGTCTAACAAGATAACAAGAAGAAAAGAGATTGAACAGGAAGTTAAGGCTTGGTCAAAGGCGGAAATTGTTTGCTATTTTTTCAAATTGCGAAACTAATAGCTTGCGTCTGTGGTCCCGAAACTTAAAATTTAGAATTTACGTCTTAAGGTTTTTGAAAATAAAGAATATTCGGACCGGAGAAGGATGAGTCAACCGGAGAATTTAGATGGTTATACGACGCTTTGCGTGGAGAGTACCCGTTTTAATATAATTGAGATTGCGTTGAGGCGAATAAGATGGACATGTAAAATTGATGTACTTAGTAACGAAGGAATTCCTACAAGTTATTATACACTGTACCGAGTAGTAAGCGTCCGAGGGCTAGACCGAAGCGAATGTGAGAATATTACGTTAAGTGAAGGCTGATCTAGCGAGATTGGTTTTGGAGTCTACCCACCAGTAAAGAATGTAGACTTTGATTGATGGTATCAGGTTCGCTAAGGCTTATTATTATTGCTATTATTTTAATAATATAACACCTCTAAACTGTTTTAAAGTCTTTCACGCTTTTTTAATTGATGAACTGTATATTCTGATTTTAATATTCGGATTTTTTATTATCTAAACAGTAGCAAATTAATATACGCAAAAATAAAGTGTAATTCAGACATATTTATGTAAATAAAATAAAACTCGATTTATTTTTATGTTTGTTAAGACTTGTGATAGTTTCGAAGATATCCATATTCTTATACAAAAAAATACAGATATTTTTTAAATTCTTATGACTAATAGTATGCATATTAAGTTTATGTACTTATGCTAACATAAAGTACCATTTTAGTGAGTGACTCAAGGAATAGAATTTTTCCAATGATTACCACAGCCATATCGAGAACCTGGAACACTTAGGAGCACTGTGCCTTGGTCATTTAGCAATGTCGCTCACGTTTCAAACTTAAATCATTTTCAAAATTTGGATTTTCGAGCCGTTCGAATTCTCTGACCCATTTACCACATACTATCTGGCCATTCACGGCCTAGATCTATTTATTCAGATGATCCTTACTGTAAGTCAGGAAAGGAGCTGGACAATACCTTTTCGTAAAATAGGATAAACGGTGACCAACTATTATTTGTTCAACTTGAGTTTGTTTTTTTTGTTTTTTCCCTTCGGTAACGCCGGTTTGGGGACAGTTACTGACCAAAACTGTTCCAAATAAGTATTTTTCTTATTTTACTTCGATTTTTTAGATCAATCTATTCTTTTTTTTCAAGAGATAAATCTATAGAACAAATACGAATAAGACATCCTTCTGCGTCCTCCTTGAGGTTGGTTTTTATACTTGTTGGGATTCATTAGTAGTATCAGGCTGTCTTACTCCAACTTCCAACCATTCATGAATGAAGTTGAACCGCGGTACGTTGGCTTTATTCACCAACTCCTTTGTTATGGAAATGTGCCCCTTCTTTTTAACCCGCAACGCCTCGGCGCTACGCGGGTCGTGAACACATACTCTACGGTCTCAGTAACTGCATGAAGTCTTATCATTATTATCAGTGCTCCTTCCATATAATTCTCACATCAAATGTTCATCGAGCAAAGCTACTTAATGTTTAATTTTATACCTATTTATGTATATATATATATATATATTATAAAAAACTGCTCAAAAATAGATTTCAAATTAAGAGGGAGTATTCAATATCAAATCGTCTGAGGCCTTACTTAACCTCTATGTATCCGATTTACACAAATTTTAATATATAATTTATATTATAGTTATACCGGCTAAATACATTTCAAATCATTTTTTATAATATTTTTCTTGTTCAGTAGTCGAATCTTTTTTACTTCGCTACTGCAAATCACTTTTCAATAAAAACGTATAATTTTGGTTTAAATTGTTTTTAACTGTTATCGATTGGGTTGTTTATTGTGTACGTTCTGGCGTGTTCCTATAAAAAAAAAAAAAAGAAAAGAATATTTTGTAAATATCTGCTTCATTCCAGAGTAAAGAAAATGTGCCTCAATTACTCCAAGAAGCAGGGATAGAGTTATTATATTAGAAAGCATCAAAGATCTGGTTCTTTTCATGAGTAAAATAGTTTTTTTTTTTTTTTTTTTTTTTGTTCACCTTTTATTGATTATATTAATTTCATACGTTTTATACGTTTAATGTTCATAAAACATGTTCCTATTTATCACTTTATTTAAAAATAAAGTTATAACTACGTAACGGTAGCTATTAACAATTATATAAACAGTGGCAAAAAAAATCATATGTTTTTAACAATAAACAGTGACGATAAAATAATATGTTTTTATTGAAAAGTGATTTGCGGTAGCGAAATCATATAGACCCCAGTAATGTTTTAATTATGAATTTTTCCAAAATATGCAATTGCAGAAAGAGCCGAATTTCTCCATGTTTTCATCAGAAGCTTCTAGATTATCAATCGAGGGTACTAGAGGATGCTTTCGCTCATTCGAATGATTATTATATGAAATTTTATTTTATATGTACGATGAAAACTTTAAACAAGAATTTCATTTTTTCTTGTTTTCAAAATTTTGATTTTTTAATATCTCAATACGCGTGATCGTAGAGTTTCGTCACTGAGGTCGTTCTTTTCTCCAATTTTTGTTTAGATAACTGATGTTTTATGATTTAGTTATTGCATTGGTACTTACCTGAGGGAATTTAATTTAATTTAAGAATAATTTGAATTTCATTAAAAGTAGTTTTTGATGATTAAAAAGCGCTGAAAATCGCAGAAAATATTGAGGTTCTCCCAAAAGATACTTTTCTAACACCAACTCAATTTTCATGCAAAATATCAACCAACTTTTTTTGGATAGGTGAGAGTTTTATATTACAAGGTACCGAGGCCTCCTTCACATATCAGGAACTGTAGAGGAAGCAAGATACTAGCGGGCTTGGGTTATTCTCGAGTTTATTATGTAAGAGTAGGTATAATAATAATATAATAATAATAAAGAGTAGGATTCGGCTTAATCGACAATATATGGAACATTTAGATGATTCTATTTGTGACAACTATAAAGCATATTATTCAATTATATTATATTAATGTATTAGTATTAGCAACGTTTGAAGTGTGTAAAACTCTAAAAAATTTAGAAATTACCCAGAGAGTGCCAATATTTATTTATTTTGCCTTGCCGTGCCATTGAGGCAATACGCGTTTTGGAGAACTGAGTTATTACGCGTGACAGCACAATTTCCTACTCCTGGTTAAAACTCATTTTCATATTATTATCAGCCTGCTGTTTGCTGTTATCTCGTCTGCTAAAATGTAGGGCGTCCCAAAATCGTCTTTTAGGGTTCTATAGGGACATAAAAACACCCCTATCCCACATGGATGATTTTGTATACAATTAGATAATTATTTTTTTGTTTATTCAGAAATATAGTAATCTGTCACGCGGACAATAATTATAATGAGAAATGAACAAATAATTCACACCGTAACAAATGATTCACACCATATAAACAAAAAACATAAAATAAATAACGTATATCCCGACCCTCTGACCTATACATCCCTTCTCATAGATCTGCCTCATTCCAAAATTCCTTTATAGCCCGCTCTGTCAAGTTTTGGAATTCCCTCCCGATCAAAATTCGACATGCCCCTTCCCTGTACACATTCAAAAACCTCCTATTCCAATTCCTGTTCCAAAAACAGTCAGATACCAGCTAACTATTAATATTATATATGTATTGTGTAGCAATCATATAATCATAACACTTGGTAAGAAATAGTACATGCATTTCCTACTATCGACGTAGGAATTTCAATACATACATTTTTTTTTATTCAATTATAAGTAACTGTTTATTTATATATATATATATATATATATATATATATATTCAAGTAAAGTTTTTTTTTTTTTTTTTTTTTTTTTTTTTTTTTTTTTTTTTTTTTTTTTTTTTTTTTTTTTTTTTTTTTTTTTTTTTTTTATGAAATGAACTCATTGTATCTCTTTTTCGTTCTTCATTTCTCAAAGTGTATGTTTATGTTGTTCAACCCTTAAATATAATTTTGTTCATTGTTCAAGTGATTCGTTCATAGTTTTAATTGTTTTGTTCATAATTTTAAATGCTCTGTACATAGTTTTATCTGTATTGTATATAGCTTGTGCACCTAAAATTTTCTTTACTTTTTATTTTATTTTATCAATTTTATTTATTGTTTTAACGTTCAGGCCAGTAATATTCTATTATTTTGTACATTATTGTTATTCTGAAGGGACTTAGTCCCAGAATAAAGTTTTTTTTCTATCTATCTATCTATATATGCGATAAAAATAAAATAACTTAAAGATAAGTAAATTAAAAATATAAAAACACAATCATACCTACTACAATATATACAATCAGACAGGTAACCCCAAGCCAGCCTTGTCCTTTTAACTACAGATGGAAAAGCAGGACTCCAAGAAATCCCTGCGCTACTCTCTCAACCGCGTCACTGGTGCTAAAGCCAATGGGGATTGAGCGAGAGCGATGAAATTAAAGATAATTAGTGAAAAAAATCCACTAACACAGCCCTGTGTCTATGAAATACACACATGCAGATAAAAACTGAGGCAGTATGGGATTCTATATCATGGAGAGATATGATGTTGGGTCCGTTTTCCTTCCTGTTCTGATGATGCCTGAATTGACGAAGCGTTGACGTTTTTTTTTTTTATTCTTTACTGACATTTTTTATTTCTTTTTAAGTTATATTACATTCAATTACAATTAAGAACGTTGGTAACCCTTGCGTTTTAGAAATACAAGACCGTGTTGTTAATATTTTTCCGATTATAACCTAAAATTGATTTTCTGGTCTTGGTGAATTTTTACTGGTTTATATCTTGAATACATTGCTGAATATATTATTTAAAAAAATATAATATGAGTTAATCAGATACACGCAGAATCCAGTATACCTTAAGAGACCACAAAAGATAGGATTGCGGGAAGAAAGAGCTTACACATTTGTAATCAACATAATCTCTACTCAGCGGCTAATCACCTTCCAATTAGCTGAGGGTATACACTAGCGCGCTCTAATGAGCTCCCATTCTACTAAAAAGTATTATTCTCTTCCCTCCGACCTCAATATCATATAAAATTAATTCCCTTTGTTTATATTTAAATATTTTGAAGAGAAATCGATGTTCAAATAGTATATCCATCCACTATACAGTAGGCTGTTATTCCATTTTGTTAATGTGTGCTAAATCTTCGATATATTTCATCTATACTGTTGTATTATTTTCAAGATTAATCCCCACATGTATTATTACAGTATGGCTCGAAATCGGTTTTGTACAAAATATAAGCTCCTGTCATACTCAAATACCATGGATGTGGTACCGTTGGATTCAGAATTTCACGGGGGGTTAGCGAATCGTATTCTCCACTTTTGTTTTTCTTTCTAAAATAAGTAAAGTCGATACAAACATTTTGCTAGGCTTCAATATTCGAACGGTGGTAGGTCAGTAGGTCTGTAGATCGATACGGGACAAATTGGATCTTGATGCTTACAGCATCGGATCCTGCGTTTTTAAGCCCAAAAACGTACTATTTTCGAGATAACGCAAGGCATAGGGTTCGCATCCACACAGCCTTACATTAATTGTGGTACTGTCATTGAATACATGTCTCATTTCGTCGACTTGAGGTCTCTATGATCGAGAGAGGAGGAGTTTATATTATTTATCGATGGTGTTTTTGATCTGCATGCCATATCATCGTTAATTTTCACTAAATCTCAAGATTGATCCACCAATTTCGAAGGCTTCCTTCTCCTTCAGGCGGGCAAAATATTCCAATCACCCCGAAAATTCAGGCAAACAAGTTATGACAGAAATCAAACTTTATTTGCGAATAACTAAAAAAATACACACTTTTTCCTTGGCTATGCCCATGATTATATAAAAAAATACTAAATGTCATAAAAAAAAAATCATCGAAATCGGACTATTTTTAACAAAGATACAGCTTACTGAAATTTGTGACTATGTTGGTTCTAAACAAAAATGAAGATTTAAATTAATTTTTGTTTTCTTTGTCGATTATATAGATCGATAAAGTAACATTTGATTTCTTTATATTTGGATACCTTGCATTATTTTATTTTATTAATAATTTGGCATTTGATAAGAATATGCTGTGCGAATTTTTCGTACGGGCCTACTAGTCTATATAACTAGTCAAGACTAGTACCAAAACGATATTGCTCGGTTAATATGCCGAGTTAAAGTGGGTCTTCCAGTCTTTCGACGGCAATACTTCCTAGGGAATGGGGTAGTTCAGTGATAGGACACTAAGCTTCCAAAGGTGTCAGGTTCGATTTCCGGCTAATAGCAGAAAAGTTATTTATTCTGGGTCATTGGCCTTGGTGCGACGCTGGGTAGTTACACCCTCCTGGGCCACACCCAGCCTCTATAAAGTGGGTACCCTTAATTAGGAATAATTAAATAAGGGGAAAATCCTGGTGGTAGAGTGTGATCTCGGTCAAATCATCTCCTTGCGCAACCGTATAACAGTGCTTTCCCTAAATAGCACTGAACCCAATATCCTTCATGGGTTGTAGTGGTACAGGTTTTTTTTTGGGGGGGTTTTTTGTTCTATACTTCCTAGGTGCATATCTTTTCCAAACTTTTACAACGATAAAAACTAAATTACCTTCTTGATTGTTTTACTTCTTATTCCTCAATCTCACCTATTACTTCATTTGAACACCAATTGTTTTTCCATCTCCTCAGCTATTAATCTTCAGAATATATGTAAGAATTAAATTATTTTATTTTAGGAGAAGGAGTTGGTTTGGGGTGCGTTCAAATAAATACTATAAACTAGAATAGTATTTTATTAATTATGCCGAGTTATAAGTTTTAAAAAGTTATTCTAGTTTATAATATTTATTTGATCGCACCCTCCTCTTCCCTTCCACTAACAACTCCTCATATCATAATCGCGGTGAACCATTTCTACAGCAATTTTAATTTAGTGTTTACAGGCTTATTTTACTATTATTATTTATATTGCTCTCCTATGCAGATATATAAACAAACAAATATTTATTTAACTATAATTATATTTGTTTACTTATGATAATATTTTATTTTTATTTTACATAATTTTGTATTTTAATATTTTTATATCAAATTTAATATTTATACTATTATGTGCCAGAAAAATCTAAATGTAATTCCTATTGTTCATTGTCATTCTTATTTGGAGACTAAATGTCCCAAAAGGAATCTGAGGAAAAGTAGTGAATGAAATTTGATTGAATTGATATGTAACCAATTATTTATCAATCCAGTTAATCTATGAAAATTACATGAAAACAAATTAGCTGTAGTATTTAACTATGCATGTAACTTGGATTTGACCACAGACGAAACCAAATATGTTTCTTGTTGTCTGAAACGTAAAACGCGAGAATTTTTTTTGATTATGAGGACAGATATCTGGCACGAATACAAAGCTCCTTTCTTTAGTAATGAGAAAATAAAATTGATACCTTTTTCAATATTTAGTGCGTATTGTATATTTGTTTTTTACATGAAATGACCATTTTCGTGTTTTGTATTTATCTTCAATTTTCTTCAAGACGAATGATAATAAGGAAAGTATGGCACTATTGAACTAGATTCTATGAGAATTCGTAGAATTATTAAGAAAAAAAAAAACAATTATTCATCTCAAGCTGAATTCACCGTATTTGAAAATTTAAATATTTTGGATTGTTATGCTGCAATGTTATGCATTCCAATCTTCTAGGGATCAACATCTTCTCAGAAATAGCCTATTATTATTAATTTTTACTATTTAAAAATGTGTTTTTTAGCTTTTATTCTTAATATCATTAATCTTTATTTTTATTGTCTCTGTTATCTTATCTTCAACTTTCAGTTTTTATAATTTTAGTTCAATTGTACTATCATAATCATCTGTAATTATTCTAAACTTTTCAAACTTTAAATTGTATTTCTTAGCTATAGTTGAGTTATGTGTGTAGTAATTCATAAATTGTAATATAGAGCGAAAAAGACCCAAGTGGTTGAAGAGCCCAAAACATGTATAAATAAATAAATAAATAAATATTTTTTGTTCAAATTAACATGGAATGAAACAAAATTCAGGTTAAAGTAAATAATCACTAGAGCTAACAGTGAGGCAATTGAGGCCATCACGATCTTGATTGCTGTTGCCATTAATTTTAATTGCCTTTCACGGGGATTTTCTCTAGTGTATCAAATTTAAAGTTAATTGGTTAGTTAAATCCTACGGCCTAGCTCGTTTATTCGGAGCAGGTGATGTGAAGCATTGCCACTTTTTCTGCTGGGTACCAACCTCTGAGTTTTATCTTTATAATACCTGCTTAATGATTCTGATCAAGGTGTTTCTGTATGATCCACTTTCCATGATGACAAAGATTCGGTTCAAGACCTTCCATCCCAATTAGGGCTGAATTGAGCTAGTTATTTTAAACTCTACATATCTTAATAATAATGATCTGTTGCGAACAGAAAATAAGCTTTAAATATCCTCCAGATGTTTATTATACAAACAACATATTTCAAATAATTAAGCAATTAACTCTTTGCTCAAAATATAGATTATAGATATGCAAATAAGTAATTGACAAACAATATAAAAAAAAAAGTCATTTTGTGGAAAATCTGTACGTACACACATATATGCATACACGCTTCTTACATATCTATCTGTGCCATGTAGGTAAAGAACACCTTGTCTATTTCTTTATTAAATAATTTAGTAACTAAGAAACAAATGTTAATAGCTTAAAGTTATGGAAAATTGAAAAAGTTATGGAACTCTCCAAACAAATATAAAAATGTCACATGGTTTCTTTTACCTTGGATGTTCAGATTTAATAACTAACACACATATATGCATACACGCTTCCTACATATCTATCTGTGCCATGTAGGTAAAGAACACCTTGTCCAGCTTTGTATTAAATAATTTAGTAACTAAGAAATAAATTTCAATAGCTTAAAGTTATGGAAAACTGAAAAAAATATAGAACTTCCCAAACAAATATAAGAATGTGACATGGTTTCCTTTACCTTCGAGGTTCAGATTTAGTAACTAAGAAACAAATTTTAATTGCTCAAAGTTATAGAAAATTGGTTCCTCGGAATAAATTTAAATCTTTACCTCCTGGTAGAGATATATACCGTTGTCCTACTGGAACCAACTTACACCATCCTGGCCTAGAATTCATGGTCTCGTGTACCTTAATCGGGAATCGTGAGGTGTTTTTGGTCCATGAAAGGTTTATTTCAGGGAAATAAATGAATATCCTCGTGCGCTTGCTGACTCTGAGCAGCCATAATCTATGGATCTCTATCGATTCGTTACTATGCTTGAATCCGAGTGAGTTTTTCTAATCAACCAGTATCCATAACCAGTCAGTTATGGACATATGGGTGGTCAGCCACTGCATCCGTAGTGACGTGAGGTCGGGTGACAAGACTCCATCGTACAGCTATAAATGATCTATAGCGCCAGTCGAAAACGACTTTTTTTATACCAATCAATATGATCCAACACTTACATGAATGTAACTGTGGTTGATAATGAACAATCAATGATAAAAGGCTATCACGTCTCTTCTTTCTTTTTTTTTTGTTGTAGTATTTTGGACTAAATAGTGAGAAAAGAATAATTTATATCAAAATTCAGTCAGAGATTGTATCAGGAAGGCTGAGACTTAACTGAATACAAAAAAAAATAGTAAAAATAAAATAAAATAAATAATTTTAGGTCTTGCTTCCACTATCTTAGGACTAGCTGTCACTCGACGAATAGTTTTGGCAAATGTCCCAAATATTCAGGCGTTAAAAAAATATTCACGACAGATTTTATTCTTTCGCACATCGTCACTGTATGCATTGAGTAAAGTCGACGAACTCTGCTACCTAGGATTAACGGTGTTAAATATAAGGATCTAAAATACCGAATAGGCTGCAAGTAAAATTTAATAAATTAGATTAAGATGGTATGCAGATATTTAAGGTGGACGCATAAACGTATAATTCATAAACGATTAGTGATTCATTAGAATGAGAAGATAAAGTGGAAGACCTAGTACAAAATTAAAAGATGAAATAAAAGGGAACCTGGCCGACCTTAAAGAAAACACGAAGAGAAGGATAAGGAAGAAGCTGAATAAGTTAGGTTGAAATCTCGCTCACGAATTAATTGTGAATGAAGGATATTAAATTTATGCTGACACAGATTTAATTTCGAGATTCTCTAGAAATATGAAATTACTTTGCTTGGAAATTCAAAATTAAATCTCGCAGAACTTGTTAGAGACGAAACACAATTTGTCTGCATACCAGTTAATGGAACGTATCCTGGACGAATATGATTTACTTGGTGGCTTAACAAGTCATTATTAAATTTTAGTTTCTATGTAGAATTTCAAGTTTGTAACAAATAACAACTCTCTTTAATAATTATTATTATTTATTTATTCTGTAATATGGACAACAATTATAGTGAGGTAAAATCACATTCACACCATATATACAGAAAACATAAAATAAACACAAGCGAAATATCAACTAAATAATATTTAAAAAATATATATAATAAATAAAAATAAAATAACTTAAAGATAAACAAATTTTAAAAAACAACAACACAGAGATACCTATATACAATATTTACTCTCTACCGCGTCACTGGTACTAAAGCCAGTGGAGGTTGATCGAGAGCTTTTTAGTCACATACACTCATGTCTTGAGTGGAGAATCTGACCATTCCCAAAACTCCAATATATACTACAAAAGGTTGCGAGACCACTGCCAGCTACTCTGTTGGAATTTAAAGTCGAAGATATTTTTTGAGTGAATATTAAACATTTAAAAAAATATATATAGAAATAGAAAAAAGATTTTCGACCAAAGCTTTATCTTATCCTAATAATTGTAGTAGAGTATTTTGGTTTCCAATCACCAGGGGTGATTACCACAGACTTTGTAGATGCTTTAACTCGGTTAAGTTTAATGAACAAAGAAATTATAGTCACGATTTGTGGTATACAATAATTAATTCTATTTTGTTATTTTTAGTAGATGAATATTTCGAACATTTTAAATACCGTAATATTTTATTTTGGCTATATTCCGTTCTTCTCAGCTGAAAGACAAGATTTTCAATCTAAAAATAACATGGATTTAAATTTTAAAAAGAAGTCTCACTTAAAGGTTTATTAAAGGACTTGGGACATTTGCATTTAATGCGTTATTAATAAGCCTTCCTTTCACTGAAGGTTCTTTTGAAATCTCCTTCAAAAAGATCTCATAAATTATCCAAGTCTGGTCCGTCTTATTAATAGCTTTATCACTGTAATATTTGCCCTATTATATTATTTATTATTATTATTATATTATTAGTCGACTAATAAGCCGACTAATCCAACCGTGGAGCGAACTGAGCGAATGCTGGAGGCTAAATGGATAGTGGAGGGGGACAATCAATGCCTTTCCCCTCTCCTTCCTCCAATCCCCCCCCCAACTCTATAGTCTAATACTTTGTCTATTTAATGGTACCTCTTTGGCGAAAAAAATATGTATATATCTATGGATAATAATTGTTTGAATATATTGTATTCAAATCTACTTACAATGATAAAAAAAAATCCTTTCAACTCTTGAGACTTTCCTAAAGCCACTAGGAGATCCATAGAGAGAGGGAGGGATTTCGTGCTGAAACGCCCCACCAAAAAAAAAAAAGAAAAAGAAAAAATAATTTTTTTTGTGTGTCCCATATTTGTATCTGTGAATGTGAATTTTTTATCGGAGTCTGAAAAAGAAGACTAGGCCTTGCAGCAGGTATATCGTCAGATCTAGAAGAGGTACAATAAAAGGAGGATTTAAGAAAATAGAATTTATTTTTTATTTATTATTACATAGTATTTTATAAATATATTACATTTATCTTAGGAAACCATGAATGAGCTCTTTTTCAGCTATATATTTATTGAATAATAATACATCCTACCACATCCAAGGGCAATAAGTATTAGTGCTACAGGTGTCCATTCATAAATACATACAAGAAAAAAAAATGGCTTTAGCGAAGTTTCATTGAAATCGGTACATTCGTTTATGCGCTACAGTCTATAGCAACGCAGGCTTTTCTGCATTTTTTTTTTTTTTTTTTACTCCTTTATTAACTTATCAAATTCTTTAACTTTAACTTCCTTTAGCTAACTTCCGGTTAGCTGATTTTAAAGAAAGTTGCCGTCACATCTAAGGCATATACCTATTTTAAATACGTAATATCAGTTCCTTAGGACTTTTCGTTTTTTAGCTAGACTGCTAACATACAAACATACAAAGCATTTTTCGGGACTTGGTCATTTCGATTCAGGGTACCTCAAAACGTCTATTTCCGTTGAAAACTCATATTCAAAAATTTTCTCGATCGCAGTACTTACCCTTACTATATATTACATATATACGTAAGTGAAAGTAAAATATATTCATAATTAAGAACTTTTTTTTTATTGAATATTACATTGTATCACTGGGACGTTGGTTAAAGTTAGGTAAGATCACATTCACACTATATTTACAAAAAAATAAAATAAAATAAACAGCCTCCTCGCCTTCTGTTGAAATGAAAAACTTTCTCTCCCTCCAAAATCTAAGTCATCCCATCCCGTTCTTAATCGAACTTTGTTTGTTCAAAGTTAAACTTCTAGAATTTCATAGTCAAATATAGACTAAGATGAAAGCATAGATGTAGGATAGATTGATTTCACGTGTTTACTTTCCAATATTTACCCAAGTCGTCTATCATTTATCAATGACCAAAATTATAGAATCGTTTTGAGAGCAGAGGTATCACAAGTCGCGATATACCCTTTCAATAAAATGATAAATAGTTGCTTTCAATAAAAACACAGATTCCGAGTTCGATAACCCTTCTGACCCTTTTCATCTACGGCCATGCATCGAAATAAATATGTATCAATCCCATATATGATCGATTTCAAATAAATCGTACAGATAAAACAAACAGATCATTTGTTTGAAATCATCTCGTTTAAAAATCATCGAACCGTCTTATGAAATATACTTTTCTCATGTTCAATACACTGAACTTAAGAATTAAACAATATTACAACCTATCACATTGTAACTAGTGATACAAGAAATAAAAATAAATTAAATAGAGCAACAGCAAAATAATAATTCTGGAATTAAATCTCTCTATTATATAAAAAAAAAATTAATGTATGCCATATTTTATTTTAGGAGTAGGAACATATGAGCTTACAGGAGATCTCCTATTAGCTCTGTAATTAGTATTAATTACACAGCTGTTCATTTAATTACATATGTGTTGAGCTCCTATTACCTAATACTCTCCTTATACAAAATAAAGATTTTAGACTAAAAATTTGTACGGAAAATGGTATTTATTCATCTGGAGGTGGAAGTACTGTTTTACCTAGGAGACAGGAGTTATTTTCCTAGCTAGGCATTCCCCCTTGACTACAATATATTAATTATTATATCATATATAATATTATTTATATTATATTGTGATATAATTATTATGTAATAGAAAAGGGAGCACAATCTAAGGAACAATGAAAATATTAGAAATAAAAGGTTTAAATTATTGTTGGTCACTTATGAAGCTGGACAGGTTAAATATATATTATGGTTACAAATTGGCAATAAGAACAATTATAACTATGTAATAACATAAATTTTAAAAAATGCGCGATGTGTAATATAGATTTTTAAATAAATTACACTCATCGGAACTGTGGTCTTGTTCAGTTTATTTTATGTTGATTAAAATTAATACAATCTGAACTACAGAATACATGTAAAGTAAAGTTATATAATTGGAGCAACGGGTAGTACAATTAAATGAACAGTTGTATAATTTTTAAAATGGTTGCTGGTCCGCGGTTAGACGAACTGGAGGTTACTCCCCTATATATAAAAAAAAAAGAAACTTAAACTAAACAAAATAACTCAAATACAGCCATACTTTTATAAAATATTTGCAAAAGTCATTCACTTTGGAGAACTCCCATATATGCTTGTTTAGAAAAGGTCTAAGGGCCACTGCCGCTTCAAGCGTCGAGGAGAATTGTAGAGATGGGTGAAGCTAGATAAGAATTTTGCACGTTCAATACAAAATATTTTTAAAGTATGTAAATAGAATATTACATAGAAAACCAATAAGTATGATAATATTTTTGTCTGAATTAAATTAACAAATTAGAAAATTTCCTTATGCAAAAGAATCGTTTAAAATATACTTAAATAAATCGTTATACAATGTTATATAAATATAATTTAAAAATAAAAACTGTTATGAAAATAAGCCTATCCAATTACGAATTCACATGCATATGTACTTAAATTAATTGGTAGGTTGTTAGTGGAATTGACGTCTATGAATATTTAAACGTGATGGAGTAGTTGGTTGCCTTCCATTAGACATTACGGCTCTAGGCAAATACATGTTTCCCATGTACTGGTGCATGTCAACATACGAAAGAGTCTAGAGTTTCGTTCGGGGAGGGGAGGAAAAGGGGGTGGGAGGTGCACAACTGCTACACCAAATTTAAATAAGAATTCATAGATGTTAATAACATTAACAATCTACCGATATGTTTGAATAGGTATTCGAGCACAGCCCCCCCCCTAAGCTGGGTAGGATTATATTTTTATTTAATTTTAACGTTTCTACTTTTTTAAGTATTAACAATTATATTCTTTACATAAGATCATTAATTAACACATGATATGTAAAACCAACAAAACTTTTTTTTTCTCTTTAACTATGTATCCGCACCTGTCATGGTATTGACAATCAGCAGAGGTGTTGTGATGATGAGGATTGGCATTATAGGCATGAGGAAGGATGGTACCCAGCAGCATCTCTTCCTGGTCATTATTTACTTCCTTGATTTAGGTGAGGAGATCTCTCATCCAGCTTCTTTTTAGTCCCCTCCTGATGGGCATGTCAGTCGTGGCCATGTCGTTTATAAGTCTGTGTATCCGTGTAGTTTGAGATGAAAACGATATTAGAGAGTACGTATGGGTTGGTCTATAGTTGGTTGTCGTAAGTCTGTAAAGTTTTGTTGTTGAAGTACCAGAGAGGTCCTGTTATAAGTCGTAAAATTTTGGATTGAAATGACTATAGTTTTTGTAAGTACGTCTTTTTTGCCGAACTGTAGATTTGAGAGGCGTATGTACAGATGGGTTTGAGTAGGTAAGTGTATGTATTTAATTTTTGTCGAACTTTCAATTTCGATTTAGAAAAAAGTGAGTTCAGTATTTTCAGTTGCTTGTTTAAGCTCTGTCATTTTGACGTGTGGGCCCCAGATCACGCTTCTGTCGAATATTAGTCCCAGGTAAAGTACTGTGTTTGTCTGAGGAATTAGATTCTCTCTTATATAAACAGGTGAACACGTTTCTCGTGAAAGTGTAAATTTTGTATATTGTGACTTGTCATGATTAAATCTTATTTTCCAAAGTGAGTAACAATATTGTAAAGTCAGTAAGTGATTTAGTAAATTCATTGGAACTAGTCTGGAATTGTGCTGTTTTGTTAAAATTGTTGTATCGTCAGCGTAGGTTGCGGTCAATGTTTCGGAGTTGAAAGGTATTTTATCGATTTCCAGCTCCTGTTTTTGCTTACTGTTGTGCAAATGTGTTTTCCTTTTTATGGCCATATTTCAAAAATGGCTTAAAAAATACAAAGTTTGATGAAATTTCGGGAATAATGTACAAATCAGCTTCCACTTATTATTATAATCTTAGCGAATCTTATGTTTATTTTTTTTAATCAATAACAATGGAAGCTATAGCGACTTTTTTTATTTTTATAAACTTTCAACATTATAATTATAATATTTTTCACATGAACATTTTCCACATTCCACAGTCCGAAAATCATTCGTATTAACTTTTTATTATAAAATAAAAATTCTTTCAGCTTTTCGGAGCAGAATATAATAAAGTGGATTCCGCAAAATTATTCAATCTTATAAACTGGTTTGCGGGATCTCTCTGTAATTTCCGATGTCTAAATGGTTTGGAAGAGGTCTGATTCAAATTGGGCTCCTTTAATCGTGTTAGGGAAATTTAATTGTTAATTGAATAATCTTTTATCTGTCGTAAACGTCAGATTACGAATTCAAATTACGGTTTTGGAGTGACAGACCTGCCAGTCTCAGTTTTCATCTTCAATGGAATTTACAGTCTTCTTTTTATTTAAATCTAGGTCAATTTCATAATTTGTATAACTGTTTAGTTATATAGTGTTATTTATAATGATTTATAATAATAATAGATTTGAGGAATCCTGGTATTTTTTTTTAATTTTTAATTTATCAAGTCGTAAACCAATGGCTTCCTGTCCTTTAGTATCCTTTAACAACACTTCACCTATTCCTGTTGAACAAATCCGTTACATAAGACTACACCTGGACAAACATCTAACTTGGAATCCTCATACCAGACTGAAACGACAAGAAACAGCTCGACGTTTCCGACTACTGCAACACTTACTAGGCAAACGCTCTAACCTTCCAATTAATTACAAAAGACTTATTTACATGACTATAATAAGGCCTATTTGGACTTACGGAGTTGACCTATGGGGCTCCACCAAACCTTCAAATTCCTCTCGTATCCAATCCTTACAATCCAAAATCCTTCGTAAAATCCTCAATGCTCCTTACTTTGTTACAAATAAAATCATCCATAATGACCTTAATGTTCCTTATGTATCAGATTTGGCCCAATCCAGTTATCTTTCCTTCCATAATAAACTTCATAACCATCCCAACCCTCTTGTTTCTAACCTTGCTTCCTATTCAATTCCTGATAACCCTCTGAGGCATCTGAAAAGAAGATGGCTACGTGATTTCCTAATATTGACATATTATTAGAGTGCTACCAATGGGTAGTTTCTCAACATGTATTTCATGTCATTATATCCATGTGCGAATTTACTAGAAGTATTTTTTGTATACAGTTGTAAATATCATATAAATAAATTTAAAAAAAAAATATCAAACTTAATTTCACGAAATGATAATTTTATCAGTAATATTTATTTTAGAGTAATACCATAACAGTATAAATGTTGTACTGTGAGACGGAGCGAGCCTCGGAAATTACTTTGTTGAAATACAATGAAAAAATTATTGTTAAGGTCATTTACTAAAACAAGTCATAACGTCTTATGCATTATAATATTTTTACTACTTTATTAAACACACAACAATGTTAATAAAATAAATATGTAAAGACCATACAACACATTTTTATCCTCATAAGTTAAAAGTCTCTAACGTTGGTATTTTTCTATTCATTTTGGAGTTAAATGAAAAACAAAATCCTGCACTTTTTTATGACATTGGGAAATCGTAAACCCAATAAAGTGATGAGTTATATAGTGATTTATGCTGGACCTGGGGCTCCTTTAAAAAAGAAGGCTCAATGCAGTACTAACAAATAGGTGCTAAAAACACCCTAAATCCCAAAAAGTATTTATAGGATCATTATTATATCTCATAAAATCGAGGATTTTATCTTTTCTGTACTGTATTACGAATAAAAAATAGAAAAGTATTTTTTATTCTTGCTACAGTTGAAATTGTTTTATTTTATTTTTCTTTGTGAGGAATATTCCCTCTCCTCCCCCCAAAAGATCGTTTGTTACAGTAGTAAACTTTTAAAATGTTTAAAAAAGCTTTTCGAAGGTACTTAATCCATTTAAAAATATATATAATCACAGTTAAACAAAGTTTTTTTATTAAAGCAATGATTTTTATGTATCTTATGAAGTATTAAAGTTTTGGTAAAGGAGAAGAGATTTGTTTACATTTTTTCCTATAAAACTATACTAAGATAGTGTTGTCTATATTATGGAATCAGATTTCCAACATTATTTGTAATCATTAGAGAAGTTCAAAATCGAAAATATAACATTTATTGTTCTTATGAGCCGTTCAAAGTTCATTTTATTGTCCTAATTTCATTTTAGCTACAATATTTAACATTTTTTTATTATATGAGAAAGATCAATAAAAATGTAATTAAAATAATATTTCTTGAATCTATATTTGATTAGAATTAATAACTTCGATTCGTTAGTGTTGATTTAATGAATCCCGTTTCTCCCGTTTTTATTCTGTGTTTTTTTCCATAGACCTACCGGTACGTTTTACTGAATTCGTTTTCATTTTGCAAAGCTTATAAATTATTATTGCCTTAATCGATTTAAGCTATCCTAAAACAGTTAAAGCAAAATTCTTTCACTGAATCAGAAACGGATATTGTATTTAAGTTTGAGAGGAACGGTTCTTGAAGACCTGATAAATAGACACACATATATATATATATATATATATATATATATATATATAGTTGAGAAAACACCCAATTTTCTGAAACATAGTTACAGTGTTAGTGTTAATGTTCAACTTGAACATTCTTAAATAAAATCATTAGAAACAGTTTAACTTTAGGTTCAACGCAGTGGCAACTTTAGTGTAAAATAAAATAAGTAAAAAGTTATATCAACTGAAAGCATAAATATATATATATTTTTTTTAATGAGTATTTTTTGTAAATTACGGAAATAATTTTAGCAGTTTTCGGATCTTTAAAAAGATAAGAAGTAGTACAATCTATCGTACTTGTGATATGTTTGGCGGGTCTTTTCAAAGCTAATTGTTCTAAAGACACATCCGTTAGAATGACGATGCAACTGTAAATTATTGGAAAAATATTTACTGAAGGTATGATTACTGAAGGTTGTACACACACACACATATATATATATATATATATATATATATATATATATATATATATATATATATATATTTTCATTGACACGTGCTTTCATTTAGTAGCTGTATAGTATATACGTTATAATTTTAAGAGAAAAATATTGCGATTGTTTACACCTTTAGCTCAAATCACTCACAGAAACATAAATAGATCAATGAAAAAAAAATGTATTTTTCTATTTTGGATAGAGAAGCTTCAGCCTGAAAGTCCCCCCCCCTCTGTAAATCCGCCATTGCGCTTAATTTATCGGTCCATTTTGCATATATACGCTGCAATCGCTCAGATTAGAAATATACACCAGAGATTTTTTATTTCACACTATAACTATTTTAAATCGTTATTAATTGTTTCCTAATATATGTGATGCTTGCCATAAATTGCTCTGCTTTTAAATTTAAAGCCGCTCTCTGCGGTTAGAAATATTTTTATTTGGGTATGCAGGGCGGTGTGCTATCACGTCATTGGTCCTCTACTGAGGTGTGATAATTAGATCTCACAGGTGAACGCCGTTACACATCTCGTCGCTTAGCGCGGGTCTTGCGTCACTTAATTTGTATTCAACCCGATAGCAAGTTTGCATTATTCCTGTTTCATGTATCGACTAAAAGATAATTTTTAAATTATATTTGGATTTATGATGAATGTACCTATATGATTAAATTGGTTTATTTTGTGATCATGATCCATTTGTTGCTTAAGTTTTTAAGAAAACGTATGATACTAAACGGGAAATATGTATGTTATGAGAAATATGTATGTTATGAGATTGGATGAAAGTCCATAAAATGTAAAATAAAAATAAAAAGTAAGAGTAATATAGTAATAAAAAAATGATACAACACAGGACAGAACTAAATATTTTCAAGTTTATTTATTTTCAGCCATTTTACACCAATTTTCAAATTTTTTTGTCAACTTAATGACTACACACCTGATTACGATGTTTCGGCTCGTTGAGCCATTTTCAAGTCTAAAAATTTTTTACAATTTACAGTCATATTTAAAACATTACATACTTCAACATATAGAGATTCTTTTTATATACCTAAAATACCAATCATGTATCTGTCCTTTTTAACTTATGCGAATTACATGCGTATAAATCCATATATAATATTGGGAAACATCATTGTATATGTTTAAAATAAATAGTCTTCCCCTACTCCTTTAAGAATAACCAGTCACGAAACTGAAATGAGGCTGATGAGATGTCGGTGACACATTACAAGGTAATTTTAACTTATTTGAATCATTTAATAATAAATAATTGAATAATAATAATGTTATAAAATAATTAAAGTTGGACATGACAAAAATAAATTATTTTTTTTTTACATGAGTAGACGCATGCAATTCGCATAAGTTAAAAAGGACATGTACATGATTGGTATTTTAGATATATAAAAAGAATCTCTATATGTTGAAGTATGTAATGTTTTAAATATGACTGTAAATTGTAAAAATTTTTTAGACTTGAAAATGGCTCAACGAGCCGAAACGTCGTAATCAGATGTGTAGTCATTAAGTTGACAACAATTTTTGAAAATTGGTGTAAAATTGCTTAAAATAAATAGTATGCACCGAAGAAGAATTGGAGAAATATTGTGAAGAACTAAATATTGAAAAAAGGGCTCAATATACTATAGTCAGTCCCTCCAAAGGTTACGAAGGAGAAGCCCTAGTGTTGGCCGAAACGTTGTCAAGATAAAATAAAAAATAAATAAAATTTAGGTGGAATATAGCCATAATTTATAAAAATTAAAAAGAAATAATGAACAGAATTAATTAATAATTTTTTTTTATTATTTGCTTTTGTCCTCCACTCTTACCCTCTCTTAAAAATATTTTTCTTTATCAGTTTTCTACTGTTAATTTAATTTTCTGTTTGATGCATCTGGTCAAGTTCCCTGAGAAAATTAATTTGATATTTTTTTGCGTTAATAAACCATATAAAGGAAGATTAAATGAAGATATATCACCAAAAACGTTTCTATTGTTATTCAAGTTAATTATTTTTTAACGTGCGCCCTCTGAAATTGCGTGCTCCAAACCCGGGCACTATTCGTAAATCCGATCCTGACTATAACTTATAGTTGTTATTGTTAACAACGTTTTTATTGTTGTATATTGCTAATCTTGCTGTTCTGTTTATTATTAATTCATAAATTATCATCTTATGCTATACATCCTCCTGTCCTGATATTTAACGAAATGAATCTCACTCCCTTGAATGATAAGTAACTCCTCCTATCTTGTTACTTTTGTACAACGTTACTTTATACAAGTTTAGCCGACCGGGCTCTGAGAGAGTGTACTCACATTAACTGTTCGAACTTCTACCGCCCACAAACTTTCATAATTTTCCTTCTCACTAAACTTACATTTGACCTGAGCTGAGTGAGAAATTCTCATCCGTTCCTGGCAACTAAGCGATGGAAGTTGGTTTGTTTTTGGGTCAGCTGGTGTTCTTTAGTTGAACAGTTTCATCACTTTACTAGTAACTCGGAAACATTTTGTCTAACAGAATTCCAACAATGATTAATCATCAGATGATGGTACTGACAAGTTTAAAATTTTAAACTGTTCATAGAAATGAAACTGTTCATTTCTGACATTATCTTTTTATTAAACTGAGGTATTATATTTTACGAATAATCTGGTAAAAATTAAGTGCTATTAACTTCCGGGTAAATAATTTGCACTAGTTGTGTTGTCCAGTAAAATTGTTAGTCCGTGATACAGGCCCCTTTATATCATATTATTCCGCCTGAAACTTCATGAATAGCTTCATTTCATCGTAACATAAAACTATTTAATTTACAAAAACTCGTGGAGTGGGGGCGTTTTTAATCTGGAGATTTGCAAACTTTGTCTATTTAATTAGGTAATAAAAATTCGTAAATAGTCATTTCCTTTCGACTTGTATCGTAAAATAATCTGCTCACAAAATCGAGTAAAAAGGTGGCCTACAAAAATATTGAGCCGTTTGGCCTGACCTACATCCCAACGTTTAAAAATCACGATTTTATATAGACCAAACGGCCCAATATTTTTGTATACCACTCTACTTTTCGATTTAGTGATCAGATGACAAGCCAAGTGGAAAATCAATGAGTATTTACGAGTTTTTAATACCTAATTAAATATAATAAAAACGTCCGACAATTTTCGTAAATAAAATAGTTGTAGGTTACGATGAGATGATGCTATTTACGAAGTTTCAGGCGGATATTAATAATTTGATAAAAAGGGGTCTGTACCACTGATTATGTGAACCCCCTATGTGAATTGAAATTGTAAATATTGTAAATTTCATTCCTTTCTGTTTCAGATTTTAAAATCACAAATAATAATAATGTCGCAGGTTTATTGTTGAATTATGTGCTTACCTCTATGACGACTGGTCAGAGCTGGAATTGGGCCGAATATTGACTTAGGGCTAAGCTGGTTAAAATTGCCAGTATACCGTGATGTAGCTGGATATTTAGAATAGCTGTGTAAATTCGGATCTTGGTCACTATTTGCCAATAATAAATATATATATTTAAATTAATATAAATATAATAAAAATAAACAAGGCTTAACCTGAAGGTTTGATGCTTATACCACCAATCGCTTTCCACGTATTTCCATCCACCGACCGACTTCGGGAACCTACTTCACAAGATCAGCCTTAACACAATCCTCCCAACTACACTGCGTCTATCCCTCGAACACTTTCCAATCAGCTCAGCGCTTATTAACCTTTAGAGATAAGTTCGTTACTCAATCCAACAATTTTATTCACCTCAATTATAGATACGATTTTCAAATTCAGTGGCGTAAATAATTAAGTTCCCACCTTTCTCCCCTCCCTTCCCCTCTCAAGTTAGTGTAAAGCAGAGAAAAGAAATATGAAGTTATATAAGGAAATAATAGATATAAATAGAAAATTATTTTCTTATATAACTTCATATTTCTTTTCTCTGTTTTATACTTTATTCTAAGATTACCATTTTTCATTTCTTATATTATCTTAGTTTGATTATGTTTGTTTTATTGGTTTGTTACCGTTATTATTATTATTTATTTCTCAGCTCTCTGTTACTATTACTATGCTACCTACTTTATTTTACTTTAATGTTCAATCTTTCTAATTTATTTTACTTTAAATTTTTCTACCTACATTTTTTAGTCTATCTATACCTTTCACCTTTTTCAATTCGAATTCTTTATTATTCAATGTTTATAGTTTCTTATACCTATTGTTATCTGTTTCTTTTCTTAGCCCTGATGAAGGCCTGAATTTCGGTCCGACACGTCGGCGAATGTGAAAATAAATACAATAATTTTTTTTTACTATTTTATTTTGACTGATCATCCTAACCATCCTTCTCTTCAAAAAAATATAAAACTTTTTTTTCTAATTTAAATGCTGAATTTTCAAAATTCTTCTTCTTAAGTACTTTTCATATAGTCAGTTTGACTTTTATATTTCACCTACCCATAATTTTGTAAAAAGATCCTCATGCAGAATATTGAAGATCTGCTAATATAAACCTAATAATATACAATGTATAATAATACTAACTTCTTTTTTCCTCGAATTTCGTGATGGATGATTCCAATAAAACACAGATTTTTTTCAAAAGATCCAATCCTTCCCCCTCCCCTCCCAATTATTATTATTGTTGGATATTATATACAATCATAAAAGGAAATGGAAAGTGATTGAAAACACACGAATTTAAGAGATTCGATGGGTGGGAAAAATAAGGCAATGAATTGAAGTTATACTGCCGTTTTTCCTTTTACTTCCCTATACATGAAAATACCTGTCTATTCTAAGTAGGGGTGGTAAGTGAAAGTTGTGTGAAGCGCCCACTGCACCAGATTTTTTATTTTCCCATACCAATTAAATGACCATAGTACTGGATTCCGCCACCAATGAGTTCACAAACTTATTTATTATATTTTATAACACATATATTTTCTTTC
This sequence comes from Nezara viridula, assembly GCA_928085145.1. Lineage (NCBI taxonomy): Eukaryota > Metazoa > Arthropoda > Insecta > Hemiptera > Pentatomidae > Nezara > Nezara viridula. Next base: position 26,712,035 of record OV725080.1, read on the forward strand.
TACTATGATTTGCTATCACAACATAATCATTAAGCATATTTAGAATATTGATTAACTGCTAGCAATATCTATTTGAGCTCATACATTTTTTTAGTCGAAACATTTTTCGCTACTTTGTTTGATTGAAGAGCTTGGGCCCGCTGTTTATTATTCCTAGATCATTTAGCTTTTTATTACTTACCTTACTCCTCAGCAGAAATGAGAAATTTCTCCTCTTTCGCAATTCAAATCTCTGCTTTGCATTAGTTCTTTATTTTTCTTGGTCTCGCTTGTGCCCCTTGGATCAAGCACAAGAGAAATTAAAAATACATTTAAATACATATTTAAACAAATCAAAAGTGCAAAACCTTCCTTAAATCCAACAACTCCTGGCTAAATATATTGAAAAATTGGCATAACTATTTCACCATCCATTTTATCCTTTTAACATTATTAAATGCTATTCTTTTAACCTTATTTTAAAAATGAACTATTAGAATATAGATTATTCTTTCGATTCAGGCGTGGCAGGAGTTATGACGTATTCAATAAGAAATATTTTTTTTTTAAATTAACCAACATACAATGGTCTTTTACTGTCATTATGGTCTTTTACGACCAGTAGCCCATTTCTCAGAAGATAGCCTTAATAGTGATTATAAAAATAGACGTTTTCACTACCAGCTTTAATAAAAGTCGTAAATGTAAACTCATCCACTATTAGTGGAGGCATACGTGAACAACTCAGAGAAAACCTTTGTCTGCCGAGTTGAACCTTGTTAAGTATACCATCTAGATTTTTTTAAAAAACATTTTGATTTGTTATAGATACTTTCAATCACTTGCAATAAGTCATAAGTTGATTTTAATTTAATGAAAAGAGATTGCTTGAGAACTTAAGGGGCCTCCCTTTAGATTGTTTACATATACCTGCTTAATTTTCATATGACATGACTCTGACCTCATTAGTTGAAGGAAAGCAATTTAAAAACTATATCCAGGCGAAGAGGATGACAAATAGTCAGGATTTACAGTCAATGCTCAGTATTGATTTCACTAACAAACCATATATTGACTCTAAATCCCAACTCTCTGTCTTTCTATTAATTTTAAAATTACAGTCAACCATATATCCACCCTTAAATCCAGATTAAGTAACTTTTTTTTAAATGGAGAATAATAATGTTACGTTTTTGATTTATATCTAACTGCTGATATATCGAGTTTTTTTAAAAATAATGTTCATTTAAAAAGAACTGCCCCTTTTTAAGTGTTGACTAAAATCTACACATTATATTTTCTCTTCAGGAATAACTTGAAAATTATTAGAATTAAAGTTGATTTTGCCACCCATACCTCCTGTTGTTCAGTCCTAAAAAAAAAAAGGCATGAATCAATTGAATATTTATTTTATTTTTTTAAATGTTAACTAACTGGTCAATAGATCGATAGCTTTAGGCAACACTTATATTATTAACATATAGTATTTTAAATTTAATTTAGTAAATATAAACTTATTTTTGCAGCCTGGCAGGGATGTCCCGCTCAGTGACTGTGGCCGTAGCCTATATCATGACCGTCACTTCTCTTTCGTGGAAGGATGCTCTCAAAGTGGTGAGGGTCGGAAGATCAGTTGCTAATCCCAACGCTGGTTTCCAACTGCAACTAGAGGAATTCGAAATGACTAAGTTAGCAGAGGTATTTATCAATAATATATTTTTCAAGTTCCTAAAGTATGATGAATTTCTATTTGAGCAATACACAGACTTGCATTCTCATGCTTTTAGAGAGTGTGATAATAATAGTGAGTGTAATATTAAGATGTTATTGAGAACAGGGAAAACAATGAGGTTTATGATTGTATCTATTTAATGTAACAAAATAGAATAAAAGTATAATGAGACATAGAGCATAGTTAGTTTCATTTTAGTTTTTTTATCACTTTTCTTTAAAATGTATGTTTGGAACTTTGATTCATTCATTTATAGTTTGCCATTTTTTTTGTTTAAAACTGTGCAGAATTTATTTTTAGGTTTTTTAATTATATACAAAAACCTGGTGACCCTAAAACCTGAATGTCTATTTCTGGTACAATATATCCTGTTAGAACATCCCAAGTTTTTAGTGAAGAATTAACTAATTTACTTAAAAGAAAAAAAAATTGATAAAAGATTTAAATTTGCCAACAGTTTAACCCATTTTGCAAATGTCGACCATTAGGATTAAAGTTTAAATGATGAAAATTTCTATTAAAGTGTCCATTGCCGGTACATTTACATAGTTGAAATTTATGTTAATAGTTTTTTTTTTTTCTTATATCAAAGAGTTAGATACCACAAATTACTTAAAATGTCTTTACTTATTGATATTTAGGAGCGACGCAGATTGAAAGAGAGGTTTCCCTCGCTTGCGCTGGCAGCAAGTGATGAAGCCGAGTGCCAACTAATTCTCAATTCCTATGACAGCCTTCTCCTCTCGAAGAAGTTCTGTGAAGGAAACTGCCCGATGGGCCAAGTCTGCCCTTCAGGACTTTGCCGATCACCTAGCAAAACGTAAAATTTACTGAAGCCTAAATCTACTTAGAGTCAACTTTTATAGTTGTAGCAGTGTCTCAGAAAAAAATATATATGAGTACTACTCATTTGTTGAAGTTTTAATATTTTAAAGTATGAGATTTATGCAGGTTGTGAAAAAGATTTTTTTTCTCCTGCTTTATTTATTTATTTAAAAAAAATTAAATTACTTTAAACTAGAAAAAAAAATTAACAATAAGTTTCCTTGATAAAGTTTGTGGCTAATAAATATTTAATTACTAACATTTTATAATAGTTAAGATAAATTCCCCTCCTAAAGCTAATATTAATTAATACACAATTAACTGGAGTAGAACACTTACTTCCATCATGAATTTACTACCTACACTTGATATCTAATACTGAGTATTCTGGGACAGTACTACTTTTACTATGCAATGTTACTTTGTGTGCAGCTCACTTGCCCTTCTATTTCTATCGCACTGCATGTGTATTCAAGAACATACCACAAAGGCTTATTATCTCAAAAAGCATGTTGTTAATGTTTTGTTTGATATTTCACTCTGACCCCTTTTGTTTTGCACTTGTGTAGATAATATTTTGATAATTTAATGGAAACATAACTAAGAAAATGTAAGAAGAAATTTGTAAGTTTAACTAGTCAAAACAATAATAACATTGTAATCTTAAGTGTAATGAATAAATTGATTACCATATCATTAATTTGAAACAAATATTAGTATTGTTAGATGAACTATTAGGATAGGATTCAAATGCTAAGATTAATATTTTTGTAATATACCCTGTTTCATTTTGTAATTTTGTACTTTTTTTATTAGTAAATATTCAATATTGTAATTTTTATTAGTGATTAAAGCAAATGAATTTTTGATTTATCCTTTATTTTTTTCACCTTTATATCCTAAATTAATTCAAAATGAGACATAAGACTAATCTAGTATGATCAAAACAACAGTCATATTGACAAGGATATTGGGTTAAACAAACACAACATAAAGGTGTATTAAATATTTTCTGCTTGGAAATGTTTTTTATTTATGATATTCAATGTATTTTTTTCTTTTTAATTGAAATGCTTTACTTGTTGTTTATGATTCTATACCTTCTTGTGATACATTCCCTTGATGTTTTGATTTTATTATTTATTTAAATGATTTATATAGATGTATACCAACTACAACGAATGCATGTTATATTCCTCCGTTGTTCTACATTAAAAATTGTATTCCTATGTATTTTAAATATTGATGTTTTAATGCTTTACTGTGTATTATGTTGCTAAAAGTCGAATTAGCAATTTAAGGAAAAACCATCTGAATTTTGTAATCCCCGAAAGAAAAGAAATCAGGAATGAAACACTGAAGGTAGGTATTAACTGTGTTTTTCCTAAAAATGAGTGCATGTTTTTCCTTTTATATGTTAATTTTTTTTTTAATATGACTTTTGTTTGTTTTTAAAAGGAGAATGAAGTTATATTTGTTGGACAGGAGGTTGGCCCCGAACAGGAGAAAGTCATCAAGCACCCCTCCGAGCTCCCCGCGACTGACGAGTAGCCACCTATCTCGGTCACCAAGCACCATCAGCAGCTCTGGGCGTCGAGCTCGCTCTGGACCCGGCGGCCTTTCTTCATATAGTTCGGCTCCTCCCTCTAGGTCTTTCAAAATATTTATTTCAATTTCCTAATTTATTAATTATTATCTCTATTTTACCAACACAGGACTTTGTGCTTCTTATTAAGGGCTTCCTTTTATTTATTATTTTATTTTCATTAAGTAAATATAATGGAATTTATTTGTATTAAATTACAAAATATAGCTCACATGAGCGAATATTTGAAATCTAGAAAACCTACATGGAAGACCAAGAATTTTATACCAGGATTATATTACGAGATTTGGATGAAAAGATATTCCAACAAATAAAGCAGCTCAACTTGGCTGGGCCTCAATCCAACAATCCCAGGCTCACTATAAATGAAATTAAAAGAAATAATAAGAAGTATATAGTTGGTTTGTGTAAATGGATTGATACGGTGGTACTGCAGGATCCCGAGAAAAGAACCTTATATGCATACTTGCTAGACTATCGATTCTCATTGATAGATCTGGAAAAGAATATAGAAGAAATATGGTCAGATATCAGATGCTGTATACTGAAGACTCCTACAGAGATATACACTAAGAAGAAAATTAACAAAAGGGAAAAAAGAACAGATTGAAGAAGTTGAATGTGCAGTGACAAACAAAAAGAAAGCCTGGAAAGAATATATGACAAATAAGTCTCAGCAAAACTGGCCTATCTATGTTCATATAATATATGAACATGAATATCTCAAATATCTCAAAGCAATATATATAATATATTTGGAATATCTCAAAGCATGCTAGGGAGTCTAAGAGAAATTCTTGGGAACAATTTGGAAATGGACTAGACCAGGAATTATAGAGAAAATATAAGAAAGTTTTGGAGAGAAATTAAAGGTTGTAGAGGTAAAAGCATAAGCAATGTAAGAAATGAAAATGGAGACATAGTAACTGATCCTGCTGATATTCTAGAAAAATGGAAAAGGCACTATGGCACAATATTTGTAGAGCAAATAGCAAGCTCTGAACAATCAATTCTAATCAAGGTAAACAAGATTGTGGCCAAGACTAGGATTTGGACATAATATGGAAAGAAGAAGTTGAAGCGACCACAAAGAGACTCAAGCTTGGGAAAGCAGCAGAAAGGGACATCTCTCCAGAATTCATTAAGTGTTCCAGAAAGGAGATAATTAAGGTACAGTATAATCTTACCCTTAAGATTTATGAGGAAAAGAAAATTCCTAAAGATTAGGAATACAACATTATTATACCCATTCACAAGAAGGAAAGTACAAGCAAGTATGGTAACTACAGACCAATATGTCTCTCTCTGGTCATAAATAAAATATATAGATCGGTCATATCTTGCTTTTTTGGACTTAAAAACTGCATTTGACTCAGTACCAAGAGGGGAAATATGGAAAGCCCTGAGAGTAGAGAATGTACCTAATGTTTTGTTACTTGCAATCAAATCAACATACCAGGCAACACAAGGCTTTGTGAGAATTAAAGGTCTGGAGTCTAATTGCTTTCCGATGGAAAAAGGAGTAAAGCAGGGGGATAGCCTCAGTCCTCTACTGTTCATGATCTTTATGGAAGAAATAATAAAGATTTGTAAGAGAAGAAAAATAAGAGCAGATGACATACTCCTCATTGCTGACTCTACACATAACCTCCACCAAGCCCTAGTTGAGTAACGAGCAGAATCTAGAGGGGAGGGCATGAATATTAATGCCAGAAAAAGTAAAATCCTACTTGTAGGATGAGAACCCGAACAAATCCACTTAACATGCAGAGACGAGGAGCTTGAATTCGTGAATGAGTTTTCCTACATTGGTATTGTATGTATCAGCAGAAATATAAAAGTTCAAGCAAAAATATCCCACAGGATATGAAAAGCTAAAAGTTTATGCTGTTTCATTAGCAACACAATCGTAAGACAGAGGAAGGTCAATAAAGACTGCCAAGCTCCATATTTTCAAGGCCCTATCTATGCCTGTTGTGCTGTATGGAACAGAGCTGGGTACTCCCGGACAACAAATGGAGACGAATAACTGCTGCAGAAATTAAATACTTGCACAGAGTGGCTTCCAAAACCCTCAGGGATTAAGCACTAGACCTAGAGGAAGACCAAGACTTAGCTATAATGACTATTTTTCCATGTTGGGACAAACGATAGGAAAGACATTTCATGAAATGAAGACTCTTGCAAGAGAAAGAGCTAGATGGAGATCCTGGGTTGGATTAACTCAATGCTGAATGGCTCAAGGAGAAAGTTAGAGAAGAGAAGAAGGTCAATAGAAAGGAACCTCCAACTTATCTCGTGCAGAAAAAAAGGAAACCACCAGGACAACAATTTAAATGTCTAGATATTTTATTTAGTTTATTTTGCCAACTATATGCAATTAATTTTGCGTCTTCATGTAATTTATATGTGGCATCAATTTTTCTATTTATTTTATTAAATGGATACATTGTAATACATTGAGAAATTATTTTAAGTATCAAATGATAAGTTTGAAATCTTTTTTATTGAACAGATCTAAGATATGAAGTCAGCATAGGATCAGTTTTGATTCAGAAAGACCTTTAAAAAAATATTTCATTGTTAAATTAAAAATTTTGACAAGTAGATTGTTATTTAAAAAGAAGGTATTTAGAATCTAACGAAAAGCAATAACTGAAGGTACTGATTTCGAAAGCAATATTTAGATAAGCAGCTAGTAAACGTTTTACTATATACAGGATACTTCAGATTGACTTAAGAATAAAAATTTCTCTCTTTTTCTTGAAAAGTCACAAACTAATTTTAGCCTAGGAGTAAACTAGAATTAATTTACTCCATGGCTAAACTGTGACAGGTAAAACTTTTTTGTACTATTTTATAAGAATATTTCACTCCTAGTAGAAATAAATCCAAGACTAGAATAACCTAAAGGCACTTAATAAGTAAAGGGAGAATTTCCCGTATAAAGTATAAAATAACAAATATTATTTTGAAAAGATAAAATAATGGTGAAACTAAGATGGTATGAATGGCTATTAATTGAAATAAAATGTATCATAAAAATAGTTTAATGATTTATATATATCTTATATTCTGTTTTTTTTTTTTTTATTGTTTTTTTTTTTAGATCATCTTCCAGGAGTGATCTTTCTTCAGCTCCAATTTTGTCCGCACCAACATCACCTCGTCCTAAAAATAGGCTCTCGTGAAAAAAGTCTGCGATTAATAAAATATTTTTGTACATAACAAGAGTTGTGCTTAACAAATTTACTTCACGTACTTATTGTGATATGTAATTTTTAAGTAATTACTGAGTTACAAACAATCATTAAAGTTTCAGTACAGATGTGCAAAGGTTAAAGAATGATTATTTCAATATTCCTTTATGGAACTTTTTATTAATCTTGCTTACCTTGCCTGTTCATATTTCCTTACAGTGTTTATATTGTTGCTACTGTTTTTACATAATGTGTTGATGAATATAACAGTATCATGTGATGAGTGCTATGAACTTAAAAATAACAATTAATGTAATTAACTATAACAATTATACCTATAATAATCTACTGTAGTCCTTATTCTTCAGCACTTAGCTTTTAAAATTCTCTTCGCTACGTGACCCTTTTAAAGTTAACAATGACCAATTATTGTAAGGAATGATACATACATATCTTTCAAAGAAGAAGGAAGTGGGTATTTTATTTTTTTTATTTTAACGCGGTTGTGTGTATATTTGGACTAGTTGTGAAGATTTCCTTCATTACTTTCGTATGTAACAATCAATACCGTTTACTAAGATAAAACTGAAAGCAACAAGCGCGCACAATGCACAAAAATCAAACGCTCAAGTAGTTAGTTAACATAGGTTAACTCTGCATAATAATAGAATTTGCATTTAGAACTCAATATATATATATATATATATATATATATATATATATATATATATATATATATAAAAGCTTACATAACAAATACTTTTTGGAAATGGGCAATTGCTTTGCTTCAATAATTGTTATCATAGCATTAAAAGATGCATTTATTTCATACTAACCGTAATAAAAATTAAATTTTGAAAAGATTTTAAAATGATAATCACCAGCAAGATAAATGTTTCTACTATTGTAAAAATGTTACTATAATTGTAAATTATTACTGTATTGTGAATTTAAAATGAATATTAAGAACTAATGATATTTGTAACACATTTAGTGATGGTATTGTGATCATTTTAAAATCATATAAGATAATTTCTTCTAAATTGTCCATTTTTTCATACCTAAAGAGAACAAGGAAGAGTGAGAAAACACTTTTACAAAACCGTCCACTTGGAAAAAAAGTTTTCAATACAAAAGAAACAAAATACATAATGAAAATTTCTTTAAAAACTAAAACATTGTCATATTACTGATCTAAACTTATTTATAATTTGAAAGTTTTATTAAATTTCTAACAAACATATATTCTGATCGATCTTCAATGATGTGTTTATGAAATTCAATAAATTTATTTATTTTTATTAAAATTTTGTTGATTATCAATCAAAGAACTATATAACGCTGATTCTCTCTTAACCATCTCTTAGGTAGTTTCAACAATGTATAAATAACAGATGTTATATATCTTTGTTTTAGTCATGAATTTTTTCAACATAAAACTCATTTAATCTCGAATAATTAATTGCAATTAAGAGGGAAATTACTCTACAGATACAAAGGATAATAAAGGTGTACTTCAACTAATAAATTTAAACTAGTTTGTAATTTCAGATCAAGCATTTCCACAGAAATTAAATTAAATTTCTTTTTTCAAGAAATCATGAGGCTTTTTCACAGATAATTTTGTTATCTTTTATTTAATTTTAATTATTCTTTAATAATTTTTGTTATTTCAATGGACGAACGACCATGATAGTTATTCTCTAGAAAGTAATTTGTTTAATTATTTGTAACACTTATCAATATAATAAAATCAAAATTATTTTAAATTATGATAACGAGAAGGGCTATGTGAGAAATTGTAATTTGAAAATATCAACTATTTCAAGATTTTCAAAATTTAGTATTTATAACTTTCATACTAATGATTTTATTTATTTATTATTATTTTTTTTTTGGTTCTTGAAATAAATATTCAATTGTTTGATTAATATTCATACAAAAAAAAAATAAAATAAAAATAAGGTTGCAATGAAAAGTGGGTCTAAGTTATAAGAGGTTATTTATTAGAAATTACAGTTTATTTGTGGTTTAAATGGAGTTCTGCTTATTAACTTCATAGCAGGGATCTTTTATTATAATTTTTAAAAATATACTAAAATATATAAACATAAAATAATGATAGAACTGCTCTGTACTTTATCCTTTCTGACTATTCTCATATTACTTCTATTGAAAACATTTTAGTTTCAGTATTAAAATAGTTTAATGTTCTCTTAATAAATAAAACTATATTGCACTACAAGGCAATAAATATATATGTGATATTTTACAATACGTATTTATATTAAACAACAATATTATAAACATGTGATTCCCCACCAAGTTTTGTATTCGCCTATGGAAAAATTATATGTGATGTTGATCAATATGTTAATTATTACAAGAAATTGCAAAAGTTTATTAAAAATTATATTTGATTGAAAGTATCAATGGAAACAAAAAGATCTTCAAATTGGACATTTATTGAAGGTGGATTCAGTACTTTTTAAAAAATGATTGATATACCATTATTTAACAATCAACTATAATTAAATTATTAAGGCAGAGAAAGAAATGCAAATGTTACTTTTTATAAAGTTTGTAATTGTTAATAAATTGGTAAAATAAAAGAGGTAACAAATATTATATGCTTGGCAAAACTTAGTTTTTTAGTAATACTAGAAATAGAGTGTAACCATCCCTGATCACAAATGAACAATCAACTTTTGTAGTTTTACACTCACACAGCCAATATTAACTAGATGTATAATGAAGGATAACTAATGTGTTAAAATGTTAATTGTTAACCTAGCGGGTTCTAGGTAGTTAAATAGTTTATATAGTGTTAGTCAATAGGCATACATAAATATTAGAGCAATTCTTTGATACATGAAATAATATTTACAAAGAAAACTAGTTAGTGGATTAGCATAGAAGGTTGTAAATTTATTTTTCTAAAGTTACATTAATTTTTATTATACTTAGTGTTATGTAAATGTTTAACGGACTTATGAAATCCATGTTTATGAATACAGAGTTGGTTACTGTAAGTGGATCAAGATGCTACATATTTTCTATGAATTATTTTTTAATTCTTTATTTATAAAAAGAAAATTGGAATACTTCAACAAAGGAATGATAATTATTTAACTGATGATGATTGAAGGACCGACACATGAAAACTTATATTATAAAATTGAAATAAATATAAATAATGTTTTATTTCAGTTACCTTGGAAACTTGGTACAATAATTTGGGACTTGGTTGGTATCAATAACTTGTACTATAATTGACAGAACTTGCAAACAACTTGTAAATTAAAAAACTCAACTTTTATTAACATACTTGCAATAAGTCTTTATTTATTGAGATAGTGGTAATCATAAAATACTTCTGATAGAATACTTTTTTACTCCCATAGTTTTCTCAAACAACTGTCATTTAATTCAGGGGTCTCCAAACTTTTTGGTCTCCAGGCCACATTGTGACCTCCACTAAGTCCCGCTAGCCATGACATGATGAAAAAAAAAATCTTGTTCTATAGATCGCATTTCAGTTGTGAAATGAGCTTTCTTTGAAATGAACGATCTAATAATATGTAATATACATATTTATTCTAATATACATATTTACAGTAGTAACTATTTACAATTTTATGAGGACTGGATGGATAAGAAATGATTAAACAGGCGGGATTTAAAGGTAGGAAGGGTTTTGGATTGACGGATGTGGGGAGGGATGGAGTTCCACAGGGATGAGGATCGAATAATGAAAGATCTATCAAAAGCAGCGGTTTGGTAGGCACTTGTGTATAAATCAGAAGACCGAGAAAGAGTATTGCGGGTACGAACAGAGGATTTGAATTGCAGGAGCTAGGTTTTGTTTCATATTTACTTGTTGTAATTATCATTTCATACAGTTGTAAATTTCAATAATAAAAAAAAAAGAAAATTTTACCGTGTTACTAAAAAAACTTGCACAGGCTGGATCGGTAGTGCTTGTGGTCCATTGTAAGGAGACCTCTGATTTAATGAGTAGATTGTATATTATCTACTGATTACATTCAATATTTTTATATTAAATCTTAATTTATTAAATAAACAATTAAATGAAATGGACAAAAATAAATGGAATTTTTCAAATGGTATTTTTAAGACTAAGAACATTAATTATCATCGTATCCCTATTGTAAATATAGAAGTTACAACATTGAACTTTGTTGAAATTGTTTGGACATGTATACTTTCATATTAGGATTATTTCAGATAACATAAGTTCTTTTAAGTATATAACAAAAAAATGTTTCATTTAAATGAGAAGTAAAATGGTTTCACAAAATTTAGTTTCCAAATGGCTAAACAATTTTAATCAACATAACATAACAGATTTTTGTGAGGAAAATAGCATCCTGATCCTACTGTCTTTCTTTCACTTGGGGGTCGACTATTGGCTCAATTATTTAATTTATTTGTTATCAGCTATGTCTTTCCGATAAATATATTTGTGTATAAGTAATGTTTTGTTGACCTAATTTTTTGTGTTTATTGTATAAAGTTGTTAACTATAGACACAAAAAAAAAAATCATGCCAAAAATAGAATATCTATTGCTATAATGGTTAAAAACAATTCAATTATTAGATGAAAATGTTACTATTGTATTTTGAAGAATTTATTTATAATATATTGTCACATAATATGGACATTTTCGAATTATTTTCATTTCTATTTATTTATATTTTCAAAATACATTACCCATAAAATTTGGTACAGGTTAACAAAAAAAAAATTGGTGTACACAGATAAGATCAAATTAAATGATTCCAGTATTAATACTATTTAGAAATTATTTGAAAATTTAAAAAAATAAAGTGATTGAAGGAAAGATACATTAAAATGCAATGAACATTAAAAAAAAAAATGTTCAATTCAAAAGGAGCAATTCTAAACATTGTTTTATTGGATTAAAATTGAGAATTTAGATGAACATGAAATCTGAAAACTCTTTAACCTTTTAGTGATGATGAGTGGGAAGAGAGGAGCAGTCTTGTCTTGTGGACAATCAAGATTAATCGAGAGCTTAATTCATGCTTTAAATTAGTCTACTTGAAAATAGTACAGTTAATCATATTTCCCAATGATTTAGAGTGAGTGAGCTATGGGTCTGTGTCAGGCTTCTGGTTGTTAACCCACTTCAATGAGCCTTTAAATGATAACGCAATTGTGAAGTTCCACAAGCCAAGTTAGACTCAAAAGAATATTCTGTTGATATAGAGACTCTCTATTTTAAGACGTTCAGTTTGTACTGACTAAAATTCAGAACACCTGTGGGATAAACTTGGCTGATATGTGTGAAGAACTAAAATTTATCAAAAAAAAGTAAGCTGCAATTTTTAAGAAATAGCTTTATTTGAGAAATGAAAGAAGCCATGAGTAGTGAATGCTTGAAGTTTAAACAAAAGAAGGTAATATTAAATATTGATAATTTATTTTTCACTATATTTTTTCCCCATAGTAAATTGATGTAATTTTATCAAATTAAAAAAAAGTGAGTTGTTTATGTATACAATTTATTCATTAATAATTTTTCTCAAAAAAATAAGGATTATAAATTATAAAAATTATATTAAAAAAAAAATGTACACAGGACGTCCCTCAAGAGCTATAAAAAAGTTCATATGAACATTGATCCAATTTTTAGCAGAAAATTAGGAAATTTAAGTTTTTAAATAAGTCGAGTTGTTTGTTGAATAGGAAGAGATAACTAAAAAAATCTGGTGCAGGCAACACACAACTTTCCCATACCTTTCAACTTTGAATAGAAATTATTTTCTGGCCATGTTGTGAGCTAAATGCTTACAGCTAAAAAATCATAAATACCATTAAAATAACCGACGTCCTATTTATTATATCACCGGTTGATTATGGGTTGTTCAATCCTTCGATTATGGATTATACGATCCATTGAATATGGATTAGTTATTAAACTATTAGTTATTAACTCGACTATTAGTTATTAAACAGTTATTTCCCATTGCAAAGTTTGCTTAAATGGAATTAAGAGATTTACATTGTCTATAATAGACAGATCAAAAGTTATCACACTAATTGGAAGTGGATACTGTTGGAATATTATAAAATGTTTTGGACGTCTGTGGATTTCAGGATGTAATGTATGGTAGAAACTCATGAATGATCACCCACAGTCAAAGAGTTAAGATGAGAGGGTACCAAATTCAATCATTTTTTTTATGACTTGAGATATTTATTTTCTAATATAACTTATTATTTTCTAATATAACTTATAAATTTTTTAGATATAACTTATTTTCTAATATAATTGAATAATAGTTGAATCAAGGAAGTTTTTCTAAAAGTGAGGTAACTGTAGTATAGTTGGAGAGTGATAAAAAAAAAGTTGCAAATAATTTATGATTTTTTTAAAAACAGAACTTAGCTTAGTTTATCCACTCAAAAGTCATCTGTATATGTTTTTACCAATGACGAACTCCATTTCCATTTAAAGTAAATTTTGTCTAGTATACTGTGAAGTAATTATTAGTTACTTACAGTAAATATTTTTTAATAAATAAATAATAAAATAAAAATAAAAATAATGTATTATTTTTACCGCACTCCCGACTAATTTCTTGTGAAATTAAATCCACGGACAACCATCTCCATATCATTATAAATATTTTTTTAGTTATATCTTCCTATTCCACAAAAATCATGACTTATAAAACACAAAACTTAAATTTCTTACTTTTCTTTCAATTGGATCATTGTTAATATAAACTTTTTTGTAGCTCTAGAGGTCTGTTATCATATATATATATATATATATATATATATATATATATATATAAGTTTACCAAATATTTTGAATCAATATTTAGACTTTACAAAACCTAGTTCTTGATTCACTATTCAAAGTTACTTTATATGCAATCTTTAAACTATATTTCATAAATTTCAATAATTTTTTAGAGAACTTCTGTCAAATCTAAATTAATACTTTTTTTATAACAGATAATGTCAACTTAATTTTTTTTTTTAATTACACAAATTATAAAATAACTTAATTGAAAATCTTACAAATTCGTTTCATTACCTTATTCATCTTTTTATTTATTATTTTTTGGAAGATGCTCTTCTTTTAGATAGGGCTTACATTTAGGCCATGTTTTTTTAAGTTTTGGATTGAGACCAAGATACAAATTAACTCCACTCAGATCTTCTAATTCATGCAAGGAAACATTCTTTTTAACACTTCCTGTTGGATTTGAGACATCTGTAATTAAATAGAATAATAAGAATATGTTCATCAGTAATACAATAGAAAATGTTTGGATTGAAAATTAAAGAAAAAAAATAAATGATTAAAAGAATTATTTAGTTTAAACTTTTTAAGATGTGAAATTATAAACTGAACTATGTGCAATAATTTGAAGGGCAGGGTGCCGAGCAGGCTAACGTGTTGTGTAAAACACACATTGCCTTGGCAACCTAATGATGATAAACTTGGATACATTTTTAATATTATACACGAAATTTTTAATTAAATATTTATTTTAAACAATTTAATTCAAAACATATTACAAATTATTGTCTTTATGAATGAATTTATTATCAATTTATTGATCAAAAATATAATCTAGACTCATTAAATTTTTATGGAATATCAGACCAATAAAAATTATATGTTTGTAACAAAATTAAATTAAATCATGGTAATGAAATGACTGACTTTATTTATAATTGAGATTCAATTGAAGTCTTCAGCATTTTTGGATGAATAGCCCTGAAGAAGAACTACAATGTAATGTAAAAACAAATATTACACCAACATATTGTTTGATTGTTGCCCACATCCCTTCCTCATTCCTGCTAACTATTCTTTAAATTAAATTACAATACAACCATTCAGATTCATCAATGTTCAATATTGTAAGCTGGATTCAATATAAATCAAGATGCTGCATTAAGTCTAACCTGAGATGAAATATAGAATTTTCATTTCTTAATTTCTTTTATGTGTTAACTTTTACTGTTAAAACACTTGCAAGTAAGATAATTACAATCAGTTAGTACATTCATTTGTTATGTTTTTGTAGAGCATGTGCATCTTCTTACCCCAAAGTTGGGTGGGAAGCTCTCTACTCAACTCTATTTCCATGGTGTTACAACCCTGTTTGGTCTCCTCAATTAATCTCCACCATTTGGCTTTGTCTTATGCTGCCGCCTTTCCGGTGATGATCCCTAAGAGGTTTCTTGCATCCTCTGCCATTCCATCAGCCCACTTTAATCTTAGTCTTCCAGCTCTTTAGGTCCTATTAAGAGTCTCTTCATATATCTTCCTCAGGATTTCTTTTTCAATCATCCTAACCACCTGACCAGCCCAACTGAATCTTCAAAGCTTCATTGATCTGATCAGATCTGCCTCTATGTAGATTCGGTACAGCTTCTGGTTTTTCGTAATCCTCCAACCTTTGGCAACTCTCAATGGACCAATAATATGCCAAAAGATTATTCATTAGGTCCTTTTCGTCAATTTTGGAAATGATCCATGATTGTGAGGCCTAGGTGAGAACAGGTCAGATTAAAGTCTTATAAACAGTAAGCTTGGTTAGCCTGCTCAAGAGTCTGCTTTGAAAAGTAAGTAGTACCAATTTATGGCAGATAATCTTTTCCATATTTCCCATGATTTATCATTTGAATCTGTCATGTGTGATCCAAGGTATGTGAACTCTGTAATGCTTTCAAAAGTGTAAGGGCCAATAACCAACTCCAGGTCTCCTCCATTCCCTATTTATAAATACTTAGTTTTGAGTTCATTGAGAACAAGGCCAATGGTTGAAGCTGCCCTCACAAGTTAAGGAATGTTACTTCTAGCTCTGGTCAAGACCTTTCAACTATTATCTTCCTCATCGCTGTAACCATGTATCTACACTACATGGGATAAGATCATCTTACATCTGAATCTCTTGCCACTTTTTCTAGACCAAAATTAAATAGAAGACAAGCAAGGCCATCTCCATGTCTCAACCCTTTGACTGAAATAAATTTGGTTGATTAGTCAAATTGCATCAGGACTTTACACCTCACCTCCCTCATTGTCAGCTTTATAAGGCGAATAAACTTATCTGGAACATTAATGTCATACAGTGTCTCATACAGCTCTGACCACTTTATGCTGTCATAAGCCTTTGTGTATCACTCCGCTGCAACAAATTTGTACTTAAGTCCCTATTTTCTACTAGGTCTTGATTTTGTGATTACCAATTTAAAACTTCAAAACATTTACATGTGATTCCAAATAAAATTTAATTTATATTCTATATTTTTTCAAACTAATCTTTTATATTTATTTTCATTCAAATGAAGATTTCTATCGTTTTAGACTCCATAAATTGTGAGGTATGATTATACTTGACAATTTATCAAAATTTTATACATTTTATACTTAAAATAATATTTTTTCAATTTAATTAATTATTTAAAACATAAATAATCTTCTTATAATTTCCTTGTAATTTCCCAAAATTTCTCCTTTGTTGATAATTTTTGTCCTAAGATTTTATATCCTTATATAAGAGTACAATATGAGTATGTTTTTATTTATGGCTAATTAAGTACATTTATTTTGTTAAGTACACAAGCCCAAATTTGTTTCTATTCTGGCATTAAAACAGCTTATAGTTTTTGTGACAATAATTTGTGAATCAGATTATTATATGAGTAAAATAATCATAATTACATTCAAATGTAAAAATAACAACGTTCTTGACTATATACATCTATCAACTGATAAGTAGAACACAATATTATAATATCTTGTAAGCTAACATTTTTATATACATTTACACATTAGGTAGTATTATCATTGTATATTATTTAATAAAAAATAGTGCATTATAAATATTCAAAGATAATTCATATTAAAATGTAAATGATATTCTAAAATTTAGTCTCAATGAACATACAGAGAAAATAGTCAGAAGGTTGACATTGTAGAAGTGGGTTGAGAAATTTGAATACATCTTCTATTGTTTCATCGCATCTGAACATCGCTTGAATCGCAGTTTCATCAGGCAAAAATAGTTTTATTTCAATACTGCCATCAGATGACCTTAAAATTAAGAAACTAATTAACTGATTATCTATTGATCATGATATATTTATCCATAATTTTTAATGCAAGTAAATACATGAATTTGGTAGTTGATGAACAAAGAATTTTTCCTTGAAAAGAAGAATGCTATCTGAGTAAATTTTCTCAAAAATATATTTGTTTTCAATGATACACTCATGTTATGCTAGTTTTTTAAAAAATAATACATAGATTAAAAAAAAAATCTCGAATTGTTTGGTGTTAATTCATTATTTTATTAATATTTGAGCCACTTCAATAATTGATATTGTACATTCCTCAGGGGCAAATGGTGATTTTATATGAAAATATATAAATGCAATAGATTTTGAGGAGAAAGAATTAATTACTTTTTTCAAGGCCAATTATAGTTTCTGAATAACAAGGAAATATTTTCTTTTTCATAACTTATTTCTTGCTATTTTTGAGAGATGTGCTTATTTTTTTGCACTATTGGATAAGGTAATTTTCAAAGCATTGGTTTTGATAAGGCTTAAGGAAATTGTGTTGCTGATGAAAAATTCTTTTGAAAAATAATATATGAAGATTAATACAATAAAATTTAACAAAAGAAGATTTTTTTATCTTTGTTAGCTGTGCAGTAATTTAAAGTTTTATCAGGTTAGCAAAAGACATCTTAAGGAATAGGGTACCATGACAACATTTACTCTACAAAGGCTTTTTATTATTTTTGGAACGTTATGAGAATGAGAGGAAAAGGTGTTTCACTCCTCTGCCAAATAATTTTTAAATCCAAAAAGTTGTGAAATTTGATATTTGAGAATAAAACATTTTACCCAAGGAGTTACTAAAATAAAAAAAAACAATACCAGTAACTTTTAAATTAAGAATTGGGATTTTATCGATACAATTTGCGTTTTCAAAGAAAGGGAAATAATTGTTGACAAGAATGAATATTTATAACTGATAAGATGAAACTTCAGTAAAGTGATGATTATGGCGAGAGAAGAAGAGGAAGACGTCCAATTGGTTTGCAACGGAGAAATTCTTGAGGTGGTAAAGGAGTACACATACTTAGGTACCATAATTGCTAACGCTGGTAAGATAGATGCTGAGATTTCGTATAGAATATCTAAGGCGAATCAAGTATATCACCAGATCGCTAGCAGTATCCTCAGCTGCCGTGAAGTGGATAATAATACCAAGATGCACGTCTATAAGTCTGTATACCTTCCTATTCTCACCTACGGCGGAGAAAGTTGGACTATGTTGGACAAACATTATAGTCGCATAACAGCAGTGGAAATGCGATTCCTACGTAGATCAGTGGGCAAAACTAGGAGGGATCGCATTAGAAATGAAACTATCAGAGAACAGCTGGAAGTGGCAGAACTCAAAACTACCTTGGAGAACAGGCAATTAAAGTGGTTTGGACATGTCTGCCGCATGAACGAAGGACATGGACTCTATAAAGATATTAGAGGCTCGACCCACAGGGAAGAAGCCACGAGGGCGTCCCAGAGTCTCATATCAGGAGTTCATGGAGAGGATCGGAGGTAGAAGAGGCAAATCCTTCAACCAAATGAAGCGGTTAAGTAGAGACCGGGAAGGGTGGCTGCGTTGGATAGAGGCTCCTCGACGCTAGAAATGGCATTGTGAGGAAGACAAAGAAGAAGAAGATGAAACTTCAAATCCAAAATAAATAAGAATAAAATATGTATTTTGTACTATTGTTGGAAAAATTATAATATTTAATGAAGTCAGGAAATCTAGTTAAGATTGCTGATAAATTTCAGATTTTTCCACTCAAAACAAATTGTTTCAACATCACTGGTCACTGTTTTTAGAATCAGGAATAAAAATGAGAAGTTTTTAACAGAATATTAAGCGTGTTGTTCAGTAATTATGAGTGTAGTTCAGTGGTAAATAGTTTTACCTGGTCGAATCTCTTCCCAAGTCCAGTAAGTCAACTGCAGAATCCTCCCTTGGGATCATTCCGAAAGGCTGCTTATTAATATAAGCAATACCTTGCCTCGAATTCAGCTAAAATGAAATTTCATAAATAGCAGACCTGGGCAAAAAGTAGTTATTATTATTTTATACGGTTATTATTTTAAAATACAGTAGTATTTGAAATACCATGTATTTTGTATTTTTAAAAGATTGAATAGTTAAATAGCTAATAACAATTAGTTTTATATTTTACCTTTTAAAATTCTAAATACAAAAAATTAGTTTTTTTATATTTTAATTGTAAGCGGAAGGCCATTTAAGAGGTATATTTGGGAAATATTTTAACAGGCTTGAAAATGGTTTCCATCATATTCATCTATACATCTATTCATATTTTAATACAGTAATTCACTTCAGTAAGTACTCAGTTAATGTGAAATGGCAGATAACACAACTGATAACTTAGTCCCGTCAAAAACAATGAATTTCTAAACTCAGTGCTGAATTCATTGGTGACCATCCGAAATCCATTGGGCAACTCATCGATGTATCAATTAATGGAATTCAGTGGGTTCCTTTATTCATTGATTAATCTCCTAAGCTCAAGGGTTATAACCTCAAGGTTGTTAATTTTCTACTTATTTTAAATATTTATGTTCTGTTTACTTTCTATCTATATTTATTTCTGTTTCGAAACTCAAAAAATCAGCAGGTATATATTTTCATAAATTTTTTTTCATGTAATTTGTAAAATTCTAGGACAGCTGACTCCCGATGGAATCCATGTTGAACCCAGAATAAATCATGGAATTAGGCAGTGCCAGCCTTAGACATTCCATGCCCCCTCTCAATGACGTCATCTCTCCCCCACTTAAAAAAATTAGATTTATTTCATAAGCTCTTTTTACTTTCCTACTTATACTAGGTAAGGAAAGTATTGCAATTGGGTCAAATTTCCGACATGCGGCTTTCGGCGGATCTATCCGTTTCAGAATCCCCTGAGTTTCAGAGCCTGTCCTTTGAAAGGTAATGAAATTCCCTACAAAGCCATATAAAAATCGTTCATTTTGGACAACTATTAACGAAGTTACAGCTATTCAATTTCCAATGTAAGATTACCGTTTCATATCCTGGTGTCAGAAAAGGGGTGAATGAGAGAATAAAGATGACTAAGTGAAAGTAAGAAAATCTGTTGCCCGCATCACACAATCTTCACTATTTCCTCTACTTTTAACAGAAATTATTGTTTGACAATACTAAGCTATGGCAAAAAGTTTTTGATCATCAATATTAGGAAGTATTGAAATTTGTATACTGATCTACATTAAGCCGGTTTACATTGCTTTAGTTTATCAAATAAATCATACTCAAATGTTATGTTTGATCAATTTTCAGGGAAATGTATCTAGTTCAATTTTTTTTTTTCTTCATGAACATATGTAAAGATATAAAATTTTTTCTGAAATAGGTAGGAAAGTCGTTTGAGTGGACACATCAGATATTTTTTATGTGATATTTGAATTGTATTGCATTCAACATTTCTCTAATGCAGTTGCTTTATTGGCAGACTAAAATTAATTATTTTAATACGTTTTGTAACCTTTGTTTTATTTCTTACAAGTGGCGAGGGTCCCCCGATTGCCTAGCATCACCCAAAGGCCGGCACTAGAATTTGTGCTGAATTTAGGAACTTGCCCACAGTTCTTTCGCATCACGCTAGGCTAGAACAAAATTGATTTTGACTAGAAACCTCCATTTATTGGGTTTAGAGCCTTTTAGTTTTACACCGTCAGTAAATATAGCTATAGAGAAACTTATCATCTATCAGATATGTAGAACTTGTTCGGCTTATACTAAAATTCGTGTAACATGAATTATTTTGATCAAGAAATAGAGAATTTAATTTCTCTCCTATTTGATGTTAACAAAGGACTACTGTGATAATAGTATTACTTACATACTTAAGATCATTAAGTTTTTTTTCTGGAGTCAAATAAAAATGTTTATCG
The DNA here is from genome assembly GCA_928085145.1 of Nezara viridula. Lineage (NCBI taxonomy): Eukaryota > Metazoa > Arthropoda > Insecta > Hemiptera > Pentatomidae > Nezara > Nezara viridula. Next base: position 26,733,434 of record OV725080.1, read on the forward strand.
ATGGCTGCTTTAGCTGTCAAATTTGTAGTAAAATTTGTTTCCATTATAGTTTTAACATTTCTCTTGTCAGTAAAACGAAAAGCATTTCCTTGTAGACTTTTCATTTATGAAAAAAAAATGAAATTAATTTATTAAATAATTTGGCTTAATTAAAGAAAATTATTGTCAGTTTTGGACCAAAATAAGATTGGTTGCACAAGCGATCAAAAAATAGATGACTAAAAATGTTTTTTTTTGTAAATTGAAAACAAAGTAAATGATATGATTATTAAAGGTGAGCATTTTAATTGCTAGATGTTTCGGGCCAAAGCCCCTCAAAAAATGGTAAAATATAACCATGTTTTACAGAAAAAAATATTAAAAACTATTTTTTCAAGTATTATTGTTCGTGTAAACATTATTGTATAAAGTATTATTGTAAGTAAACATTTAATAGAACTTTAAGAATCACTAAAATACCATGTCATATAAGTAGTTTTTTTCAAATTAATTATCTTTATATATATGAAAACAAATTTAATTTTGGGGGGCTTTCGAGCTGAAGCCCCCCAAAATTAAATCCTGAATCCCCTAGTGGTAGCAACATATCCTAGGATTTTACGATACATTGAAACTTTTGAACCTTCCTATCTTTACATAAAGATTGTATCATATCAATTTGAAGTATCGGAGAATTGAGCGTTCATCTCACAGTCACAAAACTTTAAATAGAAGAAGAAGAAAAGTAAATTTTATTCTGAGACATTTAGTCTCCTAAGAATAATTACAATGAGCAAAAAGATGAAAATTGTCTGGTATAATAAGAAAATAAAAAATAATTAGTTATAATAACATAATAATTTAACTTTAAAATTAAAGTAAATTAAGTACAAGTAAACATATTAATTTGCACATAAATACATATGAGTGTGTTCATATATTTGTTCTGATTAAAAATATTGATAATATATAAGTAGCAATAATATAACAGTCAAATGAAGGTGACAGCTCTTAAATACGAAATTTTGTTCTTACATGTATTCGAAAGATTGATTGATGAGGAGGTGGAATAATTGTTGTTTTAATGAGGTTAAGGAAGAGGATTTGCATATGAAGGTAGGTATTGAATTCCAGAAAAAGGTAGGACGCATGACATAGGATATTTTAAAGGAAACGGTTCTATGAGAGGGAATAAACAGGTTTAGGACTTGGGAGACTCGCGTTAAACTAATGAACAGAGGAACAAAGAATAAACAAATCAAGAAGGTAAGATGGCTTTTTGGTTGGTAAAGGTTCGAAAAAGGATTACATCTAGGAAATTTTCCCGCCGAAGAACTGCATAGAGCCACTTCAACAGGCATACCAGCTGGAGACCTGGGAGCGCCTGGGACTACAAAAACGAATCGAATGAAACAATTCATTAATCTCTTAATAAAAATAAAGATATGTAATACATTCAATTGCTTTGGTAACATTTTTTCAGATAAATCCATATGCAAAAAAACAAACTAAATATGTAAACTGTGGATTGATGGTTGATTGAAGTGATTAATTGAAGAGAAGAGTCTGTTTATTACAACAGTTTGGGTGATCAGTAAAAAAAAAAAAAAGTAAAAATAAATATTTATATTTAATTATGCCAGAATTAAAATAAATATACCTATTTATTTTTACTTTTTTGTTTTACTGATCACCCCAACCATTCTTCTCTTCAATTAAATATATAAACATAAATCAGTTTATTTTTATATATAGTATTATATTGTTCGTTTAACAATAATTATGTGGATTATTACAATAATAATGTAAACTTCCGAAACTTATTTTTGGAAGGGAGTCTACCTCCCTCCCCCTCCAACTAGAATGAAAAGTCTGTGCCGATAATATAAGAGGAAATTTTCAAATAGATTTTTTAAAATACCTTGAGATTGGTATTTCAGGTTTATAAGTGATATTTCTCCTCAACTTTTGTCTTAATGCTTTATTCCATTTCTTTTTTCTTTCATAAATAGACTCTTTAGTTGAATCATCTTCCAGCGTTGTATTTGAGTCATAAAGATCTGTACTAAGAATTAAATACAACTATTAATTATTAATTTCTAAGAGAATATTAATATACTATAAGAATAAAAAAAAAATTCCTGTGTCAAAACCAAGAGACATAAGCCAGCTCGCAACTAACGTCGCACATACAATAAGTATTTGAGTTTTACCAGTTTTAATAAAATTATACCTTGCCTCCTTTGACGTTGAAGGTTTGTTCGAGAAGTGCCTGTTCAAATTGAAGGAAGCGCTGATTATTTTACTATTTCTTCTTACAGAATTCTTGTCATTTTCAGTGTTTAAATTTTCTGATGAGTACTTACGAGTCAATCTGAGAAAGAAATATATTTTTTTTCCTCGGTATTATTTGTTTTAAGAATTCACTAAATAATTAATTCATGATAATAAAATAAAATAGTTAGAAGCTGGTTGTCACAATAAATTAATAAACGAAGCCCAGAAAGCTGGACTATTGAATAATGCAAGGATTGTAAGGTGTATCCTCAATATTTAACAGGAATAAAAAAAAATATATTTAAATTTTTTTACAAATAAATGATAGTATAATTAGTTATAATAATTGATTTTTTATTTATTATGAGATAGATTCTTTAATAATAAAATTCCGTGCAACATTGGTGGATTATAAAGCCTTGGAGTTAGTGTTGCCCAAAATCAGTCTTGGTCTTGCACTTTGCCAAACTTAGACCAAGACCAATACCACCTATCTGTTGCAAGACCAAGACCAAGACTGCTAAAAAAAGTCGATGTTTTGAAAAAAAATTGAGGCAAAATAGTTGCTAATACTTGACAATTTTCGTTACTATATATAAAGAATTGGTGTAACCAATATACTTTTGCATTTTACTCTTTTAATTTTTCATTCAGAATTAGTTAAGTTTCTCATATCTAAAAAATTACAGTAATATCTCTTTAGTAATAAGCTAATAGGTAACTGCAAGACTACTACGAGAGTCTTGTATAAGACCAAGACCTAGAGACCAAGACTGAGTTTGGAAGACCAAGACTCGTCTCGGTCTCACATTTGGGCAACACTACTTGAAGTAAATTAAATTAAGATTAAAAATAATACTAAACAAACACTCAAAGCTTCAAATTAATTATAAAACAGAAGCCTTCCATTGGGATAAGCTAACTCAACAATTTATTTTAATTTCCCATTTCTGGAACCACTTTTCATGCTCATGGAAGTGGTTTTGAAGCAACAGTTGGATTTAACAAAAATAAAAAAAAGTAATTTCAAATTATTTTATACAATTAAAATCAATGTGGACTGAATTGCCCTTGTCAACTTAATTTAATTAGGCCTTCCTCTATGTCTGGAGGCTCATTATAAATAGATTAATTAATATAATAGACTAATTAATTAAATGAAGTTCGCAAGGGCAATTCAGTCTACTTGATTTTTGTTGTATAAAATAGGCTTCTTCCCTTGAAGAGCTGAAACGTTGATTTAGAAAGACAAATAAAGTAGGACTATTTTGATAAAACATGTGTGGTTTTTATTATTATTATTGAGCTGAAGTCATAACCTACTAGTTGAATACATATGTTTAATAAAAAAATAAATATAATAAGTCATAATGACCTATCGCGTTTTTTTATTTATTTATTTAGACATGTAATATTCTGTCACAGGGACAATAATTATATTGATAAATGAATACATTTACACCGTAATCGCGTTTTTAAAATAAAATAAGTATATTTCTTATATTAATAAATTGGTTAAAATAAGGAAGGTCTATTTACAAATTACAGGGAAAGATTGATTAGGTGGGATCTAAAGTTGGGAAGGCTACTGAAACAAGAGAAGGAATGTAATTTTATACGGAAGAGAATTTGTTTAACGCCGTGGATTGGTGGGATGTTATATATAAATCTGAAAACATAGGACAGATATTGCGGGGGAAAACACATGATCGGACGACTTATAGTATAACAAAAATAAATAAACCAAAATCTGAGAACTTACGATTTGTTTATTATTTTAGTTTTGTTAATTTTATGTTTTATGGTGTGAATGTGTTCATAAAACACTGTAATTTCTGTCCACGTGACAGATTATTATATTTCTAAATATAAAAATAAAATATTTCAATGGGCATATTTTGACACTGAGTGTAACGTGTCAAAATAACGAGGTTATTTATAGACAAGCATATAGGTATGTATGTGTTTTTTTAATTTAATTTCCTTATTTTTATTTTATTTATTGTATATACTTTTTGATTATTATTCATTTGTTACTTTGTTTCTGTTTATTTTATATTTTTTTGTACATATAATGTGAATGGGATCTTACCTCACTGTAAGTAATGTCCAAGTGACAGAATTTTTTTTTTTTGTTCTTCCCTACATCGCCTTTTAGGCTATACGGGATTTTCCTGGGCCGGGGGGTGAGGGCGGGGAATTTAAAATCCCCTCTGGCACCTGGATGCGAACTCACACTTTTTTAATCTTCTCAAATCTCTTATCCGGTTGCCAGGCAACTCGCGGTGCAGTGCACACGCTTTAGCCCATTCGGCCACTCCGCCCCCTCAAGAGACATACTGTTGTAATATTGAATAAATAAATTTATAGATAGAACTTACGATAAATTCAAAGCCCCTTCAAACTTCAGCGCTGACAATGTTACCCTCTTCAGGATGCCAGGTCCACTAAAACATTTGCTGAGTAACGATATACAAATTCGGTCCTCCTCAAGAAATCTGTCTTTTGGAATTAACTCCTGAGATATATCCCAAAGCGTGGCTGTTTAAAAATCTAATCAATGGTTATCTTAATTTAAACGAATAATGTATGATTAATAACTCAAATATCAGATGTGAAAACAAACTCAATAATTCTCAATGACTTAATTATTGTTGCTTTGTAGCAAAAGATTGAATTTTGATATATTAATTAATAAGCCTACCATCTTTCCGAAATTTCCCCGAATTGACTATTCCGTCTCCAATAATTAAATTTACCGTTAGCAATTCTGTCTTCTTCTCATGTTCGGTGACAGGATGAAGCTCCAAGGAAACACCATCAGGGAGATCAGAGAACATAAGATTCATGTTCAATTCTAGTTTCTTATTGGCATACCTGAAGCAGATGAAAGTTCATAATATCGTTAACAGTCAGTCGATAATTATCGATTCTATTAGCTATCTTACCTCAGCTCATGTTTTTCTGGTCTTATCTTGAAAACTTTGCAGGCAGAATTCAAAACCTTAAACAAATACTCGGAATCACATAATTTAATTTGACTTGTGAACTATGAAAGACTTTGTGATGATTCAAGAACAATCGATTAACAGATAAATCTTACTTGATGGATGAATTATCGAAAACTTCATGTAAAAATAATTGAATAATAGAAAAATTTCAATCGGCAAGAGTCGTTTTATTTAAAGGGAGAACGAAACTGTATCTGACGTTATGTTAAAAAAAAACGTCATTTTCTAATCTTATTTTTTATCTGAATCGCGAATAAAGGATATAGACTTCAATTTTATTATTTCATTCAAAATTTAAGTTCGAATAGTTTTAACATAAAAAATTGACATGCAAATAAAATATTTAATAATTTGATGAATTTTTATGGTCATTGAAGCTGAAGTGATATTTCTGAAACTGAAAATATTTTATAGGAGTTGATATTTATGTTGATCCATTTTTTAAAACCAGCCTGATTGCCTTAAATATTAAGAAGACGGAAAGTAAATTGCATTCTAGAACATTTAGTCCCCTAAGAATAATAATAATGAACAATAAATAACATAACTCTCATCTGTAATAACTGTCTAATGTAAAATGACAAGAAATAATATAAAGGATAAACATACTTATAATAAAAAAGGATAAAAATAATATAAAAAACCTTAGAAATAATATAAAGGATAAATGTCCTTTTTTCTTATTTTTTCTGTTGGCATTACAGACCATGAAGATCTTTTACCGCTCTAACAAGCCTGCTTCGGCTATATATATATATATATATATATGAGCTTTTTGGCCTATCATGTGGTCTTTCGCCTTCTATTGAGGAATTCATTGTTACGTAGATGGAATGAAAATATATCTTATTAGATGCTTCGAGATGAATCGCTACGAGCTATATGCCCCGCCCATCTTAACCTCCGTGCCTTCATGTCATGGGATATTGATGGACCAGTTTATGTATGCAGTTTTTTATTGGTCTTTCTTCTCCATGTGTTAGTACTCTGATCCCAGATCGCTCCGGTTATCGTGCGGAGGATTTTCCTCTCAAATCTTTCAACACTTTTTTCTAGGGTGCTGGTTAGTGTCCAGGTCTCACAGCCATATATTAGAACTGGCTTTATCATAGCATTGTACACCCTTAATTTGAGATTTTTCGGGATAACAATACCTTTGAAAGGAAGAAGAAAGCTCTGTTTGCGCTAGTTATACGCTGGTCTATTTTTGCTCGTTGGTCATTCATTGAAGTTATTGTGAAGCCGAGGTAGTTGAATTTTTCGGGAATGATTTTCCTTCCAGTAATCTGATAAAGTTAAGCATAAGTAATCTAATAAAATTATAGATAAATAAACACTAGTATGTTTACATACATATTTAAATAATTTATATATTTATTTTTTATGATTGAAAACTTTCTACAAATCTTGCACCAAGCTGTTTGACAGTAACAAGTTAAGTATACTATTTTTTCTCTTTAATTCTATTGAAAATAGCAAATATCGCAGGACTCATTTGGAGCCTGAATTATATTTTTAAGACTTTTTAAATTGCGATTTTAATCGATGCGAGGAATATTCTTCTAATCATTTCTTTTTTATTAGTTGTAGATAGCCCTGTCATATATTCTCATATTATTGTTTAACGAGACACAATTCTTCAAACAGTATGTAAATATTTGAAAATGTATTTTAATTACCTTTCCGATACTATCTGCCTTAGAAAATCTCATTTCCTGTTTTTGCTGGGTTTCCGGGTGCACGATTGTGTAACATACAGTGTTCATTTTTTAGCTACTAAATAAGTAGTTGTTTTTATCATTGTTTTTCCTTTATTGCAGTCATATGATTGAATTTGTTGATTATGATGGATTAGTAATATTTGATTTAGCAACTGAGCAAAGCTTTTTATCATCTAAACAATATATAAAATGGTATCAATTCGCGATGTTTTATTTTTTATATAATTTACAAAAGGAAGAAAGGAAATTAAAAAGGATTTAAAGTAAACAAAAGATAGAAAGAAATATTGGGTTGGCAAATAAGTCCTTTCGGTTTTTCCGGTTGAAATAAAACTTATTGTATTATAGACATAAAATTTATTTTAATCTACAATATCTTAACAATTAATATGACTTTTTCCCATCTTTCCAGTAACTACTTAATGCCATGTTATTAGAATGCCTGGAGTTTATTGTTGAAAAATTGATACAAGCCATTTTTGATGTCCTCTTCCTTTTGGTATTTCTATCCATTCATGGCATTCTGCAGAGACCGGAATAAGAGGTAGTCACTTGGAACTAGGTCTGGCGAATAGGGAGGGTGGGGCAAAAGGTCCCATCCAAGGGTCAATACTGGATTGCGAGTGAATGTTTTTTAACATGTATTTTAGCATTTTTAAAGATTATGTGCACCACTGAAGTGTCTTGGCAGGCTAAAGAGTGTCGAAAATTGACTTACAATTAGTGTTAGAGAAATGGTTTTGACCTGTCTCAATGTTTTTCTCCCACCGCTACCATTTTGACATTATAATTTAGGAAAGAAGTTTTTAAATGTTCAATAGCAATACATGATTAAGAAATTCAGTTATTCGGTTAATTTTAAAATTCTACTCAACTTTTCCAGGTTAGCTTAAATGAAACGTTTAAATGGATTTTCATCTATAAAATGGGATCTCAGTGACTTCTACTGCTCATTCTATTCCTTTATTTTTATTAATAATTAAATAAATCTAAAACTACAACTAATAAAAATACATAGCAAACTTATTTGTATAATGCCTCAAGCATGAAGTAATTACAATATACATGAGATAATTAAGACACCAAAGAATTAAAATTCATATTATGTTACTTTTTATCTATCATAAATATTGTTTAGGATGTTGTGAACAAATCTTTAAAATTAACTTTGTAAGATCTTTAAAAAAGTTCTTCTTAAATATGTTAATTTTTTTTATTCATTACCTATCTGTTTATGAGTATTGCTTTAACTTGCTCCTTTCTGATTTTTTAAAGTTTATATTAAACTTTTCTTTAAAATGCAACGAACATCCAAATTTCCTATTTAGCATATCAAGCGTGACCTTGGCTTGGATTATAGGTGGCATTTCCTGTCTTTATTGACTTAATTAAATATAATAGAATATAGCCACTAGTGTTACCTAAATGCGAGATCAAGACGAGTCTTTTAAAGAAAAGGTATGTTAGTAATGTCCAATAGCAGTCGTATGAGGGTTTTCTTCAGCCCAAGTATGGGTAATTACGAAAATTAAGAATCCCGTTTCTTGTAAAGCAAGAATCCTCAGTAACTAAAATGCAGTTCAGGAACTTAGTATCTTGTGTGCACGGGCGGATCTACGGGGGAAGGGGGGCTTTCGGGCTGAAGCCCCCCCAAAATGGAAAAATATAACCATGTTTTATGGGGAAAAAAATTTAAAAAATTCCTCTTAAAGTATTATTGTTTGTGTAATTACATTTAAAAGTACTTAAGGAATAACTTAAACACCATTTCATATAGGTAGTTATTTTCTTTCTGTTTTTCCAAAGTAATTATCGTTATTTTTATGAAAAAAAAAGGTTTCGGGCTGAAGCCCCCCCCCAAAATTAAATCCTGGATCCGCTAGTGCTTGTGTGCATTGTCGAATTAACCACTGGGAGAAATTTCTGCGCTTGTTATAATCTTGTGGTTACAAATCTTGCCTACTCGATACGTGAAATGGATACAATTTTATTCGCATTAAATTCACAATACACTAGTAGAGGAAACATGGAAACGACGTGACAATCTTCTGGTGTTAGTAGTAGAAGATAACTGAACAGCATCGATTATTTCTTCTTCAACGTTTGCAGTTCGTCGAAATATTTGTCGAACGTCATTTTTAACGTGTCATTAACCCTAAGGCGTCTTTCAATGGTCTCGAACGTTTTACGATTTATTATTATTCTGTTAGGAAATTTTTCACGATATCTTCGAACAGCAGCAGCACCGTTTCTATGTATCTCGCCATAAGTTAAAAGCATGTCTGTTTATTCCGCAAAAGTGAATAAATGTATGGTGTCTCCCATGATAATCATAAATTGAACTGTGTCACAGTATTCACTCACACTAAAACACACAGAACCAGTTTACCGCGCGCTCTGTGACAAAACCTCGTACTCAAACCTCGTACATCCTCGTACGCTTGCTCATTCATAACTTGCACTGTTATAATGCCAGTGTTATTGTTTTTTTTATAGTAAAATTAGATCAGAAGTCATCGCGGCTTTGCTGAAGAGGTCTTTGAGCGTGACCCACTTGTACCCTTTCCACGTGAACGTATCCACCTGCAAGTCGCTGAGCGGTGCCTCCACTGTGGGTGTCTCCTCCTGCATTGTTCTGGGGGGGGGGTGTCTATCGTATTTCGTACTTAGGCAAATCTCACACGCCCCTATGATTTCCTCTATTGTTATCCTCATACCCCACCAAAAATATCTACGACGTAACGCCTGGAATGTCTCTTGCACTCCGCGGTGGTTCGTTTTGCCCTGATGGTAGGCAAGAGTCACTTCTTTCTGTCGTTCCTCGTCCCTCACCGTTTCCACCATCAGCTTACACCGGATGAATGTCCTATCTATCCCTATCCCCAATCGTTCATCGCGCCATAGCCTTTTTATCTTCTCCCAAATCGTTTCATTCCCCACATATAAGTGGTGAATTTTTCTTGCTTTCGACGCGTCTTTTAAAGCTCTGCAGATCTGGTCCCCGCTGGCCCCTGGTTGTGACCAAATGGTTGTTATTCGGCTGTTTCCATATTTGCTGTATAGAATCTTCATCAGACCCGACGTCCTGGTCTTCCAGATAATCTGGCGGTTCTTATCGTTGACGATTTCCTCCCGTTCTTCCATATCCGCTGATCTCTCTTCTTCTGGACTTTCCTCTCCTGGGGACTCATTCCCAATCTGACCTCCATCTCCCTCTGGCGTCCACTCACTCAGGAACTGTCTCACATCCCTGGACGATTCTCCCGTGTCTTCCTCTATAGCATTTATGGTGATCGCCCTTGACAACCAATCTGCCACCACGTTCTCCTTCCCAGGTTTGTAAACGATGTCCAAATTGTATTGAGTCAGGAATTCCTTCCAACGTGTAACTCTAGCCGAGGACTCCTTCAACTTGCCTGCCCATTGTAGAGGTCTATGATCCGTGTGCACACGGAACTTCCTCCCAAACACGTAGGGTCTAAAATGGTCGATCGCCCACACAATCCCCAACAATTCTCTTTCCAGCGCGCTATATCTAGTTTCTGCGTCCGTAAGCCGCCTGCTGGCATACGCTACGGGGCGCTCCCCCCCCCCATTCCCTTCTTGTGACAACACCGCCCCCAACGCGTATTCACTAGCGTCTGTCGTTATGGTGAATACTTTCGAAAAATCCGGAAATGCCAACACTGGTTCCTCTTGCAGTTTCGCCATGCATCTCCTAATATTATCCTCCATCATAGGGGTCATTATTACCTTTCTGCCTTTCTTTAATAAGTTGTTAAGGGGCACGAGGTATTCCGCCATTTCGGGCACGAATCTTCTATAATAGTTGAGGGTACCCAACAGCCTGCGAATCCCTTTAACGTCCCGAGGGATCTCCATTTTCCGAATTGCCTCTACCTTCTGCGCGTCTGGTTTGACTCCCTCGCTTGAAATCGTGTGGCCTAAAAATTGATGCGGTCTTGTCCCAGCACCGAATTCTCGTTTCACAATTTCAACCCAAATTGCCTCACTCTCTCGAACACACTCCGTAGGTGCTCCACATGCTCTGCCTCGGTTTTGCTAAACACCAACAAATCATCCATGTAAATCTGACAGACTCCCTCATCAATTCCTCTGAGAAACTCGTCCATCAACCGCTGGAATGTTATAGGGGCATTATTGAGCCCAAACGGCATCCTAGTAAATTCGTAGTGCCCTCTCTCGAATGTAAATGCCGTCTTTGGCTGGTCTTTCGGGAGCATTCGAATTTGATGGTATCCTGCCTTTAAGTCTAAGGTGCTAAACACCGTTGCCCCGCTTAGCCTATCCAAAATGTCTTCAAACTTCGGGATTGGATATTTCTCGTCTACCGTATTTTCATTCAATTTGCGGTAATCGATCACGACTCGGTATTTCTCCTTACTCTCTCCCGGTGCGCTTTTCTTCTTCACTGCCCACAGCGGACTGTTGTACGGCGACGTGCTATCCACGATTATGCCCTGGTTCTTTAAGCTCTGCAACTCTTCCCTAATGTGTTGACGAAGCGCCTGCGGATATCTCCTCTCTTTCACGTAAACTACCCTCTCGTGCTTTAAAGGGATCTCGTGCACCGTTTTACCTGTTACCCCCAATTTATCCCCCTCCTTAAAGAAAACGTCTTCGAACTCCCTTCTCACTGTAACTCTCCAATCCTCGGCTCGACTTATAGCTCCTATGCGTGCCCTATCGACCTCATACTTTATTGCTGCCCTGCTCGTATAGTTCACATTCCCTATTTTTATTCTCCACTCCTTTCTTCTATTCGAGATTCGCACGCCCATCTTTCCCAGCATGTCACAACCTATAATTGCCTGATATTCCCGGGGCATTTCTCCCACCACATGCACCGTAAGTTTACCTCCCTTGGCCGCCCATCCCCTCAATCCTATCTCCACTTCGCCTTCCACTCCACACGGGCCACCCAGGGTGATTAAATTACAACTACATACCTTGATTTGGAGTGTCCTCTCTCCCCCGTACAGCTTCTCCAACACTCCACGCGTCATAATGGTATTGGAGCTCCCGGTGTCTACCAGGCACCTCACTCCTCTCGCCTCTATTATTGGTAACCAGCAGCTTTTCCCTCGAATGCTATAATTTACTAGCGTGCGGTCACCTCTCGCCTGACACTCTCCTCAGATCCTCTCTACTGCTGGCCGCCGTCCGCTTCTTCCACTGCCTCTCCTCCCTTCTCCGCTCCTCTCGTTTTCCCGGCTCACTGGGTCCTCCGGTTCTTCCTCGGTCTCGGTGGTTGCAGATTCTTCTGAAGCCTCCGTCGATGAATCACGTCTCCTGGACTGCACCCTTCTCCTCCTCAGACCTTGCGCATTCACTTCCATCGGCTCTGCTCGTTGTGGGTCTCTGTCCCTTCTTGAATAAATATACGGACACTGCCTCGCAATGTGTCCTTCCGTCCCGCACTCGAAGCATTTCGTGCGGGGACACTGTGCCACCAAGTGTCCGCTCTTCCCACAGCCGTGACATTTTCTGTCTTCTTTCCGTTGGCTCGCCCTCGCTCTATTCTGCCCTGGTCTTCGCTCCGCTCCCATGTGCTTCTCTCTTCCGTTGTATGCGGACTCTCTCCTCTCCAGGTCACCGGTGTACTCCTAGGCCTCCTATAGCTGATCCGATTCCAGCCTGGTTCCTCCACCTCTAGCCGGCTTTCTTCCTCTCGGGCGCTGGAGTCTACCATCTCTTGAGCGCACTCAATAAATGTTCTTTCCCGGGGTAAGCCGTTCTTTTTCCCGGTTTCCTTCGCCAGTTGGACCTTTAATATTGTGGACAAAAAGGCCATTTTTGCCTCTACCTCCGGAGCGCCTGCTGTTTCCCGCATTTTTTCCGTAATACGATTATAATGCGCTAGGAGTGTCGCCGCATACTGCCCATTAGACTGTCGTGAAGACCTCACCTCGCGGAACATCTGGAAGATGTCCTCCTCGGTCGTCCATCTGCCGCCTCCATAGGCTTTCTTCAGTCGTTGCTTGACCGTCTCCCACGGCGTCTCTTCATCGGCCTGAATCTGGTGCTGCCTTAAGGGCCTCCACGTCTTCGACATTGACGAGATTCTCGTCTATCTTAGCATTAATCCTCGTCACGATCCGATCTCCCCCTTTTAGAAAGTGGTTCAGCTCACCTGTTTCTCCAGTGAAGCGCTCAAGATCGGATATAGCCTTCCTCAGGTCCTGTGAAGTAGCTACCCTGATCTTCATCCACTCAATTGCGTTCGCATGCGCTGCGGCTAAAGTTCCCTGTGGTAACGGAGGGATCTCCGGCACATTCATAGGAGCCGGCTGCCTCAGGTCGAATTCAGGCATCCTCGTAAAAGTTTTCACTTATTGAGAAAAAAAAACGTACCTCTATTACCGTCCCGGGTTTCGGCACCAGTTAAGCGTAGCGAGCTTGAAACACTTAAAAAAAAGTACTAGGGTTAAGAAATAACACGCATGAAGACGAAATCAAGACTGGTTTATTTCTCCTTCTAATCCTCTATAAATACATTCTGAGATTGTTTACATCACTGCATTTGGTATTAACGCTAATACTGTCCCGTTCCGTACCTTAACTTATATATATATATATAGGTTATGTATATATTAGTGCACTTTTTATTTTGTAGCGATTACTCCACCTGTGTACGCAGCAAAATTATAAAAATCATTGGAGAGAAACTCTGTAAAGTTCTATAAAAAATAAAAATTAAAAAACTATATATATATATATATATATATATATATATATATATATATATAGAGAGAGAGAGAGAGAGAGAGAGGGAGAGAGAGAGAAATGGAGTTTCTCTCCAATGATTTTTATAATTTTGCTGCATACACAGGTGGAGTAATCGCTACAAAATAAAAAGTGCTCAACTACTACTACATACATAACCTAGTTCCTATTTATTTGCTTCAATTTAAAAAAAAAAACGGTTAATTTTGACCAATAATTTATATTTTGTTCAAGTGTTGCTGTTAAGACATTGTGGAAATCTAGGTTCTGAAATATGATGTCCTTGATGCGTATGGCCTCAGCACGAAAGGTCTCGTATCCGTTAATGATTCTATTTTCTTACTGACACTTAATCCTACTCTTTCATCGGGATATTTTCTCTTTACTTTTGGCTCTTTTTTTATGAATAGCTCCGCAGGTCTAGAGAAAAAAGAAGAACAAATTTTTTTTTGAATTATCAAATCTGTAAATCGTACTTATGGTAGGAATATAGATAGAAAATACATATTAATTTACAATATAACCTGGTTTTACCTTAACAATGATGGTCATCAAAGCCTCAATTGTTTCACTCACATAATGAGTACATTATGGTCATCTAGAACTCCTGGATCATATCCGCAGACTGGGAGGAGGCGAACGCGGCGAAAATATCTCGCCCCCCCCGAATAGTATGAGGTAAAAAAAAATAAAAACTATAATTAATGAGCTACACGAATGAATAAAATTTGGGAACTAAAATCGATTAAGAAAAGTCGTCTAGCTGTCTAGGATAGGGCTTAGTAGTAAGTATATAACTATTTAATTGATATCTAAGTGTTACTTTAATTTAAATTGTCATTTATACTTCATATATATATATACTTGGATTTTTTGATTAAAATAATAGCTAATTATATATGATTATAAATTGCTCTGACTGAAGTGTTGAAGATAAGAGAGTAAAGTAATATACATATATTGCAAAAAGTCATTAAGTGACATTTTATAACGTTAAATAATTAAGAACTTTGAAGGAATTTCCCTTTGAGAAGTCAGAATATTGTGCCCTTGTTGTAACTAAATTGATATATAAAAGGATTTATTTAATTTTCATGCGCTTATACAGTTTTTCTAACGATAATTGAAGCCAAAATTCACAAGATCATATTTGAAAGTCAACCTTTATCAAAAATGCAGTTAGTAACCTTTTGCAATAAAATGACGAGATATTCTTGAAGATAATTCAAAGTTCAACCATGACGTTCATGTAAAATGAATAGATATAATGCTGGCCGTCATGCGAAGATTAAAACGAGAGACAACTTTTTAAATATTAATTATAGATATCTCGGAAAGTATGCACTTTATCAAAGGAATAAATGTTATCAATATTATTGCATATTTTAACTAGTTTAATTTTGTATAAGACGTCTTAATCGATAGAGCGCATAGTTTCTCTGATATAGACAGATAGATAGAAAATAACTTTATTCTGGGACATAGTTCCTCGAGAATAACAAAACAGAACAAAATTGAAAGATTACATCTGGCCAAAATAAAATCAATAGAAAAAAAGAAATAATGTAAAGGAAATGTTAGGTAAACATTCTATATACAAAACAAACGAAACTATATACAAAACAATTAACACTATGACAAGAAACTTAAAGCTATTCAAAAATAAAAATATATTAAATTCTTCATTAAAATAAGCTTTCTGTTTCTGTTGAGAAAACAGAAAGCTGAACTTGACAATATAAAGTGCCAGATTAATATTTAAATACATTATCATACATATTTAAATACAACATATTTAAATGTTGATTAATGTATAGATACATCATCATCATTTCTTACAGTGACAATAGGCAAGAATTTAGTGGTGTATAAAGATAATAGTTATAAACCATCAATAGATGCGTTTAGTGACATCAAGAGTAGGAACATAAGAAAATTAATATTTCTAGCAAAGAATAGCATTGATATTTGGCAATGAATGGCATGAAATAAATGTATGTTGTCAAATGGTTAGCAACTATCTGACTGTTTTTGGGATAGGAATTGGAATAGGAGGGTTTTGAATGTGGATATGGATTGGGTTTGCCGAATTTTGATAGGAAGGGAATTCCAGAAATTGACAGAGCGAGCAATAAGAAGAGTATAAGGAAAAAAATAACGAAAACGTGACGTACTTGATGCCTTTGGAAACTCGCTATTTTGAGGTAGCAGATAATATTATTATTAAAAAACACTTTATTCAGAAATATTACAATTTGTCACAGTTAAGGACACTTATAATAGAGTTCAGAGATTGCATTCATACCGTATATACAAAAATATAAATAAATAAAGTAATAACAAAAGAATAAGAAGAAAGAACAAAAGAGTAAAGAAAAAAAAATAATATATATACACATAAGTAAATAAAAATAGAAATAAAAGTAAAACAAACACCTTATATAAAACATACATTATTTACAATTTGCCAGGTGATCTCCGAACCAATCCTTTCCCCTCCACATGTGGAGGGGAAAGGGAGGCTTAGGAGATCCCTACGCTTCTCCCTCAGCCACTTCACTGGTATTTTAAACCAGCGGAGGATGAGTAAGAGCGCTACAGCCACAGACACTCATGACTTGAGTGGAGAATCTGGCCATTGCTAGAACTCCAAAATATCCATATTTACAAAAGGTCTCGTGGCCACTGCCGCTTTAACCTACGAAGGGGATTGTAGGGATGGGTGGTGCTTGATAGGGATTGTACAACGGGATTTGGGTGATGAGAAAGGTTCTGGTGAAATTTGGAAAATTTGGCTGGGATAAGATCAAGAATAAATGGGATATTAAGGTCATGATGTAGGGTTTTATTGGTTACATAGAAGGGAGCATTGACTATTGTACGGAGGACTTTAGACTGAAAGGATTGAATGCGTTTGATGTTAGAAAATTTGGCTGTTCCCCATAGTTCTAGTCCGTAAGTCCAGATGGGTTTCAGTATTGTCTTGTAGATCAGTAATTTGTTTTCACCAGAAAGTTTAGATTTTCTATTCAGTAGTCTATATAGCTGGCCATATCGTCTGTTAAGTTCCTGTCTTTTAAGTCGAGTATGTGGATTCCATGTTAGTCGTCTGTCTAAGAGAAAGCCAAGATACCGGACTGTATCTGAGAAAGGAAGCTGGATGGAGTTAAAATAAACTGGTGGGCAGGTATTACGCCGAAGGGTGAAGGTAATGTGTTTACATTTAGATTCGTTTACCTTAATGCGCCATTTCTTACACCAGTGTTCAATCAGGAAGAGGTGCCTTTGTAAGTTTGCGGACGCTGTTTCAGGATCTGAGTTGGAAGAAAGGATAGCAGTGTCATCAGCGAAAGTTGCCAGGAGGGTATCGGGATGGACAGGAATATCAGCGGTAAAGAGAATGTAAAGGATGGGGCCCAAGACGCTGCCTTGAGGAACGCCAGCCTCAATTGAGTAACAGTCGGAGAATTCGGTGCCACAGCGAACTCGGAAGGAGCGGTCGGAAATATAGGATCGGAGTACTAGGTATAAGGACTGTGGTAGATGGATTTTAAGCTTGAAGAGTAATCCGGCGTGCCATACCCGGTCAAAAGCTTGCGCTATGTCCAGAAATGCACCCGAGCAATACTGCTTGCTTTCTAGGGTTGAGGATATATGGTCAACAACTCGGAGTCCTTGCTGGACAGTGGAATGTTGGGAACGAAATCCGAATTGATGAGTAGGAAGGTTATAGGATTCAATTATAGGTAGGATTCGTTTCAGTAGGATCTTTTCAAAAATTTTTGAGAGGATTGGGAGTAGGCTAATTGGTCGATAGGATGCTGTATTGTTGGAAGGTTTGCCTGGTTTCAGGAAGAGGACGATGGTGGAATGTTTCCATAAAAGAGGGAAGTGGGTAGTTCTTAGGATGCAATTGTATATATATGTAAGAAATATGATGGCTTTAGATGGAAGTTGTCGAAGGATCTGTGGGGTTAGAAGGTCATATCCAGGAGATTTGCGAGGTGTGATTTTCCGTAAAAGGTATTTGACCTCAGAGGGATTAACAGCTTTAGGTAGTAAGGAGAGTGGGATAGGTATTGAGAGGGATTCTTCTACTTTTACTGTGTGGCTGGGATGGGATTCTGGATGAGGAGCGAAAGTATAGGAAAGGTGTTTGGCAAATTCCTCGGCTTTATCTTCATCAGATGCTGCCCAGGAGCCATCATCTCGTCGAAGAGGGTGGGAAATATGATGGGATTTGAGGATTTTTCTGGTGATATTCCAAAGGGAATTATCATGAGCAGAGAGTGTGGTGAGGTAGGAATTGAATGATTGGGATCTGAAGGTGGCTAATTCTTTTTTTAATTTTTTACAGTGATAATTGTAGGAGTGGCGGTCGGCTGGATGTCTGGTACGTTGCCATAATAATCTGGCACGGCGTTTTATGTGGATTAGGTCAAGGAGGTGTTGAGGTAAATTATGTTTCTTAAGGATTTTTGAGGAGTGATCAGGGGAGGAAGCAGTCCAGACTGCTTCTTGAATTTTGGTAGTGAAGGAATGTACTGCATTGTCCAGGTCTTCAGAGGTTTTCAGGGTTACTCTGAGGTCAATTTTATCGGAAAGGATTTGATGAAAGAGTTTCCAGTTAACTGGGCCTCTGATGAAGGACGGAGGAGAGGGTTTAGGAATAGGAGCTAGTGATACTTGGAGTATTAATGGGCTGTGGTCTGAGGAAAGCTCGTCAAGACGGGCAACAGCAGATAATAAAATTTTAAATAATAGAAATAATATATTGAGAATTTTCTTCAAATAATGAATCAATTCGGCTCTTAACTCTTGAACTATTAAGCTTAATTAAAAGTTCATTAGCATACAAATAAAAGTGTGTTCTATTTACAATAATGTGAACTTTACTTTAAAAGCATTCAACATTGTGATAGCATAGGCGTAGACTTCGGAGGGATAGAAATAGAGAGGGGACGAGAATATCGTTTCCTCTCTCCCCAATGCTTCGAAGAATAACAATAAAATCAAAATTAATAATAATTAATCTACATGAATAAATAAAATATGTGTAAGGTTACTTGAGCAATCTTTAAACACTTCAACTGTTACTTATCTTTAAATCAGATGTTAATGATTATTTATTAGAAAATACCTTCTTGTATTGTTATATTGAATTAGTGTTAGAATTAACTTGTGTTGTAATAACGTGTAATTAAATTCTTTTACTATAATTGAATAAATCACGTCTATAAAAGATCTTAGATATGTTAATTAAAATCACTTAAGAAAATATGTCAAATACAAAGTCGAATACATGGCTAAGATAAGGCTATAAAATATAAATTACCTAGAAGTAGGTACGCAAAGTAATACGGTGTAAATAAAATGACCGTTTTATCAAATTCAAGATTTCAAAGGACTGTAAATATTTTAATCCTATTTAATAATTACCAATACTTAATAATCCATTTGGAGCATTCCCTAAGCTTATTTAATCCATTCGATTTCTTAAAAAAAGCCCAAAAAAAAAAAAGAACATGACAGTGTACTACGAAATTTTCGTAATTTTAAGGCATTACTTAAAAAAAAAACAGCCGCTGAAGAAATCCTTGACCAGCGCACTGCGCGGCGTTGGTTGTAAAAATTTAGCAGATACGACATTGGAAAGTAAGAAATGCTCTCCGGGCGACCACTAATGGATATTGATGATGTTCTGCAGGAAGCTGTTGAGTTAAATCCGTCCACAACTGCTCGCGAACTTGTCAGGGAGTGTGTTGTGTCGAAAGATACTGTTAGTCGCCATCAAATCTCCATGAAGAAGGCCAAAAAGAGCAGTAGACTGGTACCTCACGAAATTACTCCTCAGCAATCAGCTAAGAGGTTGGGAATTTGTGAAAATGTATTGAAAAACTCCTGCCTTATCCACCGTATTGTCCAGACCTCGGACCGTCGGATTGATACTTATTTAGATCCATGTCCCATTTTCTTCAAGGGAAAATTTTTTATAATTTTGCGGAAGTTGAAATTGCACTCCAAGGGTTTTTTGACAGACATCCCAAAGAAAGGTATCAGCGTGGGATCGACCTATTGGATAGCAGATGGCTAGTGACGGTAGATAACAATGGCCAATACCTTGAGTATCAATTGTATATTATATCAAAGAAATAATAATACAAATATTTGGTTGAATAACGGTCATTTTTTTTTTTTTTTAGTGCCATTGGGTATTTACTTTCTTTAAGAAATGGACTCTACAGATAATATACGTAGGAGGTATGCTCACAGGTGATGGCATAGAGCAGCAGCATAGCAGGCAGCTTCGTGAGTGGTCAGCTTTCGCAAGACGTTCTCCTTGAGGTATGCCATGTTCTGCGGCTGTTCCTCCTCGACCACTTTGTAGAACATCTTGCCCGTCGGTGCCAGGCCGTACTCGGCCAGGGTTTTCTCGGAATGCAATATCGTTTTCGGCGGCCCTATAACTGATGATAAAACAGAGCTCATGTAATATAAAAATTACACTCTTCACCCAAGTTTCGCTCATTTCTCTAGCTTAAATAGAAATAAGCATTTTCAGATGTAGGAAAGTTAAAGTAAAAATCATAGATAGTATCACATCTTAATTTAAAACAATTAACTCACAAAAAATTCTAGCCGGACTCAAAATATTCAATGATATGAGTTGTTTATTTCTAAAGTAAACTCAAATAGATTTTTATGTATAATTGGTAATTGGTTGACTGTCGTG
This sequence comes from Nezara viridula, assembly GCA_928085145.1. Classification (NCBI taxonomy): domain Eukaryota; kingdom Metazoa; phylum Arthropoda; class Insecta; order Hemiptera; family Pentatomidae; genus Nezara; species Nezara viridula. The sequence goes on from OV725080.1 coordinate 26,753,902, forward strand.
GATAATGAAGAGAAGAATAGTTGGGGTGCTCAGTCAAAAAAGGAAGGCAAAAAAAATTATAATATTTATTTTTTACATCTGCCGACGTTTCGACCTGAAGTTCAGGCCATCATCAGGGCTAAGAAAATAACCAGATAACAAGGTATGAGAAACTTAAGTAATGATGGTAAAAAAGATAATAACAAAAAAAGAGAAAATAAAATAGATTAGATCTAGATAAAATAGATCTAAATAAAAGAAAAATAAAATAGATAGATATAAAGTAAAATAAAATTGTTAGAATAATGACTAAGAACTAAGAGATAAATAATACAGACTGTTACATAGTGTGGAATGATGAAGTAGGCATAATCAAAAAGGGGGTGACAAAAGTGTTACATTGGGGATCTTAGAATAAAATGTAAAAACATAAAAAAGAAATATAAAGTTATATAAGAAATGAGAATAAAATAAATAGTAAAATGAAAACATTGAGAATGGAGTAGTTTGATAGAAAATTGAGATAATGTAAAGTCTATCAAGATGTACAGACAATGTATAATATAATAGAGAGTTAATAACAGAGAAAAGGAATGAAAGGAAGGAGGGAAGAAATTGAGAAAGCTGAAATAAGAAAGAAATAAAAGAAGTAGTACCTTTCTCCTAAAGTGTCAAAGTGAGAATGAAGTCGTTACAAAGAAGGTGGAGAGAGAAGGGATGTGGAGGTGGCGTCATCTGTAACGGTTATCGGACGAAGTTAGAACTAGAAGAATGCTAGAAGCCTAAATAGTTACGAGAGATATATTATACAGAAAAATTATGGAATATTGAACGAAAGTTAATAGAAAGTGAAAGTGAATATATATATATACATACATATATATATATATATATATATATATATATATATATATATATATATATATATATATATATATATATATATAAGGGAGTTGTCAGCAAAAAGGAAAGGAATATAACTATGGATGTTTTAATAAATTCAGAATTTGGCTATAGGTTAGAGGAAAGTTATTTTTGTCAGATTTAAGATTCACTATCTTTGGTTGAAGCTGGATGTGGAGGGTTTCAGAAATGAGTCGTTTGTCATGGTTGAGAACAGTGGCAAGGATGGATGTTTTGTCGAAATCAAATGAATGATTGAGGGAGAGAGAATGTTCGGATAATTTGGAAGCGGTGAAATTACGAGAGGATACAGAATATTTATGTTGGGTTATGCGGTCTTTTAGGAGATTTTTGGTTTCACCAATATAGGATGAAAAACAATTGGGGGTAGAACATGGAATACGGTAAACGATATGAGAGCGGTGAGAGAAAGGAAGAGGATCTTTTAGGGATGTGTATAATTTCGAGAGAGTGTTGTGAGATTTGAATGCAAGTCGTAAGTTAGGGTTAGTGGATCGTAAAACTTTGTTGATGTAGTCTGAAAGGTTAGGAATATAAGGTAGAGATCTGTATATAGGGGCTGAAATGGGTTGTGGAGAATTAGAGAAAGTTGAGATTAAGGAAGAGCGATTATTGTGGTCCGTTATAAGTTTGTTAATGACATGGAGAGGAAAATTATTGTTTGACAGGATCTGTTTCATGCGTTTGGTATTGGTAACATGAATCAGATTTTATGTAATTTGATTCATAAAATCTGATAACTTCAGATTTTTATGTAATTTGAGATAAGTAACAATTTCCATATAAAAAGACTCAATAAATCATATGAGTCTTTCAGTCTATATTTTCAGAAAATGTTGAAATTTTTAATCAAATTTTATCCCACCATCAAAAACCTTGCTATAATTGTTGATCAAACCCTTTCCTAGAAAAACCATGTATCCAATATCTCCCGACGTACCTTTTCCACCCTAAAACAATTAAACAGCCTCCGACACCTTTTTCCTTTTCAAATCCGTAGACTCCTGGTCACCTCCCTAATATTTCCTCACTTCGACTATTGCTGTACGGTATATGGGGGCGTCTCTGGGGATCTCGAGGCAAAACTGAAACGTTTGATAAATTGCTTTGTACAATTCATCTTCGGGATCCCAAGGGACTCCCCTGTTACCTGTTTCTATGAAGAGCTGAAGTGGCTTTATCCTTCCTACCGCCTTAAGTATTTCCTGGCATCCTTCCTCTTCCAAGTCATTCACTCCCGCCGTCCTTCATATAACTCCGAGCTACTTCAATTTAAATTCTCTGTTCACTCCCGCAATATCCATTCCCGGTCTTCAGGTCTTTATATAATGACCCACCCATCAGCTGTTTTCGATAAATCTTTTATTATTCGATCCTCAACCCTATGGAACTCCATCCCTCCTGACATCCGTCGCTCCAATACTCTCCCTATTTTTAAATCTCGCCTATTCAATCACTTTCTTTCCATCCAGTGCTTCTAAAATTGTAAATAGGAACTTCTGTAAATATGTATATATATTATTAGTTTATTTCCAATTATTTTCATCTCATTGTCCTTGTGTTTATTTATTTTTTTGTTAATCGATTTAATCTAGAAGATAACCTTTTTTTTCTCTATCATATCTATTATTTAACATTGTTAATACATGTATATATATATATATCTGAGGCTTAAAAGCCAACATTTCTGTCCTTATTAATTATTTTAAAGGGATTCATCCCAGAATAAATAAAACGATTATTAAAAAAATAATAATAATAAGGCTTAGCGAACCCGAAGGTTCGATGCCGACACCACAAATCGCTTGTTACACACCTCCCTCCACCGTTCGCCGTCCAAACCCAGTCCCTTCAGATCGGCTTTAATGCAATCTTCCCACCTTCGCTTCGGTCTACCCCTCGGACGCTTACCATTCGGCACAAAAAAATGTTAACCTTTTAGGAATTCTCTCGTTACTAAGCCCAACAACTTTACAAGCCCATTTCATTCGCCGCGATGAAATTACCTCAATTATATTACCCGGATACAGCTCACGCAATTCGGCGTTGTGTAACCGTCTGAACTCTCCGGTTAACTCATCCTTCTTCGGTTCGAATATTCTACGCAATACTTTATTTTCAAAAACCTTAAGACGCTGCTCATCCCTTAATGTAAGCGGCCAAGTTTCGCATCCATAAAGAACTGTAGGCAAGATAATTGTTTTATAGATTCTAATTTTTAAGTTTCGGGACAAGAGGCGCGAACTAAGTAGTTTTGTCACAGAAAAATAACAAGCATTCCCCGCCTTCAGTCTAACCTTAATCTCTTCTTCAATTTCGTTTTTTCTAGTTATCGTAGAACCTAGATATCTAAATTTATCTACCTGTTCAAACATATTACCATCTATATCGATATCACCAGTAGTATCGCCATTTTTGCAGCTAACCATATATTTTGTTTTATCCACGTTTATTTCGAGTCCTAGTTCTTTACCGGCTTTCATTAACGTTGTCGTATTTAGTTTTATAGTTTCAACGTCTTCGCTTAACAGTACCAGATCATCAGCATAGCCCAGCACGGATGTTGTCCCGCCCAGATCCAACCCTTTCTCGGTTCGCATTACCTCCCTAATGGCATGTTCTAATGCCAAATTGAACAGGACAGGAGAAAGAGAATCCCCCTGTTTTAAGCCCGAACGAACCTCAAATTTTTCGGACAAATTATTACCGATTCTAACTTTATTGAGTGTCTCCGTCAAGCACATCCTGACTAGATTTACTAGTTTTTTTTGGAATCCCCATTAAAAAAAAATAAAAATAATAATTTAAGTTAGTCATTCTGTCAACTGAAAGGCTCATATGATGGAATTATTATTTCTTTAAAATAATAATTAAATATTTAAAAAAGTGGCATGAAATAAGGTTTCCGAAACCGTCCTTTTTTTTCATGGAATGTAATGAAACTAGTATTTCTTGGGCAATGTTGAAAAAAAAAAACCATGAAAAGCTTATTTATTTAACTGATTTATTCAATTGAAAATTAAAAATAAATCTGATTTACTGCAGTGAATTGTTGTAAACCAAAAAGTTAATTTTTTATTTTAATTATTTTTATTTTAGGCTATTTAATTATTTTTCCTCAAATCGTACGTATTTTTCTTATTATATTCTTATTATATATATATAACATCATCATCATCAGCGGAACAGTATAACATCCTGAATCAAATAAAAAAAAGTCCTCTGAAATAGCTTTAATTTTGTTTTGTTTTTTAATGATTATCCGTTTTACATTGTAATAAACTCTGTCACAGAAGTAATAAAAAATAGATAAATATAAGCTATTATCGAATTTGATAGTTATATGATATTATATGAGAAATAAGGGTTAGTCATAGATAGAAACTGTTGAATCGAAAATAGCAGAAGTTGCCCGACTTATTTCAACTCTTCTCCATGTAAACGATTCACTTATGTAAACGGCTTTTCATATTGTTATTTATTCTTAGTTTAACTGTTCACATATTTTGCTTAATAATAATTTTCATAAAAGGTCTCGCTATGATTTGATGATCTGCTTTTATATATATATATATATATATATATATATTATATATATATATATATATATATATATATATATATATATATATATATATATATATATATAACTTACGACTGTTCGAACAAGAAGTAATAAAAAAAAGAAAGAAAGGTTCCGAAATGAAACACTTGGTTGCTCAAATATGACTGACTTTATTCTCTCAGTAATGCTATATATATAGCATTAAGGTTTTTTTACAGCTCCTTGATAGGATTAACTAATATATAAACTTACATCTAACCATAACTTATATATATATACATGCCTAAAAGCGTGGAAAGGGAGAACAGAAAAAAAAGACCTACAAAATTTTGTATTGTATTATCGGATTGTACGTAATGTGAAACATAAAATTGTTTGAATTTTTCGGTCGATTACAATGGTTAATTATTGGAAATAATAAACGAAAAAACCGTCAATAACTTACAAAGTGTCTTGGAATCCTGACTTATCTTGATAAATATTAAATAACTGTTTATATAATCTAATATCTAAGGTCTCTGGCCATAACTAGTTTAGTCAAAAAATGCTCATCACGAGTTTTTAAATTGAGATCCTCTTCCAATTCTTACAAAAACTGTGAAGGAATTTGTAAATTCATTGATCTTGTTTAGACTTCTAAAATTTTTAGAACTCAATTAACAGAATTTCTGAGGACCCTTTTTCTACTTAACTAGTGATGCCCGGAGACCGTAGATTTGTTTAATTAGCTAATCTGGGTGACACAGAAAGAAACATGAATAGATGGAGAAATAAAGAATCAAATATTTACTTAATTGAAATTTCCTTGGAACTCTCCTATATAATTTTACAAACTCTGCAACTTCATTAACCGGATCGTCTTTCTTAAAAAAGCCTTGTAGAATAGTTTTGTCCGGAAAGTGAATTCGAATTACAGTAAATATATTTTCTGTTGGTGACTTTTTCTGATTTGGGTCTTCCGTCCATAACAATCTTTCTCGTAATTCTTTCCTATTTAAGTAATCGTTCAATTAGATTACTTAAAATCAGACTGTTTTAAATTGAACTTGACTTTAAATTTATATAAATATTTAAATGGCTACCTTTTTTCTATAATCAGTTTGAACATAGTTTGGACATCTTTTATATGCATGCTGTAGAATTGATCTCGGCGTGTTTTTTGCCTAGCTGACAGTTTTTTGTAGGGAAGCCTGCAAGCCACTGCATTTCGGTCGCCAAGCTGTTAACATTATTATTCATTAATGCATGTATATTATTCACATATATAAAAACCGCATCGATAAAAATTGCACTAATAATACCTTTCCTGCTAATAATAAGATCATCAGCTGACGAGGTTCTTGGTCATTAGCAAAAACCAGGAAGAACAGAGTGGTTTGATGAGGTCTGCATCAGATTAATGCAAGAAAGAAATGGAACCAGGATTGACTATATGAAGAAGAAGACAAGACGGACCTTCATGAAGGAAGAGAAAGGCGATCTTCTGGCTGGGAGAGGGAATGTTATCAATAGGTGGAAGAGACACTTCCAGGGACTACTGAACAAGGAAGAAGAACTTAACGAGGACATAATACAGCAGAACCTCGACCTGGATCGGACGTTAGAAAACGAAGATGGAAACGATGTGGAAACACCACTTGAGAAGGAGAGGGTTTGAAAGGTCTGCCGGAGCGTTGGCGGAGTTGGAACGAGAGGCAAATAGAAGAAGTATCAAGATCAATGAGGAGAAGACGGAATATATGAAGAGTACCCATAAACCCCCACAGATGCCACCACATACAATTAATACTAACGGTCATAAATTTTCACTATATAGGGCTTTTAAATGTCTTAGAACATTAATCACCGAAAAGAATGAACTGCGCGTGTGTGAACTTTTTTCAGTACAAAAAGTTTTAAAGTTCAAAGATCTTTCTTGGAGCGCCAAGGTCATGGTTTACAAGACAATTATTTACCCAAAAGTCACCTATGGCAGTGAGAAAGGGTACTGCCAAAGGAGATGGAGAAACGCCTATCCACCTAAGAAAGAAAGATACTAAGAAAATTATATGGTCCCAGTCTACTCTGATGGAGAGTGGGGAATTAGAAAAAAACGAAGATTTGAGAGCATCGTATGATCAGCCTGACAAAGTAAGTGCAATAAAAAAAGCAAGGCTGAGGTGGCTCGGGCATGTATGGCCTATGAAGGAGGATAGTCTTCCAAGGAAGCTACTTTTTGAGAAGCCGGGTGGTAGCCGAAAGCGTGGACGCCCCAGAACGATATGGCTGGGCAGACCTGCGCCAACTTGGAGTTAGAGGATGGAGAGTGGTTGCTGCCGATAGACCAGCCTGGCGTGTAATCTGTGAGGTCCGTGCCCTTCAAGGGCAGTAGCGCCGAATATTATTATTATTATTATTATTAATATCTTTCCTGCACTGTTACTTTCGCTTATGAAACACATAGAGAAACGTGCATTCAATAGCTGTAATTTATTCGCATTTTTCAAGTTGGCTTGTTTAGGGTTCTTACAACAAATTTACCAAATGTGGTGAGCATATATCCACAATAATTTATTCTGAGTCACTAATTATAGGAGTGGTTTTCCGATTAGCCGGTAGCTCGCGATATAGCGGTCTTTGAAAACAATTTGCGCGAGGAGCTTTAGAAGCACATAAAAGAGACCGGATAACCGGTAACTTTGTGAGGTTACTGGTTAGTGTCGAGGTCTCAAAACATTATATAAAGCAGATCCTGCACGGGAAGTCGGAATGACATTCGGTCATGAGGCATGATTGGCATTCTGATTGATCGTTTAAGGTTAAGATTGATGTACTGATGGACGGGACTGCGGGAAGTGGAAATTGAGATTGAGATAAAATTGGTGGAAAGCCTAACTTAACTACTGGGCAGGTTATTTTACCTAGGCTTCATAGCCAAAATGCACATTTCTGATTTCATTTAAAATGAACAGTTTTTCATATTCATAATTTACTTTTTTAGAAACAATCTTAAAATTGATTTGATTGATAAAAATTGAACAATTTAAAAATTGTTTAAACACTAAAGTAGGCAACAAATTAAAAAAAAAAAAAGTGGAGAACTGTACATTTTACTTATATAAAAAATGAATCTTTAATTGATGTGTATTATATTTGTTAGTAATTTTTCTTCTTTTTTTTCACCATATTTATTATTTGCGCAATATTTTTTGTTAATTCTTTGAAGTAGTTGAGCTCATATTTTTTTTTGACAATCCGATTTCCGGGTACGAGGAGGTAATTATTGTAACTCCACTTTTCTTTTGTTGTCCGAGCTATAAAGGATAAGCCAAATAAGCTTTTTAAATAAAACCCCTCATTAATCGACTTATCATTAATCGATCTGATTGATATCAGTAAGGTCCACCATGATTGAAGTAATCCTTGTTAGTCTCATAAATGTTTTTCATAATTCATCGTGTTGAGTCCGCTTAAACAAAGCAAATTTTACCCAGATGTGGTTCAAGATGCGGAGGATAGAGGAAGAGGTTGTTCTAGAGGAACACCAAACCTATTCTTAACTGAGTAGGAAGGTCCAGATTCATTCCATGGACCCGTCATGAAGTTAATTTCAACCTGCCTAGGCCGGATTCGAACCAGCGTTGCTAGAATCGAGATCGCTGTTGGTTTTCTAGCAATAATGTTTAGATCTAATTTAATTATGCTGCACATAAAAAAACCAAAACACGTTTTTTATTTTATAGCAATGAAAAACTACCTGTGAAACACAAAAAAATCAGCCACCATTTCAATAATCCCTCTCTTAAGAGATTTTCGCCTTATTCGGTCGCCATGGTTGTTTTTATTGGTATGATGCGCCAGCTTTTTTTTTTAAATCTCACATATAAGTGAAAATCTTAACTACATGGATATGGATGAAAAAATAGGATTTGTTACCTTCCGATTATATCAATATTCAAGTATATTAACTCTAGTATTGGATATATATTATAGGAATTTCTGAAATCCGAAATTATATATTAATATACTTAACTTTTACATGTTAAGGTATATTTTACTAGCCCTCTACAGTCTAAAAATATACTTACATAATGAATTTCTCCAAACACAGATGAATTTCTTCTTGCGATTCCAGGATAAAATTTAATAACCGGCTGTTGTCCCTTGACATATGAGGTGTGAGTTGACACCCTGGTCGATATATGTGTGAATTAAATAGATGTAATAAAAATATATACACTTTTAGAAAATATAAAATAATAACTGAACTTGTGAATAAAGGCTCCATCATCTAAGTCTTTATTCAATTCAAGCTGCAATGACTCCATAGAGCCCAACAAACCTCCGGTTCTTTTTGAAAGAGTAGAATTTTCTATAACTAAAAACCTATAAAAAAAATCTTTTAATAAATAACAGATTATGCATATTGGTGATGTTACAGCAATAAATATGTTTATTATTTCAATAATAATTATTTACATAATAATAACATCCGTATTGTAATATTCTGTGATGTTTGAAAATTACTTTATGGAATTTTAAATATTTTTTATTACATTTACGAGCTAAGATAAACGATTACTTTATATTTAAATCGATATATTAAGTTGTCTTGGTAAATTAAGAATCTATCCAAAGTTGCTGGTTTATTTTTTTAATTAATTTTTTACTTATTTATTGCAATTTACAACTGCTTTAATTAAAAATACAACATATAGATGTGAATTGTTATAATGACATGGACAGAAGAGAAACTAGAGATTGTTAGAACTCTAGTAGTTGTTCTATATTAGAAGGTTCCAAAGACATCTTCTTTTAACGCCTAGGATGATTGTCAGGAATCGAAGTTAGAAACTATTTGATTTGAATGTGTCTAAAGTTTATTATGAAAGGATAGGTATCTGGATTGAATCGGTAGCAGATGAAACAATAAGGTCATTATGGATAATTTTATTAGTGATAAAGTAAGGAGCATTGAGAATTTTGAATCATGAGGATTGGATACGAGAGGAGTTTGATGGTTTAGTGTAGTCCTAAAGCTCAACTCCATAAGTCCAAGTAGGCCTTAATACAACCAAGCAAATGAGTGATTTATAGTTAATTGGAAGCTTAAAACATTGGTCTAGCAACATGTTGAAATATGTATGTACTCTAACACGGTGGCTGATCCAAGATACCGTCTGAAAATAAAAAATCTTGTCGAGTTTCCTTAGTAAGTCGGTAGGTGCGTATTTATTTTGGGAAACAATAAAATTTAAAACTGACAAAAAAAAAAACTATAACAAAAAAAAAAACAATAGCATTCGTCTGACTAAAAGAATATCATAGCTCCGTTTTTGCCATGAAGTTCATATGCAATTTAAAAAAACAAAAATTTTAAAGTTCTTCTAAGTAAAGGGGATATATATTTGATCAAACATATTTCTGAAATAGATCAAATTTACACTGCCAAACAAAATTAATTGGTCACCAACAAATTTGGGTATATTTTTTTAATAATGAAAACAACAAATATTTCTCTGGTGTAATAATGGAATTAATGAAAATCCTTTATCAATTGTATCCTCAAAATCGTTAATCAAACCTTGGGATTAAAAAGGTAAATTCAACGCGGATCAGAAGCATACTAAATTCAGAGCAAACAGTGAGAAGACGATGTAACCAGTATGAATTGACGTCCCGTTCTGTAGTAACAGGACCTCAGCTTTTCTGGAAGCATCGAGTTCAGCGCTTGAGGTTTGCCCAGAGACACCTAAACTGCAAGACTGAAGCCGTTTATTATTCACCGAGGAGTCCTATTATTCACCATATTGTTAAGGTCTTCAGATGGACGCGAAAGAGTGTGAAGGAGGCAGAGAGAGAGAGGTACGCTCCTTGTAATTTTTCTCCAAAAGCTGCTTTCGGAGAAGGTCCAGTTGTGTTTTAATGCAAGACAGTGCCAGACCTCATGTTGATCGGCAGGTTCAAAATTCCGTCCAACAAGAAGAGATCTAGATTATGGCTTGGCCACCCATAATTTCGGCTATGAAGTCAATAGAGCAAGTATGGGACATACCGCAATCGAGACCCACAAAATTTGTGTGAATGAAGAAGCATTTTATTCGAAGATTTGAACATCATCCCGGAAGGAGAAACTTGCTCGGTGGAATTAATGGGGGTATGCTGGGAGTGATCAGGAATAGGAAGGACGCACATAAAAATATATATTATTAAATAAAATCAGCAGAAACATTTTATTCGATAATCAGCATTTTCCTTTTATTTTTATATTTAAATATAAATTATAAAAAAGTGCATTTTTGCATTTTTCTTTGTTTATTTGCCCTTTTAATAGATTATTCTATTATAATAAAAAAAATAACCATTTTAAAAATGTCCGTCCATTAAAATTCAGTAAAATTAAAATAGTGAAGTGATCCTTTAATTTTTTTTGGCAGTGTATATTTGCGAATATATATTTGAAGGTCCTAGAAATTGAAAGAGACTCGAGCTCACATCAACAGCTCCTGTTCTACAGTTCTAGGCGGAGCATGGAGGCTAACGCGTGTGTAAAATACGCGTTATTCGGCAACATAATAAACTGAATATTTCGAGTTCAAATCCTGGTACCGGGGGACTTTTAACTTTGGCATAATTCACCCACCCTTCCCCCTGGACCGGGAAAACCTGCGTATAGGTTGAAAGGCCAGGAAGAAAAGAGAAAAAGCTCTAGGCGGAATTAATGAGCCAAGGTTGACTAATTAGTTCCACTCAGATCCATTATGTTGTACATTTTGGAGCCGTTCCAAACGATTACGAGTACGTATTAGGTTCCACCAGTTCTGTACCATCTATAGTTAATTGTTATTATTAACAATTAGTAATATTAATATATTTAACTATCAACGACTACCTGAAGTATAGGAAACCAGAAGTGAAACCAAGGGACCTGGGGGTTACCCTCATCATATCTTCTCGTCCGATATATTCGACTCCTTGGCGTATTAAAATAGGAGTGGAGCAGGGTATTTTTAGGGTCACAGCGGCTATCAAGTTCTCAACTACTTTCCATAGGGTAACTGCGATAAAACAAACATCTTTCTTTCTATTTCTAAAACGATAAAAACCTTATGTAAACGATTTTTAAATATGTTAATACCATTTGGACGGAATTTCGCTGATACGTGAGAATCCTTCACTTTTAAAGTAATTGTTACACACTGATCAGGAGTCGGTCTGAAATCCTCGACCAATTTCAGGCGCTGGTCTTTCTGGAGATTCAACGTTTTCAGAGTGTATTCTTTAGGAAGGAAATAATTATCGTAGCTGCAAAATAAAACTGGACTGGTGCTACTATTTAATAATAGTATTATTTAAGATGAAGTTAAGTTTTACCTTAAGACGTATCTAGAAGGATTCAAACCATGTTTCTCACATATCGACACAAGTACCTTTAAATATAATTAATCAAGATGAACATTTCAGTAACTTTCAATTTTTTAAAATAATTTTTAAAGTAACTTATATTAAATTCCCTTGCTTAGGAGAGAAGGCATCTAGCGGTTCGGTGCCAATACGACAAAAAGCGATGGCTCTTTCCTCTTAATATGGCTCTTAATAATACTTTAGTATTACATTGTTGTTACATTCTATAAATTCTTACTTACAGATTTTCAAACAGACTATATGTGTGTAATTTTAACTGACAAACAACGGTAATTTCCTGGCATTAACAGTTCTTTCATCCCCTTTTAGATTTCTCGTCTTAGAGATACTGAATACTGTTACTACAAACGTAGGTATTCGGACATATATTCCTCACCAAAATTATCGCCTTGCATGTGTAATATATTTTGTTGCATCGGTAATATAATTGATAGCAATAGTAATATTTTTGTTTTATTCCGTATATAATTCTTTAAAAGCACCCATTTATGATTTTTAACATTATTTTCTCTCAAATTTCAATTTAATACCTTCCTTATCTTCACCTAACCAAACTAAAACTTGAGCTTAACCAAACACAGGTATGAAAACTCTGATTTAGAAACTTTCAGTACAAAATATACAATCCCTTGCTAAATTTAATAAAACAGCCAAACACAATTTTAACGCAAACGGCTAAACGCTGTTTAAACCGTCAAGAAAATTATGATACAACTTTTAGTAACACTAATTATGAAAATAATATTGGAACTGTTCACTTCCAACTATTGCGGGATCTAGATTTTATGTTACAAGGTTATCTTATGAGAACAAAGTAAGACTATTTATTATTACTAAAAATGACTGAGGTATTCATTCAACATAGCTGTTAACCTTTTCTTACTATCCTGATCATAAGACTTAGATAATCTTATCCAGTGATAGTGTCTGAGAAATAACTTCCCTGCCAGTGTTAGATATTCTCCACGCAGTGTTTATATTTTTTCTCAATGTAACCTTCTTATTTTTTATTTTGTACATTTTTTTTTTTTTTTTTTGTTCACTTCAAAGTCAAGTAATTTTCTTACTTCTTCGATGCTGTGATCACCAGTGGGTACAAATATGTCTTCAGATTCGTCTAACAGAATGATAGATATTGGTTCCATTATAAAATTACGTATAGCATAAAACACAAATATTCCATCAGATAACTTTAAAGAAATAGTAATAATTGAAGGTGTATAACCAAATAAAACTTAATTGCCATATGGTAACTTTCAACATCACGAATTACTTTCGAAATAATCATTTCAACCCTAATGGATGCTTTATTACAGTGATGCGATGCAAGTGATTTTTCGTTATTAGGAATGTTAGCTTGTTTTTGGTGAAAACCATAGTTATTTTGACTTTAAATCGTAATTTAGACAAATTTTAAAAAGTTAAATTACGAAATTTTTGGCAACATTGAAAACCAGAAAAGGTTCTAAAGGTTAGATTAATTACTTGTCATATGGTTTCTACGTATCCCTTTTGACTAGTGCCCGAAATGGGGTACTTTGGCATTGGTTAAATAGCAGATTGCAAAGTGGAAAAAACTCCGTATCCAGTACTGATTTATTTTTTT